>CAWUFW010001594.1:0-600000 GCA_963921515.1 Calotriton arnoldi
CACATATGCTGAATAAAGCAACTTTCTGTTCTCTAGTGCTTATGCTTCTGATGTACATGTTGTTGATGATGCTAACCATGCCCTTGCTGCAGTGATGGTGATATTTGGTCTCATGATAATGAAGTGTTACTGTGCAGGAACCCATGTGGTCCAGGGGGAATGTGTCCTATCCTGTGGTGTATCCATGTCATCCATAGCAGCATCTGAGGGTGTCATGTGTTCAGTATTTGGCAATGGGATTTCCTACTTAGATTAGCTATTTCACATCTGTGGCTTCCACCCCTGCACATCTGTTGTGCCTGCCATTGTTCAATTCGCCTTCTTCCCTGACCGTGTGGCCATCTCCACTGGACATGCAGGTTTGGGCATCAATGGGGAAGGACTCATCTGTGTTGTCAGTGCAACATTGCTATACAAGTGTGTTGGATCTGTGCTGATGATTCCGTTGGCACTTCCATGACCAGGCTGATGTGACGGGAGCCCTCATTTGGTGCTAATTGTTGATTGTGTGACCAAGTGCTCAGCTGACATGATGGGGCCCTACTGAGGCAACATATGGCACAGCTTTCCTCACACAGGAGTGGAGTCCCCTCATGGCAGTGTGTACTCCAGTGACATTGCCTGCGCCCAAGGTGTGTGTTGTATGTGCATGTCTGTGTGTTCACTTCCGTTTAGCTGTGCATGCTGTGATCCCTAGTGTTGTACCTGTTTGTGATGCTTGCTGAGTTGACCTATGTTCCCCCAAAGTCTTCTCCCTGGGTTCTCTGTGATGTGGGTGCATGGCACATTACTGGTCATCAGGGTGTCACCCATAGGTGTGTTTGCTGTCAGGGCTGAGTTTGTGTGCAGACGCAGATGGGTCACAGTCAGGTTTCCCCTTGGCACTTGTTGTTTGCCCCTGTCATGTGATTTCCAGTTTGTGTTATCTTTCAGTGATTGTGACACGTTGTGTGTGTGACTGCTGGCACTCCTCAGGGTCCGGGCTGCAATGTTGGTTGTTGTCTATGTGTGTTCTTTGTGGGTGACCTTGGCTTCTTCATTGGTGTGTGACTGTGGCTGGGATCCCATTGGTTGGTGTGGTATTGCCGTCATGTCCATGTACAGCGTAGTGTGCAGTGTGTCAGACATTCAGGAGTCTTGTTGAGTGGCCATGTGTGATGTGTTTCTGCACCTTGGTTCCCACCCACCACCCTGGAATAGTCATGGGTGCATGTGCAATGTCACCAGTGCATGTGTACTTCACTGCTGCACATTGTTGGAGGTCGAGGGGTGTGGTGTTGAGTGTGTGCAGATGAGAGTTGTTGCCCGGCTAGGCCCCTGCCTCCATGTTGGCCTTGGCTTACTGGCCATGCTGATTGATTTGTGCTTGTGTAGGTGTGATGGTGGTTAGTTGCTCAGGACACATGACTGTGGTTCACAGTGTGAACCACATTTAGCTTTGTCATCACAGTGGGATTGTAATGCAGCCCAGGGTCACCACATTGTGGGGGCCCTGGGGGTGGTGGTGTGGTGTGTCTGTGTCTTGCTGTGTCAGTTGCTGTCCCTACGTGCCTGTGTGACATGTGTGATTTGTGCTCCCTCTCATCTGACAATGCCTGCTTGCCCACATAGGGGATTTGGATCCATGAGTTACCTTTGTGTGGCACTGTATGCACATCTGTATGATTGGTATTCAGGTCTCCTCATGTGTTGTGTGGTTGCCTGGGGACACTGGCACCCCCCCTCACCTGTTGTGTATGATGTGCAGTGTGGGTCTGCCTGTTTGTGTTTGTGCATCTGCACCACTGCATTGGCATATCTTGGGTGTGCCATTGGCTGTATGTAGTTTGGTGGGTTTCCCCTGCTGTCCCTGGGACTCCTAGGTCATCGGTCAGCACAATGATCATGGTTTGTGTGTCCCATTGCTGCCATGGTATGGTATCTGTTCACCTCACATCTGCAGTCTCCACAGGGTATCTGCATTTGTGTGCCCATTGGTGCAAATATGTGGGTCTGCATTCTGATGGTCACTTCTGTCATTGTGTCATTGATGAATGTTGACGGTGTCAGCCCCCATGGGTGTTGTTTGTCTGCACATGGCCAAAGGTATGTCTTATTTGCACTGCAGTATTTGGCTCACCCAATTTATGTTGCAATGGGACACATACACTACTTTGCCACTGATGTGTTTTTTGTTCTGTGACCAGGAATCATCCATGCAGTTTGGCAGTTGCACCTCTTTCTTTGTCAACACTTACCTTTTGGTCACTGTGATGATGGGGGTTTGGACCCCATTGCCACAATGTTCAAAATGTGCTTCAGCTATGGACCCCACACTTACATTTTGGTCACTGTGGTGATGGGGGTTTAGACCCCATTGCCACAATGTTCAAAATGTGCTTCAGCTATGGACCCTACACTTACATTTTGGTCACTGTGATGATGGGGGTTTGGACCCCATTGCCACAATGTTCAAAATGTGCTTCAGCTATGGACCCCACACTTACATTTTGGTCACTGTGATGATGGGGGTTTGGACCCCATTGCCACAATGTTCAAAATGTGCTTCAGCTATGGACCCCACACTTACATTTTGGTCACTGTGGTGATGGGGGTTTAGACCCCATTGCCACAATGTTCAAAATGTGCTTCAGCTATGGACCCCACACTTACATTTTGGTCACTGTGATGATGGGGGTTTGGACCCCATTGCCACAATGGTCATGGCCTGCTTGCATTGTGGGTGCCACACACATATATGTGTGGCACATGTGCTAGGGGTCACATTGTATGTTCAAAGTCATGTTCGGTGTTGTAGGCATTTGACACAGTCTACACACGCTTGTCATGGTGTTGGGGGATGTCTTTTTCTTGCATTCCCTAGGTTGTGGTGTGCTGGTTGTGTCATGCATTGTCCATCCTATGGGTGGGGGTGGTAGTAGTGGTTGGCATCCAGCCCCCTGGCTCAGGGTGGTAGTAGTGGTAGGCATCCAGCCCCCTGGGTGTGGGTGATAGTAGTGGTAGGCATCCAGCCCCTCCTGGCTAAGGGTGGTAGTAGTGGTAGGCATCCAGCCCCCCCTGGCTCTGGGTGGTAGTAGTGGTAGGCATCCAGCTCCCCCTGGGTGAGGGTGGTAGTAGTGGTAGGCATCCAGCCCCCCCTGGCTAAGGGTGGTAGTAGTGGTAGGCATCCAGCCCCCCCTGGCTAAGGGTGGTGGTAGGCATCCAGCCCCCCTGGCTAAGGGTGGTAGTAGTGGTAGGCATCCAGCCCCCCCTGGGTGAGGGTGGTAGTAGTGGTAGGCATCCAGCCCCCCCTGGGTGAGGGTGGTAGTAGTGGTAGGCATCCAGCCCCCCCTGGCTAAGGGTGGTAGTAGTGGTAGGCATCCAGCCCCCCCTGGCTAAGGGTGGTGGTAGGCATCCAGCCCCCCCTGGCTCAGGGTGGTAGTAGTGGTGGGCATCCAGCCCCCCCTGGGTGAGGGTGGTAGTAGTGGTAGGCATCCAGCCCCCCCTGGCTAAGGGTGGTAGTAGTGGTAGGCATCCAGCCCCCTGGCTAAGGGTGGTAGTAGTGGTAGGCATCCAGCTCCCCTGGCTCAGGGTGGTAGTAGTGGTGGGCATCCAGCCCCCTGGCTCAGGGTGGTAGTAGTGGTAGGCATCCAGCCCCCTGGCTAAGGGTGGTAGTAGTGGTAGGCATCCAGCCCCCCTGGGTGAGGGTGGTAGTAGTGGTAGGCATCCAGCCCCCCTGGGTGAGGGTGGTAGTAGTGGTAGGCATCCAGCCCCTCCTGGGTGAGGGTGGTAGTAGTGGTAGGCATCCAGCCCCCTGGCTAAGGGTGGTAGTGGTAGGCATCCAGCCCCCTGGCTAAGGGTGGTGGTAGGCATCCAGCCCCCTGGCTCAGTGTGGTAGTAGTGGTGGGCATCCAGCCCCCCTGGGTGAGGGTGGTAGTAGTGGTAGGCATCCAGCCCCCTGGCTAAGGGTGGTAGTAGTGGTAGGCATCCAGCCCCCCTGGCTAAGGGTGGTAGTAGTGGTAGGCATCCAGCTCCCCTGGCTCAGGGTGGTAGTAGTGGTGGGCATCCAGCCCCTGGCTCAGGGTGGTAGTAGTGGTAGGCATCCAGCCCCCCTGGCTAAGGGTGGTAGTAGTGGTAGGCATCCAGCCCCCCTGGGTGAGGGTGGTAGTAGTGGTAGGCATCCAGCCCCCTGGGTGAGGGTGGTAGTAGTGGTAGGCATCCAGCCCCCTGGGTGAGGGTGGTAGTAGTGGTAGGCATCCAGCCCCCTGGGTGAGGGTGGTAGTAGTGGTAGGCATCCAGCCCCCCTGGCTCAGGGTGGTAGTAGTGGTGGGCATCCAGCCCCCTGGCTAAGGGTGGTGGTAGTGGTAGGCATCCAGCCCCCTGGGTGAGGGTGGTAGTAGTGGTAGGCATCCAGCCCCCTGGCTCAGGGTGGTAGTAGTGGTAGGCATCCTGCCCCCTGGGTAGGGGTGGTGGTGCGCATTCAGGCCCCTGTGTGCATATGTGGCATTGGTGATGGGCATCCCGCCCCTATGGTGCTGCTGTTGCTGGTGTAAGTATATTCTGCATCCCTCTGTGTGTGTGTGATGTGTCGTGTACGTGTTGTATGTGTTTTGTGGTTGGTGTCTGACTTACCTTCTGCGCCGTACGCGTCCGTGCCTGTTCCGGTAGTAAATGTAGAATATTGGTATGATCGGGACGAAGGGATTCATGGTTGGTTCGTGTCGTTCGTCCTTCTCGTTGCTTCGCGTCGTCCTCGTTGCTTCGCGTCGTCCTCGTCGCTGGCGTGTTCGTCTCGTAGCCGTGGATCGTGTTGTGGCGCGAATCGGAGCTTATGTGCGCCTCTCCCGGATGCTTTGACGTGCCGTGCGTAGCGACGGGTTCGGCGCGTACGGAAAGCGCATCGTACTTGTTCGGCCGGACAAAGCTGCATTTTCCCTTCCGTGCGACTCGATTCAGCGTTTCCGGATTCGCCTCGGTCGGGGAACAGGACCTGGTTTGGGTGAGTACGGCTCGGCCGGATTCTGTGCTGTTGTGCGCATCGTACTTACTCGTTCGGTGTGCTGTACGGATCGGTCGGGAAACAGGCTTTCGCATGGCTTTTTTCCCGACCGAATGGTATTGGGTGCGCCTCCGACCGAGATCTGAATCAGCCCCTGAGTCAGGTGGAAGAAATGAACAAAAACGCCCATGCTGCTAGGTGAAAATCCAGTTCATGAAAAGAACCTGGTGAAAGAAGTTAAAAAAAAGGGTTATGGGTCTTTCACTGTCTCATCATTTTAAAACTGACACATTTTCAATGTTATATTCAACAAAGCCATGGTTGCTGCTTTTTTTATTTTATGCAACTAGCAGTCATTGACAAAGCCAATAGTTCTGGCGTGTAGGTGTAACACTACTTGCTGTGTTATATATCTGGATGCAATGACAGAAGCAGCAAATTACCAGTCTGGCGGCACACTATGCTAAGCACAGATTTTTAGCTTAGGTGTTTTAAGCCATGCCCTTAATTACATCGAACACCCCCTTTGGAGAGACCACCCAGTTTTTTCATCCCACTTAAAGCCCTGGAAACAACACCATGTCACAGTGGCACTGTGCATCATGCTTGACTCATGACTTCCACTTTTTCGGGTTGCCTATGTACAGGGGCATAGTGAGCCCTCCCCCGCCCCACCCCTTGCTTTAGGAACTACAGCAGGGGTGAAGTCCTTGATGGGCCTCTTCTGTCTGCAACTCAGCAGACAAAGGCTCAGCTCATAATTAATGTGAAAAGGTGTGTACGTGAAGGAATGGGTGGATGGCTGGATGGATTAGTGAAAGGGTTGATGGATGAATGAAAGGGTGAATAGATGGATAATGAGAGAAAGGATGGACGGATGAGTGAGTGGAAGGATGGATGAGAGAAAAGGTAAATAGATGGATGTATGGGTGGAAGGGTAGATGGACGGGTAAAAGGATGGATGTATGAGTGAAAGGATGGATGGAACTCTAACATTAGAAGGCTATAGTTGGTTGACTGTACTTTACTCTCTGTATCTATAAGTAGAGTAACTGCTCACCCGTGTGCAGCTTTACAGTCTTGAGTGTAAATGCATAAGTATGTTTAGTTGTATGCCTCTGTGATTGTAAATATAACTGCATATAGCTGTGCACGATGGTGTGTAGTTGTGTGTGACTAAAGCTATGCACTCACAATGTGTGGATGTGTATAAATGTTCAGGAGTGTGGTTGTGTTTAGGTCTGTGTGCACAAGCGTAAGCATATCCCTGTGTAGCCCTTAACTGCACGGATAGCTGACTAATATCCACCACTCAAACTGCTTTAATATTTCACTATACTAATTCACCACTAATCCTTTATGGGTTCCGGAGTAGCGTGCTACTCGTCGAAAAAAGCACTTTAACACCCCATCAGGGGTAATAAGCCCTATATAAATGCAAACCTTTTTCCCTCTTCTATCCCTCCACTATCTTTCTGAATCCAAATAACTGACTAACCTATCCACCACTTAAATTACTTTCATATTTCACTTTACTAATTCACAACAAATAACTGACTAATATCCACCACTCAAACTACTTTCATATTTCACTATACTAACTCAACACTAATCCTTTATGAGTTCTGGAGTAGGGTGCTACTCGCCGAAAAAGCGCTTCGACGCCTCGTCAGGGGTAGTAAGCGCTATATAAATGCAATTACAATACAATACAATGAGTGAAAGGGTGGATGACAGGCGAGTGAATGGGTGGATTGATGAATTGATAAGTGAAAGGGTGAATGGATGGATGGATGAGTGAAAGGGTTGATGTAAGGCTGGTTGAGTGAGTGAAAGGGAGGGTGGATGGACGGAATGGTGGAAAGATGAGTGAAGGAGTGAAAGGGTGGAAGGATGAGAGAAAGGATGGATGGATGAGTGAAGGAGTGAAAGGGTGGATGGATGAGAGAAAGGATGGATGGATGAGTGAAGGAGTGAAAGGGTGGATGGATGAGTGAAAGGGTGGATGACAGGCGAGTGAAAGGATGGATGAGGGATAGGGTCAATGGATGGATTCATGAATGGGTGGGTAGAACGATGGATGGCTAAATGAAAGGGGGATGGAGAGAGAAAGGGAGGATGGATGGATGGATGACTGAAAGGGTGAATGGGTGGAAGGATGAGTGACTGGGTGGATGAATGAGTAAGTGAAAGGATCGCTGGATGGGTGAAAGGGTAGATGGCTGGATGGATGAGTGGAAGAGTGGATGGATGAGTGTATGGATGGATAAGGTGAAAGGATGAATGAAGGGATGGATGAGTGAAAGGGTGGATGGGGGATGGATGAGTGGAATGATGGGTGGATGGAAGGATAGATGATGGATAGGTTTGCAAATGGTTGAATATTGATATGGATGGGCACACAGATGGAAGGACAGAATGAATGGTGAAAGACTGAATGATGGATGAATGAATTATTACACCTTGTAATCCCCATTATCTTAAGTACATTTCCTATAGATTGACTTTCATATTTATATAAGTCATTGTCTCTATATAATATGTGTGTGATGTAACGCACTCCGACACCCTGTCCTACTTACTTGGGATGAGTAGCACTATAGAAGAAATTAAATACACATGAGAGAGGGTCTATGTGAAGAGGAGGGTCACCATCGGAGGGTGGTAGCAAGGATCGGGCATCAGGCGTTTCCCTGGGAGGCTGGAAAGCTGGGGGGAGGGAGGGGGGACGGTTTTGTTACCACAAAAAGACCTGCACATTTGCTCAAAGCTGTGCGCATACTGAAAAACCATGAAGTGCACAATTGTCTCAACCTAATATAAACTTCTTTTCACTTGTACTTAAGTGGTTGTCTATTTACTTACTCATATACTATTGCATGACCTCTTCTGATGTGTCTGTAAAACGTACCTTTTTTCCTGAATTTTGCCCTCCTGTCCTGAATTTTTGTCCTGAATTTTGACCCCTTGACCTGAATTTTTACACTCACCGTCCTGAATTTGCACCCATGCCAGTTGGTCACCCTAGGCCCGTCGCTCCCCTTTGGCATTTAAGATGGTAGTTTCCCTTCTCTCATATTCAGGCTCAATAGAGTCTTTTATCTACTCTGAAACTAAAGTATGTATGTCCTGTCTCTCTCCTCTGAAAATCAGGATGCGAGTCGATCTTGTCTGTCGGTCACACAGTTTGGCTACATGTCTCAGGAATTCGTCACCCCCTTCCTTTCTAATTGGGCACGATTCTACTTCAATGTAGATGATATCCCAGCCTTCAAACACTAAATAGTGTGTCAGTTACCTCTCCCATAACATTCAGGTTGTTTGCTTGTTCCCTTTTCCCCTGATATAGACTGCTGGAACCGGAAGGCGCCCTGGATGGTATTACAAGTTTGCACCCTTGCTCTGAGTGACCACACCTGTAGGTATTACGGGTTTGCACCCTTGCCCTGAGTGACCCCACTTGTAGGTATTACGGGTTTGCACCCTTGCCCTGAGTGACCGCACCTGTAGGTATTACGGGTTTGCACCCTTGACCTGAGTGATCCTACCTGCAGGTATTACACGTTTGCACGCCTGCCCTGAATGATCCCAGCTATAGGTATTACATGTTTACACCCTTGCCCTCAGTGACCCTACCTGTAGGTATTACACGTTTGCACCCCTGCCCTGAGTGACCCCACCTTTGGTTATTAGACTGTTGCAAACCTGCCCTTAGTGACCCCACCTGTAGGTATTACACGTTTGCCCCCCTGCCCTGAGTGACCCCACCTGTGGGTATTACACGTTTGCACCCCTGCCCTGAGTGACCCCCACCTGTAGGCATTACACGTTTTCACCCCTACCCTGAGTGGCCCAACCTGTAGGTATCACAGGTTTGCACCCTTGCCCTGAGTGACCGCACCTGTAGGTATTACGGGTTTGCACCCTTGACCTGAATGACCCCACCTGTAGGTATTACAGGTTTGCACCCTTGCCCTGAGTGACCCCACCTGTAGGTATTACGGGTTTGCACCCATGCCCTGAGTGACGGCACCTGTAGGGATTATGGGTTTGCACCCTTGACCTGAGTGACCCCACCTGCAGGTATTACACTTTTGCACCCCTGCCCTGAATGTTCCCAGCTGTAGGTATTACATGTTTACACCCTTGCCCTGAGTGACCCCACCTGTAGGTTTTACACGTTTGCACCCCTGCCCTGAGTGACCTCACCTTTGGTTATTACACGGTTGCAAACCTGCCTTGAGTGACCCCACCTGTAGGTATTACACGTTTGCACCCCTGCCATGAGTGACCCCCCCCTGTAGGTATTACACGTTTCACCCCTACCCTAAGTGACCCAACCTGTAGGTATTACGGGTTTGCACCCTTGCCCTGAGTGACCACACCTGTAGGTATTATAGATTTGCACCCTTGACCTGAGTGACCCCACCTGTAGGCATTACAGGTTTGCCCCATTGCCCTGTGTGACCCCCCTGCAGGTATTACACATTAGCACCCCTGCCTTGAATGATCCCAGCTGTAGGTATTACATGTTTACACCCTTGCCCTGAGTGACCCCACCTGTAGGTATTACATGTTTGCACCCCTGCCCTGAGTGACCCCACCTGTAGGTATTACGTGTTTGCACCCCTGCCCTGAGTTACTCCACCTGTAGTTATTACACGTTTGCACCCCTGCCCTGAGTTACTCCACATGTAGGTATTATATGTTTGCACCCCTGCGTGACCCCACCTTTGGTTATTACACATTTGCACCAGGGGCGGCTCCTCCATGTGGGTGGAGGAACGTCACCCACTGCTTTCTCGCAGTGCGAGAAGCAAAAACATAAAATGGAATTATAAATACCATTTTATGTTTCTGCTTCTCGCACTGCAAGAAAGCAGAAGGGTTTCGTTGTGGCGGGCGGGTGGGCGGTCTGCTCGAGGGCAGGGGAAGAGTGGCTAGCCCAATGTTGCGGGCCCTGACTGTTTGGTCAGCCCTCTGGGGCCGACCAAACCAGTCATGCACACTCTCCATTTTCTCCATGTAGGCTGCATGCAACCTACATGGAGAAAATGGCCTCCCCATAGACGCCTGTGGGGTCGGCGTCCCAGCCAATCACACTGCTGCCATTGCAGCTTTGTGATTGGCTTAAGGGAGGGGAGGGAGGCTGTCTGCTTCGGTGCTTCCTGTACCTGCGGAGGCAGGAAAGCAGGAGCTTTGAAAACGCGGGACCCGGGAAAGGTAAGTTTTTTTATTATTATCTAACCCCCTCCTCCCCGCGCGACCCCTCCTCCCAGCACAACCACTCGCCCACACCCCCACCCGTGAGCCATGCCGGCCGCGACTGGTTTGCACCCCTGCCCTGAGTGACCCCACCTGTAGGTATTACACATTTGCACCCCTGCCCTGAGTGACTCCACCTGTAGGTATTACACGTTTGCACCCCTGCACTGAGTGACCCCACCTGTAGGTATTTCATGTTTGCACCCCTACCCTGAGTGACCCCACCTGTAGGTATTACACGTTTGCTCCCCTGCCCTGAGTGACCCCACCTGTAGGTATTACACGTTTGCTCCCCTGCCCTGAGTCACCCCACCTGTAGGTATTACACGTTTGCACCCCTGCTCTGAGTGAACTCACCTGTAGGTATTACACATTTGCACCCTTGCCCTGAGTGACCCCAGCTGTAAGTATTGCACGTTTGCACCCCTGCGCCGAGTGACCCAACACAGGACTACTCTCCATGCCCTGTGTCATATACATTAAGCGGAGTTGGCAGCTTGCCATTTTTTTTATACTACTGACTAGATATGTTTTCTTTCCAGGGATGATTTAAGTGCCTACGGGCCCCACACATGTAAAGATACACTTGAATGTAATGAAATGTATCTCTGAGTGCATGTCATGTGTGTGTTGTATGAATGGTGACTGGTAACAGGACTCAGTATTGTTTGTGAAGGTATGGCTGCAGAGACCAGTGTGATGCATTTTGGATACCCCTGGTAAAACATTGCACAAGACAAAATTTGAGGTACAGCCACCTGAGGCAGTCAAACAGTATTGCTTGCATTTCTGAGCAACAGGGTATAGCCAAAGACCATGGAGGATGGAGACAGGAGTACCTTTGTAATTTGATTGTGACCCGTTAGCAAAGGTCTGATGATTAGTGGCGTAACAATAGCCCCTACAGCCCCGGAGCTCCAGGGGCCCCACGCCAGCACTGTGCACGGGCGGTGGGCCCCTGGCCTGAGAGCCCCTGACTGGGTCTAGAATCTGGGGGGCCCCCTCCATATACTTTGCACGGGGCCCCTCAAGTTTCATTATGCCTCTGCTGATGATAATTTTTTCCTGAAAACTGCCATTTGGGTTGATAGTGTGAAAGCAGAGGTAAGTAAGCAGGTTCACTGACACAACATTGATGTCACAAATATCGATGTAAAAAATATTGATGAAAAAATATAGACTACAAAAATATCGACTCCCTATACTTAAACAGGTAAGTACAAAAATGTCAACTAAAAAATATCAATGTAAAAAATATAGATGCACAAAATATCGATATATATATATATATATATATATATATATATATATATATATATATATATATAATAATAATAAAATAATATATATTAAACATATTATATTTTCAAATTAATTTTAACAAAATAAAATACATTTAATATACATTTTAACAAAATATAACAAATAAACCTAATTAAAAAAAAGATAAACACACAAACATAATGATTTATACATATATATATATATTTAATTTAAAACAATTAACAAACTATTATTTTTAATTTATTTTAAAAGTTTAAAATGATATAAAATAAAAAATATATATATATATCAATAAATTAAAATATATGAACAAATAATTCTATAATAAATTAAAACATGAAACTATTAAAAAATATTTCAACTTACATTTCCCAATAAAGTCAGTGCAACAGTAGGGAAAGTGTTGGATAGTGGAGAGGTAAAAATTATTATTCCCACTCCAATAAGTACAACAGTAGGGAAAGTGTTGGATAGCGAAAGGATAAAAATTACTATTCCAACTCCAATGAATGCAGCAGTAGGGTAAGTGTTGGCTAGCGGAAGGATTAAATTTACTTTTCCAACTCCAGTCAGTGCAACAGTAGGGAAAGTGTTGGATAACGGAGGGGTAAAATTTACTATTCCCACTCCAGTGAGTCCAACAGTAGGGAAATTGTGGGATAGCGGAGGGGTAAAAATTACAATTCCCAATGCAGTGAGTGCAACAGTAAGGTAAGTGTTGGATAGTGGAGGGGTAAAAATTACTATTCCCACTCCAAAGAGTACAACAGTAGGGAAAGTGTTGGATAGTGAATGGGTAAAAATTACTATTCCCACTGCAATGAGTGCAACAGTAGGGTAAGTGTTGGATAGCGGAGGGATTAAATTTACTATTCCAACTCCAGTGAGTGCAACGGTAGGGAAAGTGTTGGATAGCGGAGGGGTAAAAATTATTATTCCCACTCCAGTGAGTGCAACAGTAGGGAAAGTGTTGGATAGCGGAGGGGTAAAAATTACTATTCCCACTGCAATGAGTGCAACAGTATGGAAAGTGTTGGATAGTGGAGGGATAAAATGTACTATTCCCACTTCAGTAAGTTCAACAGTAGTGAAAGTGTTGGATAGCGGAGAGGTAAAAATTACTATTCCCACTCCAGTGAGTGCAACAGAAGGGAGAGTATTGGATAGCATAGGGGTAAAATTACTATTAACACTCCAGTCAGTTAGAAAAAAATATTATATAAATAAATACATTTATAAAAATGTTAAAAATTAAGGGGCCCATTACGATACCCGGCGTAAAAAAATCCGCCAGGCATGGAAGCGGCAAAAATCCGCCCGCACACACCGTCTGAACACCGACCACGCCATTACGATTACACAAACCGAAAACCGCCATCGGCGGAAAAATCACACAAGATACCGCCCGCCATCGTCCGAGTCGGAGTCAAACCGCCCGCCACGGACGGAAACACGCACGACAACACAAAACCGCCCGCCCTCACGCCCGACACACCGCACGTGAGATTACGATCGCACCGCCATGAGCGCGGGAAAACTACAAATATACCGCCCGCCAGCGCAAACAACGCCGATGAGAATCGACACGGCAGAAGCCATGGCGCCCACGTCCCTGCACAGAAACCATCCGCTGACAAAAACAATCGCACACAACATGGCCAACAAGTCCACACAGCAAGGCACGCACAAATACACAAGCACAGTACACATCCCGAAAACACCCCCCTGGACAAACAAAAACTACAAAGGCCAGAACCCCAGACACAACACACCTGAAAACAACAGACCATGAGGACACACCCACATAGGTAAGTACAAAAGCAGCACTCCCACAGACCACAACCCCTTGCAACATTGCAAACTAGAGAGGAGAGGAGAGGACACAGTGACACAGCAAGGACAGCAGCACACCACAGAAACGCACACATCACAACCACCACCACCACCACCACCACCAAACACCGGCACCACAAACCCCCTGCACATTACACAACACACACCGCACCAGCACCACAAACACCATGGCACCACAAAGAATGCCCAAGTTCACGCCCATGGAGCTGACGGTCATGGTCGACGAGATCATCAAGGTGCACCCACAAATCTATGGGAACCTGGTCCAGCAGACACCACTAGCCACCAGAAAGAGAATGTGGAACCGGATCGTAGACCAGGTCAATGCAGTCGGGACCTTGCCCAGGAACAGAGTCGAAATAAACAAACGGTGGAATGACGTCAAGAGCCTGGTCAAGAAGAAGGAGAGCAAGAACAGAGAGCTGGCTGCCGTCACTGGCGGAGGGAATCCCGCGCTCTTCAAGACCTTCAAAGCGTGGGAGGAGAAGGTGCGAGTCATCATACATCCCGAGATCCTCGCCGGATTAGCAGGGGAGTGGAGGCTGGTAAGTACAAACTAATGTATACCAGCACACCGCTATGTACTCACATGCACTACCACCATGCCACAGCTCCCAGGGACAAACACCCCCATGTCCAGCACACAATACACAACACATCACACACACATGCAACAGACACCACCACACACAGCCCAAACCGAACAACTGTAAGATGCGTGGGGACATGTGTACACTAAGCCAGCCACGTAACCACCAACAGGTCCCCAAATATGCCAGAAGCGCCACAACGAGCACCCACCACACCCATGTGTCCGCCATAGCTGCACTAACCGACAAGTACAGGTAAGTGGCAGGAACACAAAGTGCAGTGGGTGGGAGGGTGGACAGCCCAAGTACAAAACACACCAGGCCCCTAGTCCCACAGCACAGCAAGGAGGAGCATCCCCCACACCCCACAGCCACGTGTCAGCCACCGCAGTGCACAACGACAGCCGAAAGGTAGACATCACGGTCCACAGCAATCGGTGTCAGTGGGTGTCCAGCCACCACCACGACCCACAACACCCCCCACCCCCACAGACCTGCAACATGGAGCACCCCCGCTTAGAACCATGTGGCATCCAGTACAGTGCACGCACGAACAACCTGCAGGTGGGAAACTGGACAGGGCTGGATTACTGGAGGCATGAGGACCGTAACACGACCAACACATGGAACATGTCACGTAGCAGACGAACACGCAGCACCGCCCACCGTCACGAACAAGTGAACAATGTGCACACGGACATGAACCACAGACTCACACCCCACATGACCCATCACAAACACAGCAACACCCAAGGAGCCACGTCTGCATGCACAAGCCACACTGAATATAGTACCACACGGCAGCCACTGTACAACCCATCACACACAACCGAAACACCATTGAAGTCCTGTCCATGTAGCCCCTACTGCCTGTCAACCACACACCCCACAACTACGCCTATGTAAGACAAACAACACTAGACGCAACAGAGCGGAACAACATAAATGCACACAAACACCACTGAACCCATCAAACACACAGACACACCATGCACATACAACATACCATCCATCCCATCCGTCAGCCCCAGTCTCATGAAAGGCATGTCATCCGCACAGCTGCCACACATACAGCAGTCACGCTAAGATACATGCCCATGACCAACCATGTGCCAGAAGTCAATGAAGCGCACGACACACTGTGAGCAACAACACACAACATGGGCCACACCCCCCCCCGAGCACTGCAGTGATGCACATGGTACAGGGCAGCACGCACACCAAGGAGATGGGACAACTGCAATACGTTGGCTGGCACACAACCATCACTCACTCATAACGATGCGTCCAATGCCATGTCCAGTATTCACAACAGACAGCAAATATGCAGGCCATGTCAAGCATGCACACACCTCAAACCATGCACTGTCATGCTGCCACAACACATGTCACGTTCGGCACCCATGGCTCACAGCATGTACCCCAAAAGCATATTCCATCCCAAATGCGAATCTGGGGCATGGCCCCCATGTTGCCATATGCGTTCCTAAGCGTCCCATCTGAACACCAAAAGCAAAGAACAAACCAGACCCAGGATGGGCCAGGAGCCCGCATACACCAGAGTCACAATAAGTAGGGGCACAGCAACACACCCATCGGCATGGCCAATCCGTCCCATGCCACATGTGCACAGCACACAGTCCCATTGTCAAGCACACACAACTACAAATGCTACAGCCACACACACGCCTCCGGGAAACCCATGTACGAGATTGCACGAACTGTTAATGTCAGACGACAAATACATACTTCGCCAGGTGCAACACAATAACAAATCTCATTCTCTCCACAGGTGACGAACTGCTGGATGCTGGGGATGGAGACAGCAGCCAGCACAGCCAGCCTACAAGCCCCCAACGAGGACACACGGATGTGGAGGATCTGTCCTCCTCTTCGGACACGGACCACCAAGCAGGCCCATCTGGTGTGGCAGGGCCCAGCCGCTCCCCAGGACCCCTCCTACCCACCAACCCATCATCCAGGGCTGCTGAACATTCCCAGCCCCCTGCTGCCACTGTCGTTGCGGCCACACCCACGGTCATTGCGGTCACACCCACGGTCATTGCGGCCACACCCACGGTCATTGCGGCCACTACCATTGCCGCAACCGCCACCATCGCCGCACCGACCACCACCGCCGCCACCACCACCACGTCTTCGCTGGCACCAGCCCCAGCGCAGGTGGTGGCCCGGCCGACTGGATCCACCCTGGGAGCCACAGCGAGGACCGTGGTGAGCAATGTGGCTAGTGGGCAGGCCGGTGGCAGCAGTACTGGTAGGAGGAGCAGGGTCAGGGAAACGCAAGTCTCCCCTGGGAGCCATGCCCTGCCTCAAATGGCCAGAGTCCTTGGGGCCTATGAAGAGGCCCAAGAACAATGGGTCAGGTCTGCTTCAGACACGCGGGAGGTGCTGGGGGTGCTGAGGTCCATGGACGCCCGTATGGGCCAACTCGTGGACCTCATGGGCCAGCTGGTGGTGGCGGTGAGGTCACAGCCAGGGACAGCAGCTCCCCTCCGCCACCACCTGCCGGGGCGCAGGGTCGAGCAGCAGTGTCCAGTTCCCCTGCGTCCACAGCCAGTGAGCACACCTCAACCACTAGCATGTCGCAAGCAGGCACCCCCTCGCAAACGTGGAAGGGGCCGTCCGAAGTGGAAACAGATCTCCCGGGAGGACTTCGCACGCTCCAGACGCAAGTGAGGCAGCCAGCCAGCCTTCCTTGACCACCCACTGCATTGACTTGGACTACGATCCCACTCCAAACAGCCATCTGGATGGCATGTGTGTGTTGGACTATGGACATAGAACCAGTGGGTACACCCTGAGCATCACGCAGCCATGACCGACAGCTCATTGTCACTGCACGCACCACTTATGTCATCACCTTACACACAATCACATGTCACAGTTTGAAATAAATGCACCTCTTACACAAACTGCTGTTTGTGCCCTGTGTTTTATTTGTACGGAATACAATGGCCACCTTGGGCGGAAAGGCACCTGATGCGTGGCATGGCAATGGAACCGGAGGGCCTGTAGGGACCTAGGGGTGGGAGACAGAACAGGAGCACATTCAATGAGTGTGTCACACACCCATCACACAGTACATGTCAACAACTACAAGCAATGTACACACATCGCACAGAGCAATAGGGCACAATGCCACAGCCACCAACAGTGGCATACTACCCTGGCCATGGAGCGTTGACACACAGCACGCAGTGAACAAACGGCCACCCTGACACAGCACACACACACCTGCACAGACACAGCCACATCAGCCGTCGTACATGGACACTCACCGTCAAGTGAAGTAGTGGGCGATGAGCTGCTGCCGCACATTACCAGCTTCCTCCTCTCCGCTGTCCTCCTCACTCGAGCTGTCCTGGTCTGCGGGCTGGGGCCCTGGTTGATCTCCGTCATCCACGATGAGGGGGATCTGCTTCCGAATGGCCAGATTGTGCAGCATGCAGCACGCCACCACTATCTGGCACACCTTCTGTGGGGAGTACGCCAGCGCACCCCCGGTGCGGTCCAGGCACCTGAACCTGGACTTGAGGAGGCCAAAGGTACGCTCGACCACACGTCTGGTCCTCCCATGTGCCTCATTGTAGCGATCGTCTGCTGGGGTGCGAGGATTCCTCAATGGACTGAGCAGCCATGCCCCATTCGGGTACGCAGAGTCACCTGGGTGTGAGGGACACAGAGAACCGTTGCTATTCCAACTGGACAGGGGACAGCATCGCACAACCAGCACGCTACACCACTCCACATACTCACCGACAATACAGCCACGATCCTGTTGCAGATTGGACATCAGTCGTGGCAAGATGCTGTTGCGCATTATGTGTGCGTCATGGGCCGAGCCTGGGAACTTTGCACACACGTGGGTGATCACCATGTCCGCAAGGCACACCACTTGCACATTCAGGGAGTGCGTGTGCTTCCTGTTGCGGTACAGGTGCTCAGTGGCCTGTGGTGGAACAAGGCCAACATGTGTGCAGTCAATGGCTCCAACGAGGTGTGGGATTCTGCCAAGGGCATAGAATGCACCCTTCACTGCCGCCAATTCACGAGCCCTGGGGAAGCGGATGTACCTGTTTCGGTACAGCATCATGGCTGCCAGTACATCCCTCAGCACCTTGCTGAACATGGGCTGGGACATCCCTCCTCCACTGCCCACTGTGTGCTGGAATGACCCAGTGGCGAAGAAATGCATGGCGGCCATCACCTTAGCCGTGGGGGTGACAGCTGTCGGATACACCCTGCGGGGACGGAGATGGGGTTCCAACATGGCACACAGTCGATGCAGGGTTGGCCTGTCCAGCCGAAACTTCCTAATGACCTCTGTATCGTCCATGTCCGCCAGCAATTGGTATGGGCGGTCAATGTTCGGTCTCCGCCTAGGGAAAATGGCAGTGGACACATGTCAAAGCAACACAACACATAGCAATTTCGCATACACATCACTGACATGACTGAGCAAGCACATGAGCCACAGCCCAGCTGTCAAGCTGGGACGGCACGGCCACAATACACTTACACAGGTCTCCCACCAATGGCAATGGCTAGTGATACAAACCACTGCCATGTGCATGCACATGGGGATCTAGGCCCCAATGACTTGCGGGGCGTGCTGATGGGGACTGACTGCATATTCGTCAAGCGGCAACGCCACGGCAACATGAATGTCTGCTGAGCATGGAACTGCTTCCGAGGCTGGATGAGTATGGCACACGACAACGACGATGTGGGCACAGGCTGAGCGGCCAAAACAAGTGGGACCTGTGGCACGAGGGGATATGAGACAGTAGTAGGTGTCAGCACTGCACCCTATGTACAGCACTGTACGGATCACACCTCCCGAAACATTGACAGGTGTCCACATTGACAGCCCCATGCCAAGACGGCTGTGTGCTTGCAGTCACACGTCACAGGTGAGAGGTTACATTGCACGTGCCAGGTGGCAGACGTACATAGTGGGAGCTGGCATGTGTGTGCATGTGTCTCCTGTTCAGGATCCACCAGATGGGCGCTGACTCTGTACTGAGCATTGGACACAGCATGTTCCGTGGAAGGCTTGTGTGTGTGGGATGGTGGCACTGGATGTGCCTCCGTTGGGTGGGGGGCCATGCACAGGGCGGGTACGTCGATGATTGCGCATTGTTGGTCACGGTGGGTGCACCCACTCAGATGTGTTGCCCTGTGTTCAATTCCTATGTCCGCATGATGATGGACTGTAGATGTGGGCAGACTACACATTGGTCGATGTGCTGTCTATATGCATGTGCCTTCACACCAGGCACAGCTGCCCCTGCACATGTGACCCCTGCTGGACTCGCTGCTGGGTCTGTGGAGCTGATGCACCTTCTGTGCGTGGGGCGGACAGCTCTCCTCACTTCCCTCATTGCGCATGTCATGACTTTGCCGCAGGTGACATGGATCATGGAGGGCCCACATGTACGCGTGGGTAGGCTACACATGATTGTTCACTGGTCGCCACCCCCAGTCAGTGTTTCGAATGGGAAGGTTGTCGTGCTGGTGGTATATTCGATGTGGCGGATGGGCGGGCCTAGGTGCGGGCTTACATTCCGGACATGGGGGGTAGTTGGATTGGCGACTAGTTGCAGTACACACGGGACACGTCTCTTCCTTTCCACATCTGGGTCATCCCTTGTACTCACTGACAGTGATACAGTCATCTTCGCCCCAGCCCTCATGTCCTCCCCTCGCTCCCCCAATATGCATGTGCACCTGCGAGGCTAGCGCTTGCACAGGCAGCCCCAAGCTCGCACCAGAGAGGGCAAGGAGTGTATGTGTGGGTCCAGTTGCACGAGTGGGCTGTCTCAGGGTATGATGTGTTGCGGGACGCCGTCCACCTGCGTGGTGCCCCAAATGGAGACCCGGCCTGCATGGACTATGCATCACAGTCTTCGCCTTCCGGATCCGCCACCTGCGACACCCAGTGGCTGTGGCTGCCCTTGCGGCCATGCCGCGTCCGTCTGTGACTGATGGCCCACACATTCACTCTTTGGCCTCTCTGGGGAGGGCTCGGGGGTGGTGGCGCACGCGCTTGCACTTAGTCGCAATGGCATGTGGCGTGGTTGGTATAATGGGCAATGGATGGGATGGTGCGAGCCACCTCCCGTGACGTCAGTGCTGCTCGTGCTGTGGTGCGTCCCCCTACACTTCCATTTGACTTGTGCCATGCTAGACGTTGAGGTTCTATTGCCTGCGTGATATGACCAGGAGGAGCGCGAGGAGACCTCTCACACACCATGCTCCACTGCCATCCCGTGCCCTGTATCGCCTGTGCGGATTGACTATGTTGGGGTTACACCTGGTCGACTGGGGCTGTGTGTGCCTTGTCAAGGGGCATGGCGGGCGCACAACAGGATCCAGCTTGTCCACAGAGGGTGGGCTGAGGTGCGCCTGGTACCGCTTTGTACGTGTGCCCGGCTGCTGTGCACACACGTGTTCACTCCCCCCGACAGGTGTCCTCTCACAATGCCCAGGGAAGCGGTGGTGTACTGTTCATGACCCCTCCCGACACGGCGTGCTCCAACTTGGCATGTGCGCATCTACCCGTCACACCCACCCACCTGAGCACTGCGTCCATACGACTTCACACGACACATGTGTGTCTTCCACAGTTGTGCTACTCATTTACGTTGACATCCAATACCAGTGGACTACATGGTCATGTCACGACTGCTGTGTACTTCACATACTCTCATCCTCTCTCATTCGTACTTGTGAAATGAGTCAGCGGAGACAGTTTTGGTTTCAAACATTATATTGAGTCTTCTGTCCTCTGTGATGCAGTATAGTGGACACTACTGGCAGCGGAATACATGTTGAGGATATACTGATTGCAAATGGGATAGGGTGTGGGGTTACATGTGATTGGCTGTTGCATGTGGGATGTGGGCTTCAGAGTTACATCTGCTTGGCCAAGGCTGTGCTAATGTACATTTACGTATAGCTGCGGAGCTGCGGACTTTGACACAGACGGTATACATGTAGCCTACCAGACCGCTTGGCATCATGGGCACAGTCCATCTCAGTTCCATGTGACAGGTTTGCTGCGGTTGTTCCTCATGCACGCGTGCATGTGAGATGACATCAGGGCATGTGCTTGCGTGCATGCAGCGGCGTGCCACTTGTTGTTGCAATGTGGTGGTTACTGGACATGTCACAGTCACTGGGGTCGTGTTGTTGTTGTATGCACTTGTCGTCCATGCAAAGGTCCTGGTATGGGATTCCCGGGGCGGGGGTGGGAGGGGTGCAGCACCCACAGACTCCAGGCGACCTATTCATGTCCACTGAGCGGTGTGTGTGTCCATGGGCGCTGGATCCATGTCGTGTCCTGGTTGTTCGTGCAGTTCCGTCCATGTGGGTGCGATACACAGACCCCATGCCACTGCCTCCCACGATGCATGCGGTGTTCCTGGATGTGATGGGGAACAATGTGCATGTCCCGGTCATATCCGATGTCATGGCGATGTCGTTGATGGTGTGGTAACAGTTGCCGGTCGTTTGGTATGGCTGTTGTGGTGGTGACTGGCCAGTCCGTGCGGAAGAATGGGTGCGGGGTTGGACATCATAGGTCAATCGGGGAACCTGCGTTGTGGTCCGACGAATTTACAGGTTGTCAGGTATGCGATGCCGTCCAGCAGGGCTTCCATGTCATTGGTGGTGTACATGTTTGCCAGCCAATGTAGCGGATGGTGGCTGTCAAGGTGTTGTTCGTAAGTTGTCCCTTGGAGGACCATGATGGGGCATGCTGGGTGACATTCGATGTAGCTGTTCTCGATGATCCGTCGTGTGGAGGCACAGTGGTCCCATTTCAGTGCGGGTGCGATGTTGGCCACATACGCCATGCCCCCATAGGCAGAGCAGGCCCTGTCGTGTGCGTCCAGAGGGAGGAGTAGTGGTAGCAGGTCCGCCTTTAGACATGCCGGGTTGGAGAGGCATATCTCCACGGGATGCTGGTAGGGACACCTCCGACAGTAGAAGACGGGCATGACGCAGCTGAACAATGTGATGCGGTAAGTCAGTCGGTAACTTACGTTCAGCAGGGACAGGAGATCGCATCCCAATATATGTATCAGGTTGGTTTTGTACAGCTTGAGCTGTCCGGCGTAGTTGGGTAGGTGTGTTGCGGTTGCCATTTCGCAGCGGTGCGTTGTGGTGGCGTGCTCCGGCTGTGTGTGCAGTCTGCAATGTGCACGCTCCGAGGTTGCTGTGAGCTCTGTGTAGTCGTAGGGAGACAGGACTTGTGTTCTGTTGGCTTGTTTGGAGGACACGGGCCCTCATCCCACATGCTTCTCAGACAGTTCAAGGTCAGTGATGTGTGACTCCTTCCAATTAACTTGCATGTGGCCGACATGGGGGAGTGTTTTCTTCTTTCTTCCCCGTCCGTTGTGGGCTTCTGTGATATGCGCTATCTGCCCTGTGGTCGGTCTCCTCGGCATGCCTGTGTTGGTCTTTTCTTGGACAATGGCTGTATTCACCGGCTTCTTTCGTAGGGCTGTGGTTTCGGAGTTGGAATGGAAGGTCATTCAGTGCTGTCTGCTCTCCCTTGTGTGGGCGGCAGGCTGCCTTTCCGCTCTGCGTTGGGCCTTGTGTGTGAATGTTATTCTTGGGCCACCTGTTGTCGGTCCCCGGGCTCTTTGGTGTTCCGTTTTATATGTCTTGTTCATATGTGCAGGGTGGTATGGGTGTTTCAGTGTGGTACTGGCGTTCCTCTTCCCGAAGGGGCCCTGCTTCTCCTAGTTGGTGTTGCCGCCGCTGTGTGCTTCGCCATGTTTGTTACACTGGGGTGTGTCCTGCTGTTGCGTGACTTCACTGACATGTGTGCGTCGGTTGTGTGGCGTTGGGTGTTGTCCGTGAATTGGGCGTTGGGGACATGTCTGTGGCAGGCCTGTCACGTGTCATGTGCGTTCGGGGTGGGGCTGATGTGTGTGCTGCTTGGTTGTGTCCCTGTGTCTGTGTGCGACGCATGCATGGCGCTGCGGTTGGCCTCTGCGTTGTGCGCATGTGTGGCGGCGTCATCGCCGCTTTGGGGCCGTGACGGGGTCGTTGGTTCCTAGTCCCAGGTGGTGTGTACACATGTGTTACGCGATGTTACGATTTGGCCTGTGTGTCATATGTGGATGCAATGGTGGATGTGTAGTGTACACGCGCTGGGGGGTTGTCCGCTTTTTCCGCCCTTGCACTGTGTGCGCTGTTTGCGTGCACTTGTTGTGTGTGTGCCTACCTGCGTCTCCGCGGTACGTTGCGTCCTTGGTGGTGCATCAGCAAGAGCATGGGGAGGGCCTGCAGTGCTGGATTCATGCTCGGGGAGCCGCTTCTTCGTTGTCCGTGCTCGGCGTCCGTGTTACCGCTTCGGTTTGTCGTACGGTATCTCTTGGCCGTGGGAGCCGTTTGTTTGCGGCATCGTAATTTATGCGCCGGGCGGGACGTGTTTTCGTCGGACGGTGTGTGTCAGTTGGGCTGCGCCGCTACGTGTACGGGCGCACTTTGATGGCGGACGGTGTTGCTGGCTTGCCGGCGGTGTTTGGCCTACTTTTCGCATCGTAATTGGGCGGGCGTGTGGACTGCTGCGTGCCGGCGGTAACTGGTGGTTTTTGCATCCGCCAGCACGGCGGTTGTGCTTCCGCCCGCCATCGTAATGACCCCTAAAATACCAATATATTTAAGATATGAAAAGAAAACATATTATAATATTAATTACATATAACAAATGCCTACAAATATTATATAAAATAAAATAAAAAATACATTTCCAAAAATAAATATTTAAACAAGAAATATTTGCAAACAAAAACATTAATTATTACATAAATGTATTTATTTTATTTCCTACCCTATAACACCACACAAATCACAACGCACTTCTAAATTTTTAAAAAATATACACTCCCATAATTAACATAATTAATTATCAATTTAAAAAAATATTATTAAAACATTTTTTTTAATAAGAATTAACTACCCACACTTTAACCCTATAATCCCCTCAATACACACCTAAATTAAACTGTAAAATAATGAATTACACAATTAAAACTTATTTTAAAATTAAAAACTATTACTATTAAACCACTAATTAAAAAGTAAGTAAAAAGTATTTAATACCCACCCTTTACCCCTTTAAAAGTAAAAACAACACACAAAAAAATAAACATCAAATAATTAACAATATTTAACAACTATATATTAATTAATTAAACACAAATTACTTCCCACCCTTTACACCTATAAACACCACAACATACACCTAAAATTAATTACACAATTACCATAATTAATTTCCAATTAATTAATTAATATTAATTAACAACCAATTATTAATTCATCAATAAAAAAATATTTCCCACCCTTTACACCTATAAACACCAAAACACAGACCTAAAATTAATTACACAATTACCATAATTAATGACCAATTAATTAATATTAATTTACAAGCAATTATTAATTAATTAATAATAAATTAATTTACACCTTTAACACTATAACATCTTAATTAAATAAATATTAATAAATAAAAAAATCATTAATTTAATATAATTAAATTACTTCCCACCCTATTCCCCTATAAAACCACAACCCGCTACGGAACTAAAAAACGCAAAATTCAAATAATTTTTTTTTAATAACGACTAAAAATTTAACACATATATTAAAAAATATAAACAATTCTTATACAAAAAAATACATCACATACATTTAAAATATATACTAAAATACATAACATTAATTAAAAAATTGATATTTTTAACAACTATATTTTTGCAAACGATATTAAACACTTCGATATGTTTTAATTCGATATTACTTACCTTAAGTCGATATTCTTGACCACGATATTTTTGCTGTCGATATTTCTCACTCGCGATATTTCTGCCAGTCGATATTAAAAACTCAATAGTATGCCTGCCCACCAAGTAAGCAGCTTCTATTACTATGGGGCCGATTCCGATTCGGGCCGGAAATCTCTCCGACCGAGCCGGACCCTGAGAGATTTCCGACCGAATTGGACCTGTGCAGCCCGACCGAACGAGTACGATGCACACGTATGCCATCGGACTCGAGTCGGTCGGACTCCCATTGAAGTCAATGGGAGCCTGTCGTACAACGCGTACGCGGGCTCCCATTGACTCAATGGGTGCGAGGCGAACGAGGGCACCTCCTACAGCGGGTACGCGTCGAAGCGACTCGCGCCTTACACGCACAGGTAGGGGGGACCCATGGGTCCCCCCTGTGTGCGACTCGCGCAGCTACGCGTACAGGGGGGTCCGACATGGACCCCCAAAGTACGGCTCCGACTGCTCTTTGGAGCCGGAGTGCGTGGCTCGGTCGGACTGTTCGCGGCGCGCATCGTACTCACCCGGCCGGGGAACGTCTCCATTGCGCGGAGCGAGTCGAGTCCGAGCGAGTCGGTCGGTGCGGTTAGACCCGGGAACGAGTCGGTTGGAGCGGTCGGGACGCCCGGACGAGTCGGTCGGCGATTTCGCATCGTACTCGCTCGCCCGGACGCGCGTACGAATCGGTCAGGCAATAGGGCTCCGAATCGGATCCGGTTAAGCCGAATCCGATTAGGAGCCCTACCGGCCGAGATCAGAATCGGCCCCTTTGTAGAGGGAAGCTTCCACATAGGACTGGACAACTTTGCCTCTTCCCTGAGTACCATGCAAGAAGGCTGATGACAACCTGGTGCTGTATTACAGAAGTGCTCCGGGTGCGCAACGGGTGTTAGCGCCCGCTTTGCGCTCCCCGGGGCACTTTGGTATTACAGAAAGGGCCGCAGACGTTTGTGCGGCCTTTCTGTAATACAGATAGTGCTGGCACACATATAGCTCCAGTGCTATTACCAGAGGGTGTTCCCTTATGGAATCCCTTGACCTCTGTACCTGCGCCGTATTATAGATGCGGGCGCAGAGGCAAAGAAGTTGTCAGGAGGCGAACTGAAAGTCCACCACCTAAAAGGTGGCACAGAGTCAGTGCGCCCCCTGATAGTAGCCCTCTGGAGGGTGGAAAGGGGGTACTGTGGACCCCCCAGACATCCCCTTGCAGGAGGGTGCAGTCACTCACTGCACCCGCCTGCAAGGGGATCTCTAATCCCCTTAAAAGTGCAGGAAGGTTGCTGCCTGCACGTCGAAACACGGAGCGGCTGCTTCAAAGCCACTCCGTATTTCACTTGAATGTGCTGCCCCCAGGGCATCACAACTATGCGGCTGCCCTGGGGGCAGCACATTAACTATAATACGGCACACTCTCCTTGTTAGCACCTGGCGCATCTTTTGAAAGGTGTGCCAGACGCTAACAAGGAAAATCCACTGCATTCCATAATACGGCTCCAGGTGCCGAGTCTTAACACTTTATTTTGCTCATGTGTGGGTGCTTCAGTTGTCACTGGCTGCTATGATAGCCATCACGTTTGACAAAGAATGTATCTGCTCAGCAGAAGAAAAAACAACTACAAAAAGTACATCAGTTCCAAACTGATTCGTGGGCATTGATAGTGAGACCAAAATCCCCAGTCTTAAAAATGTGTATAAAACTGAGACCCAAACGCTCCCACTTCTTTCCAGTTCTAAATTCTTCACTGTTCAAGGAAGGGCGTGCTCCGTAGAATACTGAAAGGAATGCAGAGATCCAAGACTGGTGTCTTTAACAGCCAGTCTCCCAGATGTGTGGGAATGTCATCTGAAGTTTGTGCATCTTGCTGGAAAGCTGTGGGTCTGCCTTTTGGCTAAGCCTAGTAAGAAGGCGGAGTGAACATCTGACGCTCCAGGAAGAGGCTGCCAGAGAAGAAGCCCAGTTGCACTGCCGGGAAGGTGGGGCAGCCCAGAAGAACCAGACTGAGCTGATTTGTGAAACCAGTGCCCATCCGAGGCTGTAGAGAGTCTCCCAACTTTCCCCCAAGCTTCCACAACAGGTTAAGTGAGCCGAATCATCCTGCAAACCCAGTATATTTTAGCCAGTATGACCACAACATGACTGTTGTCTGCAAGAGGCTGGAAAACTGGTGTTGACTCTGCCGTGACATCAACACCTGTGATTGAAAACCCAAGACTGCCACAGCAAGGGGCCTATGGGTGCTGCCAGCCCCCTGCTGGTGTCACGCGGAGTCACCGTACTCAAGCACAAATGCCAAGAGTCTGAGGAGGAAGGCCATCAGCCTGGTGGAAGCTTTGAGTAGCACTGCTTGCCTTTTCTCCGATTACCAGCAGTTGAGTACTTCTGTGCTCCACGCAACAGATCCACCAGGTAACTTGAACATTGAATGTGTCATCCCGGTGCTACAACTCCAGTGGGTTATTAAACCCAAAGGGATTGAATTGCCCTAAAGAACCTTAGTAGTGAGACATATAGTGACTTATCTATGGGTCACAGAACCAGGAAAGTTGCATGCACCATATTACAGTGAGCTTGTGCCAGATTTATACCTCAGAAGGAGCATTTGACTACTCGTTCTTAGTACCCTAACAGCAAGTGAGGAAAGGGGATACCTGATGCCGAGTTTGCAGTACTATAGTAGAAAAGGCCTGGGGCTAGGGGCGGCTCCTCCATTTGAGCGGAGGGGCGTCATCCCACAAGTTCCAGAGCTGAAAAATAAAATGGTAATAACGTTTATTTATTAACATTTTATTTTTCAGCAACTCATCCCGAACTAAGGGGCTCATTACGATGGCGGAACGATTGCCACCGCCGGGCCTGGGGTGGCGATCGTTCCGCCATCACAATGAGATTTACCCACCGCCATATTAGGATGGCGGTGGGTATCGCGGCGGACGCAAAGTCCGTCCGCCACTTTTCCGCCGGTGGCAATCGCACCGATTGCCTGGCGGGCGGAGCAGGGCCACTAATATGGTGGCGGTGCCTAGCAGGCACCGTCCGCCATATTAGGATGTGTCTGTGTAGAGGCCTTTCCATGGCGGCGATGCCGCCATGGAAAGGCTGGCAGGGATTGGGTTTGGGGGCCCGTTGCGGTTCCCCCTTGGGGGGGGTGTCGCTGCACTGGGGGGTAGCCATGATACCCCCCTGTATTTCCATGCACCAAGTGGCAGGCACCGTGTGGTGCCTGCCATGTGGTGCAGGGAAATGCGGTCCAAGCACCTTTAACATTGCGGACGGTGCTGCAGCCAGCAGCACCGCCCGCAATGTTAAAGGCCCTGGATGCGCCCGCTAGTATGGCGCGCGCCTCGTAATCGCAGTACTGGGACCGCCGCATGTCTGGCGGGCGGTCCCAATCACCGCTACGGTGGCGGGCGGACCAAGTCCGCCCGCCATCGTAATCAGCCCTTTAGTGTCAGGATTGGGTGGGGCCAGTGCTGCTGAGTGGCAGCAGAAAGGAGCTGTACACTTTAAAATGCTCATGTCTTTTTGGCCGGCCATTTTGGAATGGCCAGCCAGACATGCGCATTTTAAAGTTTTCTAACCCAGCTGTCTTAGGCAGCTGGGTTAGAGAAAGCGCAGGCCTCCATTACTCTCAGGAGCACTGGCAGAGCCTGCTCTATCTAATCCTGGCGCAGTTCTCATGATGTGAGAGCAGTGTCAGGATTGGGTAGTGCAGATTCCTTTACCGGAGCTACCAGAAGACAGCCGAGGGTCGAGGATGTCCCGCTGCAAGTTAGAAAGGTACGTCTATTTTTTGTGTGCCCCCGCCCCACCACCCTCAGTACATGCCATTCACCCCTGCCCGGGGCACCAGTATAAAAAGCCTCAGCCTTCATGGTCGGGGCCCTAGTAACCCCAGCTTGATTTGTGGCCCCCAAATGTATTTTAACAGAGACACTGGGATATGTGCAATTCGTGCCTCTCTTCATTGGCACTCAGGGATACAGCATTCATCTCCTCCCTCTAAAACTATTCAGTTGGACCACTGTGCCTACACACCATCTGGTGCATTGCTCCGTGCCCTGGCTACTAGCATTGTGAACACCAGTGAATCTTGCAGTCATTAACTTTATCTTCCAGAAGAATCTCTCAGTGTGGCGAAGCAGATCAGTCCAAGATCTACTCAGGAGATGTGGTGTGCACAATAACACTCAATAAATTATTGTCCAGTCAGGGCTTTTCCTTTGAAAAAGAAAAAGTTCATCTATTACACACACACTACTACGCATTAATTTGCAAAAATATGCATAAGCCTCCACAACGCTGCAAGAGTACCCTGGTGGTGCCCCTGCCCCACCTTGGAGCACCACAAAGCAGCAAACAACACAAACCAAGCCCTCGCAGGGCATTATGAGGTGCTTCCTAGCCAGAGAAATGCATATTATAAGAGCGACACTCACCACTTTGTTTATCTTTGCAGCAGTGCTGCCACGCATCATGTTTTCCCTTGTTTTTGTTTTTCATGGGTGTCCTGGTCCCACCCAGACACGAGCACTGGACGCGGAGGAGCTCAATGTCACTTTCCAGGTTCTGGCCACCACTGGAGCAGTAGTTGACTAGTGCGGTGGCACTCACGGACCTATGGGGCCTTTCCTAATTGCGCTGGGTCCCAGGGATGGGCTTCCGGGTCCTCTGATTACCACAGGGCCATGGTGACCCCTGAGGGCAAACTTGTTCTCAGGAGGAGGACCCCACGCACGTCCCTCTAACGAATTAACTATTTATAAATGATGCAACAAGCCCTGGGCTCTGAACCCATTCTGGGGTATTTTAAGGAAATGTGACGCAGTTCCACATGCTCCATTTTCTTGTTTGGCTGGTTTTAATAGGCACGCTATGCAGTATAATAACTCAGGCTATGTTTGGCTGATTTTCTTGATCATGGGCTCATTCAGCTCTTTGTGGTGATCTCAAGACACGTCGAACATTTTCAACAGGCATCCTGGCCTCCGAAGGGCGCAATCTGTGTGGCGCTTGATCCATTGGCTCCCTCAACCAGTCCTCTCTTCGCCTGGCTTCTTGTGCTCCTCTCCTCCTCGTAGGAGCTTTTAGCAAAGCTCCTCCATTATCAACCAACAGAGCACTTTCCTGCCCACACTCCCAAGCCCCAGTGCCTCCTGGCTGTATTGCAGGGCACTGGGGGCAGCGGAGTCCATATTTTCCCCCAACCGGTCAAAAGAGGATGTAAGGGGGCCAGCAGGAGAGACCCATCTAGTGCTGGGGTTCAGCTGCAAACAAAGTCCTTAGTCTATCAGAGGCATCAGGTAGTGTCTCCTCCCATACGTCCACGATTCTAGTGTCCTCACCGTCCAGGTCCAGGGTTTTGCTCTCTGTCTCTCCCTTGTGCAGGGATTTATAACTGTGGTTGGAAAGTACTAGATACTAGGCACCCCTGGCCACATCATACCTCCACCCCTGTCCCAACACTCCTGCACAGCATTCTGAGAAAATCCATTATGGCACAACTCTTCATCCTCTGGTTAGAACTTATGTGCTCACCCAGAGGTGTAGCTATAATATTGGGCAAACCCTCCATTGTGGTCACTCCAAACTCATTCCGGTCTAGCTCTTCATCCCACTGGTGTTGGAGTCAAGTTTGACAAAGAAAGGGGGCAGGCTTGGTGTCAGGTTGATCTGCTTGTGACAGGGAAGGGCCCTTTGAAGTGCAACTAATGCTTGGTCTCGGGCACATCCACCAGGCCATCCTGTCAAGGGAAAGCCAGCTTCTGCCCACACTCAAGCCATTTGTCCTCTGTCTGGGGGAAATACACCTCTCACCACAGGAGCCATCCAGCTGTCAGGTTCTTACAAGCTTTAGGCAGAAAAATGGTAAGTTTTTAAAAGTGCATTTTGCTCGCCAGTTTCCACCCACACCGATAAATCCCTGCACAAGGGAGAAACAGAGAGCAAGGCCCTGGACCTGGACGGTGACAACACAGAATTATGGACAGCTGGAAGATCAGCGAGTTGGATATGACCAGCAATTCGACAACAACAGAAGAGTACACTCTAATGCCAGCCAAGGATTACAGAACCTCCTGTTAAGCAACAGGGACATAAAAGCTGCATAAAGCCCACTTTCCTTAAAACCCCAGATGACAAACTTCAACTGGACCTTCCTTGGTCCCTGATGGTGGCTTCTGTTGGAGTGAGTCCTGATCCCTAAGTGCTGTTCCTGATGTCCTGGAACCCTTGACTAGTGTTAGAGTGTTCTCCTCCTGCCTGCACCACAAAAGCTGGGACTTAGACACTTTTTTCCAACTTTTCCTCTAAAGAAACAGCAGGAGACCAGGACTGCCATCAAGCCGAAACCATTGATGCCGATTCACCGGTTAGATGCAACTCACTGGTCTGCCCCACTAAAGGAGATCTGACTTCCAGAAAAGTTTCTAAGCCCAAACGAAGAAGGCTTCCCAGAGAGTGATGCTGAGTCGAAGCCGATCAACGTCGAGACCTTCCTGGGCACAGACACCGGACTTCGCCTGCTCAGAGCTTTCTCGTCTTCGTTGACGACCGCAAAGGACTCCGCTCTTCAGCAACCCACCATCATCAAACACTGGCTTAGACCCAGCTTGCAGCTCACCCCGCTGACAACTCATCAACAATCACATTTTCTCCAGAAAAATGTTTAAGTCCAAAGGTAACTCATTAACCACAACCAGCCTGTTCCTCGTATCGGACCAGCGCTCCATCGCGGTCAGCCTCAAACCATGCCCTTGTCCTAGTTTAGCATGACCAGTTGCCCGTGGTTGGTGCTTTGCACTTTTTGCCACTATTTTTATTTAAAACTTTGAAAATTCATATCTCCGGTTACCCTCATTGGATTTTTGTTGATTTGGTGTCATTTTGCTCATTAAAATATTTTCTATTTTGTATAAACTGGAGTGCAATTTTTATTGTGTTGAGTTATCAGCTTTTTAACTGTTTTGTTACTTCTAAATGATTTAAACATTTTCTTAAGTTAAGCTTGTCTGTTCTGTGCTATAGCTATGAGGGGTTGAGTTCAGGTTTAAATTACTGAAACCTTTAACAGACCTAACAAGAATAGTGACATTATTGCTTGTGGTGGACTACCATTCACCGCAACTAATAACCCACTCTCTCACAGACTATCTATACCCGAGTGAATATAATAAAGGGCCTTGGGGAGTTTCTTCCATGTCTTTGACTTGGAAGCCTGCCCTAGCACATTCCGTTCCCATCCCCTTAGAATTTCAATGTAGAAGGGCTGCCGCATCTGCGGGGCAATGATGGCAGTATTGCTCCATTATAGCTTGCCTTCTGTTCCCCTGTCAGTGCAATCCAGTTTTGCCCCAGCTTCCCAGCTTGTTCTGCTTTACAAAAGATGTGTGTGGGCTGCCAGGCCCAAATAAAAAAAGCATTTTGACTGGTTCAAATTAGCTCAAGAGAGCCTTCCAAATGCCCCGGACTATAAAATGGGGTGGCCATGCAGCATTTAATTAAAGAAGCTCCCAAAATTCGAAGCTGGCACCAGAGCTGATGATCAGCTTTATGGATAATGGTCAGCTTAAGGGATACGTATTAGGCATTATGTCCCACTCAGTATGCCAGAATTTATCATTGTCCAGAGACAAACCACACACCAGTGTGATTCGGAATATCTAATCATTAGCATACCTGCACGTTTGGGAAGTGAATCGGACTGGTCCAAGGCACCTGTCAGGAGAGCTATTTGGCTTTCTGGAGAAATAAAGCCCTGCCACTGAGAAAAGGGTTGAGGACTGCACCCCCACAGAAGAGAGACAGCCTTTAGAATACATCAGTCCAGCTGCTTGAGAAATAGTGGTAGATGTGCAGGGCCTAGAACAACCATCACAGTGCTTGGGCTACGGGAAGGAACAGGGTCTACAGACACCTGGTGGGAGCCTCTTTGTCTTTGAGCCCTCCAGTGTGCCGCTAGTTGCTTTCCCTATGGCCTTGAAGCATGATTTAAGACCTCACTCCTTGCCTGGAGATTACCTGTGAGGTAGTTGGGAGGAGTTGAATTCAACGAAACACCACAAACCATATTGAAATCCATGCAGAGGTTAAGGAGTTAGCCGTTCTCAAACACCCTCAACAGAGGAATGGCATACAAGGCTCTGCTGTCAAATGGATCTGTTCCTTCCTCATGGGAAGAACCCAAAAGGTCAGGCTGTCACCCTTCACATCAGAAAATAAGAGATTGATATGCGGAGTCCCACAGGGATTGTCCCACTGATATGCGGAGTCCCACAGGGATTGTCCCACTGATATGCGGAGTCCCACAGGGATTGTCCCTCAACGCCACCCTTTTCAACATATACATGACACCTCTCACCAACATCATCTGATCACAAGACATCACCGTTATCTCCAATGTCAATGACACCCATCTCATCCTCTCCCTGACGGACAAGACAACCACCACCAGGACCAACTTCACCAACTGCATGACCGTGATAGTAGACTGGATGCAAACCAACTGCCTGCACCCCAACTCCAACAAGTCAGAAGTACTGGTCTTTGGCAACAAGACCTCCCCACGGGACTCCACATGGTGGTCGTCAGGGCTAGACCCAACACCCACACCCACAGACCACGCAAGAAATCTAGGGATCATCCAAGACAACAAGCTCAACATGATGGCTCAAGTCAATGCAGTGTGCACCTCCTGCTTCCACATCCTATGCCTGCTACGAAAGATCTTCAATTGGTTGCCTCAGAACACCAGACGGACCATCATGCAAGCACTCATCAGCAGGCTGGACTACGGCAACACTATCTATGCTGGAATCTCCAAACAACTCCTACACAGACTCCAGACCATCCACAACACCACTACAAGACTCCTACTCGACCTCCCACACCTCAGCCATATCACACCGCTCCTCAAGAAGCTTCACTGGCTCCCCATTCACAAGCACATCCAATTCAAACTTTTCACGCACACATACAAAGCCCCTCACAACACAGGACCAGAATAAGCGAACAGTTGCATACACTTTCACTAACCCACTAGACACCTATGCTCTGCCTCACTCTCACACATTCCCTGCGTCCACAAAAGCAAAATTGAAGGTCACTCATTCTCCTATATTGCACCCAAGACATGGAACGAACTCAAACAACACATCAGAGCCTCCTCCTCACTTCTTTAGTTCTGCAAGACGCTGAAGACCTGGCTCTTCGTATAAGCACCTTGCAGACCTCACACCTACACACCTGCCCAAGCACCTGGATACCCTCTGTTGGGCTGAGAATATGCCAAGTTGACTCCTTCTAGCATTGTGCGAGTTAAGTTAGCATTTGCGGCACCATTTTATATTTAGCCGCCATTTTGTGTCATGATCGAAATGAAGCTTCTGTCTCGTACTGTCTGCCTCAGCAGAAAAGCAGCCTCGATTGTTTCTTTTTATTCAAGGTTAAGCTTCATTGCACTAATGAATAGCTCGTTTTGTGTTTGCACGCCTTTCCTCATATGTAGCCCCACTCCCACTCTCAGAGAGACGGGCACGGGCTGAGTAACCTTGAAGCTAAGATAGTGTGTTCCTGGTCTCAGGATGGTAGCCCATCCTTCTGTACCTCCTTTGTTCATCTGTGCCCAGGCTGGAAAATTCCAGTCTGGGCGTGTCTTAGAGGTGTCGAAAATGTATATCCAACTTTACCTTGTGGACGGGGTCAGTCCCTCGGCACCTGTCCATGGAGGATGGTCAGACTGGACTCCGCTCGAGCGTATACTAATAAATAACTTGGTTTGTATTCTCTACTGTCTGACCGACTCTTCATTTGTATGGAAGGCTGAGAGGTGGTCGTGAGTGACCCGGGTAACCCCAATCGGGTCACTTCCTTCAGTTGGCACCCGAACAGGGACCGCCAGCGGTTATCCCGGCTGGGGTCCTGAACGGCAAAACCCTTGGATCTGACCGTTTGGTCCGAAGAGTCGGCAGTGGAGAATAACTTTGTTTGACCTGTGTGCACCAGGTGAGTTTGTTTTGGGCCATGGTGCTGTTTTGTTTGAGTTGGGTACGGTCTGAGGATCGTTTTTGGACAAGCGCTTGAATTTGTTTGTACTCCTTGTGAACATGGTGTTGCTTTGATCCAGTTTTGGTGAGGTCTGTGGACCGATTTTGGTAAGATATTTGAAAATATCCGCTTGGCATCGTTAGTGAACGCGTTTTGTCTCAAGATGCCTTGTTTTAGCCAACTGTGTTGTGTGAGTTGTCATTGTTGTTCTACTGATGCTCGATTGGAGGAAAGGCAGCCGGCGCCCCCAGAGGGCACCCCGAACTTTGACATGTTCGTCAAGCACGGCCTTGGCCCTATTATGTTTAGTACATTATGGCACAAATATACGAGGGGCAACGCCGAGTTGCAATGGCCATTAACAGGTACCTTTGATGAGCAAAAATTGAATTTCCTGCAGGATAAATTGTTTGCAAAACGGAGTAGACAGTCAATGTTTGATTCCCTTAGAATGTGGCAGAAGGAAGCTAAACAGAGACGAATGAAAGCAGAAAAGGAGGCTCGAAAGGGGAGAATGCAGACAGTGACGCAGAAAGCAGTAGCGTTTGATAGAGAGAAAGTGGAAAAAGGTATAGAGCGTGCTGATAGAAAGTTTTGATTGCAATGTGACAAGTCCTATGTTGCCCGAGAGGGAGGCGATACATTTGTGGAGGAATTGTTAAACACCCGACCTCCGCCTCCATATTTCCCACAGAGAATATACCCTGCTGGCCACAGCCCCAGTCGTCTGTCTCTTCTGCCGCTACTGTTTCTTCTGTTATTGATTCAGTTGCTTCAACAGCTGCGCCTCCTGTCGATCCTGTGGCTTCGCCCTCTGCGCCTGCTATGACTGCTGGCCTCTCTGCTATGCCTATCGTGTCCATGTCTTCTCTTTCTCCAGCCCTTACGCCCACAACTCGGCCATTAATGACAATGGTGCCTACCCACTTAGTTACTACCGCTTCCCTCTTCCCTCACTCCCCGACAGTACTAGGTAGTGGAACGCCTGTATGTGGACTGGGGGACGGGGGCTGGGCCACAGCTAGGGAGCGGTTGGGACGAATTTTAATACGATCTGATGTGGGGGAGGAAGAAAAAAGGGTGGTAGCGAATCAGGCCGCTCAGTGGGCCCGTCATCCAATCTATAGTACTGAAGATGTGTGGAGTGTGATGAGAGATTATGAGCCGTTTCTACAACAGCATGCCCTTAAGCACATGTCGGCTACATTGATTGGGTTGTGGGAACAGTGCTTTAATGCTATAGCACCCCAGATTATTTATGATATTAGAGATAATGTATATGTAGCTGGTATGGCACCTGAAGAGGTTTTCGGAAATGTTGCGACATTGGTCGCTTACCGAGGTAGGCTGTTTGAGAAGAGCCCAAAGACAGTGTCTCAGTTTCCGATGAGGGAAGTCCCCCCCATATATTACCCTGAGGTGCCAGAGCTTTGGGATCAGCATGATGCTGCCATTAGAGCAAAGGTAGAGGCCCGTTTCCAAGAGCAGTGGGTATATACCCCGTGGAAGAGGAGTGAGGTGTTATCCCTTAAGACTCAGTTACCTGACCCTAGGAAAAATCCTACTGCATATTATAAGGAATTGATCGTGATCGAAGCCGCTTCGTCGACAGTAATGACCCTTGCCGATATTGAAATGTTTTTTGGGTTACTGGTGCCCGTCGACATTTGGAGACAGGTGCACACGCAGGATCACGCTGTAGAATTGGGTGGTACATGGGACCAGATTAAAGCATGGAATAAGGAAAGGAAGCCTGGAGAGAAGCCAAAGGCTGAGATATTAGCTTTACCAGGCCAAATTATTACGTATATGCACTCCCTTATTCCTCTGAGAAGGGTAGATTGGGACAAGTTAGTGGCATGTCGTCAGAAGAAAGATGAGAGCGTGTCCGATTTTTTCACGTGGTTTGAGGGTATGTTTTTGCATTTCAGTGGACAGGATTTCTCAGTAGAAGGGGGTGTTTGATTGTTTGTCAATCGATTTGTTACGAACTTGCTCCCAGAGATCGCAACTCGGTTGCAGGCTTCGGAGAGTACTTGGACGACATCCTCCCCTTCCGTAATTTTGAGTATGGCACATTATTATGAGCTTAGGGAAAATGAGGAGAAGGCGGAGAAGAAGCAAAAGGAGTTAAAAAACGAAGGTGTTGCTACAGCAGGCGTCTAGGGGAAATGGAAGTGGACGTGGTGCTAGTCCGGTCCGGCAGCTTCCCCGTACTAGCAGGAATGCTGCGCCTGTAGGGCCGAATCAGTGCGCGTATTGCAAAGAGGAGGGGCACTGGCGCAGCGAGTGTACGGTGTTATTGCAGAAAGTTGCGGCCCCTCGAGGACAGTGTTCTCGTGGACTGGGTCGTGGAGTAGGTGATCGGGATAAAGCTCGGGAGGATAAGCCATCGCAGGGTCACTCTGATCAGTACTATTTTGATGACCCTCGAGGAAGACAGTACTACCACGATGATTATGCTCTGGACGAGGTGACAGGGATGTCCCATAGCTAAGACAGCCAGGGACAGGGCGAGGGACCAGTTCAGATACCTGTAGATCAGTGCGGTCCTTATGTCACCACAGATTTGCAAGGCTCAGTTAAGAAATTCTTAGTAGACACAGGTGCAATGAATAGCTCTGTTTCTCGTTCGCTGGTCCCTGTCTGGCCAAAATAATGTTTCGGTAGGCTTTTCAGGTGTACCGGTTGTGAGCCCCATTTCCAAGCCACTTGCCTTGACTATTGGTCCCTTTACTGTGAATTCGCCCTTTCTATTGACATCCAATTGTGGAGAAAATTTAATGGGTTTGGATTTGTTGAAGAGGCTGCATGCAACAATTTTTTGTTCTCCGGATGGTGCCTATTTGACAATGGGACCAAATGTAGCGAGTTCCAAGCAGTGTTTGTCCAAAGATGCGCCCCTTCCCGCTGAATTTAAGGATGTGCCACCCACTTTGTGGGCGACGAGTGATACGGATGTGGGACTCTTACAAATCTCCCCAGTTTCCACCAAGGTTAAGGACAATGCTATTTTGCCCAGTATTCCCCAGTACAAAATACCACAAGCGGGGGAGCGAGCTTTATTACGCATTATACAGGATCTGATTGTGTCAGGGGTAGTTGAGGAGACAGCATCAAATGTGTGTAACAGCCCTATTCTTCCTATCTTAAAGAAGACGTCCCGACTCCTCCCCTGATGGCAATACAGATGTTTATCATTTTGTGATTGATTTGCGGGCAGTTAACAAAATTATGGTTCCTCAATTCCCGGTGGTCCTTGATATTACTGCCCTGCTCACAATGATTCCTTCTTCTGCCCAGTTCTTTTCTGTCATTGATTTAAAAAATGCGTTCTTTAGTATCCCAATTCATCCTGATAGCCGTCACCTATTTGGTTTTACGCTAGCTGGCAGAAGCTTTAGATTATGTTGTGCTCCTCAGGGCTATACTGAGAGCCCTAGTATATATAGCCAAGCTCTGGAAGCTCAATTGGACTCCCTCACGCTTTCCCCAGGTAATGTATTGCTTCAGTATGTGGATGACCTACTAATTGCTTCTGACACTGAACAGGGATGCAAAGACAGTACGGTTAAGATGTTGCTACATTTGGCTCACCATGGACATAAAGTGTCCTTTTCTATATTTCAATATTGTCAACAGGAGGTCACCTATTTAGGTCACCTACTGTCAAAGGAGGGTAGGAGATTGACCCCTGAGCGCATTAGCGCCATTGTAAAAATGCCCATCCCTAAAACTCAAAGGGATGTACGCGCCTTCATTGGCATCACTTCCTACTGTCGACATTGGATCCCTAATTAATCATTACTAATAAAGTGTTTATTAGCACTAACCACTAAAGACGTGCATGAGCCCCTGCCGTGGACGCATGAATGCCAGCAGTCTTTTGAGCAACTAAAAATTGCGCTTTGCTCCGCTCCTGTGCTTGGCACCCCTGACTATGCGAAACCGTTCGTGTTGTATGTACGCAAGACGGCTGGTTGTGCACTTTCTGTCTTAACACAGGCCTTTGGAGGTAAGCAACGGCTGTGTGCCTATTTCTCCGCTTTGCTTGACCCCGTCGCCAGAGCCCTCTCGAGCTGTCTAAGAGCGGTCGCGGCAGTGGTCATCTCTATAAGGCAATCGGCTGGGCTCGTACTTGATACTGACCTCACAGTCATGATACCACATGCTGTGGACACTCTTTTGAATAAGACCAAGACACAGCACCTTAACAGTGCACGTCTGACCGGTTACGAGCTAACTCTTTTTGCCCCGCATATTACGATAAAAAGACGTGCCACTCTGAATCCTGCCACATTACTACCCCTCCCTTCGGACAGTGAGGAAATAGACATACATGATTGTCTGTTTCGGACGGAGGAGGAGACGAAGGGACGGGTAGACTTGGCTGATGTTCCCTTATCTGACCCCCAAGGGGAACTATACGTCGATGGCTCTTGTTTCAAATTACCAGATGACACCTCCACCGCGGCATATGCACTCACAACATTGCACACGGTAGTTGAGACTTCACGGTCCCTTATCAGTCCGCCCAGGCAGCTGAGTTAGTCACCCTCATTAGAGCCTGTGAGCTAAGTGAGGTACTAGTGTCAATATCTACACTGACAGCCAGTATGCCTTCGGGTCGCTCATAATTTTGGGCGGCTCTGGGCAGAGAGGGGGTTCCTTACGTCCCATGGGTCACACATTCAGAACGGACCACTTATACATAGGCTTTTGTCTGCCCTGACACTCCCTAGGAAATTAGCTATAGTGAAGTGCAGTGCCCATAAGGCAATCACCGATGATGTGGGGAGGGGAAATGCATTTGCAGATCAGATAGCCAAGGAGACAGCCCGAACAAAGATGCAAAAGATGTTTGTAGCGGGTCCTGCTAGGTGGGTACCCGAGGCCACCATGTTTGAGGACACTCTGGACAATGTCAAAGAGAGCGAGGCAACGACTGAGGAGTTAGCGTTATGGCAAGAGAGTACGGCACGTTTGGATGAGGATGGGTGCTGGACAGATAAGTCAGAGAAGCAGAGATGGATGCTACCGGATGCATATGTCCTCCCTGTGGTTACTATGGCGCACGGGCCAGCTCACATTAGTGCGAAGGGGGTATGTAAGCTGTTTGACCCTGTATGGCAGAATGGCAACATTCCTAAAGTTACTGCTCACCTAGTGAAGTACTGTATGGTATGCATGATGTATAATCCTGGAAAAGGCACCCCTACACCTCCTGGTAATTTTGCACCGCCTTCCTTCCCTTTCGACGTTCTCCAGATGGATTTCATCGAAATGGAACGAGTCAACAATCTGAAATATGTGTTAGTAGTCATTTGTGCATTCAGTAAATGGATTGAAGCTTACCCCACTAAAGAGAAAACAGCCATGGCGATGGCGAAGGCACTCTTAAAAGAGTTCTTCCCGCGTTTTGGTTTGCCCCGCTTGATTTGGAGTGAAAACCGAAGTCACTTCAACTCAAAGGTTATCCAGTTGTTGTGCGATGGTTTGCACATCAAGCAGAGATTCCATGCTGGGAACCATCCCCAATCGGCAGGTTTGGTTGAGAAGTACAATGGTACTCTCAAACTGAAGCTGGCAAAAATCAAAGAGAGCACGGGATTGCAATGGCCAGATGCTTTGCCATTGGCTTTGTTGTCTACAAGAGCCATGGCTCACACTAGGACAAGGTTGTCCCCGTACGATGTCGTGTTAGGCCGCCCGGCAAATGTCTGGGGCATCCCGCGACCTCGTCGTTTTTCTGAAATAGAATACCCATTGCTTGTGGACTATTTGTATGAGTTGACTAAAAATTTGCACTCTATTCACCAACAGATTCATGAAGCTTTACCGCCAACTCCAGAGGGGCCAGGCCACAATATCCGACCCGGTGATTTTATCCTGGTGAGGAGCTATCAGAGGAAAGGCAGTTTGGAGCCGCGCTGGAAGGGGCCTCTCCAGGTCCTCCTCGCCACCGGAACGGCAGTGAAGATAGACGGCCGGAAGAACTGGATTCATTGTACCCACTACAGGAGGGTGCCCTTTCCATTGCCCTATGACCAGTGGACCCTCGATGGGATCGGCGACTCTGAAATGGAGCAGGTGCCGCGCTTCGTTCCCTTCTCAGATGCACAACTGACGTGGGCACCCACCGAGGAGGAGAGCAGCGCAGTGTTGAATGAGGTGGTGCCACCTGCAACTAAGGCCATCCTGGAGCCCCAGCGTGTTGGCCCATCTGTGCTTGAGGCCCTGCCCACTGAGCCCCAGCCTGCTGGCTCATCTGTGTTTACGCCCCTGCCCATTGGTCCCTCTGAGTCTGAACCCCTTTTTGCTGACCCCCTCTGTGCCTGGAGTAGTTAGGTACAATAGTGCACCAAAGGAGAAGTCAGATTAGCAGGGATGGACTGCGAGGATAAAGAATAGGGTGTACCTTGCCTATGGTACCAACAGTAGTTTAGGGAAAGGGATATTGGTGCATTGTTTAGACATTGGACAGGGTGAATTCGACGTGCTCCCCTGGGACAAAAAGGGGGTACATTACCCTGGACGACGTGGGATTTCCTCAGAGAGGGCTGCGAACTTTGTCCCTTTTTCTGGCTTTATCATCGTTGGCTCCATTGCATGTCCTTTCCTCTGATTCAAAAATGTACCCATTTGGTCGCCCCATTAGGGAGGAAGAACAGCCCTTTGCAGCCCCGCGTTTCGGGCAGAATGGGCCTGGTTGGTCTAGTTGGTCTGTCAAGAGTAAAATCGTTTTCGTAGTAATTATCTTGATCTTTTTGATAACAATGTTTGGAATAGCGTGGTTTCTTGAAGAAAAATATCCTGTGCATTCTTTGATTGGTACAACGCCCGTCCCCCCTGAGCACATGTTTGTTACTTTAACCACAAGGGTGAGCACCAAAAAACATATGTAGATCGTGTCTTTTTGCAGATGCTCCACCAGGCGCATCACACCTCGAATGCTACTAATTGTTGGATTTGTGGCCTGCTCCCTTCTGTGACACATAGAAATGATGTATTGCTGTCCTTACCGTTCTTATATCTGGGAAGCTGCGAAGCCTGGTTCCAGCTGTTCACCATGGTGAATATCCATTTCCATACTGATGCCATGAATATGACGTATGCCGATTATGATACTGTGTTAGAATATGTCTGTGTTCACCAAGGGTTTACTCCAGGAGAGGGAGGGGCCCCCGATACATTGTCTCCGACAGCCTGCATGAACATTTATGAGAACGAAAAGAATGTAACATGGCTTCAAAATGAAATGTTGGATTTCCAAGGTTTTAACATCATTGAATACTTTAGGTCCTTTCAGATGCAGAATATTACTCTGGATGAAGCAATGCCAGTGCCGGTAGTTAACACAACAGCTAGTTTTCGCGTTCAAGGCTTTGGAAATGTTCAAGTGGGACAGAGTAATTGCAACTATACCTATGTGTTGAGCACAACAAGTAGCCCACCTTTACTTCCACCCCATAATGTCTATTTCATTTGTGGGTCCCAGGCTTATGTGTGGCTTCCTAGGGGATGGTCTGGCATATGTTATGTCTCTTTCCTCCTTCCCCCGGTGTATATAGCTCCGTCCAACTACCATAGGGATCACCGATTGCAGTGTAGGGGTGTTCATCTGTCTCGGATCAGAAGGGTTATCAATACAGAAGACATTGATCAAACAGATACTACCCTGTACTGCAGCAGTTCACTGATGCCATGAAGGGCATTGTTCCTTTTTGGGGCCCAATATCCAATAGCCTTAATATCCGCCGCCTCAGTAGGGTGGTGGAGGGGGTCATTAATACCACAGCTGGGATTATGACAAATATCACTGCAGAGCTCCAGGCTACGAGGCTTATTGCTCTACAAAACAGGATGGTGTTAGACGTCATCCTTGCTGATCGGGGTGGGGCCTGTCGCGTTATCGGTAGTAGCTGCTGTGTATACATACTGGACCACGCCCCGAATGTATACGCTGCGATACAGAAGTTCCGCAGGCTTGCATCTGACATTCACCAAGAGAATGGTACTTGGACCCTTTCTGGCTGGTTATGGGGTTTAATTGCAACATGGGGTTGGAAGATCCTTATGCTCCTGGTAGTAATTGCTGGTGTTATTTTGACTTGTTGTTTATGCATCCATTGCCTTCCTGCTTGTTGTGCTTACTGTATTGGGAAGTTAACGCCTACACCAGAGACTCCTGTGCATGATGTTAAATCTTCGACTATGATGATGCAAGCTGTCCACGACTTAATGGACATTGACGAGGGTATATTTGAGTACTGATAAATGTGTGAATACAAAGGGTACAAGCAGTCTTTTAACAAGATCATTTATTACTATCTTATGCATTAGATAAAATTTGTTAGCAAATGCTAAAAGGAGGGTCTGTTGGGCTGAGAATATTCCAAGCTGACTCCTTCTAGCATTGTGCGAGTTAAGTTAGCATTTGCGGCACCATTTTATATTTAGCCGCCATTTTGTGTCATGATCGAAATTAAGCTTCTGTCTCGTACTGTCTGCCTCAGCAGAAAAGCAGCCTCGATTATATCTTTTTATTCAAGGTTGAGCTTTGTTGCACTAATGAATAGCTCGTTTTGTGTTTGCATGCCTTAGCCGCGCTCCCACTCTCAGAGAGACGGGCACGGGCTGAGTAACCTTGAAGCTAAGATAGTGTGTTCCTGGTCTCAGGATGGTAGCTCATCCTTCTGTACCTCCTTTGTTCATCTGTGCCCAGGCTGGAAAATTCCAGTCTGGGAGTGTCTTAGAGGTGTCGAAAATGTATATCTAACTTTACCTTGTGGACGGGTGTCAGTCCCGCGGCAGCTATCTAAGGAGGCTGGTCAGACTGGACTTCGCTCGAGCGAATACTAATAAATAACTTGGTTTGTATTCTCTACTGTCTGACCGACTCTTCATTTGTATGTAAGGCTGAGAGGTGGTCGTGAGTGACCCGGGTGGCCCTAATCGGGTCACTTCCTTCACCTCTCAGATGATTAGTGCACTATACAAATCAATATAAGATAACAAAACAAACCTCTATCTCCTGTGATTCTTTATTCTCCTCACCAGTGTCCTATGGAACTGTGGGCACCTGCTGGCATTGAAAAACATTGACCGTACATGGTCACTGAGTCACCTGGCACTCAATATAAATTAATCTTTTGTGACTGTGCCTCCTCTGCTCCTCGTGATCCTTGCTTTGTGTACCAAGGGTATAAGCACAGCCTTGCGGGTGGGCACTTTGGGTGGTGAATTTGTTGTTGGCCAGCAAAACTCCTACAAGCCAAGCAGGAGCAACATAAATCATCCTAAGGCATTTGTGTGCTGCGCAACACCCGAGCTCAGCAGAACACCCCGGGAAAGCCACTCAGCATTTAGCCAAGACTTGTGTCCTGAACCTCTTTTGTAAAGAACCATGCTTGCACACTTGAGTCTCAGAGACTGCAGATGGATCCACAAAGGCCTAAGTGATCGAGAGCACAAGAGTAAAACATTAGACCATAGAGAACATAGGCCAAACACCATAGGAAGGGGATTTTAGATTGTAAACCTTCTCACCAACACCATATGAAGGGGCTTTGGATTGTGTAGACCTGAGGCAAACCCGATAGGCATGAGAAATGCATTGTTGAACCTGGGAAAACATTTTTACATAGACTTGTAGTTCAGGAGTGTTGAATGAAAGATTGTTTTCTTTTTCAAAAGACATTCAATGACTGATTAGGAAGGGCTATTGGATGATACTTCTGTGTCTGCTGAGTTCTGAGTTTAAAGCCCACTCCACCTGACTCAGTAAGCCTTGGACTACTTTGCCAAGCTATTCTGATATTTAAGCATTAAAGGGGTGCAGAAGGCATTCCGTTTGGGTACGATAGTAAGGAGACCCCAGGCAGGGTTGGATTGGGATTAAAAATCGGCCCGGGCATGCTAAAAATAAAGTGGCCCACATTTGCGTAATGCCTTTCCGCAAAACACTTCTTCGGTGAAATGTTATTTTTAAAAAAGGGGGGGTGAGGGGTTTAAAAAAAATGCAGGGATTAGTTTACAATGGTGAAACACACCTGAAAACAAGTGAGGCCACTTTTGCACAGGCCCCCTGCCCCCGCTCAATATGCATATATTAATGGGCCGGCCGAGCGAGAGAAAGGGAGTGACACCTCTGGCGTTGATTAAAGGGAGGTAATGGATGCCCATCTACCTCCAGAAAAGCCACTCAGGCACCCACTGGCGGCATCGAACAACGCAGAAACCGCCCAAATCGGCCCCAGGCTGCTCAAAAAAGCAGCCCTCAGCTGGAACTGGTCACCGGCCCCTCGGGCATTGCCCGAGTGCCCGCGTTACCAATCCGACGCTGGGCCCAGGACACAAAAGATAAACACGCCCGGTGCTTACTACAATTGGGGCCCAGAAATCCCTGATTGCCCTGGAACACCCTGAACCAGTTCTCACAAATACATCTTTTTTATATGCCAGTGGAGCAGGGAAAGGAATAAAAACAGATGGCAATGCATCCATATTCGAGGTAAAGAGATATCAGAAGTAAACAAAGAATTAAAAAGAAGTAAAATAATTTCGCAATAAAAAGATTTGAATTTATGAAGTACAACCAATTTGCAGCCATCTTAGGACCCTGCAGTTCCACACATCCTCATATTGGAGTACATTAAATCTATTACTTCCTTTGGAATATTGTGTAACCCTATTTTTGTTGGATTGTAGTTATAGAAAACAGCAGGAATGGTGTCTGGTTTAACATTAGTCTGATTCATTTTCATGCTTATAGATGTCACTGTGAATTTATTTTTCTTTGTCACATTTTTGAGTGCTTAATAGAGAGATTCAGGGTTTACAATCATTTTCACTTTGATTTTCAATTATTATTTCTTACGCTATAATGAATTCAGGTAAACTAATATAATATTAGCTCATTTGGCAGTATTTTTATTCTGTGACTCACTGCCAAAATGCCTGTTTCACAGGAATTCTCACAGGTCAATGTCCACAGCAGGACCAATGCCAAACATCTCATGCATTAATCATTCAACAAATTGTAGAATAGCTGGTACCTTTGGATGGTGTGTTGGTACCATGTGCATGGATGAACAGCGAAAAGTTATACAAGATGTCACCCTCTGTGCACTGTTGATCAGCCCAACAAGTTTAATAATATTGAACAGGGATTAAGCAAAGGTTTTCAAATGTAATAAGGCATGGTTTCCTAAACAACACATCTGCATAACAAATCATTGAGTCATTGATATTCCTGTAAACTCAACAGATACCAGAAGGGTAAACAGTAGAGGTCAGTGAGCATGATCGAAAACAGTTATTTGAGAAACTCTGATCCATGCAAAACGCAGACAAAATTGTGCTTAGCCGTCTACCACAAGTTCAAAGCACACACTTCCAAAGGAAACAGCTCAACAGGTCTGCTACATACCTCCATTAAATGAAATATACATGTTGTAATATGCATTGGAATAGAAGCAACAACTTTAGTAAACACAAAACACATTTTGAGTATTTTTGGGAATGGCGGCCTTATAAACACTGATTTCCAAAAGTCAGGAGAATGCTGAAAAACAACACTAGAATCCACAAAAATGTAACACTCAAATTAGGAAACGCTAAATGTAATGCAGTAGACATTTATAAAACGTTTGTATGTCTGAAGTCCTCTCAACGTTCCAGTGGACCAGTGGGCCATCACTTTCATTTAAGACCAATTTTCTGAATGTATAAACTTTCAAGATTACAGGTGGGCAAGCCAGAAACTTCATAGGTAGATCCAAGCCAAATAAGAGACAGATATGACCAGGGTAGTACTTGGCCCTAAGAGCCAAGGTATGAGCAGAGTTACCAAAGGAATTAATAACTCACATACCATATGACCATCTAAAATGGTGTTAAAATGTCCTTAAAGTAAAAAATAGCTAATTATTGGTAACATTTGTGCCTCCGTTCAATACATTAGATTACATTATAACAAGAAGTGAAAGTTATTAAAATTTAGAATTTCTAAACAAAAAGCTAGAAGGATTTACGAAAGGATACCCTAGCGACACAGAGATAAGTTGGCCAAGATACAATTACATTTCTGATATTACTCTTACACATGGAACTACATCATAGTCTATCAACCTATAAACGAGTAGTGTTGTTTCTAAAGACCACAGGAAACAACTTCTGGATGCTCCAAAATGTAGCAGATAAAGAAAACGTGACACCGTGAGATAAAATGCTTGTGGTATCTTCCTTTTAACCCTTTCTTATGATACTTAGAATCATCCTGTGATAGGATTCTAGAATGTAGGGAGTCTGAGAGGAATGATTCAAATATACAGCAGCTGCTTTACCAAGATATGGCCGGGGTCTCTCCCATAAAGCTTGTTCTACCTCACTTCTAATGCGCCTGTGATCTGTGGTGCCATTTCATAATGCTTTATCCTGATTCACAATTAGATTAAGTAAGAACGGCATGATTTGAGCCCATGTCTCCCAAGCCCAACGTCAGCTATTCAGCGAGTAAGCCACCCCCCCCCACCTCCTGTATCTAGTTTAACACCAGAGGACAATGCTTATAACAAGGGACTCTGTCCAGCATTAAATCAACACCCATTATTCAAAATATTTGAATTGTGTAATATGGAGATCATATGATAACGAAATAACGAAACCCTGAGACTATTACGAATTCTTTAGAAAAGCAAGTTTATCCAAACGAATTTCAGCCATTCTCAAAGGAAGCAAGACCATAAGAAGTCAATGGATTTCTCCAATGTATTTGCAAAAAATTCCAAAAGACTACTTAAATTGAATCTGTGTGGTTCTTTACAGTAAAACCCCATACGCTGGTGAAGCAAAGCATTTTGTATGTGTCTTAATTACTGGGGCTGCTGTCTCCTGACAAAAAAGCAAGATCTGTTTCATGAAAATACATACAGCAGAGGCAATAAAATAATTAGCGAAACAAGTGGGATTCAAAGATTCTGCACTCAGGTCAATTTCTTTCAGTGCGATAAATTGTTTTAGAATGTACTGGTTAGGTCGAGCCTACCAGACAGGGCAGCTGTCTGGTTGAATAAGACCTATCGTCAGCTTACCATATCTTACAGTGGGCTTAAAGCCCACACATTGCTTACCATTGGTTGGCTTTATTGTCAGCTTTATCTGCTTGCTTATCATTTGATGTAGTGCCTTGTCAGTCTTGTGTTTGTCCTTCCTCTGGTGCACAGCCACTTAGCTTGTGCCACTCCACTGCTTACTTTTACAGAACTATTTTTTTTTCTTTTTCTTACTCACTCCATGAGAGTGCTTGTGTTTTCGAGTTGTCTCCCTCATATTTCTCTCCTCTCAGAGCTCTTTGTTCTCTCTCATCTGTGTGCTTCCCTTCCCCTGTGCTCCATGTTGATCTCTCTCACCCGCGTATACCCCATCCTCGTACGCTCCGTATTGCTCTATCTCGCTTGTATGGTTCTGCCCTGGTCCACTATTGTTGCTCTCCCTTGTGAGCTGCTTTCCCCTCCCTCAGCACACTTCCCATTGCTTGCACCCACCCTCTCATCCATGGCCCCACTCCTGCAATCCTATTTTTTTACATTTCCTTTTCAGGCTACTTTGTTTTTAATTATCTATCCTTTTCAGATGGGTAAATGAAAGAAATGGTTAATAGGTCATGATGCTATAGTCATGTAATTTGCCCATTTTTGGGTCGAGCCTAGGCAGCGCTTGTGCTGTCTCTTCTAGACATGTTGTATACACTTTGTGGGCTTACAGCCCGCCCATCGCTTTTTATTTGTGAGTTGGATTGTCCTTTAAAAAGGCTAGCTTGCTAGTGGTTAATCTTTCCTCTTTGTCCCTCCTTGTTGTCATTTGTTGCCTCCCACGGAGCAGCGCCTAACTACTGGTATCTTTCCACATTGTTGCTTATGTGTTCGTGTCTGGGCACTATTTTATTCTTTGTTTCCTGCTTGTCTTTGTCGAAGCTTCCCTTTTTTGGAGGGTTCCTCGAGGCGGCTTAAAGGCATCGTAAATCTCCTTTATATTATTTGTTTGTTAGATTGCAATGTGAGCATGTGTTTATGACCATCTCCGTGAGCCTGCTTTCACCCCCCCACCCAAACCCTTCCCAATCCCTGTTTCATCTCCCACCCTGTCCCTGTTCCACCTGCCCTCCTCTCTGTTTTTTCTCCCCCCATCCGCTTGTGGCCTATTCTTGCACCGAGCATATGCCACCCCTCCCCCTGGTAAGTGGCAGACATTTCAGCGCCAGCATATCTGACTGGCTTTATTCCCTTCCCCCAGGGGCGGCTCCATCACAGGCAGGAACTGGCAGGGCTCGATTTGCATTTAATGACCTGCGCATCCCGGAGAAATGTGGTCTCACCTCAACCTTCCGCTGGCCCTGCATCCTATGCTGCCTTCCCCCAGGCATCTGACAATTATGCCTCTGTTTTTTTCTACTCTCCCCATGTGCTTGGCACCATCGCATCAACCCTTTCCCACGTTCCCATCCTGCAGCTCCTCCACCCAGACGCTAACATCACTTTTTGACTTGTGAGCAGCAGGTGGAAGTTGACTGTGCATGAGGCTACTTCAGTGACACACATGAAAATAAACTCTTCTGCAAGCTACAGAACTGGCGTAGATCCCTAATAAAGCACATGCTCATAGTGACCTCACTGGAGTACGGCTGGATGTACTTTTATGGCATTGGTCAAGCACTCTGCTGGTTCAAGGTTTAAAAATCTCCTGCTACAATTTGTTATTCATAGTGCCTGCTGCCACAGATCGGTAGCTTCGTGACACTTGCGGAAACAAAGGGTGCTTGCTCGTAATCCCTCCAAGGCAGTATAGCTGCCAAGCTGTCTCGTTGGCCTGCCCAGCCACTATTTTTAGCTAACACTCAGCATGCTGGATTTAAGGGTGGGGGGCATACATAGGATGAGCCAACCAAAACTGCAAGTCCTAGAATCCAAATGTTCTTTTAGCTAAAAAATCAGGATTGTTCGAAGGTGTCACATAAAACTGTTGCAGGAGTGTGATTACTTACAGTACGCTATCCAAACTCATTCTGAACCTGGAGACGTGACTCTGTTATTGGAAAATACTACAAAATCAATTGACGCCCTGGCTAAATTACAAGTTACAAGTGTGTTTCTCCAACCCTCTCACCCCCTGTATTGTGCAATACATCACACAGAAAAACTATGGCACTATACATTAATCTCTGCAGGAAAGCATCGACCCAGTGAACTATCTTTCCCAAAGAGCCTGCATGCTCTAAATGCATTTCGTGGCACCAAGAAGCAGTAAGTAGCCACTGCACCCTGCTGATTCCATGCTACCAACATCCGGTTCCTTATCCTCTGCGACCACAAAGCTGACAACACCCCACCCCTTCATCTGCCTCTGGCATTGTTTTATGGCATTGGATGCAGACACTGAAGCCAGATTCGGCTCCCATGCTCTTACAGTCTTTCCTTTGTAGTGCCCAGCTGCGCCCATCTTGGCATTTCAAGGCAAACGAACAGGAAATGCTCATCCCGGCTCCCCCATCTTTGCTCTCACCAACACAACTCACTACTTCCTTGTGTCACTTTAGCAAGACACGCCCTCCCTTCCTGAATATGTGACTGTAAACATTTAACCACATTACAAACTGCAACTTTCACTATCTTTACATTTGCACTGATAGGCTGGGCACTGACAAAGCCAATAGGTATCTCTTTGTTTTCATGATGATGATATGCATTGTCAGCCTGGTGTAGCTGCAGGGATAATTACTCCTGCACAATTGGAATCATGTGCTCACCGCATACACAAAACACACTCTGTAAACAGTGTATTGTGAGCTCAGTGCAGCCAGACACAGACTTAAACAATGCATTATTCATAGGGTGCTCTTAGTGCGGTCAGGCATAGGCTGCACACACTGGAATAGCTCACCCTGACACGCACACACTGTAAAAAAAAAACGTAGTAATTGGAAAACTCTTCAATCCCTGGCGGCACAGCACCCAGGATAATGTGCTGCATGGCTACACACATATAAGGTCCAAAAGGCGAGACCTATCGGCTATGCCAATGCTTGTTTTTCTTTTGTTGATGCTGTATAGAAAAATAGTTTTTCCTGTCGCCAGTCTCCCAAAAAAAACAGTTGGAACTTCTGCTGAGGCAGAGTACTTTGCCTGGCTAGCCCCCATAGAGCTGGGATGCTGCTGAGCCGGCTCTTTGCTCACAGCCCTTCCACCCAACACTTCTTTCTACAGAATTTTCTATTCCGTTACTGGGACTGGGTCGCCCTGAGCTTGTATCTACTGGTGGCTCGAGCTTGAATGAACCGGTGCACAGAGTTTATGTCAGCTGGTGCATATAACTCGTATCAGCCATAGATTTGAAGGTGTATGAATTGACGCCTTGAGCATGTATCAACAGACGCTTTCAGCTTGTAACAACTGGTGCATGTAATTTGTATCATTGTGTGCATGAGACGTTTGGTCTTTAGTAACTAGTATAGAGGGCTCCTCGGAGGGAGGGCCAGCGGATAGGAAACATTCTGAGACGGGAGAGACGAACAATTAGCAACGTATAGGACCCTTCTATGCCTCTACTGCCACCGCTTTGGGTATCGCTTCCATAGAGGGACAGCATGAGGAACAGTTCTGGAACAGACTGTTTCTGGCATGGTAATTGATTGGTGGTATTTGTGTGTGTGTTTTTTTGTAAATAAAAAAAAATCAAACGATGTTTGCACTTTCCAACGTGGTCCATTTTCTCCCACTTCACACTTGAAGCTGAATTAGTAAAATTATTCTTTATGAGGAGTAAAAACAGTGCTACTCTCTGGTGGACAAATCCAGGTTTCAGACACAGAGGAACAGATTTATCATTGGAGTGCGCTTCCTTTGCGTCACACGGGGTGACGCAAGGGCAAGGCAATGCTCAAGTCAGACTTAAAAGCCATACAAGGCCACCGTGCGTGCCCTGCGTTGCTTGGTAAATCTGGAGTAATGCGAGGCTGCGCTAATCTCTGCGTCAAGAAGGTGTTACATGGATGCTGCATGGGTGTTCCCATGCGTCCACCCATGTATTTTGCCACATTCCCAGATTTAACAAGACTGGTAATGAATGGGTCAAATTGTATACCTTCCCGATAGAGGTGCAACAAGGAGAAATATCTTAATATCTCCTCGTTTCAAAGTTTCACAAGGGTAGGATAAAGGCGGGCTGTGGTCAGAGAGGCTCCTTTGAAGCAATGACCACCAATTAAGGCATAAAGGCTCTGAGCAATCATTCTCCGGGTTTGTACTGGAAATGTGGAACATACCCCACCTGCAATCAGGACTAACTCCTCCCCTGCTTTCTTCAAAAAAGAACTAAAAAGGCTTTCCCTCCAACAGTATCTCCCACCGTTGAATTTCGTTGATGCACCACTTCCCTTGCTACCTCACTTCTCTTTCTCAGACTCTATGGATCTACTGTCGATTGTTCTATTGGAACTAATTGCATGCACTTTTGCTGATGAGAATTGTAAAGCACTCTGTTACCCTCAGGGATCTGGTTTGCACTATGTAAGACTGCTAAATAAAATAACTAAATATTGCAACCGTATTTTGGAGCCTGTTCTGCTCCTGTGCCCTAATCCCATGTCACAGGTTCACAACCAATGCTGTGGCAGCTGCTTTTTATGTTGCCATTCCAAGAACTAACGAGCTCTCTCGAAATGCATCAGACGTCTTACTTACTGCTGGAAAGACATCTTGGAGGGTCAATGTGTATGCAGCGGTGATGCGTGTTTGCTTAAATTACACCACTGCTGGCTCCGCATTTCATCCATGAAGGTCAATAAAACTAATGTTGCATTGAGTCAAGTTATAAAGGGGCATGTTATCCCTGGACTAGGACCACACCTCTTACCTCATTTGCCATATATATATAGGGACCCCTCGTTGTGGTTATAAAAGTAGTCAGCAGGGGTGAGTCCCCTGCAGGTTATTTTCAAGAAGGGAAAAGCTGTCAAAAGGTAGGAGACAATATACTTTGTAAGTGAGGTTCTCAATCCATACCAGGTGGAGCGGTATCTAGTAACGTTTCTACAGCTGCTAGAAGGGCTGTGTCAGAACAGGTCTGCTGTGAGATGTATCATTCTCGCGCTGACGTCACACTCCTTTGCTGTCCCTTTTCCCGACAGGCTCTTGCAACAGCCACTTATTTTGGGGGGATGGGGTCAGGGCCGTATTGGGAACCCAAAGCAGCCCTGGCAATTTTGACGTAGCAGCCACCCTGCTGCATTTGTTACTGGGGTCTAATATAACAGCACCGCTGAAAACCAGCCACCAGTTACAAAAAGCCCCCACCGCTGCAAATATGGCCCCCACCCTTCCAGCCTCCCGGGAAAACACCCGATGCCCGCTGCAGCCAGTCCGGCCTTGGGTGGGGTGACTGGAGACTGAGCTTTGCCCCAACACGTGTCAGGTCGTTATTTTTTCGATAGCAACAGACCACATGATATTGTTCAGTTAGGGTAAGGACAAATCTTGGGCCATATTATCAAGAACGGGCGATAACATTATCGCCGCTTTAGCGGCAGTTTCTGGCGCTAAAGCGGCAATAAGGGGCTTGATAATATGCCCTATAGAATTCCAATAGAAGCCCAGGTTCTGGTGTGAACGACATCAAACCTGGGCTTCTATTGGAATTCTATAGGGCATATTATCAAGCCCCTTATCGCCACTTTAGCTGCAGTTTCCTGCCGCTAAAGCGGCGATAATGTTATCACCCGTTCTTGATAATATGGCCCCTTGTTTTTCTGTAGCCCTACGGATACAGCCTTGACATAACTGGTGTTATTTATTTTATTTATTTGTATGTGCATAGTAGTTGATCCACAGATAACTATGCACATTTTAAAACTGTATACATGTCAAATCAAGTTAAAACATAAACAGTGTAGTACGGATATTCATAAAAGTTGTAAAAGAATTCATTCTAAAATTTCACTAATAAATAATCGAATAAAGTGACTTCCTAAAAACATGAGTGTTTTCCCTCGTTTTCCACGTCACAATTTTAAAAATGAGGAAAATACATTTTTCAACCTGTAGCAAACAATTAAAGATGGGGGATTTATCATAAGGTATTGGTCTCCTCATATGTTGCACAAGCATATTTAAACCAAAAGGGGGCAATATATTTATTTCTCATGGTACACAAAACAGGACAAAAGAACAAGAGATGGACTACATCTTGAAACCTAGCATTTCAGAATTGACAACTCTGGGGGCCTTGTGTTCCTACTTCTTGTACACATCGATTAACTTCCAATGGAAGCATACGAAATTTAAACTTCATGAGAATGCTCCGAACGAAGGGTTCTAGATTCGCTTTTAAATATAAAACTGCATAACGCCAAATCTGGTGAATAAAAAAATCATTTGGAGTCTTGAGATCTGCTGGCAGTGTTCAAGGTAACTTTTTTAGCTCTTGAATTTCGATTTTTATTTTTTATTTTAATGCTTGCCATCAAATCGAGTTGCTTACAAAACATTCCTCACTTTACATGTTTGGTCAGCAAAATGAGAAAATAACTTTCAAAATGTGAAAACCTTTGCTGAATCATGGGAAACAGCATCCCAAATAGATTTTTAATAGTGTTTTATGGGAAAACAAATCCATAGGCATAACGTATAATTTGAGCAAAAGCTTTAAAATTGATGCCCGTTAAAGCCAATTCTAATCTAATCAACTCAATAAATGATGAATGCCCTAAACCTAAGTACGATTAAATGTACCCTTAAATTGTGACTTTTTGAGTAACTTGATTGCGCTGCCAACTGCCTCTGCAGGACAATCGGCTTGAGGGACATCAAAATTAAATAGTCTACATACATTAACAGTGAAATTGATTTAGAACCCAACTTCAGCGAATGTGCATTGACTTTATTAATTCACTCTGGAAAGGCAGCTAGGTATAAAAAAAAATAGCAGAGGAGCAAAAATCCATCAGGAATAGGGATTTCTGAAGATAATTAGAGCTTGAGCCTAATAAAACTCTTAGCCATTTTCAGAGTATATTTTCAATAAGGGATGTAACAAGGAATCAGGGATATCCCATTTTAATAATTTTGCCATAACCGTGAGTGGTCGACTTTGTAAAATTGGTTTATGAAGTCGACATATGCCATGTATAATGTTATCTTTTTTGCTTCCCCATAACTCTACACAATCATTAATTAAGGCTTGTCTGTTGTCCACAGTAGAACAGCTCTCCCTGAAATCACGTTGTTCAATAGGGAGAAGAACATTTGACTGTACCCAAGCCGAAAGCCTTCCTAAAAAGCATTTTGCGAACATTTTACCAATTACAGCCACGTTGGTAATCGGACAATAGCTTTTGGGGTCAATCTTATCTCCCTTTTTGGTCGAAGCCTACCAGAAACAACACCTGTCTGGTTGCTAAAGACTTCTTGGGGACATTCTGTGAGCTGACCTAGGAATGCATTCCGCCCATTACTTATCATTGACTTTGTGGTTTGCAACTCACATTTGCTTGCTTTCTATTTGCTGGCTTTATTTGTTTTAGGCTGTCCAGCATTTCTTTGTTCCTCTCTTGGAGCATGGCCTGTTTACCATCTCTCTGACTTGCTCCTTGTATTCTTCCAAGAGTGCTCGCATTCTGTAAACAGCCCATTAAAATGTGTTCTGATCTTATCACATTTGCTGTGCATTCAAAACCAGAGGTCAAATGTCAGGTTCTATCTTCTGTGGGAGTTTGGTGTTTACTTTTCTTTCTCTGACTTCAAAGTGAGACAATTTATCTGACAATCTAGGGTGTGAAAGAAAAGGCTTTTTTTGTAGCACTAAACATAATTTAAATGCCTGTAATTGAAGTGTGCAAATAATTCAGAATATGTCAGGACTAAGAAAGCACAAATACAGTACATTTTGTTTTCATTCTGAAGTGCGGCAGAAACAAACATTTTAATGCGATCAAAACTTGCACTTATACGAGCAAATGTACTATGCAGGAGGCAACCCCAAGTTTTGTTACGCCACTGCTTCTAGTGCATAAAATATTGGAGTCTATATGGTGAATGAATGCTAATCCAGCAGAAATTTCGAATTTCAATGCAGCCATGAGAAGTTATATGACAAATGATCATTGAATCTGCCATTGATAAATGCCAAGTTTAGTTCCAGGCCCCAATTTAATAGAAGCTGTGTATGGTTATCCTTCCTTTTATTTGGAAGAATAGGCTCAGCTAGGTTCCAAAGTGTGTCAAGCTCATAATAGCCACTAGTCTTGTAAGAATTTAACTTACCGTTCGTGTTAAAGTCCCCAACAATTAGTAGAATGGCATTTGCAAACAAGCTCTCAGCTTTTAAAATGACTTCCTGAAGTTCTAACAAGGCGTTATTAAAATTGCATGTGGGGGAAGGTAAACATTGCAGATGAGATATTTCGAAAGCTTACCCTGTATATCTACAGTGGAGCAATAGAGCAACCACGCAAACATTGCTTAAAACAACACTCTTAAGAGAGGTCATCTAATTTCTGATTTCATCAAAATACATAAACCCCCTTTGGTGTGGCCCTTTGTGGAAGGAATTGCTGGAACAGAAAAGACCCTGAAACCATTTAAATCAAAATTGCTGCGTACCCATGTTTCCTGTAAACAAATGACAATAAAAGAATAAATACGGGTTGGAAAATTAGGACTAGCGAACAGATTCTTTACCCCACAATGTTCCAGTAACATAAAGGCCTAGTACCTTTCTTGGCATCAGGCTGAATTCAAGACCCTAGGGAGCCAAGCCCATAGGGCACGGTTCCATTCGTCCATCCAAATTTGGACCATGGGTTTCTCAAAGACATGTCTAGCCTCATTTTGCTGACAAACAGTGACGTTTCCTGCCTGAGATTTAAAAGATAAAGGTAAAATGTGGTGAGACATTGGCCTTTGAGCAGTATTTTTCACTGGTCCCCTTGCCTCACAAGGAGTCAAAAAACATCCATACCCATCTTATAAAAGGCTTCCCTGAACTTTAAGACTTGAGCCACAACCGAACTTGAGAAAAATAACACAGTGGATTCTCGATACAGTAGACCATTTATATGTTTGGGGGAAATTCTAACCAAATCAGTATCAATTGAGGCTACTAATTTCACCTCATAAACATTATCAAAAAGATTCAGGATATTATGACAGTTTAGAAAACAGTCTCCATTGTAGGAAGGCAAGAGATCAGTAAATGTAATAAAATCTTGAAGCCAATGAGCAAAGGTGTCATTTACAGCTGAGTTCTTTACGCTCAGTAAGTCCATAGAGCTTTGCCTGAGGGTAGAACTCGGTAGGAAGAAAGAAACCAAGGGGTTCAAGGGACAGGCTTCAATTTCATTGTTAGAGGCAATATGCGTAGATGGACTGGGTGCCATGTGGCCATCCTCGGGTACAGTAGACACAACCAGGAGGTGTTACAGGCAAATTATGCTGTTGTTCAGCTTATTTTAAATGCTCCATATTTGGGTACATTTGGAAACTGTGTAAAAGGGAGGAAAAGCACTTGGTCACAGTTCTATCAAGCAGGATCAGACGGGGACAAAAAATAGGCCCATACACCAAAATAAAAGTGGCCCCTATTGCTGAATTAGATAGCTGAAAATGTGGCCAGTGTTTTCAAATTGGGGCAGTTTTGAACTTGTAGAGACACACTGTACAAATGTTTAGCAAGGTATGCAAGACTGCGTAGGTTTGAGCTTCTGGGAAATCAACAGTAAAAACCGGCTCACCAGTCCATAAAACAGGCAAGAAACAGCCAAAAATCCGCCCACACACTGACTTGTCAGAGCAGCCCTTCGGGAACTGCCTGATTACCCTATAGGCCAGTGCGACACTGCTATCAAGTAGGAATACAGATTAGAACCAAGGTCTCCGCGTCCTGTGGTCTATGACGTGGCTGCAGCTCTTGTGGTGGGGTCTTCCTGCATTTTGTGTATCAAAATTCCTAATATATTCATTTTCAGTATTCCGTCAAATAGACTTTTTAATCTGCACAGGCCTCTGTCTACGCTTGGAAAAGAGCGATAGACTCTACAGTGGAATGTGTGCCGCTCAGTGGCGGCCAACACAGATAAAGAGTGGTGGGTGGGTGGAGGAGGCGCAGAGAGGTGTATAATATATATATTTTTTTTTTAAAGGACTTTACTGGTGCTGCTGGTCACCTCGCGCTCCTCTGCTTCCAGTTCCTGGTCGCAGCAGTCCCCGGGACAGCATCACAGACTCCTCATTCAATCCCCGCACCGCTCTCAAGCATGACAGCAGCGTGGGGATTGGCCTGAGCGGGCTGGATTAATGCTCGCTGAGGCACAGGGAGTCTGAGCTGTTTCTCGAACCCGGCTGTGCAATACAGCAGGGTTGGAGAAACATAAGTGCGCATGTCAGTTTGGCCGGCCTAAGATGGCCGGCCAAACTGACATGCGCACTTAAAAGTGAACCAACGACTCCTCCCCCCCTCCCCACCCAATTGCCTGGCCCTGCCCCTCCCTGCTGTTGCTGGCTCAGCCAGCAGCTGAAAAATAAAACGATAATAAAATATCGTTTTATTTTTCAGCTGCTGGCTCTGAGCCAGTGGGGCGACGCTCCTCCGCCATTGCGGAGGAGCCACCGCTGACGCCCCTGCTCTGCTGCATAATAGCTGCCGTCGTTTTGCTGTACAAGTGGAATATAAACTGAAGTGGCTTTAACATGTCACAGCATGTTAATATTGTGAGACAGCACATCCCACGCTATTTGTACAGAAACCGTGGATTTACTGCAGGTCTAGGGCTTATTTATTTACAAAATGCCTTTGTGTTAGCATCTCTTTTTATCATAGAGGTAAAGGTATAGGAGTCTAGAAGAAAATAGTATTTTATTAGTATAGTGCCATGATGGCCATAGTGCATACATGCCAATATTTTAAAGCAGGCAAGTGAGAGGTTTTAAAAAAATAGTCGGGGGAATGTATTTTCCCCAGTGACTTATATTTGAAGCAGAGGGAATCTGCCTGAATCGAGTCTACTGGTGTGCATGGCATTTCATTTTTGCAGTTTAATAAAAGCTCAAATAAAAACAGAGTTCTGAACTCTGGCAATAAAAAAAAAACAGTTCTAAACTCCGTTTTTGTTTGCACTATGCAAAACTGCCAAAAATAAAATGTCGAGGCCTGTCACATGCTGTAATCTCCCCTTCCAAGAATTACAGGCAACGCCTTAACCAGAGGTTATTCTTGGAGGGGGAGATTGGAGCGTGCATGACAGGTAACACCATTTTATTTTGGGCAGTTTTGCAAATCTCCAAATCGGGTTTCTGCATTGGAATCGGGAGGCGGGAGATTAGCCTTGAAATCGGTGGTCTCCCGTCTGAATCGGGAGGATTGGCATGTATGGTAGCGTGTTTTCAACATTGCTAAATCCGGAGCAATTTACGATAGTCGCAAAAGAGAGTTGATTTCAGTTTTGGAAATGTGCATGAGTAATAGGACTAATTTATCTTGCAGCCTGCATGTGCAGTTAAGCACCTGTTTGGCTAGTTTTGTGGGTGAATCTGGGTAGTGAGAGGGATTTGCCCTACACCATAAACTGCATGGGATACCACCTATTTTAAGCGTCACGTTCTTCTCTTCTCTACGTCGCTTTGTTTGAGGCAGTAAACCTAGTCTTAACATTTTTGTACAATTATTTGTTTTCTGCACAGAGAGTATGTACAATTATGCATCTATTTAATGTAAAGGATGTGTTGTTCTCACTGAGACTACCTCCATTTTCCTCTACATATGTTTTAGGTCAAGACCACCAGACAGTGCAAACTGTCAGGTTGCTAAAGACATATTGTAAGCTTACAATGGATTTACTGTTGCAAAAAACAGTGGTTCGTTGAGGCCGATAGGTTTTGGAAATGTTTTTAAGAAAAAACACAGGGAATCCTATATATTTAACTTAGAGTGCTTATTCACTTATACCACCAGAGCTATCGCCCGGAAACTGGATTCATTCAGCCGAACTGACAAACACCGTTAAAAAAGAACTGGGATTCTAACGATAAAAGCCAATTGCAAATGGGAACAACTCAGAAAGGATTCCTACATAAAGACCTATGACTATCCTTAGCCCACACACCATGTCCCTCATTTCGGTTGGGCACCATGAAGTTATTATAAACCTAACGAGGTTCCCACGATTGGACGATGAAGTTAAATTAAACCTACGAGGTCCCCGCGACTGGACCTCTGCTACATGATTGGACCTCCGTCCTCTAAACACTAGGTGCTCACACACCTGTCCTGATGATGATCTCTACTAAATGAGATCGAAACACCGTTGACCATAAAACAAACCTATCTCCTTATTTTATTATTTAAAACAGCGTCCTAAGGAGCTTAGTATCTTGTTGTTAACTGGATGCATGGTTTAATGTTTCTCACTCACTAGAGAACTTTTTTCACTTTTTTTGTAAGCACTGGATCGTAATAGTTGTACAAAAAAAAGACTAAAAAATAAGATGATACTCTGCAATGAATAAATTAACTGCATTACTATACAACAATATTGTCCTGCTGTATGCTTGCCTATGATATATTGTCTACAATCGGGTCCTAAAAGTTAAATATATAGGACTTCCTGTGTTTTAAAAAAAAAAACATTTCCGACAGCTATTGGCCCAACGAACCTGTTGTTTTTTGCAACATTATTTATCACCCCAGGTTCTTGTAAATTGTGAGGTTCCCTTGTTCTTGAAAATACATACAATAGATTTACAGCATATTGTACCCATTGCCTACAAAGGGTTGCCTTTATTGCCGTTCTTCTTTATTTGTTTCTTATTTGATGGCTTGCCTTTCACTTCTTTTGTTTTTTCCTCCCCAGAACATATCTTCTTTATGATTCTTTTGACTTGTATCCTTTCGCTACTCAAGTTTAAGGAACTACTTTTTCTTATGCAGCATTTAGTGAGTGCATGTGTTTTCAAACTCTCTCCCTCATGTGCTGCTTCACCTTTCAAATATTCTACCCTGTGCTGTGTTGCTGCCCACCCCTCCCAGCTTGTCTGTAAAAAAAACCAGCAGGAGTGATATTTTTGCTGGGGTACGGCTGAGGAGCAGACTTCAAGGGTTGTTTTTATTTAATCTCCTGCATTCCAGATATTACATGAAAACACAATTGTTGGCCCACAAAGCCTCTTATGGCACTGGGGGAAGGGCCATCTCCTGCAATCACTCAGCTGGCATTTGAGGCAGAAGGTGTACTTGGATTGACACGTCTCATGGAGTCCAATAAATCCGATCCCTGGGCTACTCCAGAGGAGCAAATGGCGGAATCCAGTGGAAAGTAAATGAGACCTTGACAAACATTTCCTTTTACATTTCAACACTTCCTTATTCTTTTTTAAGTCTGTTCAATGTTTCCTTAATGAATCGTATTTGAAAAATGAACTGTGCAATTTATACAGATTAAAAACATTGAATTCAATAAGCAATTTTGAGATACCATAAGATATGTGCTTTCTTTTTCATTCACTCTTTTTAAATAAAGATTTACAGACAAATACTGGCAAAGTCAACAGCTTGTCGTTTGCATTATAAAAGCAAGATCTATTGTCTTTGCCAATGCTTGGTTTTATATAGCGCTTTTCACACCCCTTGCGAGACTTACAAAAGACATCTAGCTGCAGTCATTACATTTTTTTGGGTTCTTTTTTTTTGCATTTAAATTGTTTCAAACTTTAAAAGTAGAAAATAGCGTTTCGGACTCAGGACCAGACAACTGGTGTGAGTCAAACTCTAGCTTACTTTGGCTCGACGACCTCTACTTGAGACATGAAGTTGTACACCCACGAACATACACATAAACACACATACAATACGTGCAAAACCACATTATAACATTCCATACCAACCTCATGCCAAAGATAACTTTCTCAAACCACAGTCTGCTTGCTTCCCAGGACCGCACATTTGACTATACTAATAATATAACAATGGGGAAAAAAATCAGAGTTGCAGATTAGTGAGGTAAATTTGACCCCCACAGATTTTTAAGAAATTGAAACCACAAAATCCAGCAATACAGCTATATGGTGTAAACTGTACTCTCTTTCGACCAAAGAGAACAAGACGAGAAACTATCTTCTGTGTCTGCAGTGTAATTGTAGTGTAGCCCTGGTCAAGGCAGCCAGCCACCGCAAAAAATACAGGGCAGCAGGCAACCACTGACCATCAGCTTTCTGTTAACCTAACTGTGATGGAGAAACCATAATGAGGCCATCAGCTTTCTCTCTCAATACCTCAAAAACAAGCAGTAGCTTAAACAAGGCTTTTGGTAGACTGGGGATCTGGGGCAAACCAAGCCCTTGAATTGCATTAATTGCTCTTGCTCAAGTGAATACATGTGGCCTCTGGAGAGACCAACAAACCTTCAGACCTGTTCTGGGTGCCAATTAAATCACAAGGCAGACCCCAAAAGAGGCTGAAATGCATCTGTGGCTGTTGACCATCTTTTCTGGAATGTTTGTCTTCATCCGACAAAGCCATGTCCAAAGTGCCACAGCCTACAGGTAACAACATTAGCCTTCATTTTTGCTTATATGTATGTGTTACTAAGTCAATCTGGATACCAATGGCTTCTGTCGACTTCCACAGTCGAGGCCACAATCCCTCAGTAAAGAGCTGGAGACTACAGCGTGGGAAGTAGGACACCAGAGCTATTTTACATAGAAGGAATAATTAGATTGCCTCTGTTCATTTGTATGTGTCTCTGTGCTTTATAGTGAAGTTTAATTTAAAACATTATTAGCCTGATATAAAGTTTGGCGCACAGTATACTCAGTCACAAACATCCCGTCCGCCATATTACAAGTGCATTATGTCCCATGGCACTTGTAATAATGTGAACAGGATATCCGTCACATTTGTGATGGAGTATCCCATCCGCCGAATTATAAATCAGGTCCTTAGTTTGTTAATATAGTGTTACTTTGAGATTTGTAAGCATTTTGAAGGCCATTCATTTTGCAGTTAATTTTCCGAGTTCACATACCTTGTTTTAGGTTGGAGGGTCTATTGGTTTTGTAGATATGACAGCTGTATTCTGCAGGTGTCATCGAACATGTGCCGCACATATTGTGGTGATCACCTGCGGCACCATGTGTGTCCCTGTTTGGTTGGCAAATGTAAAAAAGCTGCACTTACTAGACCTCTAGTCCTAATAGCATTTTATTTCCCAGTTGGTGGAATGCACACTAAACCTCTAATTGTTTTCCTCTGTTTGCAGCAGTGTAAGGTCTTTGTGCACTGCAACCACATCTGTGTGCGCCAAGAAACTGACGATGCCAGCAATAGTTACCTGGGGTTCCAGTTTAGGCCAACAGGCATGTTCTCACGTGTTTGTTTATTAACATTTAATACGCTTTGCAGGTTTATAAACCTGCGTTATGTGTTACACCTTCTGTGATGTAGCTTTTCCCAGGCATTCATGCTGCATGAGTTTTAGAGCTTAAGAGCTGGGCAAGCTAGGAAATTCATAGGGAGGACTGAGCCAGATACGAACCTTTAGAAGATCCCACATGAAACGACAGAGCAAGTAGCCTGCAAAAAATATGATAAAGACTCTTTCTAATAAAAAATTGGTTATTTCTCTAACACTCACCTTTCAATTTATTTGCAGTAGTATAGATGATAGCTTTGCAAAATGAGGATGACAGACTTTGACACCATAGGAATTGCACAGCAGACTGCCACAATCCTAAAACCTGACACCCAACTTTGACATTACATCCAAAACGCAGAATGAGATTGCAATCCCAAGAGCCATTTTTCTGACTGAAACATCACTCTAGAAACCTGAGGGACTGAAATCACAGCAGGGTCCTTAAGCCATAACATACAAATAGAGTACATGGTGTACCACAAGTGTTCTTTCCCACCATCAGTATCTGGAGGGAGTATTTGAACCTGTCTCCCTGACCATACATGCATGTGTGAAGGAGTTGACAAGACGTGCAAATTTAACCAGTATTTGGGTGCCTGTGGGAGTTTTACTACATCTACACATAACAAAACAATTGACCTATGCCTAAAACAAGCCAGACCTATTGGCTTTGCAAATGCTTTTTAGCTGTATCAAATAAATGAGTAACAATGTTTTTGTTGTGATAATGTGAACTCAAAATGTCTGCCCTTCACACCACTCTTTTCTGCAGTCTCTCACTCTGTTAGACACTTACACCCTTTTTCTCCATATCTCTGAAATCCTCCATATGCATATCTCAGATGTCATCTCTTTCCTCTTCAGCATTGTTTTTTCGCTCTCTCCTGCGCATACTTTCTTTTATCTCCTCTACTTCATAATCCACCCCACACGCACCCCCCACCCACTCACCTGCTGCAAGCACAGCATTTTGTTTTCCTTTGGCAATATTGTATTTTGAAAGCCGTGTAACTCTTCCACACATTGAACACTAGAAAAACTGTCACTTACATCCTAGTCACCAGCAAGTTGGACTATGGGAACAGCCGCTAATCTGGGATCACCAAGCAACTCCCTACAAGATTATAAATCATCCAAGACTCAGCAGGCAGACTCATCATCAATCTCCCACACAGAACTTGCATCACATCACACCACATCTCAAGGAGCTCCACTGGCTTGCAATACACAAACAAGCTCATTTCAAACTCCTCGCACACCCATTCAAGATACTACACAACTTAGGTCCCACCTACCTGAACAGTTGCATATATATCCTTCCACCAACCACCTAGACACCTCCGCTTTATAGGACTCCTACTCACACACATCGAATGCATACACAGAACCAGATCAGGAGTACGAGCGTTCTCCTGCATTGCTCCTAACTCGCAGAACGGGCTCCCACTCCACATCAGAGTCTCCTCCTCTCTTTTTGAATTCCGCAAGAAGCTGAAGACCTGGATTTTCAATTACCCAACCTACCATAGGTAGGGCTAGCCACAAACACCTGCTCAGCGCCAGGATACCCTCACAGGTGATAGTGCGCTTTGCAAATACATAAACCATAACATAGTATTAACATCTCTTTTAAAGTGCAACACAGCTTGGGCCCTTCTTTTTGTAAAAGTGTTCTCTCCCCATCTTGGACAATGCTAAACATTACGTGGACTACAGTATAATTGATACAGGGCCGGGATATTTTAAACACTGTTAGTGTAAGAGTGAGTGTGGTGTTTATTTCCAAAACAGATGAATTTATAATTGTATGTACTGTAAAGTGGTTTTAAAATCATACACACTAAAATATATTATTACTGCTAGATTTATAAAAACAAACTGTGTTTGTAAGTGAGACGATGGAAACCTCATTTTAGGTGTAAGGGAAGCATGCACCAACCAAGAAGAGGTAGGCAAAGGTATCACTCCTTGCTCAGACAGTGGTGCTGCAGTGACTCGTAATAATGAAATTGTAACCAGTGCAAGGTCCTGAGCAAATCCGCTGTCCTTCCCAAAAATATAATCCTACATCAATGCTAGCAGTGACACGTATCTCAGGTTTAACCATATTTTTGGAAAGACTAGGATGCCGAGTGGTAATAGACAGTAGCATAGAAAGGATGCCCTGGGCTCTGGCTTGAGAAAGGAAAATGTCCCCTTTCAGCTGTTGTGATAGTAAAATACAGCAATTTACATGGTTCAGTATGTCCCGGTGCCACTGCATCTGCTTCACCAATGGTATCTACAGCCCTGGTAATAGCATCAGCTCATACACAGTACATGAAAACAGTGAGCTGGTGCATCTAAAAGAAAATGCTGCAATTAGTGCTGTGCAGAAGCGTAGCATCCATTGGCGCAGCCCGAGCACTGACTCCAGGGCCCGAAGGCCTGCAGAGCCAACTGAACGCTGATTATTGCTGTATTTCACAGTTTAAACAGCAGCCAAAGCGCCCATTCTCTTGCTTGTCCTTGGGCCGGTGCCACACTGGCTAGCTACATCACTAGTGCTGTGTGTCAAAGTAAATTCCTCGGGCAATCTAAGATAATGGTATTGACAAAATGAACAATAATGCTAACAGTCTGAGGTATATAACTGTTACCTGTCAATTCAAACTGGGACAAATGAGTTGGAAGAGGGCATAAGGGAGGAGACTTCATGCCTGTCTCTCCAGTGCTTGGTAAGCAATGTGGAAATTAGGCAAAAAGAGTACAAAACGACGCTGGTAGACGCTAAGAGCAAGTTGCGCTGCCGGTTTTAAATTGTTAAAATTGTAAAATTGTCTTTTAATTGTCACTTGTATTGCTTGAGCACTGCGCCGTGTCTTTTTATCTAGCACCATATTGTGCTTGCGAATCTGCCCGTATTTGGTTAAAGGCATTCTGAGGGACGGGAAGGTTTGGGGAATTTAATACTGCACTCTTACCTTAAAATTCTTGCTTGCGTCCGCTCCCCGGTCCACCACAGCTTTGGCTGATTGAGTGGAGGGAGTATTGACGCCACATTTCCACTCACTTCCGCTTTGCCACGGACGGGCTCCATTTTGAGAGGGAGACAGTCTAGTCGCCGCACAAGATCACCCGGTGTACACTACAAATGCAGCAAATGGCGCTGATGCGCATCTGATAACGATGCTGGTAGACGCTAAGAGTAAGTTGCGCTGCCGGTTTTAAATTGTTAAAATTGTAAAATTGTCTTTTAATTGTCACTTGTATTGCTTGAGCACTGCGCCATGTCTTTTTATCTAGCACCATATTGTGCTTGCGAATCTGCCCGTATTTGGTTAAAGGCATTCTGAGGGACGGGAAGGTTTGGGGAATTTAATACTGCACTCTTACCTTAAAATTCTTGCTTGCGTCCGCTCCCCGGTCCACCACAGCTTTGGCTGATTGAGTGGAGGGAGTATTGACGCCACATTTCCACTCACTTCCGCTTTGCCACTGACGGGCTCCATCTTGAGAGGGAGACGGTCTAGTCGCCGCACAAGATCACCCGGTGTACACTACAAATGCAGCAAATGGCGCCGACGCGCAGCGGACGCGCTCAGCGGGCGCGCCGGCGGCGCTCCGAAGGCGCGCCAAAGGCTAGCCCGTCTGCGCCCGTCCGCGCCCGAGCGGTACCAGGGGCTAGAACCCCTGGTTCAGCTACCACAGGTCATTTGTATTACTCCAGCACGCAGCTTAAAGCACTGAACTCCATCCTAGAGCCAAAATGTGTACACTCTATCCTGGTTCAGTCGTCCCAATCGAAGTGTTCCCAGTGCCAGTTCAAACTGCCCGCACCCACGAATCCTCCCCCATCTCATGGGAAAGTATACAATTTACTCCTACTTAATTGCAGATCTCTGCCGAAGCATACTAGTGAAATCTCAATACTTCTAAAGGAAGAAGCCCCTGAGGTTTTATTCCTCACAGAAACATGGCTCAATTCCAGCTCAGAGCCGGATACGGTTCAAGCTCTCCCCCCAGGCTACCTGATCCAGAGAATGGATAGAGGGACAGGCAAGGACGGAGGGATTGCTATCGTATATAGGAATCATCTGATTTGTCGCCTGCTGGGCAGTCCGTTGTTAGATTGTGAAAATATCCATTTCATGCTCGAATTTTCACCCACCCTCACATTCTCTGGCATTCTTATTTACCGCCCACCTGGGGCGATAGGCCAATTCGGCAGAACTCTGCTAGAAACAGCCAGCAATCTTGCGAGTCTCGCTTCTAATTTTACACTTTTTGGAGATTTTAACCTACATTTTAACGACCCCTCAGCGTCATTAGCTACAGAACTGACACAGGACCTTCTGACCTACCATCTAGCCCAGAAGGTCTTGCTAGCAACACATGAAAAGGGACACCTCCTGGACCCCATCTTTTCTAACCTGGAAAATCTTGAAGGGAAAAAACCCATCCCCCTCCCTTGGTCAGACCACTTTTTGATCCCCTTTCAGTGGGTACATTCCAATACGACACCTGGTGCTGCACCGCCACGCTCTCTAATTCGACCATGGTCTAAACTTCCTTTGGAGAGCTGGATATCAGAGCTGGAAAAAACTATACCAAACCCCCGCAATTGACCCCATAACAGCTAATAAAAACTTCGGCAACTGGATCGAGGGGTCTCTCGATCTGGTGCTCCCCAAAGTCCTAACCCAGAAGAAAATTGGCATGAATAAGGCCCAGTGGTATAACTCTAATCTACGCACCCTACGCCAACAGTGTAAAAAAGCAGAAAGAGAGTGGAGAAAAGACTTCTCTTCTAACAAAAAAAGTGAATATAGGTCAGTCATTCGCCGGTATAGAGCAGAAATAAAAACTGCCCAAGCCTCCTACTACGAGGGAAAGATCCTATCGGCATGTAACTCCCCCAGAGAAATATTCAAGATTGCCTCGAAGGTAATGAAATCACCTGGCCCGGCGGTTCCACTGGATTCATCTAGTCAGCGATGTACCGAACTGGCCAATTTTTTCTCCGCCAAAGTCCAAAACATTCTTAAGTTTCTCCCTCAAGAGATCAGGAATATTCCTAGCATAGACACGAATGATAGTGGGCAGTTAGGACAACAGGAACCTACGATCTCCCTTAAAACTGGTTTGGATATGAATGGCTGTGGGCAGTCAGAAAAACAGGAATTAACGTCCTTCCCTATGCTAACTCAGGAATGTTTTCTTGCCATATTAGCATTGGTAAAAAGTGGATCCCCTTTAGACCCAGCCCCTCCCAACATTCTGTCGCTGGTTGGACCAACCATTGCCCCCACTGCTACCTGCCTGATTAACTCCTCATTAGATAAGGGTGTGGTTCCCTCAGAGTGGAAATGGGCAATGGTGCGTGCATTGTTAAAAAAAACCAACCTGGACCCTACTGAGCTAGGTAACTACTGCCCTATCTTGCTCCTGCCAGGTATTAGCAAGATAGCGGAGAAACATGTAAATCACATCCTTTCTGCTTTTCTTGAGTCCAATGGTGCCCTCCACCCCTCCCAGACAGGCTTCTGGCCCGGGCAAGGGACGGAGACCGCAATACTATCAGTGGTGGAAGAAACTCGGAAAATACTGGACGCAGGAGGAGTAGCAGCAATAATCCTCCTCGACCTGAGTGCGGCTTTTGACACGGTTAATCACCGGGTCTTGATTCACCGCCTCAGGAGAGCTGGAGTGACGGGAACAGCGCTATTATGGCTGCAGTCCTTTCTAGAAGAGAGGTCCTTTCAGGTTTTCGAGGGCAATACCAACTCACGGCCCTTGCCCCTACAGTGCGGAGTCCCACAGTGCTCTTCACTGAGTCCCACTCTTTTTAATGCCTATATGGCTCCACTGGCTGAAGTGGTGGCCCCTTTTGGGATTCATATGGTAACCTATGCCGACGATACACAGTTGGTTGTAGGCTTGAACCACCCTAACCAACAGACCAATCTCCCCTCCTGTTTGCAAGAAGTTGTAAAATGGATGAGTCTAGCCCATCTGAAGCTCAATGGGGAGAAAACAGAGCTTATGATCCTTGGTAACTCGGTAAGTGCATTCCCAAAAAATCTCTGGCCATTGATCATGGGCCCAGTACCGACCCCCAAAACAGAGATCAAAAGCCTTGGAATCTGGCTTGACCAGAATCTCACCTTTAAAGCACAGGCAAGGAAAACGGCCGCCCTATGTTACGGCCTATTGAGAATCATCCGTAAAATTCTCCCTCTTATACCGCCGATTGCAAAAAGATTAGTGATTCAGGCCCTGATTTTGTCCAGATTAGATTATGGAAATGCTCTATATTTAGGTGCCCCTAAGGAGGTGATTCTAAAACTGCAGGTCGTACAAAATTGTGCAGCAAGGATGCTTACCGACACCCCTAACCGATGCTCAGCCAGACCTGCATTACACTCTCTCCACTGGCTTCCAGTACAGGAGAGAATTCACTTTAAGGCTCTCTGTATAGCCCATAAGGCTTTGAATGAAGGAAGGCCCGGAATCACAAAGGATATGATCCGACCCCACAGGGCAAATAGGAAACTGCGTTCAAACGAACTTTACCTTGCTATGGTCCCCAGAATCAAGAAGGTGAGAAGTGGCGGAAGGCGTTTTTCGCTAAACGCTTCCAAACTCTGGAATGACCTCCCGCTACACCTACGGAGGGAACCGAACCATCTAAAGTTCCGGAAACAACTTAAGACCTGGCTCTTCCCCTAAAAGACCAGCGCCCCTAGCCCCAGACGTTCACAGCGCTGGGATGCCTCCGGGTAGCCATGCGCTATACAAATGCCAATACAATACAAAACAAAGTGTTAACATTTGAGGTAAAAAGGAGAAGCAAATAGATACCCAAGTCAAGTCAAGTCAAATGAACTTTATTCGGTTGTTATAGAAGAAATAACCATAAAAGCACAATTTATAAATCACATTAAAGTTCCATGATAAAAATAGAGATAATAGATAAAGCTAAAAACATGTAAAAATTCATACCACAATTGATTTACGAAATTTAAAAACATTTTTTAGAAAAGCAGTAACAGAGGCAATAGTGAATACATTATCCAGATTCTGTAGCGCCAGGAATGCGGGCGACATCGTCTCAGTTCCAATCTCTTTAACACTGGGACAATCCATCTTTTTCTAGGTATGGAATAAAATGTGTAAAAAAACAAGATATGTATGGACGACTGGACTGATACGTCGTCACATGGGCAGTTACAAAGTGTTCTTGACCAATTGTTTACCTCAGGAAAACTTAAAGTTCTATGCAGAATGTTCAATCTGAGGCGCGTTAACAGAAACCTGTCAAAATCCCTAGTGGTTAGCAAGATATATGGTTGTATCTTTACAGTGATCAAAGTAAGATGGTGTGCTGCCACCGTGGTTTTGGCCATTTCACTAGTAATTCTATGTTCACTCATGTATGACATACATATATTTTTAAGGTCCTTTCTCGGTACCCGGCACATAGTAGAGGGGTCATTAAAATATTCTTTATGGCCTATTTGCGTTAAAAAAGTCTTAACATATTCTAGCCATCTTATATGTTTGGCCCCATCAAGTCCCAGTGAGTCCTTTAAAATATGGCGATTAAAAACAGACTCTTCAGTGGTCCAAACCCTATGCCACAGAAGAACAGGTTGTATCTTGATCACATCCTCAAGGTAAGGCAGACCCAGTTCTGTATGACAGATAAGTGTAGACGTACTGTCCGGTACTGCCAAGAGGTACCTGAGGAAGATGTTTTCTGCCACTTGGAGTGAATTAACATTAGCATATCCCCAGATACCTGCTCCATAAGTGGCAATCGCTACACATGTTGCCCTATATATGCGTAACAATTCCCCTGGAGAGCGTCTACCCATTTTCCTACTAAAATTTGTTAGTGCCATCAGAGATTTACTGAATAGGAGCCTTCTCGCTTTGATTGCCCTGCACCAGGAGCCTGACTGATCGAACAAGATCCCTAGATAAGAAAAAGTATTAGTATTCTCTAGTGCCTTGTTATTGATAAAAATAGTATTTTTCTTTTTATTTACCCCAGTCCCACATTTCATCGAAAACGTTTTTGAGCAGTTAATTGTAAGGCCCAAGTTTGTTATAAATTTTGTAAAAGAGGTTACAACCCTTTGGAGACCAATGGGCGTGCGGGCCATCAGGACCGCATCATCTGCATAGAGGAGTGCAGGGATGGGGCGAGAGGCTGCCAATGGCAGGTCCCTGCACTCCTTAATTAAGGTGCATTCAAGATCATTAATATATAACGTAAATAGGAATGGGGCAAGGACGCAGCCCTGCCGCACTCCTCTCGAAACTCAAAAGTTCCTAGTGCAGTCTCCACCCTGTCCAAAGCAGACCCTCGCCCTAGCCCCTGAATAAAGCTGCCTTAAAAAGGAAACTATGGAGTTGTCCACCCCCAACCCTTCCAAGATTACCCAAAGCTTTTCATGAACAACACAATCAAATGCTGATGTTAAATCAACAAAAGTTAAAAACAGCCTTTCCCTTTTAGCTTTCGTATATTTATCTAAAAGAATATGGAGATTCAGGCCCTGATCTATAGTGCCTAGGCCCTTACGAAAGCCATATTGGAGATTACTTAAAATTGAGTGCTCCTCTGCCCACTTTTGGAGTCTATCTAAAACCACACGCCCTATTATCTTGACTGTAGAATCCAATAATGAGATTGGGCGATAGCAAGCTGGATTTGCCCTATCGCCCTTTTTAAAAATAGGAACGATAATGGATTCATACCATGACGTTAAAAGCCCCATAGAACAGCAGGCATTAAAAAGTTGCGTTAAGAGAGGTCCCCATAGTGCCATGTTGTTTTTGAACAGGTCAACCGGGACACCATCGGGGCCCGGGGCCTTACCGCCCATGCTAGCTGTTATAGCCACGTTGACCTCACGCAGAGTGAAATCCATTCTAGAGTTATGAAAAGTGGGTGGAGACTCCGAGTCGGCCTCAATCTCCACAGTTACCTGATCATCTGCTATTTGATTAGTATAAAGCTTAGAATAGTGGGAGACCCACTCTTCCTCAGAGATGGCAATCTCTATGGTGGCTTTAGATTTATCTGTGAAAAAAGGCGCCTTAACCGCCTTCCAGAAGGCAGCAGAGTCACGATTAGTCGATGCCTCGTGCAGGGCGTTCCAAACTTCCTCTTTTAGCTCATCCTTCCTTACTGTTAATGCCCTCTTGTAGTTCCTTCTCGCTTCCCTAATAAGGTCCTGATCCTTCACTCTAGCATTTAATGCATATTTAAGTCTAGTGTAGGCCTTAGTACAAGTGGAGTCAAACCACCCTTCACTGTGATTATCGTGCCTTTTTGCGTTTACCCAAAGAATTTCTTTAATTTGGGCTGAAATAACTCTAAAATTCTCTATGATTACTGAATAAGAGGAATTTTCATCGAGGCAAGCATAAAAACTATTTTTACACCTCGTCAATAATTTGGGAACAAATTCCTCTGGATTCACCTTCATCCACTTCAGTGCATACCCGTTTTGCCTGCTCAAAGTAATATTATTCAGGAACTGCGTGGATCTGCCTTTTGTATTAAAATCTTGATTAAACACCATAATATCAATACTTAACGGGAAGTGGTCGCTTAAAGCGATGTCATGAGTAATAAAATTCTTGACACGGGGGGAATGTCTACTAGATATCAAAATATAGTCTATTGTTGAAAAAACACCTCGACCATTAAAAGTTGGACTAAATGGGACCTCGGGTAGGCATAGACTATTTGCAAACCCCATGTCACAAGAAAATGCAATGTCATTCAGGAGGTCTCCATGTACTGTATGCGAAAAATGCGGAAAACTAGTGTCTTTTCCATAGGTAATCCCGCATACCCCCTTATCCCCATTTTGACATAGGAAACAATTAAAATCCCCTCCCCATATAACAAAAACATATTTAGTAATCTGAGTTTGCAGGTTAATCACATCTCTGCTTAAATTTCTAAATGTTTCCTCCACCGTATCAGAAGAGGCGTTGTTATAAAAATTCAATACGATCACACAGAATGTCTGATCTACGTGCATACTAACGATATGATAATGCCTATTACTGACAACTAACTCAACTTTCCTTGTTTTTAAGTGATTGGAGATGTAAGTACAAAGACCCCTTTTGCTCTACCATGAGTCGATCTAGTTGCTGGGGTGTTAAATGTTTTAAAGCCACATATATGAATTGGCTCCTCCACCCAGGTTTCTTGTACACTAAATATCTCATATTTATTCACATAATCCACCCATACTTTATTAGTCACTTTTGTTTTCAATCCAGCCACATTCCAAAACATAATCTGGCATTTGGTATCCTTCACTTTGCTACCAGGTTTGCCACCAGTGCACTCGACAGGCGAGGAGATAGATACCCATTTGCTGGCTGATTTTTATGTGAAACCAGAAAACCTGGGACTAATCCCAGCTTCCCTGCTTAGCCAAATTGTGTGACCCTAGGCAAATATTTTATTTCAGCAAACCTCAACTTTCTTCATTATAGCAGAATAAGAGGTGCACATAATATTGTATTTGATTTAATAGACTGTAATGTTGCTCTGTCTATAAGAATGTGGCCATATACTGGGTGGGCATGACAGCTTACTTGTCTCTTAGTTCACAAACAGCAGTGTTATGATGGATGGGGCAGGAATGGTTCCGAGTTCCTGTTTAAAAGTTCTCACTTTTATAAGTACCTCTCGGTGCAGTGATTTAATGTGGCATATTAATGTCAAAGCTGCCGCATGTTAACGAAAAGTGCTTTCAGAAGAGACTGCTCATATTTTACGTGATGTTTGCTACATGATTTAGATGGCAAACATTTTCTTGATCAGTTCATGCAAAGCTGAGACAGAATGGCTTGTGCACTGATGCACACAGGGTTAGCAGGCTGATCGTTATCTTTTTTATTATCGCCCCCAAAAGTGTGCTACGGGTGTGCGCTTCAGAATCAGGATTGGGTGCTCAGGAAAGTGAGAGTGTGCGCATGCAAGCGCGCACCCTACAGGGAACACTGCACTAAACCCATGTTTTTCTTCAAATTCTTTTTATTGCTTTTTCAAAAACAAAAAAAAAACAATTATACAACTTATGAGGATCAACATAGCTTTTCCACAAGCCAAGATAATCAGATAGCTACAGGCATAACACATCTTCCCCACAAGTTCTCGGCGATACCTTTACAAGAATCAGGTGCAAGCTTACATATGTCGCCCACCGACCACGTCTCACGAGGCACCTTTACTAAATGAGCAAGAGCCAACAAACGAAAAACACCTAAACATTTCCGTGCTACTTATTGGCTGCAGTGATCTTGGGAGAGTGTGAAGCGGGCAAGGCCCAACCATGAGAAGGCCAGGAGATCCCCCACCCCTGGACAGGGGGGAGAGGGAGACCCACACAAGCGGGAAGGTGCCAATGCTCTGAGGCCAGTGACCCTCTAGGGCAGGGCCGGTCCTAGAACTTCTGGGGCCCCGGACGAAAGGGAAGATGTGAGGCCCCTCTAATTTGCATATAACACCCAGCCGCGGCCGGTATGACTCGCGGGTGGAGGGTCACGCGGGGGTTCGCGGGGGGGGTTAATTTTAAAATAAAATAAACTTACCTTCCCGGGCCTCGCGTCGTCTCTGCTCCTGTCCTGCAGGAACAGGAAGCAGGCAGCCTCCCTCCCCTCCCCTAAGCCAATCACAATGCTGCAATGGCAGCATTGTGATTGGTCGGGACGCCGACCAGCGAGGCGCCTATGGGGAGGCCATTTTCTCCATGTAGGCTGCATGGAGAAAGGCCAGAGTGCGCATGACTGGTTTGGTCGGCCCCGGAGGACCGACCAAACAGTCAGCGCCTTTAGCAGTGGGCAAGGCACTCCTCCCCTGCCCTAAATCAGACCCGCCTGCCCCCAACCAAACACTTCTGCTTTCTCGCAGTGCGAGAAGCAGAAACATAAAATGGTAGTTTTAGCATTTTGTGTTTCTGCTTCTCGCACTGCGAGAAAGCAGTGGGGTGACGCTCCTCCGCCCTAGTGGAGGAGCCGCCCTTGGTAACATCACAAGAAGTGACATCACAGAAAGTGACATCGCAGGACTATTGATCTTATTTGGCATCACTGAAGAGACCTAACATGGATATCAGTAACATGGACAAAAAGATAAATATACAAATGAAATAAGTCCATATATTTTAAAACTGTATTAAATGGATTACATTTGTCACATTGGATGGAAAAGCTAGGTGCAGGTCTCACAAAGATGTATATTATTTACTCCTCTGATTGTTTCCAGATGAGTGCATGATACAATTTCCAGTTCTGCCTCATGAAGGGGGGAGATCCTGTTGAGGTAATGAGGGGCGGATCATCAAAATATAAAATGACACAAGAGAAAACCTCTCACACCATGATATAATTGCAAATTTCAAAAGGCTCCCTTATCTTTCTGTGCCATTATTGTGCTACCTTAGGATAACATTAATACTTTGCAATTTGTTTTAACGTAAATCCTCTCACCAGTATCCCACACGCACATGCTAAGAGACGTAGGACAATCTTTTTTGTGTGTGGGCTCTTTACTACGCCAGAATTATGTTAAGTGTAAAAACACAACACATATAGTACAAAATTACAAGACACCATTGCAAACAAATAAAGATTGTACATAAATAAAAAAAGACTTAGAACAACCGAGACCACTGCTAAATCATACATTGACTTGAAGGTATGCTTCAGATTCAAGGGGTTTTCAAATCAACGTTTTTGATTTGGTGTTAGAACTGTAGGAAGTAGAAGTGGCCGCCTTTAGCGCTGGTGGAGCCCTGTGCGACAATGTTGGTGCCCCCCAATGACTCGCTCTGCCACGGATTCCCTCACTACCACCCTTTAACAGTGCTCCTCAAGTCTCCATAACCACATTCTCGCTCAGATGCATTTAATTTGATTTACAGCGCCACTGATACCAGTGTAGGGTGTCAGAGAACTTTATATCACACATTACACAGAGACAATCAATCATACGTGTGTAAATCACAAGAGGTAATGTTACATAAGACAAAGGACTAGGAGTCACATGACAATCATACTAGTAGGCAGTATAGTTTAATATGATTGATCTGGAGAAACACAAACTCTGAATTTAGAATGTAATACCATGGTTGGGGGTTCTCTTTAATAACCAGAATTGACTTCTGTCCAAATGAACCCTTTTTGCAACATTAGGGAAATCAAAGGCTAGGGAAAAAACCATAATGCTATAATTTATACCTTGCAGTTTGCATGCAGCTCTTAGATGACAGTTAATAGCTCATTGTTCTATGTTAGGATTTTGACTTATAACCTGCAAGTAACAATAGGATCTCTCTGAGAAAAGCAGTAACCCACTGGCCTTTTTACATTATGTGGACTTAGTGATCTGCATGGTACATGTTCTTTGCAGCAGGCACATTAACCCTCTGTGCTACCTTTCCACAAGTCAAAACTTCCACTTGACAAAACTCCATCTCTCTCTAGAAAGAACATTAATCACCGGAGTTATCATGACATTTTTATTGTTGCCGATAATTGCTGGAGGCCAGGAAGGAGGCAGCAAGGGTTTTTAGAAACATAATATACTTGCAAACATGACGCCCCCACCCGAAGTCAGCGCCTCAGTGCGATCTCATCGGTCGCACAGCCCTAGAGCCTTCCTCCTCAAGGGTCCTGTGACCTCAATGACAGAGTCACTGTTGCTCTAGGGTGTGCTGCTTCGTAGGCCTGCCCAAAAGACTCGAGGTGAGCTTCAATAGGGGTTGTAGTGGACAGGCCTTCAAGGTTAACCCACACTTGCCACCGCTATGGTCCACCTGCTGGTGCTCAGACACCACTCTTCTAAGGTCTTTCGGGGCCTTCTAAAGTCTAGCATGGAAATGTGCTCTCTCAGGAGAGTGGTCTGGTGGACTGGTCATGAAGGCTGAACCTGGTTCCCCAGTTCCAAATTCGGCAGCTCTGACCATAGTGCCACATCCTCTCCCCCACTGAACACCATACTGCCCCACTGAGAGAAACTCGCACTGCCTTCAACTACAACCCAATTGCACCCCGCTATAAACCCCTGGAGGCGACTCAATTCAAATTATGCACTAGACAAGAGCAATATGCTGCCTAAAAAAAAAGTGACAACATCCTGGAAAAAGCAAACACTCATAAGGAATGCAAGATTAAGTAAAAGCATGTGAAATGTAAGCAGGAACAACATGGTTACCTTAACGCTTTTGCACTTATTATTCAGAAATCAATGAGTGCTTTTGCATGAAAAGTTAAGGCCATGACTACAGGGCCGGAAGGGACCAGTTTCAATGTCCATTGCTTATCTCCTTACAAAACGTAAGCAATATGGTTTAAAAAGACCACATTTGTGAATACAGAGCCGCAGTATGCATTTTGTTTTCGAATCCGCCCATCAAGCAGGTATTGCAGTACATCCAGGAATGGTGGACTTCCCCACCCGAGGAAAACAAAAAAGTAGCGCTTCACTGGCAAACTCTGTAAAGTGGCAATAATGTGTTTTGGGTGTGAATAAAATCAATCTGGCCCCTTTTCGACCCACTCTGTCTTGCTTTAGTTCTTTTTTACATTTTGAACCTTTTATTTCTCTCCATCCCAAGGCTGCACTTTGGAAGTGAAAAATGTCAGAAAAAAGACGACCTTTCCAGCAAAAGCGTTTTTATATTTTGGATTAATTTCACAGGGGAACAAATAAAGGAAAGAAAAGAGGGAGTGCTGGCTACAAGGCCCAGGAAGGGGCCCCCACACCTGGACCTCGCAGCTTGCTCTAGTGCTTAGAGGCCCAGGGAAAGGGGGCCCCCTCCCCTGGGCCTTCGAAGCAGTAACGAGGCATTTTGTAAAACACTGCCCTAGCACCGGCAGTACTACATACATTTTAAATACACATTCCCATAAAAAAAAATGGGTGATGTAAAAGTTAACAAAAGCCAGTTGATCTGGCTACTCCCTCCTCCCCTCATCCACCTCGCCTTACCTGTGTCTGGCTGGTCCTGGAAACAAAGGGGCCTTCTGTCACCTAGCAACAAAATGCAGAAAGAGAATGGCCGGTACTTAACAGAGGTGCTGCCCCTCCCCTGACACTGTGAGCCATAATTGCTGGCCTGGCTGCTGTGCCTTCCCCACTGTTTGTACCTTCCCCCACCCCTGCACCCCCAGGAATGCCACGACGACGCCCTGACCAGCAAGGTCGATTCAAGATGTGTATTGTGATAGTGTGGGGCAGGGGGCCTCGTAGGAGCAGGTGGGCTAACTGTGAAAGTGTGCCCTTTCACACGGAAGCAGGGCCCCCTGTCTTTCAGCCGAGCGCGAGGCCCTGGGCAGCTGCCCACACTGCCCATGCCTAGCGCCGGCCCTGCTCTAGGGGGAGCATAACGGGGTCCGATTTTGCTAGGTTTGAAAAAGATGCAGGGCCTGCAGTCTGGGACCACAGGCACAGAGTGGCAAACCCTCCGAGAGATACCCCACCAGCACACTCCAAATATACTCAAGCCCTTTACAGGGGTCCGTCATAATGTTGGTCATATGTTCAAGGGCCAGAGCTTGCCACAGCTGAGCATGCCATTGGGTTATGGAGGGGGGCTCCAGTTTCTTCCAAGCCGCAGCTACTGCCATTTTGGCTGCCCCCAGACAGAGCCACATAATGGAACGGTCCCCCAGGGTTTGGTGTTTCAAGTTGGGGTCACGCAACCCAAGTAGGACGTGCTCTAGAGAGTCAGAAACTGGGTAACCTAAAATCTGTTTGATTTGGGAGGGGATCTCCTTCGAGAAGGGCTGAATAGCAGGGCAGCAGTGGCGGCTCGCATAGGGTGTCCTGCCGGCGGTGAGGCGGGCGGGGGAGGGGCAGGGTGGGGGGGTAGTAAACTCGGACATACGACAGAACGGAGGAAAGTAATTATTACGTTCCTCCGTTCCGTCGTATGTCTAAGTTTACTACCCCCCACCCTAACCCTCCCCCGCCCCACCCCACCGCCCCGCAGCACGCCCTATGCGAGCTGCCACTGCAGGGCAGTCCCACCATATACGGCGGAAGTCCCCCAAAAGCCCACAGCCCCGCAAACATCGGTCCGGTATGTTCGGAAAAAGAGTATGTAGTTTTTGGGGGTAAAGGTACCAGTCAGACATGATCTTGTAATGGGCCTCCCTTAGAAACATGGAACGATTATGTTTAGCGATGTCTTTATATAAATAACTCCATTGTTTATCTGATAAAAGGGGTCTGCAGGATATCCTTCCAAAAAGATATATGTTGCGGGGGCTGAGAGGGACCCGCCATGAGGAGGAGAGAATAGAGAAATGAGATACAGCCTTTAGCTGTGCCTCCGGACTGCACAAATCTCTCTATAGGAAGCAGGTCCCTGGTCGCGCCCAGTCACATCTGAGTTTGCTGCACCCAGTGTTTCAACTGGAGATAGTGATATTCCTCTGTGGGTGGAAGACTAAACATGGAGGCACATTTTGCAAAGGAGCGCAGCTCCCAGCGAACGAACATGTCTGACAGCATTAGGCAACCGCCCTCCCTCCACCTATCAAAGGGGCCCTCCATCAAAGCAGGGGGAAGGCAGGATTGAAATGAAGAGGGGTGTAGAGGGACAGGGAAGACGTCAAGGGCAAGGTTTTGGTGATGATATCCCAGGCTTTAAGAGTAGTAGCTGTGGGGATGCTAAGGTAGACATTTTTTGGCCTGTCCTGTTTTGGTTGCCACTGAAGGTCCCATATGGTTCTCCCCACCAACAGCCTATCCATATGGAGCCAATGTTTGTCTGAGGATCTAAGGGACCATTCAGACAAGACCCTGAGCTGAGCTGCTCTATAGTAGAGAAGGAAATCCGGAAGGGATAGCCCCCCTGCTTGCCGTGCTCTTGTCAGTAGTCGATGGGATAAACGTGCCCTGCCAGATAAATTTTGTCAACATTACCTTTCAATCGACAAACAGTTCCCTGTCGACTGCAATCGGCAGGTCTTGAAAAAGGTAGTGAACATTCATCTTAACTGCGTTTATTCGCCCTCTCCAAGTAATATATGTGGATCCCCATTTTTTGAAGTCTGATTTAAGTTGTCGAACCAAAGGGGGAAAGTTTGCTTTATATAGGTCCGCTGGGTGGGGAGTCATTTTAATGCCTAGATAAGTAATTTCTTTGTGTACACATCTGAAAGGCGAAGTGGCCGTGATGGCGGCCATCACCTCCTGTGGCAGAGACAAGTTAAGTAAGAAAGATTTTGAGAGGTTAACCTGAAACCCGCCACTCCCTCAAAGCTACTGAGTTAGGCTTGTATGGCTGGCAGAGATGTGATAGGATCTGTAAGGGGCAGCAGGACATCGTCCGCAAAAGGGGAGATTTTATGTTCGTCTGGACCAAACCTGATCCCAAGTATATCTGAGTTAGCCCTTGAACCCATGTTTTTTATCTACTCAGGCAACCCTAAGTAGCTCCTTCACCTGTATATGCCATCAGTTTCCTCTCCCTCTTACAACTCACAGCTTGTCCATGTGACTATGGGGCTTATCCACAAACTGTACTTTGTAGTGGGTTTAGCAGGACTACAATAGTATCACTAACATACTACAAAATTCTATTCAAAACCTGTGTGTCGAGAACTCTTCCTCTCCCATCTTTACTTTGTGGAGCTCTCTGCCACATGTGTGGAGATCTCAGCACACACACAAATACATTTTAGGAGCAAAAGCTGGTGGAACCTAGGGGAGTGGCTGGAAAAAAGGGAATACTTTCTCCTAAATGGGAGGGGTTTAGAGAGGAGTAAATCCATTGCTTTTCACAAATTGCACTCCTAAACTTACTATAACCAAAAGGTTCCAAAACAGTCATAAATGTACTCCAGATCATCCTTGGAGTATGTCCAGCACCACACATTGCAACACACTCCCACAGAAAACGATGAAGGAATAGACGAAGGGACTTTTAAAAAACCCTATAGGAAATAATGTTAATAAATTAAATTACTTTAACTTTAAAAATATATCTATATAGTTATAAATATATAGATATAGATATACATAAAAATTGATCGATATATATATAAATGTACAAACATTTATGCCTTTCCTCGACTCCTAAGTTACACCCCTTAAGGCCCTGGCGGCGCCGGTGCACTGGCATGGCATGGGATACCCTGAAACATAACAGCGGATCCCGTGTCTTCCCACAGAAAGAAACAGGCAGTCCAGAACAGTCAATTGCAAAAGTGATCTAATGGAGACACCACCCAATGCGTTTCGGCCAAGATAGCCTTGATCACAGGTGGTAAAAAATTAAAAATAATTTAAATTAATTTTGTACATGACTTTTAATCATGTTATATATATGAAATACAAATACTAATTTGAATTAAATTTCCCTCTTGCCAGTTGATGCAAGAGTGTCCTCATGTTACCTGTGCCCTTATCTCCACTCCATATCTGAACCACAAGCGTGTGCTACCGCACAGCTACAATGCAGTGGGGGCAGAGCAAAGAGTGTTGGGCCGGGGCCAATATAAACACTGCTGGTGACAAATTGCAGGAAATGCCTTTGCACCGAATAAACTGACGTGCTTGAACAACCAAGACTACAGAGTTTAAGAGAAGGCTTATAAACACAGTGGCTGGTATGGAATGTTGAAATGTCCTTCGTTGTGTACACTGCCTAGCCCATAGCCACTGCCTGTGGGAAGCTAGAGGGTAAATACACTCCCACAGCCTTAGGTCTTCCTGAATATGTCAAGACACCCTGATCTTGAGAAGGAACAACATGGGAGTAATAACCAAAAAGTATTAGGTGTCCATGGGGATCACCGTCTACATTAATTTTGCCCCTGAATTAGATCAGTAGTGTTTAGCTCTCTGACTTGATGAAAGTAAAAGCACTTACTGGACATTGATTCATTAACCACAATGAGATGTTTCATTGAGTTTTGAATTTCCACCCATGCCAACTCCTACTGTAAGCCTTGGCCTGCTCAACTTCACTACTTTTTTATGGTCAAGTCCTAACAGCGTGTATGTTTTTGCTGCTTGGTTTTTGTTCCAATAGTACAGTTAGGCCCCAGGACACCAGTGTTGAAAGACCCTCGTTGTTACAATTTGATGTTCGGTAATCCCTGGTTGCAGAGGTACTCCAAAAAAAGTTCCCATAATTTTAGACTACTGCTGGCACTGAAGAAAAACAAAAAGATTGCACCGTTTTACAACTCAGAGATTCAGTTAGTTTGGGGTCAATCTCTGTTTCAAGATGGGGATGACCATCACGTCAGGGATTCATTAATGCCTTGAGATTGGATTACTCGATCAGGCCTTCAGGATGTATACCTCACAGTACCTATATTTCTGGTGTTCAGAAAGTTTTATCAATTCCAGTATAAGAAATGTTTTGTGATTTCACGTTGTCTCCTGTTCGTCCTGTTATCTGCCCCTGTTCTCTGGGGATTGCGTGACTCAAAGGCAGTTCATTTTCATTTTCATAGCTTTTATTTCGGTTAAAAACAGTACAATACAATAAATATCATCTAAAACGTACATTTCATCGTATGTTCGTTTAGAAACTATAAAAACTGTAAGAATAAAAGCAAATAAACAACATTTATCATATTAAATCTATCTATTAAAATTTCAAGCCCTATCCCTTGCGTACTAAGTGTACAGCAAAAAGGTATCTACTAAGACACAAAACTATAGGCTGGGGCGCATCTGTTTTTAGGATTCTTAATTCTTCTAGAAATTTCCTAGTCCCCATATCACAACAAATTAGTTTGATCCATTTCTTTCTCGGGGTGACATAAGCTGGACAGAAGAATAGAATATGAGAACGATTTTCTTAAGTTTCTAAAGTGGATAATATCCAATGAACCTCCCCAACATTTATAGGGCCACATAACCATTTGGTCGTATTTGATTTGATCTGGAGGACGTCAAAACGGAACTTCATGTACAATGATTTTGCCAATTGTGGTTGTACTTCATCCAGGTAGGGTTCGAGGCCAGGAAATGGTCTGACATATAAGAACTGTGTTGTCAATCTGCCTGTACTGGGGCTATGGTGGACACTATTTGATACATACTCCCAGTAAGAATATTTCAGAACCTTCATTGAATGAGTTGTTAGCAAATATGGGGCATCTCAGAAGCAACTGAAACCTAGTTTATAAAACCAGGTTTGAACTTGACGAAACTAAGAAAATGTGAAATGGGAATCCAGACTCAGGATTTCAATTAAACTCTCTTTCTAACATATTAGTTCTTGTGTAACCCAGAAACGTACCCAAAATAAAGGAGGTCTCAGTGCAGTTTGGTGTTCTATTCTCTTGATATTATTATCATAATATACTGGTATCGTGGGTGTACTTACAGGTATACAAAGTAACATCCTTACAAATTTGTTTTCATCTATAATAAGCGTACTCAAGTTGTTAACCCTCAAAGTTCTGCCCCACAGAGGGTTGCTGATTTGGGCCCTATATTTATAGACCTCCAAAGCTGGCAGCACTGCCTTGGATTTACTAGTCTGATGCTTTTTCACAATGGCAGCTAGACAAGCCTCGTCACAAGTATTGCAGCTATCCTTGGAAACACAGGAGACAGACCCTGCTGTGAGACTCCTTGGCGTCTCGTGGCCTTAGGAGTAGACTGTCAGGTCGGGTACACCAGGTTCTGACCAATTACAGGGGATCCTAGTGACAGGCCACCAAGCACATCTGGGCAAACAACAGGGTTGCACATCTGGGCAAACAAACAGGGTCACATGCCAGATGCACGTCTTTGATGGTTTACTGACGGTAAGCATCATGCTTTGGGTGCAGGGGCTCAATGCAAGGTGACAGGGCCATCAAAGAATAAGGTACAGACTAGGCGTTCTCACCTGCTGCTCATTCTTATGCACTCTGCTCAAGAGACTCCATCTCTTCATGCTGGTCTAACAGCAATGGAGACAAGCAACACGCAACCCTTGTTCTGCCTTTGAGACGTCAAATACCTTGCAACATTATTTAAAGACCACCTAACCTGCTTACAGTTCTCTGTAGCACAGCTAGGGGAGCATGAAATACTCCCATTTCAAGTATCCAGAGGTAACCACATCATACTGGGAGGAGCTGTAATCTACAACCCCCCGGGCTACCATGTCGAATTAAGTGCGAAGTTACTCACACAGCTATTCCCCGCCTGTCTAAAGTACAGACATTTTCTAATTGTGGGAGATTTTAACGAGCACTTTGAAAAGTTAGATCACACGGAGGTTACCCACCTACATAATGACATGCAGATTCTCCAACTCAAACAATGGATTGAGGGACCCACTCATTCTGCAGGCCACACCCTGGATCTTCTATTCTCCAATATAGCGTCCATCACTATTGAGGAGATTAAAGCTGTCACTTGGACTGATCACTCTCTCATCACCTTTTCATTTACACAATCTGCAGCTTCTACTGTAGCTTATACACCAACACATGAATATTATCGAGTTTGGAAATCAATTACGCCCGACCTCTTCCGACTCCATTTCTCCCCTAACAGCCTGGAGGCGTTAGGTTTACTCCCCACGGATGCGGGAGCAGCATGTCTCGAAAAAGAAATCTACAACTCCTTAGATCATTGCGCCCCCAAACGTAGGTCTAAGCCTACGGAAAGACGCGGATCAGAAAAATGGTATTCGACTGAAGTTAAAGCAATTAAAAAGCAATGTAAAACACTGGAACATAACTGGAGAATGTCCAGATCTGAGACGGACAAACTTTCATTCAAATCTATGCTCAGGAAATACCACAATGCCATCAAAGGAGCGAAACGTACTTACTTCGCGCACAGAATAGCCGAAAGCAAGAATTCAGCGAAAGAATTGTATAAAATTATACACGACTTATGCAAACCCGCATGCATATCGCAAACTCTACATTCCTCCCCAGACTGCTGTGAAATGATCAGTGACTTTTTTATAGACAAAATAAACTCCATCTACTCATCTTTTAACACAACTGCCCCAACTGACTCCAACAGCTGGGTAAACACGGACCCTCTTCCTAATACCATAGCACAGTTGGGCAGTTTTGTCCCTTTCTCCCAAGATGAAGTAGCCAAAACTATGGGGGAAGTCAAATCTGGCTCTCCCCTAGACCCCTGCCCTCACTTCATCTTCTCACAAATCATCCCCATCCTCTGCCCCTATAGATCACTTGAGACAGCAGTCTTCCCGGAGGCCTGGAAACATGCAATAGTCACTCCCTTGCTTAAAAAAGGAGGTGTAGATGTGACGAATCCAGCAAACTATAGGCCAATATCCCTACTCCCATTTCTCTCCAAAGTAATGGAGAAATTGGTCAACAGACAGCTGTCTGTCTATCTGGAATCAAATGGCCTTCTGGACCCATCTCAAACAGGCTTCAGGGCCACAAATAGCACTGAGACGACCCTGCTGGCCGTGTTTGACAATATAAGAGCACTTCTGGATCAGGGCAAGGTAGTTGCCCTGATCCTATTGGACCTGTCGGCGGCTTCATGGTGGCCCCACTCTTTAGGACACGCTCCAGAGCCCAAGAGGTGTGCTAAGAACTTGGGCGTCCTCATGGATGACAAACTATCCATGCAGGATCACGTACGGGCCTTCTGCGGGAAAAGTTTCGCTTTACTAAAACTTCTAAAAAGGCTTTTTCCCTGGATCCCTTTGGAAGATAGGAGGACAGTCACCCAAGCATTGCTTGTTAGCAGAATGGACTACGGAAATGCTCTGTTTGTGGGCATGCCAGACTACCTTTTAAACGTCTCCAGGTGGTACAAAACGCTGCAGCTAAACTGGTCTGCAACAAGGGCAGGCTAAGCTCAGCTACTGAATGCCTGAAACAACTTCATTGGTTGCCGGTGCGCCAAAGAGCACGATTCAAGCACCTGGGGCATACTTTTAAGACACTACACCGCATCGGTCCCAAAACTCTCCAAGATAAAATCCGATTCTACACCCTTCCCAGATGCTTACGGTCACAGCATCTTGCGCTTGCAGAATCAAAAAGGATCAAAAAGGCTAAAATCGGGGGACGCACCTTTTCGCACCTCGCGGCCTTACACTGGAACGGGCTGCCAGTCGAACTTCGGCTCATCAATGATTATAACATCTTCAGGAAAAAATGTAAAACACATTTATTTCCCGCTTAAGCAGATCCTCAGTTCCTCCTGTCCATCTTCTCAGCACCAGGTCTCGCCTCCTCAGCGCCGTGATATCCCTTTGGGATGAATGTAGCGCTATATCAATAAATAAATAAAAAAAAATAAAAAACATTGCTGGGCAGAGCTGACTCTCAGGCTACGGCTTTGCTAAGACAGGTTCTCAGTGCTCCAGACAGCCCAGTGTTTCTTCTGTCAGGCCAGAGGCTGCCCTGCTGAAGCTAGCTTGGTTAAGACCAAGTGTGACAAAAGCTCCGGCTTCATTTACAGGAAGTGTATCAGAAATCAGTCACATCCACTTCGCTTTTTAGTGAATTTTACAAGGAGGTTCAAGTCACAGGAGCAGAGCATGGATACTTGTAGAAAGAAAATGGGACAGCTTCCACTGATTTAAAGGAAGCACCCTGCAACCTAAAGGGCTAGATACATTGAGGGGGCCCATCTCAGGGGTATTCCACCCCTTCTGCACCCAAACACTCTGGTAAACACAACATGCAATCAGGGAGAATCGGACTACACCAATTTATCATGGAGAGACAGTAGGTAGTCTCTCCACTACTAGAATCTGCTACCAACCATTAGGAGGGCCCTGGCTGGCTTTGGATGCACCAGCTACCCATGGTAAAAGGAATACCACTTTTGGTGTACCCAGTCACCCCCCCAACTCTAGGCGAGGAATATGCCAAACCATATAGCGCAGTGGTTCTTAACCGTTTTACTTCTGTAAACCCCGACTTTATCATTACTGGAATCCACGGACCCCCAATGAATCATCATTGTAATCTGAGTCACTACTGGAAGCTGGGGACCGTGGCTTAAGCAATTCTTATAATTTAAACCTCAAAATAATATACAAAAATACAGAAACAAGCATTAAACGAACAGATACACAAATGATGAAATATTTTATTTAATTCCTAAACAAATATATAACATCAAAATGTCAATTTTATTGGGAAGGCTGGGGCTTTTGTAAACTCAGCTGAGGCCACCCATCTTCCATAATGTATTCTGTTTAATGCCTTTTGACTGCTTCCACCACAAACCAATCTGGGGACACCAACTTAATTTCTAGCCTCAAATTTCAAATTTCTTCACATTAACGAAACATTTTACAATTTTCAATTTTGCTTCTTTATTTACATATACTTCATTAATCAGTTATTATTTAATTTTCTAAGCTGTCCCGGAGCCCCTGAGAAGGCACTGCGGACCCCCAGGTGTCCACCAACCACACGTTAAGAACCGCTGATGTAGAGTAGTTGTCAGGAGACTCACGATGAGTTGGGTCCCCTGAACCATAAAACATATGGGGCCAACCAGAAATAACAAAAAATAATAAAAAATAATAAGGTGCCCGTTCTCCCATGAACACAGCACCTGGAACGTGGGACCACAAGGGTCTCATGTTGTTTTACAAACCTTTGGTACTCAGATCCCAGGGTGTTTGAGTGGTCAGATATTTAGACAACATTCTAAGGCATGTTTGTCCTGGTGCAAAACGTTCAAGCATTAGTATCTCTTCTTCAAGAGCTAGGTTTTGAGGCCATCCACATAAGCTTAGCCATAGTTCCATTCAAACAGATGGAATTTCTATGTTTCAGAATAGACTCTGATTTATCAGTACTTCATTTCCCAGAAAGAAAGTTACAGTGCTTTTAGGCCTCATCCATCCGTGGGCACTGATTCACCAAAATGTCTAGGGTAATGAAAGTAACAACACCGATGTAGCACCATGCACCCCTTTGACACAAAATGGCATAAAAGGGTTAGCTTATTGTCTCCTCCTTAGCCTACCAACAGTCTATATGCTATAGATGGGCTAGGGAAAGGCAAGGAGTGGAAGGCGCAGAGAGAAAACATGTTTATTGAGCCCAGTTTATGTTGCTGCTACTGCCTTCAGGACAAAAGAGACCAGGTCTAGCAAGGGCAGTTACAGGGGTATCAAAGGGCATACCAGGCATAGCAGCTCCCACCCCTGGCTACTTCCATATGGCATCCATGATCTGTCCAAGCAGTGTTTCCAGGTCCACTTCATTATCAAACCCTTCAATTTGTAAATATCTTTCATTTAAGGATGAGTCCAACTTACTCCAGCATCGTTCCACTATGGTCACAATTTCGATGGCGGCTTTATAATCTAGATGCGTGGAACAGCAGGGCCATCTTCACTTCACTCCCTGATCCTGTCTTAGAGTCAGGGGCCAGCCTCGCAGGATGGGTAAATAATATGTGGTCAGTTATTGACTGGAGAAACATAGTCCCATGAATGTGTCATGTCTGCGTAGAAATTGGTAGGATCTGTTTGCTGGGTCATTTGCAAAACACAAAGCACACTCTTCAATTCTTCTACGGTGGTGCACTATAACTGCTTTCATACATATCCATCATTTGGGAGGCCCAAGATCCGGTCCTCTTTCAGAGCTGGCAAAGAAATTTAGGGAGCCCACAAAAAAGTGTATTCTTGGTGGGGACCATTCTTTATAAACCTTTTTGTATCACCCTTCAATGAGCAGCTGCACTCTTCTTCAGTTTGAGACCACATCCACAGACTGCAATCAACACCGGCTTTACAGCAGTGGCACATGAACTTCCTGGTGCGTCCAGCAGTTTTCAGGCAACAATAAAAATGTCAAGATAACTCTGGTGATTAATGTTCCTGCTGGTGAGAGACCAGAGTTGTGTCTAGTGGCAGTTTTGACTCACCATAAAGTAGTGCAGAGGGATAATGTGCCTGCTACAAAGAACGTGTGCCATGCAGAACACAAAACAGAGTGTGAGTGAACTATGAGTAGCACTTTAAAAAAATGAAACGTATGCAGTGGTCGAAGTGGGCGGGATCGGAGAGGCACGATGTCCCCATACTTTTTTAGTTTAAGGGAAACAGTTCCCATACTTTCTGCGAAAAGACAACCGTCCCCGGACGGTTAATTCCGGTAGCTGAAAAGCTTCAGCTGCAATGTAAGGTAGGGTTAAACCTGCTATGAAAACGAAAGCAGGAAGACAGGTAAACAAGCCTTCTTTCTAGTGCTCCTGCTTCCCTGATAGAAGTGTAAATGTGCACAATGGATCAATCTGCAAATGTAAAGGGAGCTCAGAAGCCGATATTGGCTTTGATTAATGGAATTACTTGACACTTCCTGATGACACAGATTTATTCTTTTTGAGTGGAATTGGAAAGGAGTTATCAGCTGAGCTGTAAAGTGTGTGCTATTTTTAAAGGAGCATAACACAGGCCCCTGAACCACAGTGGCTGCAGAGGTCTGTGTTAGCCCCTAACTATTCTACACTGCTCCAACCAGGATTCAATTCCGTGGCTGTCTGGTTACAGATACAGACCTCTGCAGTGCATCAGCGAATAGAGGTTTCAAAAAGTACAAGAGTGCATTTCCCACTGATTAACTTCACTTGCATTCATTTTACATTTAAGCTGTGTGCTATTTTATATGTACATACCTGAAGATGAAAGACCGAAAAAAGTTGCAGAATATTTAGTTTTTTTAGCCACGCCTTTGACCCCCGCCTGCACGCCTACTCACCCTGCGCCCATTGTGCACAGTATCACAGTTCCCTTACTTTTTTTAATGCACTTCGACCACTGAATGTATGTCAGAAAGGAGCTACGGAGAGATGAGGGACACTGTTGGAGAGTGATAGTGAGGGAATTTGTGAAGGAGGACAATGAAGGGGCACCAAAAAAGATTGTCGCATTGGGCGCCACCATTGCTAAAGCCGGCCCTGACTGCAATCACTGAAGCCTTTCTGCAGAACTCATCTTACATAATGAAATACGACATCCAGTTGTGATGCTCAGCAGACCTCTGGCTCATACAAGACGACAGAAGGCAACACTGGTTACAGTCACTTCATCTTGGCATTGACAAGCATGGCTTCTAACTCTATTAAAACTGTTAGAAGACTGTCCATCTTTCCCTGCTATTAATGAATGCATAGAAAGAATGGCACCATCTGAGGGTTTCAGGCCACCCAAGCGAATCCCAGGCCTTTCAGAAGACGGAGCATTTCTCAACCACAAATCAGACGTTCTTGGCCCATCCAAAGAATATCATTGTGCACGGTCGACAGCATGCCGTTGGAGCAATCCATTTGGAAAAAATATAATTTTTATTATTATTTTTTGGAACTACAAGTAAAATGCTACAGAACAGACAATAAATACAGCTGAGTCATTTTGTCAGAACACTCTGCAGCGGGAGGTAAACCAATGGGGGACATCCCTTGGTGTGCTGTCCAATCTGAGGAGTTTGAAATGGTTGAAAATATACCTTCGGGGGACGTAAATCTTGTTATTAACCTTTTCTCTACCTTGGCATGAAAGGTTCATGTATTGATTACACCGTGTAGTCGAATGTGACAATGCTATCATGTCTTGTGTGGTTTTAAGGATGAGAGAAGATGGGGCGCTTGACTTGTGAGCTGGACAGAATTCTCCTTCAGGTGTTTGTTTCATAATCTCCTGAAGGACAGAAACTGATGTAGGGCGCAGTATGGAATAAATATTCCAATCTCCTGGGTCAGTCATCCCAAGCTATGGGTAGTAAAATGTGCTAAACAAGAGTAAGACCCTCAATACGAGACTGACAGAACTTGGTGCAGGACACCGAGGGTGGAAGATTCCCACACCAAGTTCCATGAATCCCAGGTTTTCACTCCAGAACGTGGAATAACTCTATTGACCCAGAAATACCAAGCCCTTTTATATCTGTTTTCCCACATTCCAGGAATAAAGCTGCTGACTGACCTTTTTGCATACTTAGAGCAGAGTGAAAGAGACAGCAGGACATCCGGTTCAGGGGTAGGGGCGCCAGGGGGTTAGGGCAGTCTTCAGCCTGTCCCTGGGGGAGCACTGCAAGGATCAAGCAGGGGCTGGATGGGCTGTGCTGCTATCTGCAGCAGGGAAAACAGGTCTGGGGTCTCCGGTACCAGGACTATCTGGTACAGTCCAGAGTTTGCAGATCTGATAATGTCAGGCTCAGAAACACTCCTAATAGTAGGTGCTGCAATCTGGCCTCCATTTATTGCTCTGGGTGGAATTCTGCCCCCCTTGTCACCTGGTTCTGTGATTCACAGATTATGTTTCTTTTTGTTAATGGAAGGTACTCAGCCATTGCTGACTACTCAATGTCGGTTTACTGCGGATCTTCGTCACTTTCTCAAGGTAGCTGGAAAGTGTATATTTCTGTTTTAACTTGACTCATATTTTAATACCGGGAGGGGGGGGGTAAAAGCATAGTGCGAACCTTCGTGTGTTTAGTGAATTAATAATTTCACAAACTATCCACTCCACATTTGTCTCCGAATTCACTGTTTCTGGGTCAGATATAATTTTCTCATTGTTACTTACATTTTCTGACAATACACTTGATCCGTAAAAAGGTTCAATATCGTTTCTTCATTGTAGCACCGTAAGTCAAATGTGGTGTGTATGAATAGCTTTTCATTTCCGTAAACCACATGAACCGTTCATCTACAACTGTCTACATTTCTTCGTAAACTATCAGAAAAAAATAATTTTGCGGCGTGAGTTAACTTTTTCTTTTGGTTAAAGTAAGTTTGTCCCTCACTAAGCCCGGATCACGCGCGCGCACTTACAAAGCGCATCTCCTTGGGGGCGGCTCCGAACACATCAATTCCCATGCGTGATGACGAGGTGTTTATTCACTGTGGTATTCACATCAGAGAGCGCTGCTGCCCTCCAAGGATGCTGGCGTTTTTGTCTGCAGTTCTTCTCTGAACACAAGATGGCAGTCTTCCACGGATGCAGCTCTGCGCAGCTTTTCATCTTACACGCCATTAAATTCCTAATTTACACATTATGTTTTCGGGGGCCAAAATATAGCTCATTAAACTTGAACTCGCAAGTTCTGCACAGCAGTGCATTGTGTGTCCCGGAAGTTCTGATTTACTTTGGTCTTAAAAAGGGGGATGTGGTGAAAGAGGCACTCTGTTTTTAATGAGTTTACTAAGTGACAATACTTGAGAGTGCATGCGCGCGCGCGCGCTCTCAGCCCCAGCTCACAAATACGGCCTCTGGGTATATTGCAGATAAGCAGACAGTCCAACAATATGGCAGTGGCTCGTTGTCCACGTGACGTTTCCAGCCAATTCTAAATTGCGGTAAGCGTGGAATATGGAGCGATGGTGCAAATGCTGTTATGTACATGCTACTAAGATGCAAGTGCATTAGTGCAACATTCAGGACAGAAAACCATGTTAGACATCTTAGTTGGTTAATGCACGTGTGTCTGAGTTCTTTGTGTGACCTGCAAGCCATTAGTTTGAATGCTGTATATTTTCAGTGGTTATGCAACCATCGCAGCCAGGTGCCCAAAAGTAGTGGCGTAGCGGGGCGTGAGGGGAAGGGGGGTCCCCCGGGCGGTAATCTTGTTGTGGGTAGCGGAGGTGAGCAAGTCGTGTGGACTACCCCATCCCCCCCCGCCACTGAGAACAAGTCGTCTGTCGGAGGCCAAACCTACCCCCCCCCCCCTCCCTCCCCTTACCTGCACAGGTCGGCAAAGATAGGGGCCGCCGCGGGTGGCTGTAGGTCTAGCTACACCATCAAGAAATTATTCTTAGCGCTTCCCCCGATGACTGGGACGCTCCTGCACACGTCCCTCCTACGGGACTCTTCGATGCCCTCCTGAAGAAAAGAGCCCCCTCCTCTCTTCAGGAGCCGACTAGGACGCCACGAGCAGCGGGGGGTGAGGTGGGGGGGGGGGGGTCCACCCCGAACGGCACTCTTTTTGTGGGTTGCGGAGGTGAGCAAGTCGTGTGGCCTACCCCATCCCCCCACCCCTGAGAACAAGTCGTCTGTCGGAGGCCAACGCACCCCCTTACCTGCACCAGTTGGCAAAGGTAGGGGCCGCCGCGGGTGGCTGCTGTAGGTCTAGCTACACCATCAAGGAATTATTCCCAGCGCTTCCCCCGATGACTGGGAAGCTCCTGCACCCGAGCGGCCCTGCCGAGGGAAGCGGGTATTTCTCCGTCATACCTGCCCACTGCCAATCACAGATGCAAAGAATTGCCTGATCGGGTCGTTTGTTTACATGGTGAATGGGCGGTAGAAGTCACAGCACAGATGACCTGCACACACAGCTTTAGAAAAACTATCACTCTCACTAATAAACAGTAATGTGAACTCCTGTAGTGAATTGTCCTGAGCAAGGGCTAGGGCTGGCCTTAACGCAGCATGGGAGAGGTACTACTAAGAGCCTTTGGGGATAGAAAGACTGCACTAACTCGCAGGCAGGGTTCGAGGGAACCACAAAATGATGCTGTCTTCGGAATCTCAGGCACCATGGGTGCAAATGTTCCTGTAAAACCGCAGAGATTTAGGCAGAATGTGGTCAGCTAAACCCTCAAAGAAAGGATATTTTGTAGCTTGCCTCCTCCATGAACCCTTTTGTTCAAAATTCAGATGGACTCTCTTGGCCAAATGACTGAATGATACAGGCCTGAGAACCTGGGAGCGAAGCCAAGACCATAAAGTCCCCGAATCATGTTTAATACCGGATGAAGGAAAACCATGTGTACCTCAAAGGCTCCGACAGATGATATTTGGCATGAGTTGTGCAGACGGCATCACTACCCTGCCACAATTGCAAGATGTAAAGAATCTGGACTCCATCCGCCATCCAAATCTCTCACTGCACAAACCATTAAAAGGCAGTGGAGTATCTACCATTGGTGCAGCAGGTGCAGTGGCAACAGGGCCATCTGAACCCTGTTTATTGCTGTATTTTACTACCCCAGCAGCAGAGAGGCCATTTTGCGAGCTTGCACCATGGCCCATGACACCCTTGCTAGCTAAGGACCAAATCTTCGATCTCCTACGAGCATAGTCCCTCGTGACATAATGCACAAGAGCCCCCCATCTCCCAAACATATTCAACAGACTATCCATTTAGAAGAAATAACAGGCTCCTGAGGCCTGCCTTCAAGGCACTTCACTGGCTCCCGGGAGAGCAGCGAGTCGCAAAGAAAGTCATTCAATGACATACTATGCACACCCCTCCTGGAAAAGGGGCTCAGATACTCCCATATCGTAGAGAATCTGTGGAGTTGTGAACCCGCTACTTTACCAGCTAAAGTGGGGGTTGCCCCTGGAACTTGTTAGGTGCATACTGGCATCTTCTTTCTGCAGGCAGAAAAGCTCATTCAAATTCTATAAGGGAAGACAAGGACAGGACAGAGGGCGGAGGAGAGGGAATGCTAAGTAAAGCAAGTTCAGTGAAAGAGGCAAATGATGGAAACAAGGAAAAAGAGACAGGCAGAGCATCACAACAGTGAAAGGGAGAGACAAATGTAAGAAAGTAAAAATAACGAGAAAAGAAAGAATGATTGGTAGGTTGGACCTGAAAAGGGGAAAGGGGATAGGTAGAAAGCATGAATGAAAGGAAGGACTAGTGAAAGGAATGAAGGAAATGTGGAAGGAAGGAAAGTTGAAAGGAAGGATAGAAAGAACAAAGGAAAATAGGGTGCAAGGTTTGAATGAATATAAAGGTGAAATAAAGTGGATGGATGGAATATGAAAGCTTCAATTGCTGAACGGATGAATGGAAGGGTGGGTGCAAGAATGGATGGACAGAAGTTGGAAGAAAGGAAAGAGTGAAGGGATGGATGGGTGGGTGTATCCGTGTGAACCGAAGCTCATTGGATGGATGGAATGCTGAAAAAATGGACGGATGGAAGAATGAAAGGTGGATGGAACAATGTGGCTCCAGATAGAAGCACTGATTGGTCAGTGGATGTGTGGAATGGTAAGCGATGGATGGTGGGATGAAAGGACGAATGGATGGATGGAATGACAGAAGGATGGAAAGGTGAAGGTTGAAGGTGGTCTGAAGATGAATTGGTAGATAGAAATATGTAGGGGTAAAGGAAACCATTCTAGAAAGAGTCAGTCATTATTGCTTCGTTCACTCGTACTTCCTTGGTCCCAAAATACTCGAATCCTCTTAGACTCTGTCGAGCCTTCAACCAAAATGCGAGCAGCTAGAATATGGAATCAGGTACTCCGAGTTATATGCTGTGTGTGCGCTCTGGAAATCACCCAGTGCACATTTGGAAGAAAACAAATAAACACCTGCCCTTCAAAGGGACACTGAAAAATAGTTTAAGCAAGCCTTCGAAAACACACTGAATGCATCGATCTAAAATATTGCCTAACCTTTCTCCAGGATGGACTCACACTGCCCAGCCCAACACATTACTGACCATATAAACACCCTCAATGCTGCCACTTTTCAAACGTATATTTGCCTATAATAATCATTGACGTTCTAAGACGCAATTCACTGCGCTAAATAAACGCTATAAAATTTGCCAATCTGAAAAATACGTATTAAGAAAAACGTTATCAGACATGGACATTTTGAGAAACGTTCCTGCCACAGCTCCGAAGTCTTTCCACCTGCAACAAGAACACTATAAAACAAGCTGAAAGTTAACGCCCCCCCCCCCCCACCTCCACCAGGCCGCTGTCAAACGCCCCCCTCCCCCCCTTTGAAAATTGACAGAGTACGTCAAGCAGCTGGGAGAAGAGCGAGCGGCTGCGGGTCCTTGTACTTCCTGCCCGCGCGCTCCGCTGAGATGAGACAGGAAAGCGCTCAGCGTCTGGAGGCCGGGCTCCCGGAGGCGCCTGCAGCGGGCTTCAGTGACAGCGGCAGACAGCGCTCTCCGTGGGAGGATTTCAAACACGACATGAAGACAGGATCCTAGCATGGCTGCGCAGCCTGCAATTGTCCTCCCGGGTATCTTGCGTTGCCGCGAACATGTACTTAACGCTTTAGCGGGCTGGCTGGCGTGCCTGGCTGCGCAGCAAGCGGCGCGAGGGCTGTTTTCGCATCGTCGCGCGACGCAGTGCTCGGCCTACTCTGTGTAAGCGCCCTGCAGCGACCTGGGGGTAGCGTGTACCCCCTATAAATCGCCAAAATAAGCAACGTGCTCTGAAGGGTTAGAGGAGCCGTCTGGCAACTAAAAGGTGTGTACTTGTGCACCGTAGCCTTTAAAAATGTCAAAATAAAAAGGAATAAGATAAGCATACCGAGATTAACGACTAGTTTGTCGCGGGATGCGTTTGGCTATCCATGCACAATTTCCTCAGACAGAATTTTAAAAAAATCGTTTATTCCAGTTATATTTTAGGTAGCTTCGGGGTTCCATGCCTGCATCAAGTATCTTATAAGCATCAAGGGAAATTGCTATAAGGACATTAGTTCCTCCTCTGTTAGCCTTCTAACCCTGCTAGCACCCTTATTGCACCATAGAAAGCTTAATTTACTGCACCAGGCTCATCACAAAACGTACTTTACACGGTTTTCCCATCTGTGCTGGTTGTCTCCTGTCAGGCGGCAGGTTGACAAAGCGAGGGAAGCCATAATAAGTCATTCAGTGTCTTCCATATTGATTCTGAAGGTCACGTCACCGACAGAACCCAGAGTGCATCCGTGTTAGGTGTCAAAGTGAGTTACAGAAGGTGTCTGTGTGTTTGGTGAGGGTGGAGTTTTCTCTGCACGTACTGTCTCTTTATGTGTTAATGTGTCATTGCACTCAAGTGGCTGGAAATGCTCAGAATACTTTGTATCTGTTTGGCATCAGGCTGTAAGAAAGAGTGACCTCTGTGGTACCCCCACGGGGCTCGGTCTACAGACTCGAATTTTTCACAAAACTCATCAGCAGCTTGATGCAACCTAATATTTTACTATTACAGGTAGTGTACCCTATAAGTGTCTCGATAAAGTGTAACTTAAGTGCTTAGAAACCAATGTGAGTAAATACCTTTTAAATAGAAAAGAAAGTAAAAATAATTAGAAAACATCACTATACCGGCACATCCCAGCAATACGAAGGTATTAACAATTAATTGACACCTATGTACAAAAGGGCCCAATTTCCTGTTTTAAGTGCTGACTCTGCATGGTCGGTATACATTTTTCTCAATGGTTGTTGACTTGAACTACGGACTGTCTCAGTGCTCTGGTTGTTCTCTGAATGTATGCTGTTTTGCAAACGAGTTCCTCCAGGCCCTCACCCACACATCCCCAGCTGCTAAAATGCTCCCAAATGCATGCCACTCTGGACTGTAAATGCCAGGTATCTGCATTTGGACATGTTGTATTAAGCATATATAGCATGTTTGAGTAACATAAACCTCTGGAAGGCCATTCAGCATTCCACATTCTTTGAATACCTGTGGGTCCGACCAGAATGTTATACATTAGAAGCAGTGCCACTGGAGTTATGTGATTATACAGCCACAGCGATTTTCTCATAATTATGAATTTACAGCCCTTGCCATATAAAATCCACCATCTGCAGCATAATTTGCAGATTTAAAAAAATCTCTACCTCAGTCCTGTCAAAAGTTACTAAAAAACGATGCCACACTCAGGCAGTGTGAGGCAGGCCCTTAGCAAAGCTTAAGTGGGCACCTCTCGGCTGCTGGTAGTGACAGTGAGGTGATAAACTGGAGCTCTGAGTTAAAATCTTTTCTTAGACACTATTGTCTGTTGGAATGTCAAAACAGCAAAACAATACTACTCCAGAATGTGCACTATCATGCTGCATAATCTGCCTATTTGTGCCCTGTAATCCAGTGAACTCTGCCATATAATTTGGTCCTCCATTGACAGAACTCCAGTAGCCCTGATATTAAACCTATAAAATAAGTCATACTGAGCTGGTTAATAGTAACACCTGCGATCTAAAGCAGAGGGAAGCAACATGTGAAGACCAGCGTACTCTTGACCTACCTGAATCCTTTACCACTTACATTTTTATTGCATGCACGATGCTATTGTTAGAGGCCTTCATTGGCCGCTTTAAGTCCAACAATACAGAGAGGGGGACCATCCGGAGAAGCGAGGGGCCCTCTCAGTGTCGGATTGGTAACGCGGGCACTCGGGCAATGCCCAAGGGGCCGGTGTCCAGTTCCAGCTGTGGCCTGCTTTTTGAGCAGCCTGCGGGGCTGATTTGGGCGGTTTCTGCATTGTTCGATGCCGCCAGCGGCCCAGTGGGTGCCTGAGTGGCCTTTCTGGAAGTAGATGGGCGTCCATTACCTCCCTTTTATCAACAGCAGAGGTGTCACTCCCTTTCTGTCGCTGGGCCGGCCCATTGATATGTGCATATTGAGCGGGGGCAGGGGGGCCTGAGCAAAAGTGGTCTCACTTGTTTTCAGGTGTGTTTCACCAGTGTAAACTAATCTGTGCATTTTTTTTAACCCCCCCTCTTTTTTATAAAATGTCGCCGAAGCAGTGTTTTGCGGAAAGGCAATATGCAAATGTGGGCCACTTTTTTTTAGCGTGCCCGGGCCGATTTTTAATCCCAATCCAACCCTGGGCCCTCTGATACCAGTGAGGTGTCCTCCTATACAGCATGCACGGATTGGACTTGTATGGATTGGATTATTTTTTGTTTTTTTACCGACCTAGCTACAAAGCAGCAGAGTTCTGTGCACACAAGGCTAAAATGTTCAAACCAGCCCACTCCCTTGCTCTCATCCATTTATCCTCTCTCTCTTTTCTTCCTCTCTGATCGCTTTCTCTCTACCAACCCTCTCCTCACTCCTCACCCCATCCCACCCCACCTTTTGAAGCCTCCCTCTACCTGCTGCAATGAACCTCGGGGAGCTGGGGAGAGTGACAGCAGAGTCGTCCATAGCCAACCAGCATTGAAAAAAAGCTTCAATGGCTCCAGCGCTCCGGGGAAATGCCGTGGAGTAAAAGGCCTGCCCGGCCCCGATTCTAGAGGAAGGAAAAGGGTGGTCACAGTGGGGAATACTGGGATGTGTCGAGATGATGTTGCTAGTTGGACCTCCAGCCGCGGGAGTCCCAAAGACCTTTCAACATGGACCCCCTGAACAGGGGCGCTAATGAAAACAAGAACAATGGGGCTGGTTGTGTAGCAAAAATGCAGCCGTAATTGGGCTGCCGAGGGAGGGCCCACGCACCCCTGAGCCCCTACGGTACTATTGTTAGCTTCGCACTTGCTCTCAAAGCCACCTTGCATCGGGTCGCGTATTTCTGCGGTACTCTGCTTAAAACGTCCCACAGAAAATAAGACGTGACGTAATGAAACACAATAAGAACCCTGTAATATTTGTCTGGAAACCCTGCTTTTTTCTAAGCCCAGTCGCGATCTCCAACGTACCCCCCTCCCCAGTACCCTGACCCCCCCCTCCCTCCCTGGGAGCTCCAAAGCGCGCGCCCCGTAACCTGACCCCGAAGCCGCGGCGCGCGCCGCCCCACAGCCGCGGTGTCCCCTTCCCACCGCAGGCCGCGTGTGATCACGAGAGCATCGGGCTCGCGTCCTCTGAATATTACACCTGCGCGATAGCATCTGCCGCCGCCGCCGCCTCAGCGCAGAGGGATCTCGTATCAAGAGCACGCAACGGAAAATCGTTGCAGAGGGCTGGGGAGCACGGAAGGGCGGCCTCGTCTCCAAGACGGAGCCGGCAGCAGCTCTCGCTGCATGATTACGATGTGATATATGAAGGCCGTGTTACTCCCCACCATCTTGATGAGACTGCGCGGCATCTGCCTGTTTCTCGGCTGTTATCGCTCGCCCCTCCTTTCTTTCCCCCGTGCTTGGGTGCCTTTTATAAGATAGCGTTACCAGAGCCGACTGGGAGCGGAAAGCAGGCCAGCCTGGAAAAAATGTTCAAAGTACCCACGATCCCACCCCCTCTCTCCAGATAGCCATTCTGTTCGTCTTTCTCTTCCTCTCTCTCCATCATCTCTCCCGATCGTTCCCCTTTCTTTAAATCACCTCTGTTCAGGGCTTTAAGTAGGATGAAAAAACAGGGGGGGGGGGGATGTAATCAGGGCGTGGCTTTAAAAGTAAGCTAAAAAAATCGTGCTTAGCATAGTGTGCTGCCCGACTGGTAATTTGCTGCTTCTGTCATTGCATCCAGATATATAATACAAGTAAAATCACACCTACAACATGCCAGGACTATTGGCTTTGCCAATGGTTGTTAGAGGCATAAGATAAGTAAGCAACAACTATGGCTTTGTTGTATAGAATATTAAAAAATGCTTCAATTCAGAAATTATGAGACTGTGAAAGACCTACAACGAGTCTCTTTGAAGTTGCATCAAAGTCAGTGTAGGGTGACACTGTTGCAGAGTTAAGATGTTTTTTTTAATCCTGAGGGTGAGGGCAATAACGGAAAGCCCGATAGGGACCCGTCTGAGCACCTGCTTTTTAGAACTGCCGATCATGAGCAACGGCAGGACCCGGCCACTTAAAGTCCTGTCTCTGTTTTTACTTCCCACTTTCTCCCCCTGCTTATGCCCATGCCGGCCCTACTGAAATCAACCCTGGGGAGAAGACGAGAGTGCGAGGTTATTTGTAACAGATACCACCCCTCTCCTCCATCACCCGCATCTCCTGGAAAGTGTTTCGTCACATAAGATCAGGGGATCGTGAAGAGCTTTCAGCCATGGTTGTGTGGCCAATTGAATATTGCAAACACGTGGCAGTGTTGTCTTTTGAATACTTCCATATGAGCAGCCGTCTTTCGTGTTGGGCTGCTTCAGCCGTTCCTTTTGCGTCCTAGGCCTCTGAGGTGCCGCCTGTATGCTGTCCGGGTACCCTATTTTGTATGTTCTTTTCAAGTTTCGACCAGCCAAGCAGGTCAGCCAACGTGCGTGAGGTGACAGGAGATAGTTCAGTGGGTTGAGCGCAGACGGCAGCGAGAACTCAACGTTTGTATTGTTTTGGGGGTAATAAAATGAGTGTATTTAATCTGAGTAGTAATATCCATGCCTATTTTTTACGCAGCAAGAGACAAGTATTCCGCGCTATGTTATTAAGTCGCTGTTATTGTTCTAAAATGGCCTGCGTGGAAAGGAGCCATGAGCTAGGGGGCCCTGTACAAAGAGGGAAGGATAGGTGGTCCTCAAACCTGCCAACTTGAACAAAAATCTCACCGTGTGAGAAGGGGCGGGGCCTTGGAGGGGGCAGGGCCTTGTGCTGAGAAGTACCTCAGAGCCACTTTTTCCCCCATTCTGCCACCAAAGCTTGCTGAGGCTGGGGCCTATGGCCTTGGATGTTTTCACACCCCTTAATGGACGTTTCGAAAAACGAGCTGGAAATCCACTATTTACAGTGGTTTTCAGCTCTTTTTCCATGCCAGGGTGTGATGTCGGGTAACCGTGTGATAAAAGCTGATATCAAGGGCAGGGCCGGCTCTAGGGCGTTGCGACCGGTGCCACCCTAGGGGTGCTGACTTCGGGTGGGGGCGCCTAACAATATGGTTTTAAAACCACCTGCTGCTGCGTTCTTTGCCTCCAGCAATTTTAAGCCAACAATAAAAATGTCAGAATAACTGGTGATTAGCTGTTATGAAAGAGCTGCATGAAAACTGCAAGGTATAGGCTGAAGCCTTATGCTTTTTCCTAAGTCTTTCTTATCCTAATGTTGCAAAATGGGTTTATTTGGGTAGAAATCAATTCTTATTATTAAAGTGAACCCCCAACCATGGTGTTCCATTTTCTATTCTGAGTTTGTGCTTCTCCAGACCAAGCACTCTTAAACTATACTGCCTACCAGTATGGATGATGTCATGTAACGTTTCTTATACACTGATTTACACATGTATGATTGATTGTCTCTGTGTAATGTGTGATGTAAAGTGCTCTGATACTCTACACTGGTATGTGTGGCGCTATAAAAATAAATGCATCTGAGAGAGAGTAGTTATGGAGACTTGAGGGGCACTGTTAAAGGGTGGTGTTGAGGGAATCCGTGGCAGAGGTGGCCAAGGGGGGGAGGGGGCGGGGGGCGCCAACAAACATTGTCGCACCGGGCGCCACCAGCGGTAAAGCCGGCCCTGATCATGGGCCAGGCCACCATGTGATTTAGCAGGTCTGAATCCTGTCAGAGCGGAGGGCTTCGGAAAGGCTAATGTACCCAACTGCTAAAGAAGAAACGCTGTCCTCCCTCGGAAATGCCTGCCGGGCTATGCAACAGCGCCCCAGGCCGTATCAAATCGAGAGAAACGACGCCCCTACCGGGCAGAGCAGCATGTAATACAATGAGCAGGCGCCAGGAATGGCGCGCGGCGAACATCCCCGCTTCGCAGCGCGCGCCCGCCAGCAGAGGAATATTTTCCCACATGGATACATTTTATAGACAGTGTTATGCACGTGGTGGGAGCGCTGTGCCCGGAGCCAGCTATTTCTCGAGAAGAAAGGATAGCCAGTCGGGAGAATGTACAGGAACTGCTCTGAAACGCGCATCCGGTATCAGGCCATTCGGTAGTCACCTACCGTGCTATAAATATCCGGGGCTACCTTCTCATTAATAAATGCCACCCAGGAGCTGCGCCGTGACATGCCCAGCAGATAACATGCCACCGAAATAATTCGCACACAGCGCCACCAAAAAAAGAAAACACCTTGAACATGGATTATAGCATGCCGTGTGCTTTGAAGCACTGCGTTTACACCAACGAAGCACACGGTAGAATACTGTACACAGCTGCTTCCCTAACAAGCACGGCTTGCCTTGCCCTCTGCACGGTATGCCGGTCCGACCGTCATCTAGGAGGCAAGCGCCGAAAATGTTCTGGCTGAAACTGTTTTCCAATACCCTCTCAGATGCCCTCCCCCAGCTGCGGGGAGGGGGGGGGGGGAGTCAGGCTGGCTCACGGTGCCGTCTGGCAGTGCCCGAAGGGCTGGTCTTTATTGGCTGCTCGTGGGCTCGGTTTATGGTCTGCTGGGCCGTGTTATACTGTTGTTTTTACTGATATTACCGGAAACATTGTCTATAGCAACCCACAAATACCAGTTCTCCCATACTTTGCTAAACAAAACATCTATATAGAATGTTTTTATAAGTTCAAAACGGCCCAATTTCCAATTCGTTAATTGGGGCAGTTTTATTTCCAGGGCCTATTTTCTGTCCCAGTCCGACCCTGCCCGGATGGTGATCACTCCCACCCTTTACCATTACTACGTTAACTGAGTATGCCTTATTTTGTGTCTTATTTTGAGGTTTAGAGGTTCTTTTCAGAGAAATACACCTGCTTAGTTCCGCGGAATGCAAGTCTGAGTTATCTGACTCGTAACCCACCGGTTAATTGTGTTATTATGTCCATACTAACTGACCCTCATTTTATCAGCTTTAAAGGATGAAAGTCTGAATTGCCACTGATGAATTCAAGCCCGTTTACTGCCGATATCGCACTGATCGCTGCAGAATGACAAACAAAAAACGAACTTTAACAAGGTTGGGAATGGTTGGTAAAACACTTGACTGGTTAAATAACTGTTCTATTACATCCTCAAAAGTGGAAATCAGCGGCATTTATCAAATGCTCTTCAGACCGGGGGGATCACAAAACGACAGGCAGTTCTATATCGCATCAAGAAGGCCACAGTCCCTAATCCAATCAAGGAAATATGCGAATGGCCTGGTTCTTTGACCATTTTTTTGTTCCACCCACTGTGATTGGCTGTTGTTTCCACCAATTAGTGTGGCAGAAACTCCTTGCTCACCTTCCGCAGCGGACAGGGAGAGCGAGGAAAATGTAATACGCGAGTGCAACACGGTAGAATCCTCTGGAATTCTACAATTTTCTGCTTTGAGAGAATCATTTTGTCCCCCTTATACGGTTCAAGTAACAGTCTTAATGTTTTTACTAATAGCATCCCAGAGTCGACCTTTTCAATCTGTTGAGTACCAGACGACACAGTAAAGCAAACTTTTCAGTGGTAACATCGCGCAAGAACCACACTCCACGCTGTTACTTGAAGCGTAAAAGGCCATTTTATTAGGACAAGGTTGCAATTATTTAGACTTTATTAAAACAGTACATAAATGCAATAAATATACTTTTCCCATCCCATACCGACTCATTCTTCATTCATCCTTCTCAAAACCATCTCACCTGTTTGACTCTTCCCCATTCACTCGGTGACCTCCTTCTCCCCATTCTCACCTTCACTTGCCCTGCAAGCATCCTCTGTTGAATTTCCTTCATTGCCTCCCGCGCCCCGCTATCAGTCACCCGTGTACCGTTCTCCCCCGAGGGGTGGATCAGCCCGTATGTGACTCACCACCCCTCCAAAGTACCGCAACGTCACTGCTCCGCAACCTGCCCTAAACTGGCACGCTCAGACCCAAACAACCACCCTAAGCCCTTTGCTTAAGACCTGTAGGGTGGGTGGGTGGACAAACTTTTCCTTTACCCCCCGGTGGTGCTCAGGTGTCAGGAAGAGGCCGGATCTTCCTCTCCTGACACCTTATATACCCACCCGGCTCCCGCCCCTTCCTTTACCCCTCTAATCCCACCCTGCAAGCATCCTCTGTTGAATTTCCTTCATTGCCTCCCGCGCCCCGCTATCAGTCACCCGTGTACCGTTCTCCCCCCGAGGGGTGGATCAGCCCGTATGTGACTCACCACCCCTCCAAAGTACCGCCAACCAGGGAAACCCCGTAGGGCGGTTCCCTGCCCCACCCCCCAGTTCCTGGGCACCCTTCGCCTCCCGTCAGCCGACCCTGCGGCACCCGGTGGACGACCAATCCACCACCCAAACTTGTGTCCCGTATAAAGTACTATTGTTGGGACCATCGTTGGCCGCGAAAGGTGCCAAACCTACGCAGTACCACGTGTTTCCCCCAGTTCCTGTGCACCTACCTCTTCCCAACTCTGTGGCAACCCAGTGGACGACCATCACCACTTTAACGGGCTTCCTGTGCAACCATTAACATTTCCGGGCCAATCCTCTTCGGAACAAATGCCACCCATCGCGGTGAACGACCGTCCACCACCCGGGCCTGCTTCCCGTGCAAACAAGTAACATTTTCGGGCCAACCTTGTCCGTGAAAGGTGCCCCCATCGCGGTGAACGACCATCCACCACCTTTACTGGCCTCCCGTGTAAACCAGTAACATTTTCGGGCCAATCCTTGTCTGTGACAGGCGCCCCCCCTCGCGGTGAACGACCATCCACCACCTGTACCTGCCCCCCGAGTAACAAATAACATTTTTTTGTCGGGCCAATCATTGACCATGGACGGTACCCCCCTTAGCAGTGAACGACCATCCACCACCTAAACCTGCGTCTCGTGTAAATAAAGAACATTTCCAGGCCAATCCTTGTCTGGAAAAAATGCCCCTTGTTAAACAAGACCACCTGTTTCTCCTCAAAACAGTCTCCCCACCAACGGGCCATTACAGGGCAATTCAGTTTGATAGCACCCCGATCCCCTCGTCTGCCCGGCACAATTCATTCACGTGCCCAAATTGCCCCACGTTCCATTTCATTGAACCATATCCCCCTCCATGCCTCATAATTGTAAAGCCAAACCTGACATATCCCAGAATACTCTTTTCACCCACATGTATCCACATATCGGGGCAACCTCTTATTTCTTTTGACACGATGTCAGACGTACTGGCCACAACTCCCCCCAATTTCATACCACTGTTCATCCCGTCATCTTACATCCTGTTGACTGTGTTCCCCTCCCAGTGACGTCTGTACACCGGCCAGTTCGCCACCTTTGCAGTCCAATGCCCCGGGTTAATGGCCACCCCATCCAGGCGACCGCCCTGGATCCCGATCCACTCCCAGCTCCTGTGATAGAAAAAGAAGATTAGTCCTGCAAGAAATACGTACTCTGTCCCTTAGCCCTCGTTCGACCATCGTTCCAAATCTATCCGCAAAAACCCTCGTCCAGTACCGATCGTCACAGAACACCTTTCTGTCTTCCCATCGTCCTCAGCCTTCAGCCTCCTCCCCCCCAGTGCCCTCCTGACACCACCACTGTGACAGCCCCCATGCGTAGGGATCGTACGTCGCCTTTAAGGTAGCCCCCACCCCAACAGCCCGGCCTTCGCATGAGACCTATAAGGACCTGCATAACTGACAGTCTACCTTCCACATTTGGAAAAACAAATTCCCCCAGCCATAGGCCTTCACGCTCTTGCCACCAATCACCGCTGCCTCATGCCCTCTCCCTACTTCCCCCTGCTCTTCGACACCCGCTCTACTCTCCCCCGAAAACTGCTGCCAACTCAAACACGCCAGGCGCTAGAGAGCCTGTCTCCACCACCACCTCCCCTTGTTTGCTGCTCCACATTGACCATAGCATCCCGTCTCCAGTGTTTCTCACAACCCTACTCCCAGTTCCACTAACCCTCTAAGTATAACCGATTGTCAATGTCTTTACGACACTACCACTGTGTGCCGGCTCCCTGTGTCATAACTTCTCAACCTTCCCCGCACATACCCTAACTCACACGCCTCCCATATCCCGCAGTGCACCCCGCCTAAAAACCCCTCATTCCGGTACAGCAAAGCTGCACCGGCCATGCCTGTACGTCTGCAGTCTGTCTCCCTGGTACCTCCTCCCCGCGTACCCTTCGCGTAGCTCTCCCCGACCCTTTATTCGCTGCCATAGGCCTCCCCTTCCATGCCGTACCTGGCTCGAATATCCCCCACCCTCAGAGAAACTGCGGCACGCAGCCACAACCCCCCTTTTCAACGTCACCCGTTACTACCCATGAGGCCACCCTGGACCCAACTGTAGCTTACGGCACCAAGCCCCCCCTCCCACCTGCTGAGCTCCCTCCAGCAAGGGCCCGTCCCCCCCTGGAGCGCAAGTTCCCCGTCCGACGCCCCTCTTGGCCTCAGTGGCTGTGACGCCCTGTACTCTGTACAAGCCCCCACAAGGCTCTTACCGCTCTTTTGCACGTCCTCGCGTATATCGCCGTCCCCTTCGCGCTGCAACAATGCTTGCGCCCAGGTAGCCCCGGAGCTCTGCGCAACCCCAACTCCCAACAAGTGAGCACAGCCATCCATCAAGCCCGCCCCGTGCAATTGATAAGCCTTGACGCAAAGCCTTCTTGCCGTGCAACCCTTTTTCCGTCATCAGCATATTCGTCACTTCCGTCAGCTGTCCTTGTCCCTGAGACACCCCCCCCCGGGTTAAGTGAACACAACCACGTTCCCCCCTAAAGGGGGCTGCACATACATGACGGCAATGTCTCTCAGTGACCCAGTTCTCCATACTCTGCCAGCCCCTGCCGTAGTCAGCCTACGTCAGCTCGCCTGCCTCTCTAGACCCTCGTAGATTCGACAGTCCATACCTGACCCCCCTCCATATGGCCTCCTACGTCTGCGCCGCTGCCCCGGCTTCTTCTTGTGAGACATCGAGCGCAACGGACCCATGGCCTCCAGCTAACCGGGAAAGGACCTCCTGGCCCGACATCACCCCCCCCCCTCCAGGCCACCCCCGTTTTGCCATGGTGGCCCAGTTTGCCCCCAACGGGTGTATGACTCCCCTTCGCCCGCACCCTCCTGCGGAACGCCATTAGTTATCCGGCACCGGGGCCGTCGGTCTCCCTTGTCCCCGCAGGGACCTGCCTGTTACATAACATCTCAATGAACCTGCGCACCCCCCCCGGATCAGACGTCTCTGCCCCTTCTCCACTACGTAAGGGAACCCATCGTCATGCCGCCAAAGGCGCTAGCACGCCCCAGCTGCGGGTAGAGTCTGTAAATTGCGTTGACGCGCTGTTTCTGAGACCAATGACGCACCCCCGGCCCCATATGTCACTCTCCTCCCATATAACAGCTAATGATCAGCGACCCATTGATTACGCTCTTTTGTCCCCTGGGCACCACAATGTCCGTTTGGACCCATGCCTCCGCCCCATCCCTCACAGCCCTTACATACCCCAGCCGGAACTCTATCGTTCGCCCAACGTCCCCCGTCCCAAGGCCTCCGCCTTAGATCTGTACCCGAGTGTCCGTCCGGGACCTCCTCCTCCCGACTGGGAGTTGCTGTTCCCCCACTTTCTTTCGTGCGCAGCTCTGACTGTGGCCGCCTTTGACTCCTGTAACAAACAACGAGAAGAGTCTGGTTACCTGAACTCCCCCCCCACCCCTTCACTACCCCCTTCAGCATCATCCCTTTGTGCACTTCAACGTCCAGTCAACACTCTCCCTGTCGCACACCTGCGCATTCCTCCAACTTCGTCCCCCAACATCCACGCCATCTTCAACAACTGAATTCATAACTTGTGTAATAAGCATAACGCTGCAATGTGCGCTGCGCGATCCCTCGTCGGAGGGAAGGCCGCCGCGGACCCCCCTACTGCTTCCGGCCAGCGTTTTGAGGCCGTTGTGCGCCTCGCTGGCGGTGCCCCCCTTCTGCCGGCCTCAATCGCCGGTCCTGGTTCCCCACCCCCCCAACAGGTCGCACCAACCTGGTGGGTCCCAGGCACCACCGGGCCTCGTGCCGTGCTGGCAGTCCCTCAACCCTAGTCGGAAAGACCGAGGAGCAGCTGAAAAACCCCCCGGGGTCCCCTCCCCCAGAATTACTGCGCCGGCCGAAAGAGCAGGGGCCACACCCCTCCCCCCCAGGAAAACCGCCGCCTGCCACTGCCCCACCGCAGCACCCACCCCTCCCCCACCTGCCCGAGCTGCAGCCCCTGTGCATGGCACTACCCCCTCCCAGCTGGACCCCCCAACCAGAGAAACAAAGGGGTGGGAGGCTGCTGCCCCCCTCTGCCAACACCCACAGCTCGCCCCACGAAACCCCCCGGGACTGCCCCCCTCGTAGTGCGTGTCCGCATGTGAGGGGACCCCACATTCCTGCAATGACGGGGTAGGCCCCTTTTCGTGGCTCCCGATGCAGCTGCCCTTGTCCCCGCATCCAGAAAGCCCACTGTGGGCCACCCACAAAGATTCCCTTCTCTAAAGCGCTCTCACACCTTCGGGTAATGTTCGCGCTATATAAAATTGCATTAAAGCAAAACCCAGGACTGGAAACTGCGGCACACCCTGTCGCCCGGCCCTCCCCCCTCTCCACTCCAGGCCCGCTGATGCGCGCGAAGGTCTCCCGTCCCCCCCCTCCCCCCCCCAAGGCTCGCTGAGGTGCGCAAAGGGCCCCCCCCCCCCAAGGCTCGCTGAGGTGCGCGATGGCCCCCCTCCCATGCGCTCTTAGCATGCACGCGTCAGTGGGCAGACGCGCAACAGGCCCTGCCGCCCGCTCCCTGTTCTCCAGTGAAAGCCGCCCCCTACCTGGTGCGATCCTCATACACGGTGGTGGCTCCTGCGGACACGCCTCCACCGTACCGGCCGCTACCCCGGGCGCCATCATGAACGGGCAGGCCAGCCCGTCCGCATGTCCGCCGCCAAACATCAACGAGGACGACCACCCGGCCAAACCCACGGTTCGGCGCGGACTGTCTCCGCGTCGCACGACTCCAATGTGGCTGAAAAACGGTGAGTGACCCTCCCTAACACTGCCCTGCACTACGAAAAAACCCCGCCGATCAACCAATCAGCTAGGCGCCTAACTATCTCGGACAAACTTTTCCTTTACCCCCCGGTGGTGCTCAGGTGTCAGGAAGAGGCCGGATCTTCCTCTCCTGACACCTTATATACCCACCCGGCTCCCGCCCCTTCCTTTACCCCTCTAATCCCACCCCCACCTTGTCCTTCCGGTCATTGCGCGAATACCCCGGGGGAAGACTGGTCTGCGACCTTTACTTCCCCCGGGGGCCGCATTCTGTTTCCTGCTCTTGCTCCCTTTCCTCCCCCTGCCTCTCCCCACAGGCACACAAGAGACGCCCAGGGCAGGGTTTACATTTTTTTTTTTAATGCAGATTTATATAGCGCGAACTCGACCCGAAGGTATTGGAGCGCTTTACATGAGCACCGGTTACGTTACACAAGGACACATTCAGGCACGGGGAGATTAAGTGATTTGCCCAGAATCACAGGATGTGGGCGCGACCCCGAGGCTCGAACCTTGGTTTTCAGCACCAAAGTCGGCAATCTAGCCGACGGACCACATTTCCGCTCTCTCCTGCTTCTAACACCGAATAAGCGCCAATGCCTGCCATCTTCTTTGAAAAAACCCCTAGACACACTTGTGAGGTACTCCCCCACCTTGCCCACCACTGGACCACTGTGAGTATCCCCACAGCCAATCAAGACACTTCTGCTTCCCCCGTGCCACACCCACCCTCCATGCACAAAAGGTGTTTTTCCATGTCCCTTGTCATCAACTGCTTGTTAGTCTTAGAGATGCCACCTGAAAAAGAACCTTCAGAAGTCCAGGCAGTCCACGTGTATGGTATTGAAAAGGCACGAATCCTAAAAAGCAAAGCACTTAGCCTCCTGCACGCAGCCTTTTTTACACATGGATGGTAAACTACTGGAATCAGCCCTTTCAGCAGGAAGGGCTGAGAGACATTGTTGGTCACCCGTATTCAGATGCAAGGACTGAGAAAGCTGAGTCCTTTATTTGTCTAGGTGTGTCTCACACTAAGATTTCCATGTAAGCATATTGAGACAAAGCCACTAGAGTGCCCACAACGCCACAAAGTGTTGCTTGATTAAGAGGGGTCCAGAAGGGGGTGCTACCATCAGCTACGCTAACAGTGGGTCCCTTACTGCTGTGCCTCTATCCTACTTCCTCCCAACCAGATGGCAGAACTTGATGGCTGCGTTATAGGCAGGTGGCGGGGCCTTGTGGGGATGGGAGGTGAGTTACCAGCTTGCTAAAATGAATTTGATGGAGCCCACCCACCTGCCCCCACTACGAGGGGCTGGTAGTGAAACTTCAAGGAATCCCTTCTGTCAGGCTACACATTAGTCTTGGCCTCAATCCAGCTACAGGTGTGACAGGTATGTCCAGATGTGGGACATGTGCTCACTGTTCAATGTGGCAGTTCAGGCTGGACTGTCCCTATTGGAGCAGGACCAAGGCTGATTTGCATAGGGCTGGTTCCTGGCTGAGGTGGCAAGGTGGGCAAAGAAACAATGGAATCGATTGTGGCTGAGATTAATTCAGGCAATCCACTTATCACTCATTGAGGCAAATAAAGGCCACAGGCGGCTTAAAGGTGATAATCTGTCTAGTAGAAGCTGTTTAGGCAGGCACACAGTTTGCATCACAAAGTTTGTCTTTTAGTGAGTGGCAGGCCATCACCCTTCTACCTACCATTTCCCTCTGCTGGGGGGAACTTTGCATTAGCAGTGGCTAAGATTAATTAATTCCACCCATCACTCTTTTGTTTTCCTCAAAGGTGCTGTCCAGAAGCTGGAGTAGAGAATTGGCAGAAGCACTCTTCCTGCTAGGTTCTTGAAATCAAAGCCTGAGTCAGAACTTAGAAAACTTTGCAGCGTAACCTGCTTTGCCTTAGCCCCGCAAGAGCTGTCAGAAGCTTTGTGATGACTCCCACGTCTCTCATCATGATTTAATTTTAACCACCCCTCAAATTTAAAGTTGGAAGATCTTGTTTAGAAGATTTTCTACATGTGTTAAGAATTTAAAAGTTATGTTTTTATTTTTGGACTTAACTTGACTTCTGGACATCATCTTGACAATATTATATATAGGACTCCCGGTTTTATGGTATTTATTTTTTTAACATTTCCGTCTATATTTATCCATATTTATTTTTTGGCCATCTTATTGGTATTTATCCATATTTATTTTGTGTTTTGAGAATAAATGGAGTTGTATAATGGTATATTTCCTCATTTATTTAACGGAAAAACATGCACTCATTTGTTGATGCCTGCTGCATATTACCAAATTAAGTAGCCAAATATAACAAAACACTGTAGCCACAGGTCAATATTAGCATTATATCCAAATGTATGTTAGCATATAACGGTATTTAGGAATATTCCAACCTCTCATTTAACTTCCCATGCTATCTATCTGTTCAGCTGTTGGCCTGGAATTCATGAAGGACAGCAAGGAGAGTCACTTACAAGAAGCACCATTTTCTGTAATTTTCTGCTTTTAAAAATAAATACAGACAGGAAACACATTTTTTTCTGTCTGTATTTTTCTGTAGAAATCAATAAAACCGGAAAACTGGGAGCCTTAATTATAAACATGCGTGGGTATTAACTATTTTAAATGCCCAGGCACATTCATGTCAGGTTTTAATCCCATGTTATGGTTAAGATTTATTCTACATGTACTTTCTTAATTGTCTAGCCTGGGCATTTGCTTGTCACGTTCAGTTGTATTCCTTATTGTGCCTTTCAGAAGACGTTCGTGGCCTTCACCCTGGTCTGTTACCAAATAAAGTGCATAGGTTTTTTTGGACGCCAAATTCACCTGCCTCGTACAGGATTACTTCAGCCGGATTTTCCAGACGACCAGATCTAGTGTATGCTAAACTTAGATTAATCCCACTGCCTCCTTGAAAGCAATAAACCTCACAGGCAGTAGCAGTGTACAATGGAAATATTTCTGGCTGCTCCCCAGGACTTATAGGAATACTGAAAATGCTGTTTCCTGTGGGAAATGGCTCAGCAGTCTTCAGTGATAATTAGATCTGTAATCAATGGTAAATTGGTGGGTAAATTGGATGTGGATTTAGATAATGAAAATGCTTGTTTCTCCTCAGGATTCCATTAACAATTCTAGAAGAAAATGGTTGCAGTTTGCTTCCTTTCTTAAAAAAATATATACTGTTCACCAGTTTTTTCTCTCTGTTGCCTGTAGCTCTTAAAGTGCTACCAAAGCAACCATGAGAGGGATGTGTGCCAGGGTGGTAAGACATGTAGGTGAATGCAACAAATTCTGTTGTTGGGGTGTACAAAATTCACATATTTGCTTTTGAGTAATTATGCGAAATTTGGTAAAAATCATATGAATTTAAACATACTGCAAAATCAGCATTTAGAGCTTTTATTCGAGCATGAATTACACCTTCACATCAATTTTTTGTGTGCCACAGCAATTGCACAAATATCACAAGTGCAGTGAACAGCAGCCACTCACGTTCTGGTTGTTGGTGGTGTTCCCAGGCTGAAAGTTTGTCGCAAACACCATTTCCCCCAAGATGGCGAGACATACCACTCATACTTGTGGAGACGTGCTGTTATATCCACACATAGCACGTTCCAGAGGCAGTGAGCCTTCAGAAGAAGACTGTGTGCTCATCGCGTAGTCACGTAGGACAACGTGCTCAGTGTGCTGCCGGTCATCCTCGCAGCCTGGATCACTCTGGCATTTCCATGGGTGCGGTCATCAGGAAGAGTGCTATGCAACCTGCGAGGAGTGTCAGGTGAAAGCACAACAGCGGGACTTTCAAGTTCCGCATCAGATTTAGGTTACCCAACTTTGGTTTCCTCCTTGCATGCTTATTCAACGCCATGTGTTATAAGAAGACGCATAGTGAATCTTTATAAATTGCCCTTTCCAAGATGGTGCTCAGTCCAGAGAATTCCGCCTGAGGTTCCCAATACCATGAGAAGTTGAGTCTTTTCCTGCGATGTCAGCTCCTGTTTCAGTCATATATAACTGTGGCATTACACAGTGAAGGATATGTTGCCATTGCTGCAATGCATTTGTTCTCTAAATTTTCATAGTGTTCATCTCTCACATGCTGCTATTTTTGTCCCAGATTTTTGCTTCTTGCAAATTGAATTCCTTTTGGATATTCTAATGGATATGTTCTGTTGGCTCTCTTGCATGATATCAGGCAGAGTTTGGTGCCTTCCTTATCTACTTCTGCGTAATCTTCATCTTCAATCAAAAGCTATAAGATCATCAAGGAGTTTTTTTTTACCATTGTGGCCTAACTAGGCCCCTCTTAAGGAGACATTTGACACCTTTAACATGTCCTATTGAGTGCAGAGTGGCATCGTGGCTACTGGGAGGAGTTGGCAGTTTCTTCTGGCAATCTACGCAGGAACCTGTCATGCCTTCATAGAGTCCAGTCCTTGACACACATTGCATATAAGGTGTAGATGGCATATATGAGTGGGGTACTATATGGAAGGTGGTTTCATGTCAGTAGGATGGCACAGTAGGTGGAACCGTTGCATATGCAACATCTTTTCAATTATAGGTTATAAGCTGGCCTCCCACCTTTCTCTTTTTACTGATTCTTACAGATAAATACAGACATTCACCTATTTATTTTCCTGTCTGTATTTATTTTTAAATACAGAAAAATAGGCCTTCTTTGGATGATTTTCTCTACTGTCAATCAGGAATGCCAGGTCAGTAGGTGTACAGATTGAGAGGTAGGGAAGTAAAAAAAAAAGACAACAGATTTCCTAAATCAGCTTAATTGAGTGCAGAGCTATAGTTACATATGCTATTCTACAATGCAAGTGTTTTCAGATAACGCTATTGCACTGTATACCGCTGAAACCTTTTGGATATTCAAATGCGAGTATACATTTATCAGTTAAATACATGTGGAAAAATACCCATTACAGCTTAATTTATACAGTAAACACAAAATAAAAATGGATAAATACAGAAAAAGCGAGCAAAAAATAAGAATGGATAAATACAGATGGAAATGTCGAAAAAATAACTACCATAAAACCAGGAGCCATAGTTATAAGTATAGGTTTCTATCCTTTCATTGACAGTAATTTAAGAACCTCTAAATTGGATAACACTAACACCTGTTATGTAAAGCTTTTAGAAAAACTAAAAGCAGATTTGAAGTGGTATATGAAAAAAACAAGTTAATCACAGTATATGGGACTGGTGGTTAAAAACGTGTATGTTTACTTTTCTAAGTAAGGTAATTTTTATACAACTCCAAGGCAGGTTTGCGATCTGACACCGATCACATTTAGAGCGGCCTTTTACACCCTTTTTGGGTGTCTTTTATTTGATCGCTCTGTTTCGCTCAGCTAGGAGTGGATGCCGGCTATATGTACACTATCCAGGCGCTGACTGAGCGCGACCTGGGCTCCAGGGAAGGGGATTAGCAGGGCGGCCCCAGCTGTGACCAGGAGTGGCATGCGATTATCCCTCCGCTGCCAGCTGGCAGCTTCGTGCGTCAGTGCAGGGCTTGACGGCTGCTGTACCTCAAGCGCACCCGGGCCTGACCGAGGAGAAAGGGAGGGCAGAGAGAGCCTGTGTGAGTGGAAAAGGAAGGAGCCTGGCAGGGCCGGACTGGGAACTCAAAGCAGCCCTTGCTATTTTGTCAGACTGGACCCCCACCCCCGGGGGTGGGAGGGAGGACAAAACCGCCCCCCAGCACTGCTGCTTTTTTTACTAGGGGCCGATATTGCAGCATCACTCCAAAACTGCCCCCCACTGCTCCAAAACCGGCCCCCACCCTTCCAGCCTCCCGGGCAAACACCCAATGCCCGCTACGGCCAGCCCGGCACTGGAGCCTGGGGGTACAGCGCGAGGCTCTCAGGCTGGTAAATTTCAAAAGGAGTGAGAAACTCGCATTTTACGGGGGTAAATAGTGACGTTTATAAAGTCCATTTGAAATATGTTATGTTACTTCGTTTTTTAGAGCATTATCACGTGATTAGAATGCCCCAATGCAGAATAATATATCCTTATAACTCACAACTACTTTAATGGCCGCTATGTTCCCGCTACTGAGGTATAGGCCTGAACCAAAGAGGCAAGGGCCTGAAACAAAGAAAGACTGTATAATTTATTATATTAAGTTAATTGTCTTCATGCTAATACATAACTCAAGACCGCTACACTGAAGTTCTTTTTATAAATGCCTTATCTATTAAGCCTGTAATGTCAAACAAAGGTGTTCACAGAAGCCCATGTCGCCACCTTACATCTGTGTGATAGGAATTCTTTGAACCCTAGCCCATGGTGCAGCCAAACTCTTTGTGTATCTCCCCTGTATTCCCCCTGGAAGAGGAAAATCTTTCCTGCTAATGAGTAGGCTAGAGCTATTGTAGTTCTTATCCATCTGCCTAATTTAAAGGACCTGTTATGCTGTACCAAATGTCATAAAGAAGTGATCTAGAGTATGAAAAGAGTTAGAGCTCTTTTAGCATCTAACAAATGCCATGACTCTTCCTCTTGAGAAGCAGGTTCTGGAAACAAACGGGCACATATATTTCCTGACTTGCACTGTTAGGTTTTGCCTGCAGCACGCATGTGCTGTCAGCAAAATATAGTGTTCTTAAAAAAAAAGCTTAAAAGGGTCCAGGAGCCTTCCCATTTCTTACCTTTACTTACCTTTGGTTGACTCCCACATCACTCTTGCTTCCTATTGGTCGGCGCCTCCTCCTCGCCTCCAGCATCTTCCTGGATTTCAGTCTTCATCCCTGCCGTGTAGCATGGATCAAGTACAGCTTACTGTGGCCAGTGTCCTTCCACTGGCTACAGCCTCCTTCAGGTAATTTTTGGTACACCCCCATCATTCTCTGTAACCCACCCAACCCGTCGTCTTTGTTTCCCACCCTCCTCCCTCTTGTTGCTTTTTTTTTTGTTGCCGGCTTGTATAACGCATATTCGACCCGAAGGTATTGGAGTGCTTTACATGAGTAACACTTACATTACGCAAGGACACAATCATTTTTGTTACAAAAGGATACATTCATTTTTGTTTTTTTGGCACAGGGAGATTAAATGATTTGCCCAGGATCACAGGATTTTGAGCCAAGACTGAGACTCAAACCTGGTTCCCCAGTCTGCAGTTCTGGCCATAATGTCACATCCTCTCCCTAGAGGAGAGGGTTGTTTGCCACCCCCAAATCTCTCCAGCGCTGTTTTAAGTCCTATTGTACAGCGGCACAGGCAGCTGTGCAACATGTCTTACAGTAAATAAAAACAAAGAGCTATGACATGGTCAACGGTGGCTGTGCCATAGCACTTTGTTTTTATTTACTATTAGTCATGTTGCACAGCAGCACATGTTGCTGTGCAACATCTTTAAAAAACATTAACAAAGGCATGTACCTCCCGCATAGCTATTGGGCTTTGTTTATGTTTTTTGAAGATGTTGCACAGCAGCGTGGGATGCTATACGACATGTCTTAAAGTTAAAAAAAAAGAGCTATGATGTGGTCAACGCTGGCCATACCATAGCCTTTGTTTATATTTGCCATGAAGCACATCAGCAGGCACTGCTGTGCAGAATCTTCAAAAAACATTGACAACGCCAGTAGGTCTCACATAGGCAAAACCTATTGGCTTTACCAAAGCTTGCTATCACAGAGGCTACCATAGGAATAAAAGCAGGAGAGGGCTTCAATATAACTCTATCTTCAACAAGAGTAAGAAAAAGAGGTCTACAAAGTAGAGCTCCAAATTCCCCAATTCTATGTGCAGAAGTGATTACAATCAAGAAGTTTACCTTCATTGTTGGAAACTTGAAATCAACTGACTCTAAGGGTTCAGAGGATGGAATTGGAAATATTTCATAACCAACACTAAATCCGATGCCAAGACACTTTACAAGCCAGCGAGAAACACTTTAATAAACAATTGACTTGAGTTTCACTATCTTTTAGGCTATCCCACGGATCCTTGAAGGCCTTTATTGATAAGCACTACGCTGTAAATGTTGAAACAGACAGATTTGTATGGAAGCCATCCCACAAAAATTCTAATATCGAAAAACAGCTCACATTTTAAAGAACACAGTGAATGATCCTTACCCCCAACTTTGAAAAGAGCCCCAATGTCTAGCATAGGACTTTAAGGTTATTGGTTTTCTTGAATTTTTTACCGGCCTCTGCTGTGTAGAGTGGTAATCCCTTACTTTCTAACCCTCATCAAATCAAAAGGATTAAAGTCCCCACATTGTCTTTGGATGATGTAGAGGAGAGGGGATCATGGGAATTTTCAAGTGGTGGTAAACTTATAGCCTCTAAATAAGAGGAAACTATGATCTTCTAGGCCAAAATTGGATTACCAATATCAACATCCTGTTGGTTCATTTTAGGTGGGCTAATACTTTTTAAATCAACAGGAAGGGAAGAACACTGTATAGTAACCCCAAAAGGCCACTCTACCATCACTGCATCTACCACCCCTGCTGTCTCCACCTAAATCCTAGAGCAAAATCTGAGGATTGTTTGTTGTTCAGATGTGCAAATAGATTCAGAAACAGAGACCCAAATCTTTGACATATCTCGAGAAAACCTACCTGAGACTAAGAGGATGGAAAACTTTGCTTAAGGAGTCCTCTCGAACATTCTCCCTTCTACTCACAAAAGAAGCTCTCAGGGACAGCAAGCGACTCTGCTCAATCCCCCAACTGGCCTACTAATACTCGCAGGGATCGTAACCTCGTCCCCCGATGATTGATTTATGAAAATCCACTATCCCGGCACCCCTGACACAGTGGCCCCCTTGTATGGGAAACCCACCTATACCCAAACCAGTTATAAACAAGCATTGGCATAGCCAATAGGTCTCGCTTTTGGGACCTTAGAAGTGCTTAGCCATGCAACAGTTGATGTTGTTGTACCAAGGATATTGTGCTGCATAGCGCGCAAGCGCTGCTCTGGCGAAGACTTTATGTAGGGGTTTCAAAAAGCTGACCAGACGCTCGTGCGTCATGGCCTTTTCTGTGCGGTTACCCGCACGGCCGGCATCTGTTTCCAATAAGCAAAAGGCCATGACGCACGAGCGTGTGGTCAGCTCAGCAGGCTGCCGCGCTCGCTCGCCCCCGCTCCTCTCTTCAAAGCTTTCTTTTAGTTGCTTTCACTTTCGCGGCCGCATTCTTACAGCGCGCGCAGGGGCAATTTTCTACAGTATTGTCTGTGCTTTTTCTTTTTCACAGCATCGGCAAAAAGCAATGGCAAATCCCATACATCCATACTAGCAGCTAAAACCAAAACCGATTGGCTATTGCCAATATCTGTTTTTGCCGGGCACGCATGCCAACATTTCGGGTACAGCCAACATTGCGGGAACAGCAAAAATGGGGCATTTAGACTGAAACGATATTTCCCCACTGGACTCCGTTATTAGTGTTAACTTGCATCCGTAAAAAAGTCGGAGACGTAGGACTCCCAACTAACGGAACGTGTCTCGAGCGCCCACCCGCCTTCCCGCCATAAAAAAAAACAAAAAAACAGCGAGCCGCTCCGGAGCTGCTTGAAGGCAATTTAATTGTGTGCTGCCGAAGAAACCACGTTGTCTAGTCCTAGGGTTTCTTTGGATTCACACAATTAAATTGCCTTCAAGCCGCTGCAGCGGCTCGCTGTGTTTTTCAGTGAAATGTTAACTGGCGCATATGAAGCCCACGCGCCCCATCTCTTGACCCACGCGCCCACTATAAGTCATCCCTTGCCGGGGTGATGCACACCCTGTTTACTGGTTGTCTGCGATGCACAGAAGTGTCACCGCACTAGAGGTGGTGTTTGTGCTCGTGCATTCACTATAATAGTGCATAGCGTGCAAAGAGCGCACAAGAGATTACATCAAAATATATGTGACAGAATATGGTTATTTGCAAAAGACAGGGGGGAATGTATATTACAATCGTCCTAAGGCCATGTCAAATGGTACCCCAAAAAGGTCTGCTTGTCACCATATAAGTTATGTAGTTCACTGATCCTACTTCTTTAGCCTGGTAGCGCTGTTAGGAGACTGACATTACTAAGCTCACAACAGATCTTTTCTTTTTGCAGACACTAGCAAAGTTTACGGATATTGTATCGAAATAATAAAACACACAATAAATGCTCTACAAAACGCTGTATCCAACTTTCTCCAACCAAGACATCAATCCCAACTATCGAGGGAATAAAAACAATATTAATATACACACACCATTAGCCATTAAAGAAGACATAAGATAGGAATGACAAATGCATTACTTTTTCACTATACTAGACAGCAGGTGCGCAACGCCCATTGGACTCAAAGGGCTTCAGCACCCCACCCCGTCGTGTGTGGCAGCCCGGGCCTTCCGGAGCTTCCCGGGCACACACACAGCCGCACCCGAGTACTTCACAGGTCTTTACAAGACCTTTTGCTTGTTAATGAGACTTTGATGTTTTTCACCCCTTCTTAGAGCCCCTGCAGCTGCACTGTGCCTTTTGCTTGAAGAATCAGCCCCCCGAAAATGCTGCCTAGTGAGGCTGAAAGGCTGGAGGCGGGTGTGCACGGCTGTAAAGCGCGATGCCAACATAAACATGGTGGAGAAAGAAAAGCTGCCCAGTAAGGCTAAAAGGCTGGAGGCGGGTGTGCACGGCTGTAAAGAACGATGCCAAAATAAACACGGTGGAGAAAGAAAAGCTGCCCAGTGTAGCTAAAAGGCTGGAGGCGGGTGTGCACGGCTGTAAAGCGCGAGGCCAAAATAAACACGGTGGAGAAAGAAAAGCTGCGCAGTGAGGCTAAAAGGCTGGAGGCGGGTGTGCACGGCTGTAAAGCGCAAGGCCAAAATAAACACGGTGGAGAAAGAAAAGCTGCCCAGTGAAAAGCTGCGCAGTGAGGCTAAAAGGCTGGAGGCGGGTGTGCACGGCTGTAAAGCGCGAGGCTAAAATAAACACGGTGGAGAAAGAAAAGCTGCCCAGTGAAAAGCTGCGCAGTGAGGCTAAAAGGCTGGAGGCGGGTGTGCACAGCTGTAAAGCGCGAGGCTAAAATAAACACGGTGGAGAAAGAAAAGCTGCCCAGTGAAAAGCTGCGTAGTGAGGCTAAAAGGCTGGAGGCGGGTGTGCACGGCTGTAAAGCGCGATGCCAAAATAAACACGGTGGAGAAAGAAAAGCTGCCCAGTGAGGAGGGGGGCGAGCGAGCGCGGCAGCCTGCTGAGCTGACCAGACGCTCGTGCGTCATGGCCTTTTGCTTGCGGTTACCCGCACGGCCGGCATGTGTTTCCAATTATTGCGCCCGCGTCTGGGCACGATAATTGGAAACAGATGCCGGCCGTGCGGGTAACCGCAGGGAAAAGGCCATGACGCACGAGCGTCTGGTCAGCTTTCAAAAGCCCCTTACATAAAGTCTCGCAGAGCAGCGCTTGTGCGCTACTCGAGGCTCGACCTAAAAACTTGGGGGTGGATGGAGAACTCACTCACGATAGATTGCCAATCCAGGAAACTGTCAGGAATATGTTTCTCTCTGCTTAAAATACTAAGGAAGATTATTGAGGTGATCCCGGAACATCTGGAAAAAACGGTCATCCAGTCTCTCTTATAATCTCGCGCTTGGACTATTGAAACTCACTTTATGTGGGCGCGCCTAAATATGTGACGAAGAGACTACAGGTAGTACAAAATGCGGCAGCAAGACTCCTTCTAAAAATCCCCAAATGCTCTTTGACTAAAGAAGCACTGAAACAGCTACACTGGCTCCCTATTGAAACAAGAATAAAGTTTAAGTCCCTATGCCTGGCATATAGGGCTGTTAACAAAAAGGCCCAATAAAACTGAGACAAATGATGTCCAGGTATATCCCGACCAGGCATCTAAGATCAGCTCAGCAACAGCTTCTTAGGACATCGAGAGCCAAAAGAGCCAGGTGGGGGGGCAGATCATTTGCCCACCTGGTACCAAAGATGTGGAATGCCCTCCCATATAAAATAAGAATTCTACCCAACGAAAACGTTTTCAGGAAACATCTCAAAACTTTGCTGTTCCCCTTGTAGACGCATTATGGATAGAGCTTGTAAACAGTACTCTTTAGCGCTGGGAAGCCCTCGGGCAGCCACGCGCTCTACAAAATTCTTAAACATAAACATAATAGTCACCATATTGTCCGACATGACTAGGACATGATGATCTTGTATCTGTGGAAGAAAGAATATTAGAGCTCTGAAAACCACCATTGTGTCTCTTCATTTGGAAGATTTCTGGCTCTCTGCAACATGCCAATGAGCCTGAGTCGACAAATCCCCCATCACCGCTACCTAGCCTATTGAACTGACATCTGTTATTATCCTTGGGCATTCTGTCTGAAGCGAAATTCTGTTTTCCATTGAAGCTGGGAACATACACCAAATATAGAGATCCTTACATTTCCTCTGTTCCTGGGACCATCTTTTCAAAGTCTTGTGACATTGTGTTTCAGAAAGTTTGTAGGAGGTTCAGCAATGGATACATGTGGAGACATGCCAATAGAACTGTGAAGATCTATGCTGCTATATAACTTTGCACCTTAAACCAAAATCTCGCCAGCGCTTCTATCCTCGTTCAAAGATCTGATACCAGGTTCCTGAGCCTCATTGCTGTTTCTTGTGGAAGTAACACTTTTTGAACATCTGTTCTGAAACAAGCTCCTAAGAATGTTCACTCTTGTAAAGGTGGCATCTGGTATTTCTTGTTATTGAGAATAGATCCATGATTCTTCAACCAAAGTTTCATCAATTCTAGACCTTTCACCACCCCTTACGCTGATGGAGTATAAAGCAACCAATCGACCTGATATGGGTAGATTGCCAGCTCCTGAAGATGGAGCACTGCTACCAGCTGTGCCACTACTTTTGTAAACATCCTGTCAACTGGTTTCAATCTGAAAAGCAGGACCTGAAACTGATAATGCTTGTTCTGAACACAGAACCTGAGAAATATTTGATGTAGATTTACTGATTAGAATATGAAAGTAGGCATCTTGTAGGGCTAGTGTTATCGTGTAATCACTTGAATGAATCAAAGGAATTATCATTTGTAGTGTCTCCATTTTTATCTTTTTGCACAATATCCATTGGTTCAGAATGATCAGGTCCATCACTGTCCTGAACCTTCCTTATAATTTTGGAAATAGAACATGAATGTATAGAAGCCTTGACCTTTCTCCCCTGGGACTGGCATTCTGGGGGTTTTCAGAGCATTGGCTGGTGGCTTTAGACAGTGCTTGCCTCGTCATTGGACACTAAGGTCATGAGGTCAGCCTTACCCTCAATTCTAGAGGCAGAGCATTGAATTTGATTACCTAACGCTACTTCACTATTTGCAGTGCCCAAGTATCTGGCCTCGATTATTCCCAGACTTCTATGAAATGGTGAGCTCAACCCCCTACAGGAAAATCAGCCTCTTTTCTGGCATAGTCAGGAACTCAGCTTTCTTGGAGATCCTTTCTTCTCCTTCTGGAAGCCCATGTCAGGGAAATATCTTCCTCTGGATTTGTTTGATTGTGAAGAGACATGCTGCTTCTAGTTGGATGATAAAATGACTTCTTTCCAAAAGATGAAGTTTGTTACTGCCTGAAAGATGTGTTTTTTCTTTGAATATCTTATGCAATGTCTCTTTGAACTCTGGTACCCAAGAAGGCATTTTCAATGCTGCTGTCTTCTGTGCGGGACTTGTGCACCATTCCTTCAGCAACAGATTCCTCCTTGCTGATATGGTAGCTCCACTAACACGAGCTGACACCCTACTCACATCAAAAGAAATGTATGAAAGGAACCTTGTTTCTCCATCATCTCTAGTAGGGGTGAACACTCTAAACCATTTTGATTGCTTTGAACAACTTTTTAAAGACTAATATCAGCGACTATGCTGCATACATGCCATAAATTACAGACCCCATTGCCAAATTTGAATCACCAATAGCTTTTCTCAATGATCAGTCCATCTTTTGCACCGCAGGATCTTTTAGGATAGATTTCTCTGCCATCTAAGTTCGACCAACCAAGCTTGCCACTATTGAGTCCACATGCACCACATCTAGTAATCTTTCCAATATTCTCTAATTTATATCATTTTGCTATGAATCTGGGAATTGATATTTTTTCTGGATCTTTCCATTCGATATGGATGATGTCTAGTATGTAGTTATGAATAGGTAAACCCCACTGTAGAGTTCTCTGAAATTGTCTTAACAAAGTCTCTGATGATGTGACTGGTTCTTCTTGAATGATAAACCCCATATTTTAAGAAGAAACTTTCACATTTCTCCCCTCATACTTGAAGAGTCAGAAGTAGTCTTCCTGTGCGCTCCTCTAGGACTCTGAGGTATCTTAGACTGGTTCTTGTTTAGATATTATAGGATCTCCATGACAATCTTCCTGGCCCTCCCCTCTTCTCTGGAATCATGCTTTGAAATGAAGGCCAGTAAATGCTCAGTATTGCTTTCTTGTACTGCGCAAGCACTGGACTGAAAAACTGCTCCTAACGCCCGCGCAGAAACTGCAGATGCTCTCCCTCACCACATTGGATGCCAGCAAATCAGTAAGGAAGTGAGGTAGCTTTATGCTAAATTACCTTTAGCCTATGTCCAGCAGGGAAAGTAAATAATATCTCTGTGTGATCACCATGCTAAGTCCAGCAGAGTCTCATAGACAGCTAAAAAAGGCCACTTATCAGTCGTGTCTTTCAGCTTTGCACAGCCCACTATGTCACCACAGTGCTGAATACTAAAGTCACAGCCACAACTCTCCAAGCCCATCAAGGCTTCGAAGTTCCAAGACTCTTAAACTTGGAATAAACTCCTCCATAAGTCTGAGCCCAGCAACTTCCGATGTAGTCCCATGAAAGGTGAATCCAGGAGGATGCTGCGACTCCAGTCCCTTCTTTTAAAACCGTGGGAGGAATGGTTGGGGCTGAATTTTTAGCATACTTCCTGTGTTTTCCTGTTTTAGAGTGGTCAGGGTTATCTCATACATAATGACTGGTATAAGGACAAGGGACATAGAGGTAATGGTGCACAAAGGTGGGGCAGGAGGCCTAATCTCAGTTCTACACATCTCAGCCACAGGGATGCCTCGAACCTCAGACCAGGAAGCAGCTAGACCCCTTTTGGACTTGTTGGTCTACTCTGAATCTGCTCAGGAAGATGAACCCCAGCCAGGATGAATGCTGAGAAAGCCAGCTCTGGGTGAGGCTTGCATTTTTGCACTTCTGACATTGTTGTCTCAAGGTGGAGATCACCTCGTGACTAATGACCAGGGCACTGTGGTAGACTCCTGAGGGATTAGAATATTCCATCAATTAAGGATAGAATGCTCCAGTGTGAAACCACTTTCTGGGAACTTGAGGTGGTGACCAGGTGAGATGATTACCACTTGTACCTGCATGACAGTCACATCAACAGTAAAGCACACCAGTAAGAAAGGTCCCTGTTCAAAAAGAAATTGTGTTGCCAGTCAAGGGAGAGATGAAGCCGCCTCACACCTATGCACACATATCACACCTGTGCAGAATCTCAGACCTTTCCTAAGCTTATACCTTGTGAAACTCATTGGGGCCGGTATCCTCATATGTGCATGAGCCAAGGAGCTGGCCAGGGACCACGTGGCACAGATAACTCTATTGTCCAAATGAAAATGCTTTGAATAGCTCAGCAAGTTAAGTACTTGCGACTACAGTTCTCTGATTTGAATCCTAGTAAAATGTATTCAGCCATTCATCCTCCTGAGATTAAATAAAATGTCTATCATTCAATTAAGTCAAAGTGTCACCTGGTAATTAGATTCCTGCAAAACTGTGGTAACAGTTGCCATACACATATGTCTATGCATGTAGTACATATATAGAGCAATCCCAGCCATAAGGCAGATAAGCCCTGAACAGGGTCAAAGGCAAAGGTACATCCAATGAGTGATTGGAGCAGGATCTCCATTCTCAGAGTTGAGGTAATTTGGTGTAGTTTAAGTGTGTTTTCACCTCTTTCCTAAATTGGGGCAGGGTTAGAGTGGTCCTGGTGGACACCGGAACATTTTTCTAAATTCTACCCCAGCTCACCAACCATATGTAGACACACAGGCCCACTGCCCTGCTTACTTCATTTCCATACTCCACACTTTCACTGAACTTCGAATGAAGGAAATAGCATTTGTTCACGTCCTAGTTCTGAGCCTCCTGATTGGCTGAGCCCAGCTTACTATTGCATGCATAGTGCTATTAAAGATATGTTTTTGTAGTCCATGACCCTACTGCATTTGGTGTCGGTAGTTGTGCGAGCAGGAAAGTTATTATCCATATGTAATTGTGCTTCTTTTCTCGACCTGGGAAAAATGAAAGTCTGAGTTGGCAATACTATATTTCATACCTGCGACGAGCAGATTAATGTGAGATCTCATGTGGTAACCCTGTTACCTCTCTTGCCACCTATGAAGTAAAACGAGACAAAGGGCATCATTAGGATGGCGGTCGGAATTTTGTCCGACGGCCATCCCTTCGGAAACGGGACCGCCCGACTATCTGTCAGCAGTCCTGCCATTGGATTCACGATGCGACCGCCTTCAAGGCGGTCGCAATGTGTATCCTTTGTATTGCTGCGTGTGCTGCGGGCTGCAGCACACGCCGCAGTACAAAAAATACACATTCTGCATATCCCTGCAGTAGGTGGCAGGCACCCAGCGGTGCCTGCCTCATGGTGCAGGGATATGAAGAGGGGCACCACAGATGCCCGAGGGCACATACCGGAGGCCCAGGGTGGAAGGGGGGCCCGCTAGGGGCCCCCAAAGTCACTTTCCGCCAGCCTTCTCATGGCGGGTTAACCGCCATGAAACGGCTGGCGGAAACTGACATTGTAATGCCTACGGCGGTGCCTGAGCAGGCACCGCCACCATTGTAGACATTACAGACCGTCCGACGGGCTCCTTGAGCCCGTCAGATTAGTGTTGGGCGGTCTTTCCGCCCCTGACCATCCGCCCGCCATCCTAATGTGGCGAGCGGTTTTACATGGTCCGATGGTGGTGGGACCGCCACCGACGGGCTGACGGTGGCGGTCCCACCGCCATCGTAATCAGCCCCATAGTTCTCAATCTATTACACCTGTAACAAAGGCATTCTTACAATGAAATGCTAGCCCCCCTCAAAGTTTTCATTTTAATGCATGAGACAGGATAAATCGCATTGGGAAGCTAGTATTTCCTTTTCTAAAATAAAAAATAAAAAATCGGGCCCACTAAATGGTGGTCTGTTGATATCATAGTTATGTGCTAGCATGCATTAGAAAACAGAAAACACGCTGGCCCGGGCTCGCACTGCATGCTCCCTTAACAAAGTGGAGAGTAGGACCTTCACTGCTGACAGCAGCTGTTGTTCTACTGCTCCTGAACTTGCTTCCTCCAGGCGATTGAGGTTGTTCTCTGATGCACCAGGGTACCAGGGTTCAGCAGTTTGCTAGATACAGAGCCTATGCCAATATTATTGTTGTTGTCCTAGGCAGAAGGTCATTTTAATGCTCCTTTTACCCGGCCCCTTTAATGTCATGACCTCTCATGTGCCCTCCCTTCTCCCAGACTTCGACTACACCTATATGGTAAACTATATCTGTGGCATGGTGTAATAAAAAATACACTAAATGAACTTGTCTGAGTACGTTTGGAACTCGAGCAGAAACTCCCAAGGCCTGGAAAGAGAAAACTGTATTTGTACATTGCTGCTTACAGTCTTTGCAGTGAAATCCAGATGGAAAACGTTCATACTTATTACAAATCACAAAAATACCAAACAGTATATGCAAGACTTTAGCGCACAATAAAAATCAGCTCATACCACAATGTATCATTGAGTCCGCTAAACAAAGGATTTCCTAACCAGTCTCTCAAATATTGGGTAGACTCATGTCTGGCCCCTTAACACCTCGTCCCTTAACTCCAGTCCAACTCACCTGAAACTGAAGGAGCCCAACCCACGTGAAACCGAGAGGCCTCAGCCAAAATAAATGAACGCGCTCATTCCCCCTATCAGGGAGCTATGCCCGCTTAGACGCAGGCCTGAATAGCCAAAGGCCTCCCCTCCCTTCAGGATCCCCCTCCCCCTCCCTTTGACCCTTCGGAGAGATGTGCCTGGGCAGCCGGGCAATAATGTGGTCCTGTGGTGCAAGCCTCAACACCCCCAACCCCAGAGCCATAATGGAGCATCAAAGTAATCAGAGGGCAGGAACAGTTGTGCAAGAGCCCACTCCAGCCACCTGTCATAAATCGAACTCCAAAAGCCCCGCGGGGTAAAAGTTAGTAACCACTTCTGTGGAATTTGTAAAGATCCTGCCAGGCACGGAAAACATCCATGGTGAAGATCAAAGGGAAACAAGCATTGGCATAGCCAATAGGTCTCGCCTTTGGGACCTTATAAGTGTTTAGTTATCCAGCACAATATCCTTGGTGCAACAACATCAACTGTTGCATGGCTAAACACTTATAAGGTCCCAAAGGCGAGACCTATTGGCTATGCCAATGCTTGTTGGTTCTGTTACAGTCTATTACCTGATGACACCCAAGCCTTGACCTTCTTGCGTTCCTTCATGCATCACCTGTATGAAAGCACATTCTATCTCACAACCATCTGTAACTTTCATTGTCTACTGCAAAATCCCACAAACACATGTTCTTCCCCTCATTCACTGGACCAACACCATTACCTATGATTTAACCCTTTCTGGTTATCCAGGTCTCCTTTGTCCTCAGCCATGAATATCAGAATGCACTTTAAAACCTAAGTGTGAGTGGACTTTATTGCTGTCTGTGCGCCTAAGATGTACTATCGTCACCCCTGCCAGCCGAGACTAATTGACACACTAGATTGGAGCACCGTTGATAACAGTAACAGATGGCAACAAAACTTTACTATCTACAGTTTATGAACTTAGTCACAGTTATCAACCTTACCCAGTCACCTCCCATTAACAGTAACAAGCAGGCTGGCTTTAGCACAAACCAGAACATATTGAAGTTTCTCTGTCTCGTCTTTAATAGAATTCATCACTATACTTTGCAATCAATCATGAGCATCATCCCACGGGAGCCTCTTTTAAATAAATGAACTTCAATAATGATTGTTGTTTTGCTTTTAAATTAAAAATGAAAAAGGTTTGTAAAAATGCATCCAATGTAGGCTGGAGACGAAGAATAACAAACAGAAGCACGTCACACAAAGCACCATGCGCAAAGTATGCCCCGGATCGAAACAAAGAAAACGCTGCACTTGACCCACACATTCTTTAAAAGCTTGGAGAGTGGTAACATTTACTTGCCTGGGGGGAATCAAGGGGAAGAGAAAACGAGGTGCCGCCACCACCCTCACCTCTAACTCCACGGTCTGGCAGCCCCCAGCCCCTCTGTATCCATGTCTAAGCAGGGGAGAGACGCTGGGGAACGGTGGACGGAAGCATAGTGCCCTGCTCTTAAACTTAACCACTGCGAGGAAGAGCCGGCCGAAAGCCTTTGGTGCAGCATCCAGTACGGCCTTGAAGAGAGGAGGTTGACGGGACCGGAGCAGCTCGACCATAGCAAAAGAGAATCCATCACAGTCGGGGAAGCAGGAGAGCGTGCCATTCCGGGTGCGATGAAAAGCCACCGTACACAGTAAATAAAAATAAATAAAACAAATTACGGTCATGGAAGCGGGAGAGCGTGTCATTCCGGGTCCGGTTGAAAGCCACCGCACACACGAAATAAAAATAAATAAAAAAACATTACGGTTGGGGAAGCGGGAGTGTATGTCACACCGGGTCCCATGAAAAGCCACTGCAAAACACAAAATAAATAAAACAAGCGATCTGCACTTCGCATTCACCTTGCGGAGCGAGCAGCGGCGCGCATGGGACATCTGTTTGTAATTACAAACAGATGTCCCATGCGCGCCGCTGCTCGCTCCCGCAAGGTGGATGCCGCCACAAGCACGAGTGCTTGAAAAGTGAAGACCGATTGCTAAAGGCCCTCTCCTAGAGCAACGCATGCACACTGCCTAGGCGAGACCTAAAAAGGCAGCTACTGGTTAACGGCGAACAAGGCAGTCACCTGATCTTTGCTCGGCCATTTTAAGGAGTCAGGCTGGGTGCGTTCCAGTCGCCACTGGACAACATGCCCCCCGCCTCCACCTCTTCTTCAGAAACCCAATTTTGGAGGCTCTGGAACCCGGAAAACAAAGGGACCTATTAGGTCTTTGGTCACCATTAATGCCCCCTACCCACGCAGCTGAGCCTTCCCTTAAAGTCAGCCCCTCATCCCCTCCCACCCCCTCCCCCGCGTATCTTTTCTATAGACGAGTTTGCATTTTGCTAAACTTAGTCATCCGACTCAGTTTCAAAGCAGACCATGCAGCAATGCCTTTCTTGGTTTATATAATAACGGGATCTATGTTCAGATATATTAATCTTTTAATGTTCTCTGAAAATCTGATGCCAAAATATTTACCGAAGGTTTCCGTTCATGCAGTGTCATACTTATCAAAGGAATGTTTGTGAAAGCAAGGAGTTCAGCGTGAGCGCGGCTTTTTGGCAATAAATGCTATGGATCGAGAATCCGTGGCTGAGACGGACATCTCAGGGTGGTCCATAAGCACTAACATGTGGTCAGCGAATGACACGATCCTATTGCCAGTGGCCCAAAGAGAGATCCCAATATATGATCATTACTTCTTAGTGCTCCAGACAGGGTCCCCATCGCAAAGTGAAATCTTGCCGGGGCAGGACGGAATTGGTGCGTTGTCCTCTGTTTTGTTTTAAAAACCTTTGATCAAGCAACATTAGCCACCACTTGTTATGTGATGCCTCACAAATCTGACAGTCCAGGTAAATGTGTCACTAAAATTCATCATTCTAACTTATTTAGCAAATATTGCCAGTTGATGTTGGTTGCCTTCCCAGCATCCACACTGACTATCACCAGGCCCGGTTCTAGAGGGTGGGCCAGGCCCACCCAAGAAAACCCTGGCCCACCTAAGGCCATTCAGAACTGAAAAACAAGCGTTTTTCACATCAATGTTTCTCCGTGGGCTCTCCCTTATCGTTTATTTTGATGATTAACACCATTGACATAGGATACTTTCAGGCCTGGGGAGAGGTGTGAAGTCAGCAGAGCTTATTAGCTGCTGTGATGCACAAATGACCAGCATGGATATCCTGAAAACTAAATTATGATTCTGGGCTTATTGCATCGTATTTTTACATTTCAATGCTTTGCAAAGTAAAAAGCTCCCTAAGTTTTTTAAAAACATGAAAAGCTGTAGAGTGGCTCTGTGTGGCAGCAGAAACATTTCTGCTGCTGCATATGACCAGGAGCATGCTGCAGTCTTAAAGTCCTGCATCTTAAAGATTTCACAAGCAGCATCCCGTCCCTTCCCCAAAGCCGGAAGCACATCAAAGAAAGCAGCTCTTTGGGTGCTGATTATTGTGTTAAAAATGTCAAACGCGGACAGATGCCAATACCTGAAATATCAGGGGTTGAATTACACATTATCATTGTTTGCGCCGGGCGCACCTTTCAAAAGGTGCGCCGGGCGCAAACAATGATAATGCGCCCCATTATGGTGTATGCACTGCCTCCAGGGCAGCCGCGACCTCGCGCTGCCCTGGGGGCAGCGCATTCATGTGAAAACACAGAGCACCTGCTCTATGTTTTCACAGTGCAGGCGGCACCCGCCTGCACTTTCAAAGGGGATTAGAGATTCCCTTGCAGGCGGGTGCAGTCAGTGACTGCACCCGTCTGCAAGGGGATGTCTGGGGGGTCCATAGGACCCCCTTTACCCCCTGCAGAGGGCTGTTCGCAGGGGGCGCACTGACAGTGCGCCACCTTTTAAATGGCGCACTGTCAGTGCGCCTCCTGAGGGCTTCTTTGACTCTGCGCCCGCGTCTGTAATATGGCGCAGGTGCAGTCTCGAAGGAATTCCCTCATTTGAGGGAACACCCTCTGAAGGTAACGCTGGTGCTTTAAGTGCTTTAAACGCCGTTGCGCCCCCGGGGCACCTTCTGTAATACGGCCCCAGATAGATTAAATACATTGTTGTTTTTTGGCCAGTACTCACTCATCCTCACGGCCCACCCATGCTTCTTTACGGCCCTCCCAAAGGAAAAATTCTAGAGCCGGGACGCTGAAAAGGTCTTCCTTCTCCGTTGTTCTCATGTGTTGTTTTGAATTTGCCTGCCTCAAATAAAGCCTTCACATTCTATGTGCACTAGCTTTTTAGGTCGAGCCTACCCAATAGCACAAACTGTTTCACTTCACAAGGCATATTGTGGGCTTACCAAGAACTTGCGGGGGCTTTCAGTCCAACAATTGCGCTTTATTATTACTTTATTTGCTTCTTATTCAATGTCTTGCCTTGTCCCTTCTATCTTTTGTTTTTCCTTCCCCTGCATCATACCCTCTTTACCATCTCTCTGATTGGCTGCTCTTTACCATCTCTCTGATTGGCTGGCTTCCATCCTTCCACTGCTCACCTTTAGGGAATTACTTTATTTTTTTTCCTTATGCACTCTATGAGAGTGCATATGTGTTCCGGCTCGCTGCCTCCTGTGCAACCCCCTCCCCCCACATCGTGTTCAATGTTGCTGTCTACCACATGCTGCAAGCTCTCTCTCTAGTGTTTCTCCCCTGCTAAACTCTCTCCTTCCCCACTTCTCTGTGTTGCTTTGTCACTCATGTTTCTCCCCGTCCCACGTGTTGCTGTCCCTCATGTTCCTTTTACCCTCTCCACCTAATCCACGTTGTTTCCCCCACTCCTACTTGCCCCTGCCTTTGTTTTATGGAGGTCCAGGCAACAAGTTGCTGCCATCCCTTTCACCTTAAAAGAAAAGCACTTTTGTGCAACTTCTTTTTCATTTTTGTATTTACCAGTCCATGTTGGATCATAAAAAAATGGCACCTGCATCATTTTGTAGGTACCCAGGCGTGACAATGCATGCACACACGTCATCACACATACCTGCATGAATAAACGGACACGGACGTTGCTGCCACTTCATTGCCACTTTTTTAAAACTTTTTTTTCCTTTTGGCCATACTGCACAGCATGGAAAAAGCATTGGCAAAGCTATTATCTCCCAGACGCTGGACCTATTGGCTTTGCCAATGCTTGTTTAATAGTATTCCTTTCTTGTGATCCACACTTTTGTTAATTACTTGCCATGAACATTAAGTAACAATAGAATATGTTAACTTGGGCAGCGTTGACAATCTGTCTTTTTGACAATTACAGATGTATTGCATTATTTGAAAACAGTGAAAAAGCAAGGTTTGTATACTTTTATATTGATGCTAACATGAAAGGCATGAGATATTTCTTTAAAAAACTGCAAAATTCAACAGGGACCACCAGTTCGGCAAAGGAATTGCATCACTGAGAGGTCATACACAGTGAAGCAGGCAAACATACAGCTCTCAGACAGAAACACACACGGTCAAATACAAAAGCCGGAAGTCTTGCGTGTCAAGAAAGGCAGCAAATCACATAACCTCAGGCACGCACGCGCACACACACACACACACACACACACATCTCCGTCAGGCGGGGACAGGCAAGGTTGCACGAATTAGGCGAGTGGATATCCTCAATAAAAAAAGACAAACAAACCAAGGTATGCCCGCACACCACGTAGGCAGAATCAGACAAACCCTGTTGCAGACATACAGATACAGACAAAAACACAGGCATGCAGGCCGGGCAAGGCCCCCAGGTATACCTAAAAAATGTGGCCCATATTCGAGGAGAGAAACCTTTCACAAAACATTGCTTTGTTAGTATCAGGGGCCTAATAAAAATTTGGAGAAATGTGTGGTGCATTAGGCTTTTTAAAGCTTATAGGGTCAGCAGCATAGGTGAAGACTGGAAACACGATAACTGTCAAAACTAAATACTTGCTTTTAGTCTCAACGCCTTGTACAAGGGTGTGAGAGCCCCGCTCCCAATCAACTAAGCCCTCAACCCTGATTCTCACATCAATCAGAAATCTAGTACAAAGCCAAGGGCAAAAAGCGGTTAAGACAGGATCTGTCGGAAAAGAAATGGGGAAAAGCGGTTAAGTCGGGATCTTTGGGAAAAGAAATTACATTGACAAAAAAAGCAAAAAACGGCTCTGAAATTCCTCCTCTTGACGATTCACCACAGAGGGGTTCCACAGAATAAAACCTGTCATTTTCAGTGGCGGCTCATCCTTGTTTCTGCCCCCCCCCTTTTTTTATAATACCAGTAGTGACTAATAACCCATTATTCACCAGGGGTATAATAAAAAGTATGCCCAGCCTTGCTGCAACCTGATTTAACCTGATGTAAATGTGTCTGAAGCCTTGCTGCAACCTGAGTAAATGTGTCCTTTGGCTGGCGAAGGCGCGCAGAGGCACCTGCAACAGCCGTCAGAGAGACTGACCAGGACTACCGAAGTCCTAGCATTGGCCTCGGTGTCCTGCCAGGCCTCATGACCTCTCCATTGGAGACTTGCCATAGCAGGCATCGGGCGTTTTCCCATGAGGCTGGAAGGGAGGGGCTGGTTTTCTGTTACTGGGGGCCAGTTTTTCAGTGGTGCTGCAATATCGGCCCCAAATAACAAAAGCAGCAGTGCTTCACTCTTGCCCCCCTCCCTCCATGGGGTGGACTGATGCTGAAGCCTCACTGGTACAGTAGCCCTGGGTGCTTTTCCCTTAACCCCTCCAGTGCCCTGGGCTACCGTCAATCATGTTGTCACCTCAGCCCCTCCAATTTCATCAAGGGGGAGAGGTGATGTCAAGAGTCTCTCTCACCGCACCCTACCTTATGACACAATGGGATTAGTGGAGGTGAAAAGGCAAGGAACGGAGGGCTGGGGTCTATGCACCACTGCGCAGACTCCCGCTTTCTGTTTCAGTTCTTGAGGCTGGAAGAATCTATGTACCTGCCCTCAGAGTCTACCTAGTACCATCAGCTGAAGCACAACAGCTCAGGTGGTTGAAGGTTTGTAACTAAAATAAAAACCTGTGAATTGTGTCTATTTGTATGAGCAATAGTGGAATTCAGTGAGAATGAGTGTGTCAGTGCAAGTGGCAGTAAGTGAGACTGTCAGAAATAAGAGAGCAAAACTGAGTGCAAGTGAGTGTGAGCTAGAGTGACTGAGTGAGTAAGAATGAATAAGAGTGAAGGAGGTATTTCTTGGTATATGAGGTACCCAGGCAAATACAGACAGATAAGATGCACTTCTTGGCATATGGGACACCTGGGGTAAAATTTGCATCATGTGTTAAGAGAGACAAGAATTAAAACATAACGCAGTGGTTGGGATTGTCTGCACTAATGAGACTTTAGTACTACCCAAAGAACCCTTTTAAAAAAAAAAACAATATTAGAATAAAGAAAGATTGGTAAAAAAAGCAATAAGGGTCTAAAACCATGCTTTGCAGTTTACATGCAGCTCCTTAATGCTGATTCATGGCTCACTGTGCTGCAGTGGAAGGATTAAAACTAGGGCCATTGGAATTATGTGATTAAGTGACTGCAGCTTTTTCTGCATAATTATGGATTTTCAGCATTTTCCACTTAGTCCTTCATCTGCTGCATAATATTCAGTTTTTAAGAAAAAAACGTTTTTAGCTCAGTCGGTTTAAGTTACTAAAAATGTGACAACATGTGTTCCTGCGCATTGGAAGGCCCTTCACAAATGTTGACTGGTCATGTTTCAGTAGTTTATTGCTGTATTTTGTTATTAAACTGATACTAATGAGGTGAAACGTTTGCCCAGACTGGGTTAAAATGTTTTGAAAAAGATTACGCTGCATAATTTAACTTTTCTTGTCGCATAATTTAGTCAACCCTTCCGCATAATTTGGTCCTTCCCAGAACATAATTACAATGGCCCTGATTATAGGTTATGAGCCGCATGTATCAAAAGGACCTGTAAGCAGTAATTCACTGACTTATCTACATAAAATACAACTCTTTGGTCTGCAAGATACACATTGTGCTTTGCAGCAGACACAAAAACCCTCTGTGCTAACTTATGATAAGTTAAAAAGTGACTAAAAACACAGATCTTTCCAGCAAGTACATCCGTTGCTCTATAAAAAATCTCGACATGTGTTAGGTAAGTTAATTAATGATATTTGGACCGGCCAGGTAGAGGTGAAAATGGCCACAACACCCAACCTGGCCTTCCAGGGAGGCCTCTCAGCCTTTATGCACTCTCCTCAACCCCGCCCATGAAGACCTAAATGTAGGCCTGGTGGAAGAGGGGTCAGGTGGAAGGAGAAAGACATTGCTTCAGTTCTGGGCTGGCCCCGTGGTGGCCAAGGTGAGAACGGCCGAAAAAGGTGTAAATGGTCCAACGGCTACACCTGGCCTCTCAGAGAGACCTCTGCACACTACCCCCCTTCCTTGAACCACCACGGTTGAATGTGAAGCCTAGTGGGGTAGGGTCACGGAAAGGACACAGCCTCTGGACTGGCCAAGGGGTCTGCAGTAAAATGGTACACAGGGCACAACATCACCTGGCCTCTTCATTAACACTCCTCCCTCGCCCGCTCACCATGGCCTAAATGTGGCTGCTAGTGGAGGAGGGTTGAGGAAGAAAACTGCTTCTGGGGTCACGTCCAGCCTGGCGAGGGTCAATTTGACCTCCCAAAGAAGATAATGCAAACCCCATATCCCTGGCTCTAAGCTTAGCACTATGTGCCGCCAGCCAGCGTGCCCCATATGGCCCCATATGACAACCCTGAGCAGGTAGGCATGGCGGAGGCCTTGGAGGGCAGTAGGACAATGTGGGCAGTTGACATGTCCTCAAACAACAGAGCCCACAGCTGGCACATAGGTACCAGCCCATTGGTCCATGGCTGATTGTCCGCTTTGCCAATCCGACCCTGCAAACTGCCACAACTCTGCGTTGCCACTGCAGCCACTGCCCACTTTATTTTGGGAGCCAGCAACTGTGACAAGTGTCATCAGCGGCTTGGGCCCTCTGTGGTACCATTCTGCTGCAGACAGAAACCTGACCACCATTTGGAGAGACTGGGAACATCCTTACCTGTCCTGTTGTTATGGAGGACATTTTCACAGTGCCATGGTGCCGCAGTCTTGCTTTTTTTTTTTGATGGTCTTGCTGGCAACCACGTGCGAGGCATGCTCAGGGCTGGTGGTCATGCGCTGGCATTTGTGGGTTGCCACACCTTGGTGTAGTCATTTCTTTTTGGGGAAGGAGCATAGCATTACTGGAGAGCGTGCTGCTGGAGTCTGTCTTATGTCCAGTCATTGTCTTACTTCAGTCCAGGCATTAAATTGAGAATTAAACTGGAAGTTAGTGTTAATTTTTTTTAAATCCAGTCCAAAAGGGTGTTTTTTTACTTCCTGTATCCTTTCTTTTCGTATCGTATCACTTATTGATAGTTTGAAATAACATTTCATTATCAAAATACATAAGACAATCACAGTAAAAACGATAACATTATCCAAAAGGCGCAATCAAAAACAACAATAAATAGGAAAACTAAAAACAAGTATACAACAAAATTTCCTCAGAGGTTCTTTCACAGTTCATCATGACTTCATCAAATCCAATCCCTTATAGTGATCAACTTGTCATGCTACCTAATAACTTTTGCCTCACAGACCATGCTGTATGCAGGAACTTAGACACCGCCACTACTACTAGCTTTGAGGTGGCACTCTTGCAGATTCTTTAAGCCTCTCCTCTTTCTGCCAGATTGAGGGAATGACACAGGGGCACTATCCACCCGCCCCTGGCTTTGGCATAGAAAGGGCAAAAGAATAGCAAAGGCTTGTCTGTTTCATAATGGTTTCACAGTGGAAACAGAAGCGTGACCTCGAGTGCACACCACCCCAATTGGCAGAGTAGGCTGCTGCTGGCAGTGTCCTGTACCTACATTGCCAGTGGCATGTAGTCTAAAAAAAACTCAGCTTTTTAGATTTATGTTGCAAGAAAGTACTTGTAAGGGTACCTGTGGTGGTTCTGTGTTCCCTACGGTTGATAACTTTCTTGTAGACCAGTTTTTTTACTAGTTGTGTATCTCCTGGCTCGGTGGAACATGGCTCCTATCAACATTTTTCCAGACCCAGATCAGTCCAGGCCCTTTTTATTGAGCCCACCCATTTTATTGTTACCGCTGAGTTCATTCTTAGAATGTCTTGGAGACCATCTCTGTAGTGGGACAATTTACTAGTACTCCACATATGCATCCAGTATCCTTCCTTTTCATTTCCAGGTCATGGGCAGGGTCGCTGCAATTATGTAATAATGCGGCCGCAGCTATTTTTCGCATAATAATGCATTTGCCGCATTGGCCACATAATCCATCACCTGCTGCATACTCTGCAGATTTTAACAAAAATATTGTTATTAGCGCACACGGATCAAAAGTTACTAAAAACATGGTGACGTGTTCACACACAGTGGAAAGCACTTTGCAAAGTTTAACTGGTCAGCTTTCAGTTGCTGATTTATGTATTTGGTTGTTAAACTGGCACTAATGAGGTCAAATCTTTGCCCACACAGTATTACTATGTGTTCAAATGACAAAATAATCAAGTAAAACTGTAAAAGAAAAACGCTGTATTATGCCACATATTTTGTCTTTTTTGGCTGCACAATTTAGTCAATCCTGCCGCATAATTTGATGCTCCCTTGCTGCATAATTCCAGTGGCCCCGTCATAGGTCATAGTCTACTATTCATACAATAGTGGGCTAATAGTTGCACTTGGAGCATCCCAAGTTAGCCTGCTCTTATCAGCTTGTGTGTTTAAGGTGTTTACATTTTTAGGAGGTTTTTTTTACCAGTGTTTTAAAATGTTGATAGTGTCTATATTTGATTGTGGGCTTTCTTTTGCAATGTATAAGGATTGTTATGGCATTGTTTTGTATGTTTTATCTATGGCAGTCTGCAATTGATTGTTGATCTCTGATGAGGTCAAAACCAATCTGAATAAACCCTTGAGTTGAGTTTTTGCTTGTGTCAGTTGCTGTTCAGGTGCTGCTATCCAGTCCCAAAGGTACTTCTGCTTCACAATTCCTGCATTCATTTGAACCTTCTTCTCGGAGGCTGTTTGTTACCATTGTGTTTCTCTTTTTACTTTGCACTTCTGTGGAGGTTCTGGATAAAGAGGTGGGACAAGGAGGCAACAGGCCTTTTCTTTGATAAAGGAAGCCTTTAACCTGCACCACCACTCTCTCTCTCTCTCTCATTTCCGCTCTCTCTCACACCCAGGTATAGTTGCACTGACATGCAGACACGAGAGAAATGACTGCATATTAGCAATGCAATTTAGAACATATTTTAATACAAGTAAAATGCATATTTTAGAAATGACTTACAAAATGTGTGAATATCTTTTAGTAGAATAAGTAAATAAAGCCAAAACATATTGTAGAGTGACAAACGTAGATGTGAAAGATGCTATTAAAAACTTTTCATTGCAATTGCATGTATCTTAAAAATTTGCACCAAGCAACTATACTTTAGTCTGTGCAGCGACTAGGCCCGAGGCTTTCTTTTTGACCTTTGCTCATAGTAAATTACTCTGTGCTACGGCCCAACATTGATGTCATCTTAGAAATGTGCTGAATTTAGTATCATGTTCATTTAGTTCCCCTCACCCTATGTTAGATCATTAAGAATAATAAACTTATTGAAACTGAATAGAATAAATGGTGATGTAGACTTATAATGTTGCTTTAATATTAACTCTATATATGTTTTCACATTTGCTGACTAGCCTTTGTTTCTGTGCTGAAACTCACAATGTGTCTTTAGCTGAGGTAAGAGGGTTCTCATGGGAACCTTCCTTCATGGAACAATTGTGCCAAAGGAGTGTATCAATTCAGATGACGAGAGTGCAGACTGTGGAAATCGGAAGAAGATGCATCGTATGACTGACAACACCAACTTATGGACTGTTCTGATGGACATTGAGGGAAGGCATCATCAAGAATCGATACATGTATTAAAAAGGTTATAATAACGAGTGTTCCTAGTTAGTAAACCACACCGCTACATTCCCTCTTACCCATCAGGTAGTGCTGAATTTCTCCTTTGCACGAGACTCTTCTTCATGGAGAGCTGATTTTGCTTTAGATATTTTGAGGTGACTTCTTTATTAATTTCATGAACAATGCTACTGCACAGATCCCTACTCTGAAAGTTGCTACTGCAGCTGATGGGAACTCGGCTGAGTTTCAAGAACTACTCTTCAAGAGGAGTTCATCTTTTTATTCACTGCTCTTTCCAGCAGAACTCTTTATGGGTTCTTATTTAGAATAGGTCCTTTCGTTAGCATAATGGGCTTCTTTATGGAACACATGTCTTGTTTGCTAATTTGTTTTACCTTCTTTTTATATTTCTGTAAATTACTAAACTGAATAAAGATATTTGAGATTCTAACCATATAGATAAATAAAGTCTTTAAAACTAAACTTAACTTCTCATCATTGACTCAATATAATCCTAATTGCCCATGGTATTTTATGACTTTATTTTTTAGGTGGCTCTAATTCCTAGCACGGTGGGAAAGGTCCATCGACCTCTCCGGAGCCTGAAGGATTCCCCATGGTGCTATTGTAAGTGAGTGTATTTTAAGGTCTGAACCTTCGAGGAGAGTACTTTTAGGCTTCAGCACACACAAAGTTAAAATGTAATAGAGACATAAAGAGGACGGCATACTACATGCTGGGATACATGCACACATGCACAAGCACATTGTTAAAGAAAATATGCTCACACGTCATTTGAAGCCTGGAGTGGTTTATTACCATAAAGGAAACATTCATTTTCTGTGAAGTCAACCAGGGTGACCCCTAGCAACTGTGACTGAGCAAGCTCCCTAAGCAAATGTAAGGCACACATTTGTAGAACTATGCACAAAAGCTTCCAAAGGGAATCACGTGACTTTGTGAGAAAAAAAAATAGGATGTCTGCGATCCTAATAAAGGAAAAACACCTTCATTTGTAAACAAATAACAAAATAAAGGAAACTTTTTCACCTGAGCAATCTAATCAACACTCTCTTATCTCAGGAGCCAAGATGCAAAAGAGAAGTTTTAAATGTCAGAGACGAGCACTTCCATCAGACATGGTTAGCACTGTGAAAGAAAACAGGGCTGCAACAATTACAGTTATGTTAAGGCAATACATGCTTTTGACAACACATAGAGAATTAAAAGCACATCTGGCCCATTCAAACACATTCACACAAAGACAACACACCAGCCAGAGGCACACAAGCAAATATAAACCCACACACCTGACTCATAAAACGTTTTATACCTTTTAATCAGGTGGAAGTCAATATGCCATTATGTTTCACTGCCATGATACACAAAGCAAATTAATTAAAGTGAGGCCTGGTATAAGGAAAGCCACTTGGCTATACAAACTAGTATGGCAAGAGCACTGCTGTGTACACAACTGGCCTTCTGCTTGGCAGTCATTTATAAATGTGATGGTTGGTCCATTCACCAGGGGGGTGGAGTGATTTACTACATCCCCCTGGCGGAGCAACGGACTGTCCACCCATTCATAAATCGGACCCTAAGTCTATAAACAGGATGGAGCCCAACGATTTTGCATTGCCATCGAGAAAACTAAAGGAGTCGGTCCATGATTATACACGTATTATGGACTTGTAATGATAGATTAGCAAGATTTCTGTTTTTGAGGGCTGAGCTTTAGGTAGTAGGTGGTAATCCATCTTTGTACAGTATACAAGGATTTACAGAAAAGAGAGATGTCTTTAGGAGACAAGATTTCAAGGTAGACATTTGGTCTGAAAGTCAGCTTCTCCCCTGCTGCAGTATCACTCATCTGTATCTTTGACTCTGCCTATACTCCATCAATATGTGTTGCAACTTTTCTTTCTCTGTTTTAGTGTGTTGTTTTGCTGCTGTAGTTAACTTTTCTGTTCCTGTTTTATGAAGCTCTCTCCAAACCCAGCTGCATTGCTGGGTGGGAGATAGCAGTCACAGGCTCCCAGTCTCCCTGGGAGCACATATCGAGGGTGCTCAGACCAATCCTGACGCTGCTCTCATGCATGAGAGCAGCGTCAGGATTGGCCGCAGGGGAGGCTGGAAGTCTGTGCTGCAGCAAGGAAGAAACATAAGAGGTGTGTTTCGGCAGGCGCGATGTGGCAGGTAAGTTCTTTTTTTCTTTTTTCTTTTATTATCTTCGTCCGTCAGCCCCTCCTTCCCCATCCCCGCCACTCAGACGGCACACCAGCCGCTACTGTTCCCCTCAGGCTTTGCTAAATGTGGCAGCTCACTATGATTCTGGTTATAGACGACTTAACAATATAACTCCTTTGCTTTTAATGGTCCAGTGGTTCCAGTTTGAAGCTATAATACATCGGAAGTCGGCTTTTATCACCCACAGAACCTTGCACACTGATACTCTGTTATATTTGGCAGCAAAGCTGAACGTTTCTGATGGACAACAGCTCCTGTGATGCGTAGATTCTCTTCTCTTACAACATCTGGTTTTCAAAAAAGAGTGGTCTCTTCAGACAGTGTGCCAAGACTTTGGAACTCGCTTCAACCATTTCTAAGGCCTTCATTTAGAGTGGCCCAGTATTGGAGTAGGAAATTTACACACTGGTAAAATCGGTCTCCATTAGGACAGAATTTATTGAGCGTGATAATTATCACCTAATACAAGATTTTAGGGTTTAACATGAGGATTTTGGTGCATATCGCACCAAATTCCTCATATTTCGGTAATTATCTGCCATTTTCCTACAGTTAAATTCTGGAAGGTTTGACCTGCCAAAATTTAACTCTGGTGGTCTGACTAATTACCAAGAGTGATAAAGTCTGCATTACTCATAATTTTGAACCCTGTTTAAACAGGGGTTTGTTTATGGAGGGTTTGGAATTTGATGGTCTACTCACGAGGGTCTTCCTGTCATGTTACATGCATGTTCCTGTCATGTTAGATTCATGTCAAAAGCACCTCTTTTTTTTTTTGTCCTCATTCACCTCTGACTCCAATATCCATACCTCCGGCCCATAGTTCAGGAGACTTGCCCAAGGTCGGGTACGCGTATGGACATTGCCCAAAAGGGTGCGTCTCTCTCAAATTATCCGGTTACCTGCAGCTGCACGGGGTGGGAGGCCATCACAGCCTAGAGAGATACTTAGGTGTAATCACTGGGCAAAGATATATGCACTTTTGTACTTCTTGTTTATCAAAAGCACCTCTTGTGTTTTCCCATAAAATCCCATCTAAAACTTCCAATTGTTGCCTCTCCTTTTCTTTCAAATGAACCTCTCTTTACTTTTCATCCTTTGTATTCCTCCTCTCTCGGAGCACAGCCTTCACTAATTCACTTGCATTTCAGCATTAATTTCTATTATTGTATTTCTACAAATTGCCCACACCTCATTTCAAAGATCACATACCTTCCTTTTAAAGTCATACCCCTGCAACCTAACAATAACAAATCTCCTGTAGGTCATCTATTAATATTTTTTTAACCATTTGCATAGATGCACATACCCCCTTTCCCACTAAGGATCACTCCTAGTTCCCATACATTTAATTTAGCACATAGAAACTGGAGCAAATGTATGGAAGTTTCCTTGGTAGAACAGGACTAGTCCCAATAACCAACAATAACCACTGAAAAAAGCAAACAATAGCCAACCGAAAAAGCCAATAACCAACAATAACCACTGAAAAAACAAAACGTTCCGGAGCAGCGTGCTGCCCGAGGTAAAGCACTTCTATAACTTGTCATGTGTAGTAAGCCCTAAATAAATGCAATTGCTATACAATACAGTCCAATAAAGAATTATTGAAACTCTCCTGTTTCCAAGGACTTTTGATTCTAGTCCTTAATTTCCTCCAGATGTGATATCTAAACATATTGATAACCTTTAACCTCGGCACTGTACTTATGAAATTTGCTTTCTAATTCAATTGCATTGTCCTACATCATCAAAATCACTCCCTTTTCTTTCCACATGTACTTGGCTTATTTCACTTTCCCTCATCCACTCTAACTGATTACCCATCTATTTTGCAAAAGTTTCACTACACTTAATTTTCTGCCTCAGTTATATTTTGCCAGATGATCTGTTTTGCTTTTAATGTTACTGGTTAGTTTGTCTATATTGGTAGTCATATGCTGCTTTAATCAGTGACAGGGCATGAATTTTAAAAGGCAATGTCTATCTGTTATTGTTCAATTTATTTTGTTTGAAGTTGACTAATATTAATTTTAAAGCGCTGTAATGCCTTAGGCCACATTCACCATATATGACATCGCAAAAACACATCCTGACAATATTTTGGCTAAATTGGTGCTGCAACTTAGAGCTGTGACAAGAGTTGTTATGGTGACAAGAAATTCCAGTTAGTGCAAATGCACATGATTACTATAGCATTTACCTTTACGGTTGAAGCAGAAGACCCTGAAGTTCATCTGAGGGTGAAAGGGGATATAGCTTAGGGATGGACCCTATCACATTCTGAACCCCGCCCTAAATATAACAAATACTGAAAAAGTCATAAGGTCTGACGTTGGCTGACAGCCTTTTGGCTTTGTCAATGTTTGTTTTGTTTTGTCATGGTTTTTGTAAAATGTTATTGCTAGGGAAGCTGTTGGGCCTCAATAATATAAAAAAGAAAACATTGGCTAAAGCAAAACATATTTTGCTCTTTTTTGCTCTCAAAAAGGTCGCATTGCTATATTACCTGGCAATGAAGGGAACAACTTTGTGTGCAGATGTGCTCCCTGTGAAAGAGCAGAATGCCATTACGCACAGTGAAGTTAAAATGTGACTGACACAACAACAGACTAATGGATGAAGAGGGCAAGCTGTAAGCCCATATAAGTAGGTATTTTATATATAATTTTAAAATAATCAAAAAGGTCTTGGCTGACACCAGGCCTAAAAAGGACGACAGAGCCACTAGGTTTGAGAAACGTGTAGAAGACAACAACTGTTTATTCCTTAGATTGAGTGGACTCACGGCGTTGTGCAAACATGCTGTTTTAATGCACCCCATGCCTGTGTCCCACGTTATTGTATCCAACGAGCATATATTGTCTCTCTAATTATTAAGCTGCTACAAAATCATTTTCACACAAAGACATAGCTGAGCAGTCTCTTTAGTAAAGGTTAGATATGCATTGGTAGATAAGGGGGTACACCAGATGTGTTTTTGTCAAATGAAAATGCTTATGTCTCCCCAGTAGTCCCATCTAATTCAGGAAGAACATGGTTGCTGCTTAGATTGTTGTTTCTTCTGTGACTTGTAGGTTTGTCTGCCTGCCCTTTACTCTCGCTATCCTTTCAGGACAGTGGGAGCGTCCATGCAGGATGCACAGAGGCTGACACTCTTGGTAAATGGACAGACAGGGCTGACCCAGTTGTGGTTGGAAGCAGTGCATGTGATTCATGCTTACAAGTAACGCATAGTTGCCAAGTACCCAGTTTGCTTATGTGTGACATTTACATGTTTTTATTTGCTTATATGTAATATTTCAATGTCTCATGAGTGACACACTGGGTGATAATTTATTGCAAGTGAAGAAAGCATTTATCTTCGTGTAATGGCAAAACTTAAAGAATTTACACCTTTTCTGCAATATAATGGTCTAGAAACGGCTTCAAAACAATTCAATGTGAAATATGAATTATAAAAGGTATGGGTCAAAAGTGGCGTATATACATGAACGAGGCGGCTTCGCAGGTATGCTTAGGACTTCCCATTCATGCTTCCCCCAGTTTCCCTATCACACAGCTCTCTCTCTCTCTCTCGCTCTCTCTCTCACACACACAGAAGGCATTAAACATTTAGTAACAGTACTCAGTATATTGACCTCTGATGGGTAAAATGCATAGTAGACCCTACGAAGATTCGAACCTCTGATCTCTAGTTCATGGTCAACCCTGCACAGCAAAAAGAAGTATGAGCTATTTTATTTTAAACGAATACCATGAAGTCACTTCTCTGAACCAATTCATTCTAAATTTTACTCGTTACTTGAATTACAACAAATGTCCCTGAAACAAACATTCATATATAAAGAAGAAAGAACATAAATACATGGATGAACAGGCAATGTAAATTGCATAATAAATCTGCTTGCTCTGAAAGCTTCTTTAATTCTTGTTCTGACTGTATTTAAGGTATTGTGACATCAATCTGCTTTGCGTGATCTGGTACCAAAGCATAGATAAAAACAGACCCCATGCCAAGTGTCACATCAACCCGTCCTGATTTTATTTTGGTAAAAGAACTTTGCATTCTGAGACGTGCAGTTTTACCCATTAATAATAAGCCATGTCAAGCAAAATGTTATTGCCTTAAAAGCCGACAATACCTGTACATGTCAGATTTCCAGCTCTAAAGCATGAAAATGTGCTTGCAGACAAAATACATACCACACTAGTTTTTGAAAAAAATGAATCTGCAAATACTGAAATGAGTACCATTGAGTTGGGTAACAAACTTCTGTTATTCAGCGCCAAGATACCCTTTGCGGTGAATGCGCGCTACAAACACACGTTATGTTATGTTAAATATGTGCACATAATCTTTGTACACCGAATCTGAGAATGTCTGCAAATAAATTTTAAAAATACTGAAAAACATTTAAAATGTTGTCATTTTCAGGTTCGAAATTCAGTAACTTTGCATATTTAGTTAATAGTGCTTATGTGAATTTACATTTTTGGGTGATTTAATAACAACAGGCCATGTGTCCGACACTCGTCAGGGTTTTCGTCTAGTCTTTAATTTGTTGCATTGACTTGAAACACAGAGTTCATACCCTTTCAACTCCCTAATACAGAAAAACAAAACGGGATCGAGGCCCTGCCGACTGAGTCATACTAAATGCCCAGGTACAACTTTTTTAGTTCAAAAGAATTTTATTGATTTTCATAATAACACAAAGCGAAAATCAGTACACAAAAATCAAAACAGGAAAGAAAAGAAAACTTGTACCCAGGAGCATTTTATTGCACTTGTTTCTTCAAAACAGTGCACCTGAATATCAGGTGGGCAGAAGCGAGGCATTGTCACAATGGCCCTCAGAGGTGAGCCCAAATACAGTCTTCCTGGGGGGGGGCCTCTTTAGATTGCCCGGTTACTTACCGTTAATATTCATTACTCGAGTTCATGTCTTCCTCCTCACAGTCCTGAGTCCTACCCGCCTCTCCCTGTGTACCACTTATTTCTGTCTATGCTTGTTTATTTCAGGAAGTCCATCCCAGGAAGTGAGGTACTTGTACTATGGGCACGGGGCGATCTTGGAGTGGGAAGGAAAGTCAAGTTTGGTGGTTAGGTTCTGCATGAAGGGGGTAAACTCAGCCGCGGCCTGGCCTGTCAGGTAAGAGCGGTGGGGCTGGGTTGGGGAGGGATTCGAAAGACGACCACGAGAGAAAATTAAATAAATAATTTATTTTCTCTCGTCGTCTGTCAAAATCACCCCCACCCGGTCCCACCGCTCTTACCTGCACGGGCTGGGGCTGGGTGAACTCATTACGTAAGAACTGTGTGAGGAAGACGTACAAGGAGGTAATTGGTGCATATCCATAAAAATACCAAACCTTTGGCCTGGAAGCAGCAGCAGTGCAGTGTGTTAGGTATTCTCGAGCACACTTCTGACATATAATATAACCTTATTGCCTGCTGAAGCAAGCAATACCGGCCATTAAAGGCCTGCTCCAGCATTATAGGCCCCAGCTGAAGTACCGTGAGGGCAGAATGTTCTAATTGGAAAGAAAAAGCCTCCTTTGAGATGTAAGATGTTTACAACCCCTTGCATCTCTGTGACTTCAGCCTTTCACAGCTTTTTGCTGTGTGTGCTGGGCTGTTACCAGTGTGTGCACACACAGCAAGAGCTGTGAAAGTGGCCAACAGTCCACTCCTTTCTCCTTGGGCTCTGCCAAAGTGTCATCATTTGGCAGACGGGAGGGAGATTGGAGCTGAGCACAATTGTCCCATCTCTCCTTCCAAGGCTCCAGTTACATAGTGAGCAACAGATGGAGGGATGGTGGATGTTTGCTGTGTGCCCTGCTGCACAGGCTCTGCCTCTGCTTTCCCCTGTCTAATCCACATAGTCTGGAGAGGCCAGGGAAAGAGAGAGGCAGAGGCCATGGATGGATTAGGACATTGTTATTTTGAGAGAAGTTGGCCTATACCAGCTTTTATAGACCGCTGCTACTCCACTGTCTTCAATGGAGCTCTCAAGATTCCCCAGGTAACATCTAGTGGAAAGCGTGCTGGCAGAAAACAGTGTGTTGGGCCAAAGAGGGGTGCAGCACAGACCACAGACTAGCTTGTTGGTGTGAAAAAGGCCGCTTTATTGAAAACAGGTGCACCTTACATCAACATTCCTTGGCCTGTGCCGTACAAAACTAAACCTCACTAAATATTATCCTCCTACCTTACCCCCTCCCCTCCCCTAAAGTTGTTCCCCCCTGCAAACATTTATAAACCCCCAAACTTGCAACTTCTTAACTTTTCTTCACCTAGCTATCTATGTACACTTCCTATGCTCTTTCCCCTTCCTGCGTGCTCCCGGAGTGACTTTCCCAACCAATAAACTGTAACTGTAAACCTCTGTACCAACTATTACCCAGGAAAAACGCCCTCATAGAACCATCGTTAGCACACCAGCACCTGCTTCAAGCGACAACCAAAGTACATGCTTCCCCCCCGATGCACCTGTTCCCAACAAAACTACCCAAATTCTCCTGAAAACTAAAGGCCTTCTACCCCCCCCCCCCCAGGACCTTCCAGAAACCCCCCTGAACCTTGGGGAGGGAGGGCAGGCAAAAACAGCTCCCACACTAACACCCTCCCAGCCGGCTGTCGTGTCACTTCCACCGAAATGGTCGCCAGTGACCTAAGATGGCCAGCTATATACTGCACCAGCCCAAAACCAGCCCAACCCTAGCCCAAAGAGCCCAAACCTAGCCCAGGGCAGCCCAACAAGCCCAACTGGGCTCTGGCTGCCCCCCGGCCCAAAATCCCCCGGGAGGGGCAGGCCTCCCGGTGGTCGGCCGCCCCCCAAAGCCCTATTGGGCCAAAGAGGGGTGCAGCACAGACCACAGACTAGCCTGTTGGTGTGAAAAAGGCCGCTTTATTGAAAACAGGTTCACCTTACATCAACATTCCTTGGCCTGTGCCGTACAAAACTAAACCTCACTAAATATTATCCTCCTACCTTACCCCCCTCCCCCTCCCCTAAAATTGTCCCCCCCTGCAAACATTTATAAACCCCCAAAACTTGCAACTTCTTAACCTTTCTTCACCTAGCTATCTATGTACACTCCCTATGCTCTTTCCCCTTCCTGTGTGCTCCCGGAGTGACCTTCCCAACCAATAAACTGTAACTGTAAACCTCTGTACCAACTATTACCCAGGAAAAACGCCACTCAGAAAATTCCTCGCCAAGGACTTTTCTGACCCCCCCAACTAGGGCCCCTGTCGTTTCGGGTATCTACATATGCCTAAAACCCTGTCCAAAACCTCTTTAAGCTGAACTATGTACAATTCCATACCATAGCGGGACAAATGAACCCCATCCTCCCTAAAGAAATAGACTGCTGCATAACGCAGTTCTGGATGTTCCATCCTCCCAAAACCTTCCCTGTCGCAGAAAATCCTCATATCCCTGTTAATCTTTCTTCTTGCCTTATCTATTGCTGCTGGCCGCTCTGCCCCCCTCCAAAATCTCCTGGGAATAAACTCCGAACATATCACATGACAACCCGACCACTGCCGTTGAATCTCTAAAAGGTCCCTCTTCATTTGTTTCAACAAAGCCAAACCTTTACACTGCACCAGATCGTTCTCTCCCAAATGAATGATCAACACGTCTGGGCAAATCCCACCTCCGATCGACCTGTTCAATGCCGGAAACAACTCGTGCCACCTCATGCCCCCTTTTCCCTGCCAATGACACCTAAACAACCTAGGATCCAACCCTAAATTCAAACTGTTCTGTTTTTCCCATTCGTAACGCTCCGCCCTTTTCACAAAAGAATGTCCCATGGGGAGGATGGACAATTCCGCCGACGCAGGCCCCGCCACTGCACCTCAAAAGACACATATATGAGAAAAGGGGAAGGAAAATCATGCCTCTCCCTCCCTGGAGCCCCGTAGCCGAATGTATGTTTTAAAACAATCTGATTTCCATCGCCCCAAGCGCATAAGGTCTTCCCTCCCCCACCCCTTCTTTGCAGCAACCGTTGCCGCACCTATGCGAAAGGAATGTGTCCCAAACTGTCCCGGGTTCTCACCTAGGCCTTGAAGGGCGTGCCTCAATACCCAAAGTAGTTGAGGCGCTGTCACCCTGCCCCCTTCCTCCCGGCGGAAAACCTCCCCGGCGACAAGACCCCCCCTCGCAGCTAAGATCCTCCCCCATGCCGCGGGGCACACCTTCTGTTCTAATACCGGCCCCATGACCACCCACTTCCCTGCTCCCCGTTGGTCCGTCTTCGAGCGCCTCAGTAGTACTGCCACTTCATTTACCCGCAGGTCCACCTCCCCCCACTGTACCCCCCGCGCCCCCCTTGCACCCAGGAGCTCTGAAACCCGAAAGACCCTGAAATACATCCACAACATTAACGTGGAAAAGAAAACCGTTTCTTCGCGGTTGCGGCATATTTGCGGCAGAAGCCGCGTCAAGCCGACGAGAATACCTAAAGATATGGGCCTCCTCTGCTGCGATCTGTTGCCTCTTTCCCGTGCCCAGCCTTCCATTAATCGCATACCCAATTCACCCGCTGACGGCGCGTATCCCCACCACAATTTTCCCATGAAGGAAATGGCTGACAGTTTGCCCGCTATCGTCACTTTGGACAATCCTTTGTCCATCATAGCCAGAATAAATTGTACCACCTGTTCTTCCCTTACCCAGGGCCTGTCCTGCCGGGTCGGGCCACTGTCCAGGAAATCCCGCGAAGCCTGCTCGTAAGCCCTCCAGGTTGAAGTGGCCACTGACCCTCTTACCAACTGCATGACCCTTTCTCTCCTACCGACCACATCCCCGCTGGCACCGGCGTCCTGCATTCGTCCGCCTCCGTGGCTAGCCCATGGAACCTCTGCCACTGTGAACGAGACAAAGCGTCTGCAATGTCATTGTCCACCCCCGGCACATGTCTGGCTTGAAACAAAATATCATGTTCCAAACATCGCAGCACAAACACCCTCAACAACTTGAGAACCTGAGTGTCCCTGGCTGACTGCCTGTTCACGACCTGCACTACAGACATATTGTCCACCTTGAAAATCACCTTCTTGTGCGCCAACTCCCGGGCCCAGACCATTACAGCCACCACTAGTGGAAACAATTCCAGAAAGGCAATGCTCGTCCCCCCGTTCTTCCAGTGCGATGGCCATTCAGCGGCGCACCACCTCCCTTGCCAGTAAAGTCCAAACCCTCCTGCCCCTGCTGCGTCCGAGGAGATGGTGACGTCCCATTCCCATTCTTCTGAGGCGGCCATTGGGATACCATTAAAGTGCTCCAAAAACACCCGCCACATGCGCAGGTCCTCCTTTGTGCCCGCCGACAAGCGCATATGATGATGTGGTAGTGTCAAACCGGACAAGGACAACCCTAGTCTTCTGCAGAAGGTTCGCCCCGCCCGCACCACCCGGCACGCAAAATTTAAGTGCCCTAAGAGGACCTGTACTTCCCGTACGGTCACCTTCTTTTTTGCCAGCAGGCTGTCAATCAAGAGCAGCATATGCACCTTCTTATCTCCAGGCAAACGGGCTTCCATTGCCACTGAATCCAGCTCAATACCAAGAAATGACAACACCGTGCCTGGACCCTGTGTACCGGGCAGTCCCACCAGGAAAAAGTCATCCAGGTAGTGTGTCACCGTCTCTTTACCGGTGTGCCACAAAAAAAACCACTGCAAGAAGGTACTGAAACGCTCAAACAAGGCACAAGATATGGACCACCCCATTGGCAACGCTTTGGCCACGAAAATGGGCCCTTCAAACTGTATACCCAACAGCTGATAATCCTCTGGGTGTACCAGGAGCAGTCGAAATGTCGACTTGATGTCGCATTTTGCCATGAGGGCGCCCATCCCTACCGTCGCTACCAACTGCCGCGCCACAACCACTGATGAGTAGGACACTGACGAAAGCTCGGCCGCTATGAAATCATTAACCGACGCCCCCTCCGGCCACGACAGGTGCTGTATCAGCCGGTATTGTCCGGGTTCCTTCTTCGACACCACTCCGATAGGGGAGATGATCAGGTCCCGAATCGGGGTCTCCTGAAAGGGCCCCGCCATACGCCCTTCCCGGACTTCTTTGCTCAATTTGTCTCGTACCACTGCTCTGTGCGCATTGGTGGATTTCAAATTTTCAGCCCACCTGGCGGCCCTCGGACCCTCGTACCCCAGCCAGAAACCCTCCTGAAAGCCCTGTTGCAGCATTCTAGCGTCCTCGGTCCGTGGATAGGACGCCAAAAATGTTTCCAGCCGATCCTGTTTAATTGGAGTATGAGCCTTTGCCCAGATGCCCCTGTCTTCCCCTACCCCCCCTACTGCTGCTGCCCCGCCTGCGTGGACTGCTGACCCTGTCCGCTGCTTCCCGTCCCCCAGCATTGCACCACTGGGTGTCGACCTCCGCACTTGGAGCATTCGTGCCGAAACCTGCAATATTGCCTCGCGCATGTGCCCTTGTTCAAGTCGCAGCACGCTCCCCCTGTGCCTCCGTTGTTGTTCCCCGCATACCCCACCCCCCCACGGGTGGGGCGGTTCGGAAAGGGGCGAGGCGCGAGCTGTAGCCTACTCGTCGTGTATATTGTTTTCCCGAACTTGGCCCCTCCCATGGTTTGCTGGTATAGGTTTGAGTCTATTTCCCCCCACTTGGCATCCGGATCCCAGGCCATCCGCGCCCGGAACTCTTCGTCATAATGGGACCATGCATAACCCCCGTACGTGACCTGTGCTCGCCTGATCACGTCCATGTATTTAAACAATGCGACGGCCCTGCCCGGGTACTTCTCACAGTACACGCTGGCGAAAATCAAAAATGCCGCCGACCAATTTTCAATGTTCATGGGCACCCTCGGCCTCTTGGCCAGTTCTAGCTCCTCTTCCTTGGACCCCTCTTTCGCTGTAAGCTCTCTATGTAGGAGCTTTAACATGTCAACGTAGTCGCCCTTCCATATTTTCTCTTTGGTGGCCAACGTAAGGTGAGCCCCCAGGGGCTTCGTAATCCCCATATATGGCAACTTTTTCACTGGGATGTCGTGGCTCTCTTTTCCCCCATCTTTGGGAGCCCCCCCTTCCTCTTTTTCTCCCTCTGCAGTCCCCCCTGCCGATCCCGCCGCGTGTCCTCCTGAAGAGGCGGGCGCCACACCCCCCTCGCTCTTGCCCCCCCTTGACTCGCCGACTCCGGCCCCACCCCTGTGTCTTTCACGTATGTCCCTTTTCTCAAGCGCGCCTCCCCCTCCTCCCCCCGTGCATCGGTGCCAACCGAGACCCTAGCCTGCGGTTCACAACCTGCCGGCCCTTTATGAAACCCTTTTGGTGCCTTACCTGGCGTCAAGGTCGGCGTCCGTATCGGATCCCGCCGCCTAACCAGTCGTGCAGGTGGGGCCGTCACGCTATCCGCTTTGTTCCACTTGACCGAACCGCTCTGTAACAGACTAGGCATATCGTTAATTACAGCCCCCCCCCCTTCTTGACAGTCCCCAGGCTCCACAATTTCCCCCTCTTCAATGCTTTCTTCATCGTAATCCCATTGTAATGGGCCGTCCACCTCGGACTCCAGCCCCGCCACCCCTGCGGCAATGGGCGGCAATGGGCCGCCCTCCGTGGGCTCCAGCCTGCTCAAGCCCGCCCTCTCCCTGCAAGTGCGGAGCAATTCCCCCCAGTCAATGCTCCCTCGCCGCTGCCCTCTGTGCTATATGACTCCTGCGCCCGTCCCCCTGCGGCCGCATTGACCCATCGGGGTTGAGCCACCGGGGACCGTTCGCCCCGCCTCCTGTACGCCGCTGCCGGCAGGTCCCTCGTGGGAGCGCGACCGCCCGCAGAGGCAGAGCCGGCCCATCCTCTCGGTGGGTTGGAGCCACACGCAACTCTCCCGAGCACCTTGCCGTTCTTTCCTGCCAAAAAGAAGTAGAGTCCGACATGCCGGGGTTAGTCCTGCCCTCTGAACCTCCAATCCCCGAGTCCTCCCCCCGGGAAACCCCCCATCCCCGTCCCGCACCCGACGCACTGGAGGAATGGCCCCCCCGCCGCGATGGGGCAGACCCCAGACCCCGGCCCCACCTCCCCCGCCCGGGGTGCCCCATACCCCTCCCCCGGGAAAGCCTCCCTTTCCCCATCGCTCCATTCCAACGACTCAACCACCCGTCGTCCTGCGCCGCCCACCCCAGCCCCCCTTCCGGCCCCCTCACTCCCCCCGCCTCCCCCTGACTCCAAAGGCCTCCCCCCAACCCACTGATTCCGACCACCGGTGGCGCAGGCCCTCCGGCGCCCTATCCAGCCAGCCCCCTATCGCGAGGGACGGCATTGGCCCCCAGCGCGGCCCCTCCCTTCCTGCCATCCCCGTCACACCCCCGACCCCCTCTCCTGTCCTCCCCACCCCCGGACCTGCCGTTCAATCCCCGAGCCCCCCGGGTATCCCCCTTGCTACCTGCTATACCCCCTTCCCCCCCACCTCTACCCCAGGACCCATTGGCCCCACCTGCTGAAACCCCTGCCCCCCAACCTGCCCCTTTCTCTGCCCCTGTCTTCCCGCAGACCCCCCTGCCTCCTCACTTTCCTCTCCACTCTCAATCAAGAGCGGGGAGGACTGCCCGCTGTTCGTCGGCGAGGGGACAGCCCCGCTGCTGCCCCGATCCTGTCGTGTGGCCGCTACCCCCACGGGGGCCCCCACGGCCCCCTTGTTGCCCTGTTCCTTGTTTGCCGCCTTTCTGACCCGTGCAGCCCCCCCAGCCCCCTCCCGAAACTGGAGCGCGGAGCCGCGCCCCGCCCCCGCCACATGTGCGCTTCCCCGGCGCGGCCGCGTTGGCTGTGTGGCTGCGCCCCCCTGCCTCCATGTTCAAACGTTTGCGAGCTTGCGGCGGCTCGCCGCCAGCACCGCCGCCGCGACCCCGCTCGCAGCCCGCCTGGGGGGCCTTACCTTGACGTCGGGCCGCAGCATATCCGTGCGGCCCGCGTCCTCCAAGAGGCGGAGCGCCTCCAGCACCCGGGGATCCTGGCTATGGGCCGCCGACATCACCGCACTGCACAAATTCACGCAAATCCTCGCTATACCTCCCGATACGAGCGCTCGAGGACGCACCACCGACAAACTCCTACCCTGCCTCACAAAGCACCACACCCCAAAAACAGCTCCCACACTAACACCCTCCCAGCCGGCTGTCGTGTCACTTCCACCGAAATGGTGGCCAGTGACCTAAGATGGCCGGCTATTTACTGCACCAGCCCAAAACCAGCCCACCCCTATCCCAAAGACCCCAAACCTAGCCCAGGGCAGCCCAACAAGCCCAACTGGGCTCTGGCTGCCCCCCGGCCCAAAATCCCCCGGGAGGGGCAGGCCTCCCGGTGGTCGGCCCCCCCCCTCAAAGCCCTATTGTGGGGACTACCACAAAAAAAGATAGATTGCAAAGACTGTTTTGGCACTACATTCCACATTATGTGGGGAAAAAAACTCCCGGGAACTGATCATAATTGGTCTACAAAAACCTGGTGCATGTTGAAGCTGTTAATTTTCAACAAAGTTGTGCCCCATTTCAGTTTGCTGATCCAGGAATGAGGAATCAAGTGCAATTCTACCCATTTCACTGTGCGTAACAGGACATTTAGTATCCTTGCTCCCATGGGTTACAGCATGTTTTCCTGCTGCGAATCGTGGGAACAAATATCCATAATTTGTACCCGGATTTTATCCAAATTTGAGCCCAAAGGAGAATGGCCGGGCCCATTAAGATGAGGGCCCTGATAAGATACAAAAATCGACCTTGTACAGCGGACTAATTGTTTTCCCCAGGCATTTTTTCCACCTGATTTCATCATAGGGTTTAGAATAAGACGAACGCCTCAGAGAACCTTGAGGCCTAGAAGTAATTGATTACAAGTGGGAACCCTTTTTCACACAGCAGTAGTGTAGCGAGGGTACCATCAGCTTAAATCAAGCAAGAAAAATAAGCCACCTGCCTCCAGGTTTGATAGGAAGAAGCAACCATAATTTGAGTGCAATGGCCCTGACCTCGATGCCACTGCACCTGCTGCACTATCAATAGGCTACGCCTCTCAGCAAGAGCCTCCGTGGTCCCTCACACCATTTCAGAAGAATGTGTCACATCAAGGACGATGGGAAATGAAGTGCGCGCTCGGTGCTGATGGCGTGCGCGTGAAAGCAGCTCTGTGCGAGGGGGACAGATCTAACAAAGGCTGATTGTGGATGACGGCTTTCTATGGAGTCGTGCCTCGGCCCCTCGCTAGCGTCTCGAGGAAATGGATCACCTCGACGCCCCGGCTGTGGCTGGAAGCAGGCTGGGATTAGATTCCTCTGTCTGTTCCCCACTTCATGGCCCTGTTCAGGGGCAGCAGCATCTCAAGGGCTCGTGGAGGAAGGGCAGACAGCAGACGAGAAGGAAAGAGAAACGAGTAGTGAAAGGAAGCAGAGCTCTCCGGTTTTCCTTGTCGATGCAGGATTAGCGCATCAACTCTGTGTTTTTGTTTTGCATTTTTGGATGTGTAGGCCTGTTTTATTCATGGCTTGAGGTCAGCCGGTGGCTGCAGGGAGTGGGCACCCGCATCCTTTTTGGAACCTGACTGATTTTTGATTTTGACCCAGCTCAAAAATAGAAAAGCAGCAAAGGTAGAAGTAAGGAAGAACAGAAATATAGGAACACAGTGAGAAAGGGAAAAATGAAAAAGAACCTTCAAGAGTGAGGCAAAGACACAGGTTATGCAGCATGCTGGCGGAAAGGGGCATGAGGTAGAATCAGTGCTAGGATATCTTGGCTTTCAGCAACCCTGTTTGGCACATCTAGCGATGGGGCGCTGTGACAAACTATGGGCACCTGCACCCAGTGGCATAGCATGGGTGGGGCCACAGGGGAGGTTGCGGGGGGGGGGGGGCAAAATTCTTAGGGGCGCAAAATTTTAAAAGAAAAGTGGAAGGATAATTGCTTTGCCCCGGACGCTGGCAACCCACGCTACGCCGCTGCCTGCACCTGTTTGTTTACAAACTAACTACTGCCTGTTTCCTGTAATAAAATCATGACTACAAATCCAAAACTCAAAGACAAAATATGAACATGAACAGATGGGTATGCTTGCTTATTTTTGGGCAGACTAGCTGGGGGTTGGCAGCTCAGTGGGGAGAACCATTGGGAGGTGTAAATACAACCGAACAGGAGACCCAGAGTGCTGTGAGGTTGAGGAGATGGAGGGATGCCAGGCAGAAGTAAGTGATTTAAAGGAAAGAGAGATGTTTCAGTACACCTCACAGGATGGACTGTAGCATGGGTTCTAAGAAGGGGAGTAGTTGCATCCCTGCACTAGATGTTAATCAGGTCGATGAGGATCAAATCGACAGATGCCACCTTTGCTACAGAGTGCACAAGTTTCCCAGGTCCAGTCGCAAGTAGTTCATTCAGTCCAACTTTTTGCTTTGCAGTCATGGATATGTAGTCCGGATTTTATAATGAGATAAACAGGACTGCAGGTAACAGAATGCCAAGTAAAAACCTAGCTGAGAAAGTACTCGCTCATTTAAGTAGCATTCTTCTCACAGTAAAGGCATCTGTGGTTTGCTTTGCTATATAGTCCAAAAATATGGTCAAAAATCTACAGCTGGCTATGGTGACCTTGAGGCAGGGGCGCACGCTTTCCAGAGCCATGCAGGGGAGCGCTCTCCGTTCCCACTTACTTTGTACAAAAATGTAATCGCTGATCTTTGCTATTTTACTCAATACTAATGGCCAGGAGACAAATCTGTAAACACTGGGTAGATCCAGCTCCCCCCAATCATTCAGACTGGCTGACCTCATTATATGAAGTTTCCAAGATGGACATGTCTAGAACTTGCAGTAAAAAAAAACTCGCATATTGGGACCTGCTTATTCGGTGGAAATAATTCTCTTTTTTTTTTTTTTTTTTTGTTGGGGTCCTATGATTAAGCCTTTTTGGATACTCCCTGGACTATTGCATGCCTTCCCAGGCTATCGACAACGTCCATCAGGCTCTTAAGGACCTAGTTGGAGTAAATCCGACCTCCCCCCCGGGTATCTGTGGGGCAATAACCTTTCGGCCTTAAATTGTACCTTTATAGGCTGGGGCACAGAGAGACCCCATATGAAAAGCCAAGGATATCCCAGGGTATCAAAGTAAGGTTACAAAAAGGCGGCTGGTTTAAGGCGGTTGAAGGCGAATGAGGACAAAAGAAAAAAAAAAAAAAATGTAATCGCTGACATTTGGTAAATTGGATGTGGGCCTTTGAAAATTATAATACCTATCTCTCCCTTAAATCCAGTTTAATTTTTGGAAAAATAAGGCTGTGCTTCAATTTCATGTTGTCACAGTCCATAAATGCCAAGTGGTGCCTTGTCATGTGTAACACTTTCGAGTAGAGATAGGCAAGCCAGCAAATGTAGAGACCGAGACAAACCAAACCCATCGCACAAGCAAAGCCATCAAACGATTTGGCATGAAAATAAGATAACAAATGCAATGCAACATGTGATAAAGTCTCATGCAAACTAAAAAAAAGAGTTATTTCTTGAAAGATTGTCTTTCAGTTTAGTACATTAGTTTACATTGCGTTATTAACATCTATTTTTACATACAAACTTAAAAACATTTAAGATTCCCCCCTCCCCCATGCCTGTTGATGCTGCCGTGAGAGGCTAAGGGAGGTGTTTGACATATCCATTCTGCACATGGCCATTATGATTATTGTTAATGTGAAGAAATATTGTCTGTTAAAGCATATACATGTGAGGTATTATATATTGCACATCCTGAACAGATTACTAAAATGTAGTCTTAGAGCTGATAATCAAAATGCAGCACAATGAATTTGGTCAAGTGGAGGAGCCCAGCTGTTGTAGGGACACTATGTGCCATTCAGCCACTCCATGGATATCTTCTTCTCTTTTCTCCTCTTTAACACCAAAGGGGTGTTTAATTATGTCATTAACTAAATGAGTACAATTGTCAATGTATTCAATATGTATGTGTGTATCACATGTTAATTCATTCTGACACAGCATATTTTTTTAAATGCCTTGCTAAAAAAAAAAGTTACGTGTCAGGGAAGACAAGAAACTATTTTATGTTAAAAAAATCACTGCCTTTCCCTTATTTAAATAATAATATGTTTCGGGTAGGGTCAGCACCGCAATGACCGCAAACAAATAGATTAGCACAGACTGATCTAGGATTACAGGTCGTCAGTGGGACATGTGAACTGCTGTTCTACTGCAGAGAGACAGAGGATTACAGCTGAAAAAACGCTAGCTTAGATTTCATGCAGCAGTTCTACATTTAACAGTTTTTGGCACAGATTTACAAAGATTTCACGCAACGCAGCATAACATATAAATTTGCTGCACTGCTTTGTGCAAAGGGGAAAACACAGCTCTAAGCCACAGCTAATAAGATTGGGCTGCTGATCGCATCCGCTGCACGGGTGCACAAACAGGCTGCTTTCTGTAATGCACAGCCTTCCTCCCATGTCACTGAGGTGGTTGCGCACTGTCTAGGTTAGGAGTTGCACTACAGCCATACATACCCTTCCAGTACAAATGCCTGCGTATAGACAAACACAGACGTAGACGCATTGGGTATGTGCTGTGCACTGCAGCACAGAAGGAGTGTATCAGATTCCAGGGGAAAACAATGTATTCCCCTTGTTTATGCCTGCTTCTAGTAGGTGTTAGGTTTTGGACACAAAGTCCAGTCAAGCTACCTTAGTAGATAGGGATTTGCGTCAAAACCTCTGCGTGTTTGGGGTGATCTGCCCCCAGAACTACTCCTTGACACAAAGTATAAGGAAGGGGATTTGCTGCTGTGAAAAGGACTCCTTTTCAGCGCACAAAACACCTTTTGCCCTGTAATGGAAATCCTTGGTGCCACTTTGTTGGCCGTTGCATTGCGCTAGAGAAAGCACCAAGCAGATGGAAATCTGGGTCTTTGTCTTTTAGAACTCAATTAGGGAGAGAAAGAGGACGTACCTGGAGTGCTTGCCTCTGCTTTTGGCACACCAGTGACCATGGGACACAGGCAAGCCAGACATTCACCCGAGCCAGGCTCCAGCCTTGCGAGGCTCTCCCACATGTACTTCGTATAGACACAAATACAGTGCATTGCGGAACTTGTAGTTCTTTTTTTTTATATTTTACATATGACTTTATAAACCAGGGCTAGCAATGTGCTTTTGATAAAAAGCTAAGAGTAGCATCAGGTTCCATACCTGACATGGGGTCAGAGGCGTAGCTACTATTGGTGCAGCAGGTGCAGTGCACCGGGACCTGGAGCCCTGAGGGGACTATTGAATCCTGATAATGACTGCATTTTACAATCCTAACATCAGTCAAACGTCTATTTGCCTTGCTTGCACAGGGCCCAGGGCATCCTTGCTGCGCTACTGCATGGGGACCCACGGCAGTTGCGCAAAATACCTGTGTCTTTTTTCGCCGTGTTTGTTGCTATCTAAGCAGCCACGCTACTTTCTGAAGAGCGCTTTCGTCTGGAGGTCGAGACGCGCTAAAAGCGCCTTGCTCGGTCAGGTGTGAGAGCGCGAGAGTGCGAAGGCGCGAGTGGAGTATGCACGTGACCCCTCCTCGCGGCTGAGCCGGCTGCGCTCTTGAGAACGGATTAGCGTGGCAGCCCGGCTCTCCACAGGAGCGACGCATGATTATCCTCCTCCCGTCAGCTGGCGGCCTCGAGCTTCAGGGCCGTGTTCGGAGACTGCATCCTCCGGCGCCGCGAGCCTCAGTGCAGAGTTTGAGGACGAAATACCGAGCGCCACGAGGCATGGCAAAAGAGGGCCAGAGCACGTCGGACTGGCTGGGCACCGCCACCGTTCCAGGCCAATCATGCCAGGTTAAGGCAGGGTCCCAATAAACCATATTTATCGACCCACTGCCGTTGTAGCTCAGCTGCTGAGTTTTCATATTGCCTACGCGCGACATATGCACGCTTCAAGTATGATTATGCGGGGCATTTCAATGGCTTTTGTGTGATACTTTGAGGCATGCTTCACTACAACCTCAGAAAATAGCATATTTGTTTGTAATGTTCATTTTAGACCCGTTCCTTGCGACACACAGGGGTCTCAAATGGGCATGAACATCTGTAAATTTAAGAGTATTGTCAATGTGGTCTGTGGAAGGCGAAGCCATCTCTGAGGTTTGGAATTTCAGTGGACACAAGTGCCTCTACATAGCGCCGCCGCCTACTGTAGTGGCAATGAGTGCAACAGTTTCTAATATGTGTAGGCGCTACATGTACAGCGCTCAGGAGTGCAGACATCTCCAATCCCCGTAATCCATCTGCAGCCCTTGAGCTTGAAGCGTTTTAAACTGTAGTTGGTGAAAGGACTGCCTTTGCTAAGGTTTGGGACTGAACCAGTGGTAGACCTGCATTAAAAAAAAGTATGGGAAATGTGATGTGGTGCGCAAAGGGGGCTGGGTGAGTGAGCGTGGGGGCAGGATCAAAGGCGTGACTAAAAAAACAAAATATTTTGTAAAACTTTAAGGCTTTCACCTTCAGGTAACTACATATAAAATATGGCACAGCTTAAATGAAAAATAAATGCAAGTTAAGTTAATCAGTGGAAAATGCACTATTGTGCATTATGAAACCTTTAATGCACTGCAGAGGTCTCTGTGTGTAACCCGAGAGCCACAGAATTGAATCCTGGTTGATGCGGTGAAGAATAGTGACTTGTGTATGTTTAGTGCTAAGAGGTCCCAGTCTGTGACCAAATGCACTGTGAATATGTAAGTCATTATTTTAAACTTGCATTGCACACAGTATAAGACCTGCTTCTACAAAATGTGCAAAAAGGTTTAAGATACTGTGCTTCCAAAATTTAGATTTTAGTGATAACCAGACTGTACATAGCGCAATTGTTTTTATAACCGTCCATTAGAAGCACACGTTTAGCTCAGCTGCTCACTTCAGGGTACAGACACAGGAGTTCAAAAAGAATGAATCTGTGTAATCAGCGAGCTTCAAGTGATTTCATCAATTAAAGGCAATATGGCTTCCAGGCACCCTTTACATTTGCAAATTAACCAGTGGTGCACATTTATATTTCGTTCAGGCAAGCAGCCACTGTTGCAAGGCTTGTTTAGCTATCTGCCCTTTCTTCGGTTTCACAGCACAGGAGACTCCCTGCCTTACATTTCAGCTGAAGCATTTCAACTCTTGTAATTAACCATCCCAGGATGGTTCTCTTTTCACAAAAAAATAGGGGAACTGCTTATTTTAATTTAGAACCACGTCGTGCCCCTCAGATCCCACCCACTTGGACCACTGGACTGAACCCATTTCTGGTGCTTCTCAAGGCTGCTGTCTTTCCTTTCAGGAAATGCTGGTGCCTCTTGTGCCAAGACAGGACTATGTCAATCTACTTACTCCAGAAGTGCATCGGTCTATAGGGTCTAGAAGTGTAATGATTTCTGGGGTCTGTGGGAGGTGATTTGGGCCTGATTATGATGATAGCCATTGTGGCGGTACGGGCACCACTGCACCGGCGGTCCGACTGGCAAATGCAAGTTGTGCTGTCGCTCCGCCATAGGATCGCTGCTACGGCCAGGGATCCACGATCCCTGGCAGTCTTGCAGCGGTCTGAGGCCCTCGGTATGCTGGTTGTGCCGCTGCGGCACCGCCAAGTGTATTACGAGTTTCCTCACTGCCACAGTTTTCATGGCGGTGAGCCCGCCATGAAAACTGTGGTGGTGAGTAAACTAAGAGGGCTCTACAGGGCCCACTGGTGCCTCAGGGCCATGGGTATGCATGCAGGGGGACACATGGTGTGCCCCCGTCTGCATGCATGCCCAGTTCCTGCATGGCACAGACCTAACAGTTCATGTTGTGCAGGAACTTGCTTTGGTGTTCCCATGTGGTGCCTTTCTAGGGGCTCACTGCCTGGGACTGCCAAAGCACCGCCCCCCAGACCAGGAGAAAACTCCTAATCTGGCAGGCGGTGTCAGTACGGCTTTGGCGGTGTGGCCGCAGGGCACTGGCGTGGCAGCCCACTGCCACACCGCCGAAGTCGTAATCAGGCCCTTAATCATTGTTTTTCACACATAATATGAATGTACCAAAAATAAATGAACACAAGGAAGATTAGGTGGTAGGTATTAGTGCTAGAAAGTGCTAATATTCCCTTTCACGCGACAAGTTAAACTGAAAGCCAAGGTAAACAAGCACTGGGAAAGCCAATTGGTCTGGCGCTAGCCAGCAATGCTTGATTTGTTTTGTCATTGCTTTTGTAAAACTTTATTAGTGGGGCAGCTCCTGATCCTTCACCAGCAGTGGCGTAATAAATGCCCCCGCAGTGCGTGGGGGCCCCCTGAGCTCCAGGGGGCCCCCTCAGAACAGTAACCTTGCCTGGGAGCTACTGAGTGAGTCCGGAGGGCGCCCCCTCCATGTACTTTGCAGGGGGCCCCCCTCAAGTTTCGTTACACCATTGTTCACCAATATTTTTAAAAAAAGTGCATAAATGCTAAAATAATTTTTAGGTCTCAAAATCACACATTGCCATTCTATCCTCTAGCATAAGTGGAACTACTTTGTGTGTAGATGTGCTGCTTGTGAAAGAGCAGAATGCCATCACTCACAGAGAAGATATGTAGTTGTCGTAAATTCAAAATGTCTTAGCAAACACCAGACCGAAAAATGTCTTACCATTTGTTTAAAATAACCTAGTGTTGAAATAAGATGGAATTGTGGTAAAAAATGTTTGCTTTCAATTAGAGGAGGGGAGCCAACAAATAAACAGGGAGAGCTGAGTCAGATCTGAGCCAGGGGTCGGCTCTGGCTCTAAGAGCCTGTGCACAAACCAAGCCTTGAAAATATTTAGCATGTAAATCATGCAACAAATATCATGTCAGAATATGATAAGGGGTCTTAAAAAATTTTAAACGGGTATTTCTTTAACACGCTGAATCATTTCATATTAGTACATCAGATTACTTGAGAAATATTTATTAGAAGTGAATGTTTTTGAACACGAACTGAGAAACATACCCACCACTGCCCTGATGACAATGCTATTAGTGATCTAAGAGGCAAATCAGGGCCATGTGTAGCCCTATATGTGGCTGGGTGCTTGAAAGATTATGGTATAGCGCACAACATGACCTCACATACTTGAAAGTGCTCTAATATGTGCTAATGAACAAAAAGGAGAAAATGAAATAAAGTATTTGCCTAGGATCACAACATTTGGTCAATCAAGGAAGCCAAGATCGATCTCAGAGTTTCCGGTTTCATGCTGGGCAATTCAGCCACTAGCTGGGTGTCTCTTTCTGACGTCAAAGGTTAATTCTGTGTCCTTAGATTTTGTAGAATGAAATTAGAGTGAGGGTGGCAGACAGAATCCATATTTTATTTTGACATTTTTAGATAGCACAAAACTTAAGAGCTCTTCACGAAAGACACAGTTACACCTTTTTTTGGGACAGGGAGATTTTCAAGTATTCACAAGATGCTGAGGCTGAGGTTGTGATTCAAACCTGGTTACACATTTTTTTTTTTATGGAGTTTTATATAGCGCGAACTCAACCCGAAGGTATCAGTTATCAGAGCGCTTTACATGAGCACCAGTTGCGTTAGAGACCACATGTTATGTGGTCGGCAGCTATAGCCTCTGGACCACACAGCCTACTAGTGAAAGCTTGGCTCATTGTGGGCTCGAGGTTCCAAGTGGACCTTGAGATGAGCCAGGCTTCTGGCTCTAGCCTGGTTTGAGCTTTCAGTGGCTCACCCGTCTCTACTTTCAATTGAGTAAGCGTTTTTACAGACTAGGCAGACCAAGAGAATCACTTAGCTGCACATTTTCAATAAAACATACAAACATGAACTAAAGAAATTTTAAATCCCAATGTCTGGGTTGGTTAGAGGCTTGGCCTTTGATCAGGATATTTTCTCCACTGTGCTACTTTTGAAGAAAAATAGGTGCAATTGTGTTTAGCACAGGGACAGGAGTAAGGGGGCTGTTTGTGTGAGTAAATATTTCTAGTGTTTGCACGATGGGTCCTTTTTTAGCAAACGGAATTGGAGTATATGTCTATTGGAGTATATGTCTGGTTTATTGTTCTAATTGTATTTAAAAATTTTCTTTTAATCTTGGATTTCACAAATTAAATGGCACTTGAATAGTTGTATTTAAGGAATACTTGCAGTGTATACAGCTTCAGATTCATGTATTGTAAGCACTTGCACTTTTATGGTCGTAATGACCGAATAAAGTATATGATGATGGTTTTTATGAATTAAACCTTGGTAACTCTTACTGACTCCATGATCTATGAGCAGAGGGACTCTTTTAAAAGCTGGCCTACAGACAGCTTCAGCTGGTTCACCAGCATCATGTAATTGCAAACTATATATAAATAAAAAAGACATACATATATACATACAGGAGCTTTGGGGCAGCATACTTCATCCATTGGTTGGTTCACCTATCAGTCGCATTTTGCTTATGCCCTCCACACCATTGAGCATTAGGCTGTGGGTCAGCCCACTTCAACCTTTGGCTCTCTTACACTGAGAGATAGTATTTTGCCTGATCACGCGTGCACATCTGCCTAAAAAGAAATGCTCCTTAGTGACAGGCCAGTGTGCCAATATTTTACTTTGCCAATGTTGTTTTCTTTCCGTTCCTTTTGTTTTTTAAAATGTTTTTATTCATTCTTTGGTGTTTGAACTGCGTCTTCAGGCTACAGTAGTTCAAAGCCAAGAGTACAGTTGTTTGCACCAAAAATCATATTTTCATGTGATGTACATTAAAACTAAAAAAGGGTTTCGATACCTGCTTTAAGTCCATCCACTTGCCTGCTAGAAAGCACTTTTACTGTTCTATTAACATTCTATTGCAAACAGGGCACGAGTCGGGGGTCCACGCGGGTGGATGGCGTCCCCCCACTTATTTTACAGGGTGGACGCCGTCCACCCTGCTCAAAAGCTGGACTTTCTTAGATGGCGTAATTTGCCGGCCGGCCGCCCCTAACTTTCTTAGATGGCGTTGACTTACCCGCCCATCTCCCGGCTGTCAATCTAGTGTAGCGCGCGAATGCGCTACCTATCAAAGCTCTGCCTTGCCCTTTGAACTTGCCCCCATCGCCTTACAACCTTGCAGGGCGCCTACCAGTAGACGCTGTGACCTGCGACCAATCAGTGTTCAAATAAAAAACGTGCTATTGAACACTTTAAAATTCTATTGAGAACTTACTCTGAGGGGTTGTTTTCCAGTATAATTATTATTATTATATAAGGGAGACAGTTTCTGGTATAAGGAGAGGGCAGGCTTGGCAGTCTCTGTGACAGGAAGAGACATGGCACCGCAGTCTCTCTGGCATGGAACAGCCGAGCTGTGCAGTCTCGGGCACAGGAGAAGGCCAGGCTCTGCAGTGTCTGCAAGCCGGAGAGGACAGGCTGGCCAGTCTCTGTGACAGGAAGAGACACAGCACTGCAGTCTCTCTAGCACGGAACTACCGGGCTGTGCATTCTCAGCCATGGGAGAAGGCCAGAGGGCCGAGATTGCAACAGGAAAAGACAGACACAGCAGTCTGCCAGAGGAAGAGACATGGCACCGCAGTCTCTCTGGCATGGAACAGCCGAGCTGTGCAGTCTCGGGAGAAGGCCAGAGTCTGCAACAGGGAGAAGACAGGCATGGCAGTCTCTGTGACAGGGAACGGGAGGCTTTTCAACCCGATTAACAGGGAGAGGGCCAGCCCTCGAGCCTGTGACAGGGAGCAGCCGATGGCGCCTGGGCTCTACAGTGTCCGTGACAGAGAGGCCGGGCTCCGCAGCCCCTCTGACAGAGCAAGGATGATTTGCTATTTTCTTGGCTATTTGTCATGTCAGTAACGCTAGCATTACTTGTAATCCGTGCCAGGCCAACAGAAGGGCATCTGCATTTTAATTGAATTTCAGACAGAGGATAGCGAGGGGGAGGAGCGTGAGTCTGCAGTATTGAGTTGGGAGGGAAGGAGTGAGCGTGCAGTACTGAATGGGCCTGGGGAGGGAAGGAGTGAGTGTGCAGTATTGAGTGCCGGCATGGAAGGGGCTGCAAGACTTGAGCAACGCAGAGAATTAGTCACAGGGAATGAACAGCAAGAACTAAGTCATAGAGAATCAGATACTTGGAATGGGCCACAGGGGAAAAGGGCATGCAAGGAGTGAGCCACAGGAATTGAGTGACATACCGAATGAACCATAAGGAATCGACCACGTAGGGCACGCGCCACACTGGGAATGAGCCACAGACAATGGGCAACGGGGAATGAGCCACAAAGAATGCACCCAAATGGAATGGGCTCCAAGAATTGAGCAACACCGAGAATTAGTCACAGGTAATGAACAGCAAGAACTAATCCAGAGAGAATGAGATACTGAGAATGGGCCACAGAGGAAAAGGACATGCAAGGAGTGAGCCACAAGGAATGAGCTGCAGTGAATGAGCCACATATGGCAGGACGAGCTGAGTTACCAAAATCAATTTGGTAGTTGGCTGAAATCTTCATGGAAAATAGCATTTAACTCCCTATTACTGATCAGATACCTCCACAAACAGTGTCCTGGGAGGCACAGGCCATGAGGGTGAGTGGGCCTGCAGTGGACTCTGGTATCTTGCTCATGTTGAGACCTGAAAAACGCTATCAGTGGACCATCCGATACAAGTTGTCCACAAGCGGTTCCTTAGCTGCAGTTGGTAGTCCCATGAAGATTTTTCGACTGCAATAGGAGGAGGCTTCTCTTTCGTCCTGCAAAATCTGAAGAGTAAGATGTGTGGTCAGTACTTGTGTCTCGACTTGCCAATCTTGTTCAACCCTCCCATGGAGCATAGGTACTTTACCATCGCTTTTAATTGGCTGGCTTTTAGAAAGTTACATTTTCCTTGCTTAAAGCATGTGTAGGCTAATCAGTATTTGCTCTCCAATTTCTCCCAACTACTGTCCCATAATGTCTGCAATAACAGATGTAAAGAGTATCCGGTTGAAACTGTACAGTGTGCACCTTGCATTTTTTTATCATGGTCACAGTGTATTAAACTTGTCAGTATATTTAAATGTGGTGTTCTAGGTAGCATAATAAAATTTATAGTTTTGATAATCACAATTGTAGCTTCTAGCATGTGGCTTTTTTTGGTTTTTTTACAACGCACAAACTCTGCTTTTGTTCATGGTGCCATGTTTTAGTATGCCTCGCTTACAGCACTTAGTGGCTTGATTAATGTAGTTGTACACCAAACCTCATCCACATTTGGGCTGTTAATTCCTCCATACAGGGACCTTAAGTCACAGGCTTAAGTACTGAGCAGCTTCAATTGTTAAATCTTGCAATACGTGCAAATGTAAATGTAAATCCAGTATTTGTAAAGCGCGAACAGCTACCCGAAGGCATCCCGGCGCTGGGGGCCGTCGGGAAGATTAAGCAAGCTATTGCCCAGAGTCACATGGTGCTGGGCTGACCTGCCGCCGGTGCCGGGAATCGAACCGTGAGCCCCAGATTCCAGCGTCAGTCGCGCTGGCTGCGGCGCCACAGCTCTTCCCTCCATGATAGACCTGCTGCACATGTGGTCACTTCCTGTTGTGATGCCACTTCCTGTTGTGATGTCACTTCCTGTTGTGATGTCACGTCCCGCGACGTCACTTCCTGTGACACCACCTAACTTGGAGAGTCCCCCCACTTCTTTTTTTAGGACTTGTGCCCTGATTGCAAACATACGGTAGCCACATTTAGATGATGCTGTGCTTTATTTCATTGTCTTTGTACTTTTGTTGCATATGATTGCAATGAAAAATAACCATCACACCACCTTGCTAAGGTCAGAGCTATTGTCTTTGTCTGTTCTTGGTTACCCACAATGCAATTGAAAGGATTTCCCTGTGTGGCAGCAGGTACTTCATTTTCCCAGAGTGACATGCCAGGAAATCTCTTTTCAGGAACATTGACATAGCATTTCACGTCAAAGCACAGCTGCGCTGCACCATTGAAGTGCAGCCTAAAAGACAAACTCTAACTGCAGTGGGTGCGATGGCAAAGGCTGAGCCATCCTGGGTCTTTTGCATCGGATGATGCAAGAGAGCACGGGGAGTAATAGGAAATAATGTAATTACAGAAATCACAAAACTATAAAGGATTACTAAATAAGGCAGGTTAGACACAAAATATGAAAATGATTATATGACGTGCGTGTGTGTGTGAGACAGCATTTTGTCAAAGTAAAAGGGCTGGCTGAATTTTTATTTATTGAGCATTGATACTGTGCTTTGCTGAGTTCCGAGAGCCTAAGCCTTGGACTGCTCTAGTCCATATTGTGAAAGTATAGAGCTAAATGGATGTGACTCAATATTTAGTTCATCCACTATTAAGGAGGCTCCAGGACCCCAGAGGTAAATGAGTCCAGTTCTTACATATGGTGCCCGGTAACCCTCATTAACCCTATAACTTAAGTTCCAGTCAGTGCTTAATTTGAGCCGGTGTTTGCAGCTGGGCCCACTGGCACTTATTATTGTACTTCGTTGCCTATTTGAACTCATCAGAATTTGACCCAGGGCAAGAGAGAGAAACCCAAAAAAGAGGGAAAGAAGGAGATAGATGAGAAGACAGTGACAAAGGGAGAAAGCAAGGATAAAAAGAATGGACAGGAGATAGATTGATGGTCAGGGAGTATCTGGTGATGTATTAAAGATGCATGATGGGGAATCAAGACTATGCAGCTTTGGTGTTCAGCACCACAACCTGCTGCAGTGCCGGCGGCAGCTTCTGAGAAAAAGATTGGGCCCAGCACTTGTTATTGTACAAATTAGGCACTTGGTCCAGTATCAACACATTCTATATTCCTGATTGTTTTGCTTAGTAAACTGATTATAGAAAAATCTACTTACTTGCCATGATAAAGACTCCAGTCATTGTGCCAGACTCTCAAAAAAGATGGTCCCAAGCAATGCCAACATGTTGATATACTCCTCTGTAAACTTTGTGCAGCAAAGTTGAATGCATAAATCCTCTATACAGAAGATTACATGCAGTGAAATAAGTACATCACGCCTCACAAGGATATTAGGTTCTGGCAAAACTTTGGCCATCTTGGAGAAGATAATGCCAATATTAGCAGAAGGGAGCATTCTAGTCTTGTGAAAGTTATAAAGACAGACACCTCTTCCCAAGATGATAAAACCGAGAATGCTGCACATCCTTATCGGTTGCATCACAAATCCACGCCAATGGCAAGCCATGCGGGCCTGTATGGGATATGAGGCACGAACCTCTGCCCTTCCATACCCCAAGCCTTGATAACCAGTAAGATACGCTATAAAAGAAACTGACGAGTTAGACCTCTTAAAACCATGTCAATATTAGCCATAAAAACCAGTATCATCCACTATACAAGTGAGGAACTAGTTAAACCTTTTAAACCTTGTCAGTATTAGCCATCCTTAGCAATAAAGTCAACTCACTGCCTGTGCTAAATCAAAAAGAGAAATGAATGACTGTTATTCTGCTACATGCCAGCTATATGTCTTAATATTCACTTGACGTCTATTACTTGTTAAAAGACCAGATGCCAGGCATTTTAACACGTCACCCTGCAGGCTTTACACTGCAATAGGCAGGCTACAATGGTAGGCCTGAAGCCATGTTTTCCTTTGTCACCCTAGCGGATGGCACAATAAGTGCTGCATTCTATAGGTGACATTTTAACTTTCTATGCTGGCACTATATACGGTGGTCTTATAAGAAAGTTAAATAAGCCAATCAGGGATAATCCAATTTCTATATGATATAAAGGTCATCACACATACAATGGGCACTAGACTGCAGTGCCCCAGTGTGCAAAACCTAAAAACCAGCAATAGCATTCACTAAACAAATGGGGGTTGACCACGCAAAAAGGGGCATTTTCTCAAACACAGTTTACAACCCTCCAGATTAATAGGAAAGAGTGACCAGAATAGTACCTGGGTGGAGTCAGATGCTAACTAAACCAGACACAAAAAAACGGATTGGTATTCTGTTATCACCGGATCTAACTCAGACTTTACAAGTTCACATACTTCTGATTTTTTCAGACAAGGGAGAACTATGTTTTCATTCCCCAACCATAATTCCATGATTCGATCACTATTAGATCAACTTGGTCTTGCCATTTGCAAACCCAAGGGGAAAACAATTGGTATGACATACCAGCTAATTGCTAGAGCATTTACAGCTCTTACACCGGCAGTATAACCTGATGTGATCTTAAGTCTAGTTACTGAATGAATGAGGAAGGAAGAGGATACATCCATTCCTGAAAGACAAAACACTCTAACCAGGGAGTGTTCACCCATCAAATAGTACACAGAAGAATTGTTAGCTGAAAAACTAAGATGAGGGGACCCAAAGGAAAGGTCGCTCCCCCGCCACACAGCTCCGCCTGTGGTGTCCTGCCCGCTTCTGCTGCTGGTAAGCTCGCCCTCTGCTTGTGGCCTCGGTGCCCGTTTTTCGTCTGTTTTCCCTCGCTGCCCCCACTGTATTTTGTCCATTTTTTTTTCCTTCTGTACCCTCGCTGCCCCCATTGCTGTGTGCCCGTTTTCTCTTCTGTCTCCCTCGCTGCCCCCACTGTATTTTGTCCATTTTTTTCCTTCTGTACCCTCGCTGCCCCCATTGCTGTGTGCCCGTTTTTCTCTTCTGTTCCCCTCGCTGCCCCCACTGTATTTTGTCCATTTTTTTCCTTCTGTACCCTCGCTGCCCCCATTGCTGTGTGCCCGTTTTCTCTTCTGTCTCCCTCGCTGCCCCCACTGTATTTTGTCCATTTTTTTTCCTTCTGTACCCTCGCTGCCCCCATTGCTGTGTGCCCGTTTTTCTCTTCTGTTCCCCTCGCTGCCCCCACTGTATTTTGTCCATTTTTTCCTTGTGTACCCTCGCTGCCCCCATTGCTGTGTGCCCGTTTTTCTCTTCTGTTCCCCTCGCTGCCCCCACTGTATTTTGTCCATTTTTTTCCTTCTGTACCCTCGCTGCCCCCATTGCTGTGTGCCCGTTTTCTCTTCTGTCTCCCTCGCTGCCCCCATTTCCCTGTGTCCTTCTTGCCTTCTGTACCCCTCGCTGCCTCTCTCCAATCCCGCCGCTGCGTCCCCTGCGGCCCCGCCCCCCTGACTGCCCATTTGCTGCCCCTGCCTCCCAGCTGCTCCTCCCTCCCACCTCCCCATATATGGCGGCCGCTGTGCGGCCGAAGGCGCGCCTAAGGCAAGCCCGTCTGCGCCCGTCCGTGCCTGGACCGCGCCCAGCGCCAGAACCCCTGGGCCGTGCGCCCGGCACCAGCCTCGAGGACCGACGCCGATACGATGCCACCACACTCCACGCTCTCAACCCCGGACGGACGCACAACTGCTTCAAGGCTGCCCCGAAACGCACCCATGGTCCCTTCACCTGCCGGAACTGCAGCTACACCAGCCTCAGAGCCACCGAGGCACCCGCCAAGAAGGACCGCAACCACCTCCGATGCATCCTACTGAACACCCGCTCCGCACGCAAACACGCCCGTCGAGCTCTGGGACCTGCTCGACACATCATCACCAGACGTCGCCTTCCTGACAGAGACCTGGATGAACGACTCCTCCGCCCCCGACATCGCCATAGCCATCCCAGACGGCTATAAGATCACCCGCAGAGACCGCGTCAACGCAGTAGGAGGAGGAATCGCCATCGTCCACAAGAACACCATCAGGGTCTCGACCAGCACCGACAACACTCTCAGCACCGCCGAACACATGCACTTCCAGATCCACACGGACCCCAACACCACCCTCAGAGGCACCCTCGTCTACAGACCCCCTGGGCCCCGACCCCAGTTCAGCGACTCCATCGCCGACTTCATCAGCACGCACGCCCTGACCTCTACCGACTACATCCTCCTCGGAGACCTGAATTTTCACCTGGAGAACAAGAACGACAGCAATTCCACCACCCTGATCGACAACCTCGCCAACCTCGGTCTGAGCCAGCTCGTCACAACACCGACCCATTCCGCCGGCCACACGCTCGACCCCATCTTCTCCTCCAGCTCCCACGTCTCCTTCAGCCACACCACGGAACTCCTCTGGACCGACCACCGCTGCATCCATTTCACCTTCCAGAAACCCACCACACACCACCGCACCCAACAGATCCCACGCCGCTGCTGGAGCAAAGTCACCGAAGACCAACTACAACCCTCGCTCTCAGCCCTCCCTCCGACCCATCCAACACCGACGACGCTGCCTGCAACCTCAGAAGATGGATGGACGACTGTGCCAACACCCTCGCCCCGCTGAAAAAACCTACCTACGCTGACACCACCAAAAGAGCCAGCTGGTTCACATCGGAACTCCTAGCTTCCAAGCGTACCTGCCGGAAACTAGAGAAGAAATGGCACAGTGATAAGACACCGGACAGCCACGCAGCCCACAAAGACGCCATCCGTAACCACCACCACCTCATCAAGTCCACCAAGAGAATCTCCTCAAAGACCGCCTCGACAACAACGCACACAACAGCAAGGAGCTTTTCAACATCGTGAAGGAACTCTCCAACCCCAGCTCCAACACCAACGACATCCCACCGTCGCAACCCCTGTGCGATTCCCTCGCCACCTTCTTCCACCGCAAGATCGCCGACATCCACGACAGCTTCAACACCCAGACAGCCCCAACTAAGATCGATGCACCAGACCCGCCGCACACCATCGACCACGATCCCCTGCCAGCCTGGGCCAGCGTGAACATCGAGGACACCATCAAGACCATGAGCACAATACACTCCGGCTCCCCGTCAGACCCTTTCCCGCACCACATCTTCAACAAAGCCAGCAGCTCCATCGCACCCCACCTGTGCAACATCATCAATCTCTCCTTCGAGACCGCGACCTTCCCAGAGAGCTGGAAACACGCAGAGATCAACGCCCTACTCAAAAACCCAAGGCGGACCCGAGAGACCTCAAGAACTTCCGGCCCATCTCCCTGCTTCCGTTCCCAGCCAAGGTCATCGAGAAGATCGTCAACAAGCAGCTAACCCGATACCTCGAAGAAAACAGCATCCTGGACCCATCCCAATCGGGGTTCCGCAGCAACCACAGCACTGAGACTGCCCTCATCGCCGCCACCGACGACATCAGGATCCTGCTGGACAACGGTGAGACCGCAGCCCTCATCCTGCTGGACCTCTCTGCCGCCTTCGACACTGTCTGCCACCGCACTCTACGCGCACGCCTCCACGACTCAGGGATCCGAGACATGGCCCTGGAATGGGCCACCTCCTTCCTCGCCGGCAGAACCCAGAGAGTCCGCCTCCCACCATTCCGATCCGAAGCCTCCGAGATCATATGCGGCGTACCCCAGGGATCGTCCCTCAGCCCAACACTGTTCAACATCTACATGGCCCCGCTCGCACGCATCGCCAGACAGCACGACCTCAACATAATCTCCTACGCCGACGACACCCAACTGATCCTCTCCCTCACCAAGGACCCCCTCGCCGCCAAATCCAACCTCCATGAAGGGATGAAGGCCGTCGCCGATTGGATGAAGATCAGCCGACTAAAACTGAACACGGAGAAGACAGAGGTTCTCATCCTCGGCTCCAACCCCTCAGCCTGGGACGACTCCTGGTGGCCAATGACGCTGGGAGCAGCCCCGACACCCACCGACCACGCACGCAACCTGTGAGTCATCCTCGACTCAACGCTCTCCATGGCCAAGCAAGTCAACGCAGTCTCATCCTCCTGCTTCAACACCCTCCGCATGCTTCGCAAGATCTACAGGTGGATCCCGACAGACACGAGAAGAACAGTCACCCAGGCCCTCGTCAGCAGCAGACTCGACTATGGGAACGCCCTCTACGCGGGAGCCCCGGCCAAGCTCATCAAGCGACTGCAACGCATACAAAACGCCTCCGCACGCCTGATCCTCGATGTACCACGCCACAGCCACATCACCCCCCACCTGAGGAACCTGCACTGGCTCCCCGTCGACAGGAGAATCTCCTTCAAACTCCTCATCCACGCACACAAGGCACTCCACAAGACTGGCCCAGCCTACCTCAACAGACGACTCCTCTTCTACGTCCCCAACCGCCAACTCCGCTCCGCCGACCTCTCCCTCGCCACCGTCCCTCGCATTCGAAGAACCACCACCGGCGGCAGATCCTTCTCCCACCTCGCCGCCAAGACCTGGAACACCCTTCCACTAAGCCTACGACAGACCCAAGACCTGCTGACCTTCAGGAGGCTACTCAAGACCTGGTTGTTCGACCAGTAGCAGCACCCCCCCTTTTTTTCTCCCCCAGCGCCTTGAGAGCCTCGCGGGTAAGTAGTGCGCTTTACAAATTCTGTGATTGATTGAGATAGAGTAATACCTCCCTGAAGACCAGCTGAAATTCTTATTCCAAAGGCAGAGGTGGGAGGACTTAGTCCTGGAAGCCAAAACATGTATACTCATAAAATTCATCATTTTTAGGATATAATCAAGGAGATGTTCAAAGTATATGACGAGTTGTCATATCAAGCGCTTCAGAAAATCAAACCACTGCCACGCAAGAACTTTGTGACAGATTGAGAGATTATTTCCAGTCAATTGAGCAGACACGGGCAACACCTTGCATGGAAATAGTGTAAAGCTAATGCTAGAAATCATTGCCATGGTAAAAATAGCAGTCAAACATAGTTTAACCTACTGTCAGTATGAGATACCGATCTGGTATTAAAGCCGAAAGGGGCATTAGGACCACTTGAAACATCTGCACGAGTTATGTCATGAAAAGAATACCAGATACAGCTAACCCTCCCACTCCCCTATTAAAATTCCTTAAATCCCCATGAACTGAACAGCTACCCTGATCAAGTCTGCCATATCTGGCTCAACTACTAGAATGTACTATGGCCAAGCAGCCACAACACTAGCTGGGAGCTTGAGATAAGGTACCCTTTGAGGGCTTTAGCTCAGCCTTCAGTTGACTTTCATAGGGAGAAGCTTTGGATAAGCTTTGAGCTATATTTATTGTAATGTCTACATTGCCCAATGCATAAAGCAGTTGCCAAAGCACAATTACAGGTGATGGTGAGTTGTAATGTGTCACACAAAGTCTCAATGTGAAATACCTGGGAAAACATGCAGAAATTGGCACAGAAATACCAATTCCTGCATTTTATTCCGCAAATATTGCAATTCTCTTTATTTCTCTGCCCGCTGCATTACCAAGATGCCCAGTAATGGTGTTTCTTGGGTGAGGAAATAACAAGGATTATTGTGGGTCACTCGCAATGAAAGCTGGGGTGTTCTGGCTGATGGAGATCTGTCCTTCATCATTCAGATTCAGACAATAACAAAGAGATGTCACTTCAGTCTGAGAGTGTCGTTTCTGATTCTTCCATTTATGCCGGAGGTGAAACAACAAGTAGTATCAGGGTCCATGAGCCCATATCATTTGGAATACATGACGTAAAATTATTAATTTCAAATTAAACCACGAATATTGATAAGATGTGTGCTGACTGTGGCTCTCGTAACACACACCTATGAATGCAGTGATGGAGGCCTGCAAGGGGCAGCAGGTCCCCGGGCCTGCTTTCGCTTTCACAATGCACCAGCATTCGGAGTGCTATCACTCACAGTGACAGTGATGACAAACAGCGGCACGTTGTGAAAAGGAGTGAAGCCCCACAAGGCGGGAAACAGCAGGAACAACGCGAGCAGAGCCACACGTGCTGTTTCCACACAAACTTAACCACACTTGCCTGAACCATGCATATGCGTGGTTAAGGCAGATAGCGGTCTCGTTTTCAGGATGGGCGGGGAGAAGAAGAGGAACCGTCGGAATAGAAAGCTCCGGACGTGGACAGGTAAGTGGGGCTGGGGCCGGGTTGAGGGGGTAGTTATTAGGAGTGGGGGTTGCTTTTAGGGCTCAAGGCGCAGGGGGTCAGTCTACTTTTAGGAAGGGGGGCAGGGTTTTAGGGCTCAGGGTGGGCAGAGGAGGTCGGGGTAGTTTTAAAGGCTGGGCCCGGTTTGGGGGGTGGGTAGTTTTTAGGGGTGGAGATCACTTTTAGGGCTCAGGGTTGGCGGAGGGGTCGGGGTACTTTTAGGAAGGGGATCAGGGTTTTAGGGCTCAGGGTGGGGGAGGGGTAGTTTTAAGGGCTGGGTTTGTGGGGAGTTTTTAGGAGTGGGGGCGGTTTTAGGGCTCAGGGCTGGGGGTCGCTTGTTTTTTTATTGTAATTGGGGCAGAGTTTTAGGCCTCATGGCAGTGGAAGGGGTTGGGGTAGTTTTATGGACAGCGCAGGCTAAGTTTTAGGGCTCAGGGCGGGGGGGCTGGGGTCGGGGTAGTTTATGGTAGAGGGCAGGGTTTTAGGCCTCAGGGGGAGGGGCCGAGGTAGGGGGATAGAATTTTAGGGTGGCGACGGAGTGTCGGGGTACTGGCAATCCTAACCATGCATACCCCCTTACCACTTATGCCTTTACAACAAAATTGTGTGGTAAAGGAATGCATGATTAAGGCGCATTTGTGGTTCGGGCTGCGTGGTAGAGGCACGCGTGGTTTAGCCATGCGGGCCTCTGTCATACAACCCCCAAGGCTGCTCCCTTGTTAAGCCCCATCCTCAAGCTGTCAGTGCAACGGCTGCCGCCCACCATGGTCAGCCTCCATCAGTGCTGGACTGGGGACCCAAAGGCAGCCCTGGCAAAGATGCTCAAACCAGCCCTGCTTCCTTCTTCTATTCGCTCTTTCGATCTCTTTCCGTCCATCCATTCTCTTTCTCCTTCCTTCTTACTCTCTGATCTCTCTCTTCTTTCTTCTCCCTCTCCCTCCCTCTCTCTCACTCTCGAAGTCCCCTATGCCTGCTGCAAATAACCTCAGGGGCCTGGGGGTGTGTGGCAGAGGCACCAGCCGCATCCCTGGTTTTCAAAACCGGCCTCCGATGGCTCCAGCCAACCAGGGAAAATGACGGATGAAATAAAAGGCTTCCGCTCTGTGAATTGTCATTACAAGCTGCTGTCAGCTGATAAACATTGACTTCTATGCAGCTGCTCGAGCGGTTGCATAAGCTGGGGCATATTCGGTCAATTCCAAGGAGCGGGGCACACCCTTTGCCATCCAGTTTCCTTTGTACCTTGCAAGCATTGCAGAATGTGCATTTGCTCTGCTGTTTAGATGGAGAACAGCTCCTTGGACCAACCACTCCGCGGCTTCCAGTGAAATCAAAGAGCTGGCTTATGAAATTTTGATTTTTAATTTGTTCCTTTTAACCAGTAATTACAACTGTACCCATTTGTTGCATGGTAATAATAATTGGATGCGTGCCGCATTGTTCGGTGGGTGATGGAGTACCAGTCGGAAGAATGCGCGACACGCTAATGCATATTTGCACGTTGCTGTGGTCGGTTGCCGGGGCAGCCTGTAGCCAGGCTACTGTGCTAATACCAGTGGAAAGATAAGCACGCGTGAAGCTAGCACCGCGGTGTTTCTGCCTGGGGAGCAGAGCTGCACACCTGCCCTGCACTCGTATATCACCTCTCTTGACGGCCCGATGCAAGATAACAACTGCACACTTCGGCTGGCTCTGAAACACTGTTGTCTTAGTGATTCACGCCGTGTCAAACCAGCCCTGAAGAATGGGCCGCTGCCAGGAGCCGAGGCGTGCTGGCGCAGGGAGTGCTGCGAAAAATGCAGCCCCTGATTTCGCAATCCGTGCGGCTCGAACACACAGACGCGTCCTTTTACAATCGCAGGGCCAGAGATATTTTCAGCCGTAAATATGTGTGCAGTAAAAGATCTTTTAGGGCACAGGTGTTGGGGGATTATCGCAGGACAATGCTAATTGGAGAGGATGTAGCCTTACGGCTAGAGTGGTCGACCTCGAAGCTGAGGAACGGGGTTCGAGTCTCGGCGTCGGCTCAGCTTCCTTTGATTCTGGGCAAATCACTTAATCTCCCTTCCTGTGCCTAACAAAAATGAATGTGTCCATCTGTAACGAAACTGGTGCTCATGTAAAGCGCTCTGATATCTTTGGTTCGAGTTCGCGCTCTATAAAACTCTAAAAAAAGCAAATGCTGACATGTCAACAAACCTCTGCATGCATTGTGCAGACTCCCCTGAAACCTAAGTATGTTATGTTATTAGACAGCCCTGAGGAAGGCCATTAATCTTTACTACACCAAAACATCACTACTGCTCACTTACCTTGCCAGGCGGAAGGACAACACCATCGAATGAGTATTATCAATTGGTAAATGTCAGGAGTTTCAGTTGGCCTTCTTAGCTTTTCATTTTTGAAGATTGTTTTGGGCCTAAAAAATATAAAACTTTAATAAACAGATGTGTCATAGGCACCTCAGGTGTTGCCATCTTTTTATTAACTCAAAGCGTCGGGTATTCTCGCCCAGGGCCAGGTTATTTTCTCACGCGCTCCTGTACTCTGCGCCTTCAGTACCCTCCCTCTGAGCAATCGTGCCCTTCCCACAGCCCTCGGGTCACAGCCATTCAACCTCCTGCCCCTCACTTTCTGGCAGCATTGCCTACAATGGTGGCTCTGTTTGTTGTTTGCAGATAATAGACCTCGCACAACTTTTTGTTTTGAAGTGAGGAGCAGTGGAAACGGAGTTGCCTGTGTCCTGTCACAGGTAGGCAGTACCTCTAGTCAGTGACTGACGCAAAATGATGGGGGCACCTTGCAGAATGTGAAGAGAGGCCCCTGAGTCTTCCATATCTCACAGATATTCATTGGCCTTGGTCTGAATGGGGGCCCCCTGAAGACTTGGTGGTTCCCCCTGTGCCGCAGAGGCTGCAGGGTCCTGTTTTATGCCTGGGTCTATAGTATGTGATGGAAAATGGTGTATCGACCTCTCTTTTGCATGATACCAATACATTTCCGTCATGTTATCCATTGATTTTATTACCCAGCATGTACCCTCTGGAAATCCATTGGTGGTCCAGTGCAGGTTGCTGCTTGCAATGCTGAGCTCAAACATCGAAGAGCTCAAATCACAAAATACTACCCTGATCTATACTGTGCAGATATTGCTCATGCAAGATCTAACTGGAAGGGTGGACGCATGAACAAAACCTGCTGCTGCTGCATAAGCAAAATTGCCTTGAGCATGTGCATCTGCCTTGGTTGGAAATCTGTGATCCGGGCATGCGAAAGGGGGTTTAAGGCACATTCTCAGAGCATCCTCAAGTCGCAAAGAGATACGCTAAAATAGGCATTCAGCGCACTTTTTTTTGTTGCTGTTTTATATAGCTCAAACTCGACCCAAAGGTATTGGAGCGCTTTACATGAGCACCAGTTACATTACACAAGGACACATTTATTTTTGGTAGGCAGGGGGAGATTAAGTGATTTGCCCAGAATCACAAGATATTGAGCCGTACATCGAGACTCAAACCTGGTTCCCCAACTCGAAAGTCGCAGCTCTGACCTTTGCGCCACATCCTCTACTTCTAGTTCTGCTACAGTCCTGAACAGACACAGGGAAAGGCTCAGTGCAGAAATGTTCCACAGCTTAAGTGCACAACCCGTCCTCCACCACTCATCATAAACATCAGTGGTGGAGTACATCAGTGGTGGAGTACAAATTTACATTTTTGACCCTCAGTGGTAGAAATTAAATGTGGAAGGGGGTGGGGAGGCACGCCCATGCACTCCACCTAATCTATGAGTGATTCCACCCCCAAGCCAACCTCTCATACAAATGACAGCCTGTGACCAGAAGTCTTGTTTTAAGACAGAGATATCACAATCTCCGGCCGTATTTATTCATTAAGCAAGAATTTGTGAAAAAAAGTTTACACTAAAAATAGATGATTCCTATTTACAAGGTTGTAACACAATTCTTCTAGACATCGAGTCACCTACAACCCAATTCCTCCTGGTGCATCAACAAATACTCTGCGAGCTCAAGGTTTTGCCTTGTGGGACGCAATGCACATTAGACCAGTGTATGCATGCCTGCCATGGAGATGGAGCATAAGAAGACCTTTTAGAACCAAGAATGGAATGTTTGGGTCTGGACTGAAAATCAGAAGCTTCCCTGAGCAGGCAATAACTGCTGTAATATGCCCACTCAGGAAGCATCAAAGGCTGTCTAGTGCCTGTCTCTCTGGCTCTCGGGCTGCTCCTTTATCCTTTACCTTTGTCCTAGTGCACGGGTCTGGCTCCATCTTCTATCCCTCACCCCATCCTCCCCGTTGTTACCTTTCTTTCATAGAGCAGTTGGGCTCATAACCTGTAAGCTAAGTTTAAGTTTTGGCTGTATTGATCCACCTTTTCTTTCTATTCGAGTGAGCTCCTCATCTGGTGGAGGTGGGCTTTCTGCACCACCATTATTTCTCCACTGAGTCCTCCATAATAAAAGGAGGTTCTGCTTTGTAGGAGAGGAGCCGGCAAGGACCTGCAGGACTCTCATGCACAGTTCAAAATATGCCAACTTGTGCACATGATTGCACAGTGCCCACGCCCCACAATCAGATCTTTGTATCATCACAAAAGAATGGTCATTGGCTAATAACTTTACTTCCCTTAGCTGCGGGGCATTAGCGGCCTTTAAATAACACCTCCTTCTTTATGGCCTCTAACCTGTAGCTGGTCCCCATAATTTTGGGAGTGGGTAACTAACAGCAATCATTTACATAGGTGTGAGCAATAATCATTATTTGGTGCTTAAAGATAATTCAGATTTTGATGTGCACTTTGTAGTCATTCTTGCTTAAATTAATGCTGAATGTCAGTAAGAAATCATTTCAACCAAGAGAGACAAAATAGGAGTGTGCTTTTTTGCAATAACATCAATTAATTGCCCTGGATAATTGTTCTTTCCACTGGCTAAATATGCTTGGTGTACAAAGCAAACATTGGCTTTGACCAAAATAAGCTTGTTGAAGGTTCAAGACTAATAGAGGTCACTGGCTTGCCTGTTAACAGTTCACTGCAGCCCTCTGCCAGTGTTGTAAAAATTCGAAATTTGTGATATATTTGGGCAAGAGGCAACTTCTTTCTAGCCACCAACCTGTTCTTATCATATCTGATCTATAGCCCACCTCTAAGGTTTCAGAGTCACATGTCTCTTGAGAATTCCCTTTTATAGCTATCAATCTGTCCTTAGGCAGCACCACCCCGATTAAAAGGCTGAGGGCCGCATTTTAACGTTTGTGGCCTGCTGAAGTTAGATTTGTTCACTCCTTCAATTGACATGTTTACCCTGAAAGGGCTTCTCCAGTCGGAGAAAGGCAGCAGGTCCATCATGCCATGGAGGCTTAGTGGGAATGTTGTCTTCTATATTGCTGCTGAAAAGAGCCTCCAGAGTAGTCTTTCTCCCGAAATACTACAATTAATGTGCGCTGTGTACTTGGAGTTTTACACAACACCTCGGGACACTTCTGGGCGTTTTCTGTCCAGCACTGGAAAAGCTAACTTGGAGGAACAAGACAGAACAGACTCTTGCTGTGATGGCATAAGATTTGCAGCAAAGGTTCTCCGGACAAGGGCTGGAGGGAGTCCGCCCATCAAGAAAACGCATGTAAATGAGCCGTAGGAACAGAAATGATGGCTGGTGACGAATTCAATGTTTGTTAGATGTTCTTTTACCTTTCTCATCTAAATGAGGCTTTTGTTAAAATGTTTGATATACCCCTTGACTCCCCTATACTCAATAAATTGCAAGTGGCAACAGAGCTGTATTCCCTTGTGTCTTTGCTAACACTGCACATCCAGAACTACAAGGCATATGTTAATAAGCCCAGAATTTTGAGGAAAAATTGTATTTCTTTACACTATGCACCTTTTATTAAATACCAGTGGGAGTAAGATTTGCCTTTCAAAGGCAATTTTGTTTGGGATTTTATCATCTCCACACAATTGAATTGTGGGTGACGGGTTGGTACCCGGATGGCATATCTTTTTGTCCTAATGGAGACCGGTGTTATATGATACAAAACAGGGGCTGAAAAAGGACCAATTCCATGTTTGGACTGAACTGTACTGGGAAATTTATTTCTTGAACTTAATGTACTATTTATGGTACAGTTCATGATTAAGCTGTTTTACAGCCAAATCGTTATGTAAACATGTATCAATGGTCTGTTTAGCTCACATGTTTTTATGTATTTATTTTTCAATACTGTGCTATCACCAAATATATTTTGCAGCACCCTGAGGTGATTCATCTATCTTACAATATCATTCATTTAAACAGATGTTTCTTTTGTGTTTACTGTACTGCTTACCCTGAAATCATTAATGATATTTTTTGTGCAAATGAGACTCCTCTAGTCTAGACCCATTGTTTTTTTTAATCTCGAACAACTCAGGTTCCATGGAAAACATGGTTGCCCTTTTTAAGCCGCAGCCTACTAAACAGTGCAGCTTTCTGATTTGCTAAAGACGTCTTGGGGACATTCAGAAAGCTGACCTAGGAATGCATTCCGCCCGTTGCTTACCATTGGCTTTGTGGCTTGTTACTCACATTTTGTGGCTATCTATTTCCTGACTTTATTTGCTTTAGGCTGTCCAGCTCGAATTCGTTCCTTCCCATTGCCCAACACTTGTTTACTGTATTCTTCCACGAACTCGCTTTTTGTAAACAGGCCTTTAAATCTTGTTCTTATCTTGTCACATTTGCTGTGCATTCAAAGAAAGACAGAGGTCAAATGTCAAGCTGTGTTTATTTTTCTTTCTCTGACTTCAAAGTGAGAGGATTTATGTGACAATCATGCTGGGTACTGGGGCCTGCTTGAGAAAAGCTGTACAACATTATTTTGTTTTCTAGCACAAAACAAAATTTTAATGTTTGTATATGTTGATGAACAAATCATTACATTGGGTGATGACATTTCTACATATTATCATTTGTGCTCTGTATACTTTTCTCAGTAAAACTGTATGTGAGTGCAAATGTAATGGTCATTTCAATTAAAGATCTGTTGTCTGTAATGGCAGTATGCCACCATACCATGCATACTCCACATTACCCCATTCCACTCTACTCTGCGCCACTCCATGTCACTGCACTCTACTCTGCACCACTCCATACTACGCCACTCCACTACACACTGCGTCACTGCACTTTTCTCTGCACCACTCCACTCTATGCCTCTCTAAGTTACACCACTCCACTCTATTCTATACCAATGCACTGTACCCCACACTACTCTACAGTGCATCACTGCACTCTTTGCCACAGCACTCTACACCACTCTGCGCAGCTACACTCAGTGCCACCCTACTCTGCAACACTGCACTCTATGCCACTGCACTCTACGTCAATGCACTCTACTCTGTACCACTCCACTGTACACCAGTGTACTCTACTCTGCACCACTCTACGCCACTGCACTCTATGCCAATGCACTCTACACCACATTACACAAAATCAATTTACTCTATGCCACTCTACTGTATGCCACTGCACTCTATTCCAATAACACTGTGTCACTGCACTCTACGCCACTCTATTATTCTCTTTACCACTGCACTCTACACTACTCTATTCTACTCTGCACCACTGTAATCTCTGCTGCTGATCTCTACGCCACTCTACTCTGCATCACTGCACTCTACGCCACTCTACACTGTGCCACTACACCCTTTGCCACTTTCCTCTGCAATCTGCGCCACTGTACTGTGCACCACTGCACTCTACACCAATGCACTCCATGCCACTCTACTATACACCACAGCACACCATGACAGTATACTCTGCAACACTGCACTCTCTGCCATTCTACTTTATGCCACTCTGTTTTATGCCACTCTATGCCACTGAACTCTGCATCGCTCCACTCTACGCCACTGCACTCTATGCCAATCCACTCTAACTCGCTCTAATCTACTCTGCACCACTGCACTCTAGGACACTCTACTCTATACCCTGCTGTTGCAAAGTCATCCTGTGCCCTGGGCACACCCCAACATTTTGCTTACTGGTGGTAACTGACTCTGACTGACCCTGGGCTCTGCCTAACCAGGCCCAGGGCCCGTGCTATGCTGAAAACACTTAGAATACAGTGACAGCACCTACATACACTAGGGTACACTGAGGGTTGGGGTACCCCTGTGATTGGCATGTCCTACCCCATAGGGCCCTAGTACATAATAGGGCAGGGTGATTGAAACTACCTATCAGTCCCTAGTATATAATAGGGCATGGCAGTTTAGAGGCCAGCAGACCTTTCTGCACTTGCATGTGTGCACTGCTGAAGCCTGAGGTCATTTTAAAAGTGGCTCTGTGTGGCAGGACTGCTTTTAAAAAGTAAATTGTGCCCAAACTCGACTTTTGTGTTTGGGTCACTTAAAAATGGTTAACCTACAATGTTTTGGCATATTAGGTACCCCCAGGGTCTCCCAGGGATGGGGGGTCCCAGGGATGGGGGGTCAGGTATCTATAAGGTGGCCCCTTATAAAATTTGTTTTATACGCGCTGGGTAAAGTGAAATTGCACATTTCAGTCCCCACATTGTTATAAAGTGCTGCTCAAAATCGACTTTGGTGGTAGGAGCACTGTGGAGGGAGGATCTGCAATATTTTTACATATTCAGAACCCCTAAAGTCTCCCCTAGGTGTTTCTGGGATGGGGGGTCCTGTAGATATATGTAGCGTACTTATAAAATATGTTTTTATAAGCCCTGGTGCTGAAAAAATGGCCCAAGTCACTTTTCCAATTGCAAATCCCATGCCATAGGTTAACATTGGAAAAGGTTATTAGTTAATAACTGGAGAAAGAAAAGCCATAAAACTAGGATTAAAGGACTCAGTAGAATGGTAATGATAAATCCAACAATATGGTATTGTTGAATTTATTGTAAAATGTGCAGACAAGAAGTTATAAGACTTTTTTGTTGTCTGTAAGCCAAAATTCAACCCTGTACTGCTCATCCCTGATTGGTCAGAGATAAGTGGGTGAGCCTGGCTGCTTTGAAGAAGTGATAAATGACCCCTGGGGTTAGGAAGTCTCTCGGGGAGGAGAGGTTGCTGGGCATAGGAATGCCAGAGCAGGGGGAGGAGTCGTAAACCATGGTCTTCAAAGGAAAGAGAAGGCCTCAGTGTCATTTACACCTTTAAACGGTTCACCTACAGCCAGATGCTAGGATTAAGGAAGGAATGAGCAGATGCAAGGGGGAGAGACTATGCAGAATAGCCATCCTAGGGGTGTGTCTAGCCAGCTCTTCTCTCCCTGCTGAAGATTCTGACATTTTGAATTTTGGAAGAATAGTGGTTTCTGGGTTAGCATTTTGCCACACTCTGCAGGAAGTGGTCAGACCTTTGGGTGGAACCCTGCAGCTCATTGGACAGGAGTGCCCTCCTGCTTGACCCCAGAGAACACTGAATAAGTATCTGCCTCTCAGATCTGCTGCTTGAAACTTAAGAGAATCAGAAGGGTCTGCGCTGAAGAGTTTGATGTGTATTTCCAAAGGCCTGCACTCTGGAGTTTGCGCCTTTTGCACCATTTGAAACTACAGCCCTGTGGATCAAACCTGCTTCAAAATGACTAAAGAGTGGACTCTCTGCAAGCTACAGGTTAACAGAGCTCACCTGGACCATCACCACCAAGAATCCCCAACCTGGAGTACTACCAGTGGATTTGTAAGGGTTTTGTCCAAGTGGATTGCAGGAATTGAAGTCTCACACTTTCAAGGCCCCTCTTGGAGATTCCAGACCCTTGGATTGTGTGTTGGATACTTTGGGACCCGCAAGAAGAACTTCAGGAAGAAGTTCTAACTGGACCCAGCCTGCTGGAGGGGGCTGCACAAGAGTGGTGAGAGATCCTCCAGAACAATTGCTAAAGGTGAATGTGTCCCTGTCAGAGGCAACAAAATGACTAAAAGGGGCACTGTTGGTTTCTAAGCACTAGAAAGTGACTAATCTTTAAAAATTCATATCTCTGGTTCCCTACAGTGGATTTTTTTTCATTTTGGTGTCATTTAAAAGATAAAAATATTTCCTATTTTTATCAATTGGTGTTGGATTTTTATTTTATGTTGTGTCTTAATTATTTATTGAATTGGTGTTTTTAAATGCTTTACATAACTGTCTTTGAAGTTAAGCCTGCCTGCTCGCAGCCACGTTACCAAGGGTTGAGCATAGGAATAATTTTCTAAGACCTATGCTGAGCCCTATACTGTGTTAGTGGCCTTATTGCCAGTGGCAGACCTACATTTGCCCCTACCAATAATCCACTTACCAACACCTGCACTCTAGGCTACTTCACTCTACTCTGAAACAATCTACTCTATGCCACTGCAGTGTATGCACTCTATTTCACTCTGCACCACTCCACTGTACGCCAGTCCACTGTACGCCACTCCACTCAACACCACAGCACTCTATGCCACTGCACTCTATGCCACTCTACTCCACTGCACTCTACGCTGCGCCACTCTACGCCTCTGCAGTCTACGCTATGCCACTGTACTTTAAACCTATGCTAACTACTTTGCATCACTGCATTTTATGCCACTATACTCTACAACATTCTCTCTATGCCACTGCATGCTACGTCACCTTACACCATTGCACTCTATCTCACTGCACTCTACACCGCTCTATTCTACTCTGCAGCACTGTACTCTACGTCACTGTTCTCTGCACTACTCTACACCACTCTCCAACCATGCACTCTATGAGCCTGCACTCTACGACCCTGCAAACTGACATTCTATTCAGCATGACTGCACTTTATGCCACTGAACTCTGCTCTACACCACTCAACTCTACGCCACTCTACTGCTCTCTACACCAGTGCACTCTGCACCACTCCACTCTATGCCACAGCACTCTAGGCCAATCTACTCTACACCTCAGCACTCTACCCAGTACTACTCCACTCTACCCTGCCCCACTACACTCCACCCTATGCCACTCTACTCCACTCTGCGGCACGCCACTCTACGCCATTGCATTCTACGTCACTGCAGTCTACTCTGCGCCGCTCTACTTTATGTCACTGCACTCTATGCCAATGCTCTCTACACTACTTTACCCAAAACCAATGCACTATAAGCCACTGCACGCTACACCAAACTACTCTGCACCACTGTTCTTTATGCAGAAACCTTCAGACGAGCTCCCAGCCTTGAGTACATTTCTAAATAAGAACTGCAATAATTAAGTGATTTTTCTTTTTAAAGTTAAGGAAATGCTATGTTTATTTTACATTATATCAGGCTGCAGATAGCAGAGTCTGATAATGAGCAGTGCTCCTCTCAGATTTATGGCCCATGTGGGTCACAGAGGTTCAGAACTGAAGCACTGAGGTATTTAATTCTTAAATAAAGGTTGTTCTCAACTCAATTCAATTCAAAATGCTTTCTTCAGGTAAAATGAAAAAGCATCACAGTAAAAAGCAATACAGTATACATAAATACAACACAACTGATCCTTAAAAATATAAAACTTTTTAATAAAACTATTTAAATACAAAATAACTTTCTGCACCTTTTTTTGTTTTAGAGTTTTATATAGCACGAACTAGACCTGAAGATATCAGGTATCAGAGTGCTTTACATGAGCACCAGTTGCGTTACAGATAGACACATTCATTTTTGTTAGGCACGGGGAGATTAAGTGATTTTCCCAGAATCACAGGATGTTGAGCGTCGTTGCTGAGACTCGAACCCGGTTCCTCAGCTTCGAGGTTGACCGCTCTAGCCGTAAGGCTACATCCTCCCCACCTGCCTAAATTACATTATTACATTCAATCTCCTATTGAGTTCCTCAACACAACACAGCCTTTAAAAACCAGCAACATAAGAAATTGAGTCACCAGTAAGCAGTTGTAAAAATAACAAGGAGGGGCGTACCTGAGAAAATCGATGAGCTTTTAAAAGGAGGATGTTCTCAACTCAATATTGGAACATAAGAACAAAATTATATTTCGGAATGCTTTTAAATGAGAGAAAATTAAAATGAAGAGTTAACTTAATTAACTTAAGTTAACTCTTCATTTTAATTTTCTCCCTTTCTAAAGTGTCACATTTACAAACAGCAGGCATTTTGCTCCCATTTGTTGTTAGACACAGTGCCACATTTATAACTTAAAAATACAGTAATTTTATTTTAAATGGGAGAAATTTAAAGCGAAGAAAAATGTTTCTATGAAACATTGTCTCAGTGTTTTTTTCTACTTTAAATCAAGTCAATTAAGTCCTAATGTTTTATGAAGCATGTTTCTTCATTTTACATTCCTCACATTTTAACAAATGACTGTATTTTCATGTTATAAAAATGGCACCATGTCTACAGGCCACTGGGAGTAATATGCCTGCTGTTTGCAAAGACACTTTGGCAAGGGAAAAAATTAAAATGATGAGTTTTATGTAATACATATAAACATAAAGTTAACTCTTCAGTTGAATTTTCTCCCATTTTAAAGTGTCCTATTTGCACACAGCAGACATCTTGCTCCCAGTGGCTGGTAGACATGTTGCCATATTTATAACTGAAAATTACAGCCATTTTTTTAAATGGTAGAAATTTAAAGTGCAGAAACATGTTCCATCAAGTGCAGAAAATGTTTCCTTATTAGGACCTTTTTTCAGAGCACATTTCTACACTTCAGATGTCTCCCATTTAAAAAAAACAATGGGTGTATGTTTCTGTTGTTCATGTAACGGTGCCACAAAAGGTATATCCTGTGCCACAAGTACATATGACACAGGCTCTGTCATCCACACACATATATCCCATTCATTTACACACGTTCATACATCCCCACGGACCATGCACTCACTGATGCACATGGAAGCCCTATCATAGTGCCCCTAGTCACAGTATTTTGTTCAAACTATAGTATCGGGCTCCATGGACATTAGGTTTAAAGTCAATGAAGATGGCCAAGGGGGTATCTGGTAACAATGTGTGAGTTACTTGGCCTTCAGTAGCTCACGACGATTTTCACTGATCAGAAGTAGCTCTCATTACAGAAAAGGTTGGAGACCCCTGCTCTACACCATTAAACTCTGCTCCACTGAAACTTTACTCCACTCTATGCCACTCCACTCTAGAGCACTCTTCTCCACTCTATGCCATTCTATGACATTACTCCACTCTACGACGACGCCCTACACAACTCCTTCTATGCCACTCCATGCCACTTTAATTCATTCTATTCTAAGACATACTTCTCCACTCCCACTCCACGCCTCTATACTCTATGACAATCTATTCCACTCTACGCCACTCTACTCTACAACACTCTACTCCACTCTACGCAACACCCTCTACGACACTCCACTCTGCTGTACACCACTCCATGTCGCTCTACTCTACTCCACTCTACGACAATCTACTCAACTCTGACACTGTACCCCACTCTACGACACTCAACCCTATGCACTTCCACTCTACGACACTCTACTACCTCCACGACACTTCAGAACACTGTACGCTACTCCATGACACTTCACTCCACACCACTCAACTCTACTGTACACCCCGCCATGCTACTGTATGGCACTCCACCCCACTCTCTTTTAACCCACTAACATTTAGCCATGTTGAACAGCAGGCACTTTGATGTTCAACATTGATAAAACATATTGACATAGCCAATAGCTCATGCATAGGCGAGACCTATTGACTTTGCCAATGCCTGTTTCATTTGGATGCTATTCCCAATGAAGATTGTCAGCTTCATCGACAGTATCATCACCATCCTGCTCAAAGTGCTGCTTAGGGTCCTATTTTTCCCGCTTTTTGCTTTCAAATGGATAACAGAGCCATCCTTTATCTGGTCAGTTTGAGAATATGAATTGGCGTGCTGTGCAATGTGCCACCTCAAGACACGCACATGCTGAAGTCATACTGCTGAGGCTGAGAAAATGGTACCTACATCTTTTATATTCTTCACTCTTCCTCTCCTGTCGGCAGAGCTCTGGCCCTCAGTCATCCTTGCCCACAACTCCAGACAAGCTTTGACACTTCAACTCAAGCTCAAGCTCCGACGAGGAGTCAGTGGCTGCTGGCACGGATGGGGGGTGGTAGGGTGGAGGACGGGGGGAGGAGGGGTAAGGGGGTAAAGAAAAGAAATAAAAACTTACCTTACCTCCTCGCCACTCCTCGTCGTCCCCTCGTCTCCACTCCGCAGGAACCAGGAAGCACACCCAGGCTCCCCTGACCAATCACAACGCTGCAATGCAGAATTGTGATTGGCAAGCACCCAGGCTCCCCTGACCAATCACAACTCTGCAATGCAGCGTTGTGATTGGTCTGAGCGCCGTGGTTCGGCGCTCAGCCAGGGAATGGGAGCCTGGGCATATTGTCCACACAGGCTGTAATGCAGCCTGCATGGAGAAAGTGCAAAGTGCGCATGACAGTTCGGCCCGGCCAAACAGTCATTGCACACTTAGGAGGGTGCCACTACTCCTCCCTTGTTCCGAGAGCAGAGCAGACCTGCCCTGCCCGCCAAGCCACAGCAGGAACAAATAAAATGATAATAACCAGTTATTATCATTTTATTTTTCCTTTATTTCCACTGCTGAAAGCAGTAGGGCGACGCTCCTCTGTCTTAGCAGAGGAGCCGCCACTGCGAGGAGTACACAATGCAGCAAGCCTTGATATGAGTGCCTGGATTTGAAAAAGTTTAATATTGGACCGAGAAGACAGAGTCTCATACATATGCATGTACATTTAAGAAGCCACACAATTTAACAACTCTTCCTAGACACCACTCACTGAATTAACCACCATTGACCTGGCACGTGAAAAAATAACTTCTCTGAAACTTTCATTGCCTAATTTTCACATGGTTTCTGCAGCCCGCTGTTATGGAGGGAGCTGGAAACCTACTGGGGATGAAGACGAGGCAAGCCCTGAAGGCTGCTCAAAGGATGTGTTAGCAGAAGCACGCATAGCGCTTGATGGACAGTGGACACCGAGTGTAGTCAGCTCTTGCAGAAACGAATATGCATTGCCTTGTTTAAGTGAGAGAGAACTAAGGAATAGAACAGAAGAACTGTGGGAGTTTCTTGATCAAGAGCTGTCAGAATAGATAGATGTAGGTGTTCATGTTTGTGCAATGCAAAAATGAGGAAATGCTGGGAAATGAACTGCAGCAAACATTGCTAATTAAAAACGTTTTCTATTCTGGTATCTAGGTGTCCTGCTAAATAGTCAATTCAAGAAACTGCGCTTTTTGCATTTTTTTGTGAATCAGGTCAGACCATCTATTCAGTATAACATGCAATACACAATATCCATGGCTTGTGTGTGCTGTAGATGGTAGACAAGGACATTCACAAAAATGTCAGGCAAAATAACAGACACGGGTATACAGAAGTAAACAATAACAGACGATGTATTGCTCCAGAAGATACAGTGCTAGAAACAAAAGAGTGAAAAAATACACATAAATGGCATGTGCATCTTCAGCTTCTCTTCGCTTCGCTTCTCTTCTCTTCTCTTCTCCTCTGCCGAGCCTGAGTCTGTATGGACAGGTGGTTCTCTGTTGCATTTTTGCAGAATAATAAATAATCTGTGGGTGGCTGCTGTATACTTACTGACCCTGGCATCTTCTTTTTTGGTCTGAACTTGTAAGGTTAGTATAAAATATACCCTATCAAACAATGTTCAGTAAGCATACAGCAATCAGCCACAGATTATTAATTATTCTGCAAAAATGTAACGGAGAGCCACCTGTCTTACTGAACATTGTATGGTAGGGTATATTTTATGCTACTCTTACAAGGTCAGACCATAGAAGAAGATGCCAATGTCAGCTCATGAGGAGAGGATGCCCGGATGTAATTGTATAGGTAGGTGCAGCCTGAGAAGACAAACCATACTACCTGAGTGCAGAGTCCAGTGAAGATCTCTTGACCCCTCTGGACTCTTGGACCTAAAGATGATGGAACAACACTTCTTTGGAGATAAGGTGCCTACTCCATCCTCAAGTGGTCTCAACAGCACAATTTACATTCACACCTCACCCCAATGAAGGGAAACAAAACAAAGGTGCACAAAATAGGTGAAAAGTCAATGTGCTGAAGGCAATTCCTCATGGATCGCGCCCGGGATTGCCACAGATGCTGGCATTCTGGGATAGTATATTAAGGCCTATGGTGCGGCGTTTCCTAACTAGTGATATAAGAGGACTGTACCACAGTTACTACTGCTGAGCTAGCACTTCAACCTGAAAAGCAAGGGGAACGAGCCTGCAATCCTAACGGGGAATCTACACCTGAGATCAGGCAGTAGAAGGCAGCAGACCAAGATGGTCAGCACTGCTGACTGTGGCTACCTGTGGCTGTCTAGCTGTGTGCTTGCCGTGGCATAGCCCGGGTTCCTGTGAAAGAAGACTGTTCCACCATGGCGACGATCAGGAGTCAGAGTGATTTCACAGGGTATGGAAGATGTTCACCAAGAGCAGGAAGAAAGGATAAACCTTATGGATTGACATTTAAACAACTCCACCAGTCAAAAAGTATATCCCACTTGTAGCACCACTACATTCGTACTGATTTTTAGCGCTGGGTTTTAGACCCACGCTGGAAAATCAGCGTGAACGGTACCATGCGCAGCGCAAGAGGGCGCAGCTTCTTTCTGCCGCTCGCATAGATGTTCTACTCAAGCGGAAGCTTCCTCAATGTGAACGGAAGGTTTCTCAACACGAGGGGTAGTAGCCATCCGTGACCACCTGTGTTGCGAAATCTCGCCAGGATGTGGTCTGGAGTAAGATCTTCCTCACTCAAGCTCGCCAACTTAACATTGACAAGCGCGAGTGAGGAAAAAAACTCCAAAACTCCGCACGCTATGCGGAGCGGGAAAAACTCTGCGAGCTGAGCGGAATTTCATGCCAAGGCCTAAGATGAAGATGCTTGATGCTCTCTTCGGGCTACTCAATTATTTGGGAAGGGACTGGTATTCTGTCCCACATTCAGTACTCTTTAAATTTTGTGTCTGTGCACACAATGAGACCATACTGAATACAAGATACATCTTGATGAAAACCTATTACTTTAACTTAACTTAAGAAGAGTAGTCAGTTCAATGGGCATATCAGTGGCGCCGTGACATAGCATTCTGTATTTAAATGAGGGGATTTTTTAACGTAGCAATTGAAATTATTCTGTGTATTCCTACATTTGGGGTAGTCACCTGTGTGTCTTAATATGTGTCTCCAAACTCAGTGTGACAGGCCTGATTCAAGCACCTTGGGATCAAACACATTGCATAATAAATAATGAACAGCGGGGATCACATTTATATGTATACGGATGATATATGCAGATCATTTTTGATCTGCACCAGTCAATGAATATGTCTCTAAACAGGCCTAATTCGACCACAGTCTGACCTTCGATTACTTCTACTATTCAGTGGTGGATGGTAAACGACTTTCTAAATAAATGCCTCCAATCTGATGTGATTAACAAAGATTCAGTGACCACACTTTCCCTTACCATCTGGCCTGACTTAATGGGTTCATGTCGGCCACCTCCCAAACATGTCATCTTCTAGAGTTGCGTAATAGACCCTGAACTTAAGATGAACTCCCAAGTGGTAAAACTAGCAGCCAATTGCTTTTGGCACATTATATTGTTAAAGAATCTGTTTGCTTTTATTGATAAGGGTTTCCACATACTAGAGGTAAATGTTTTCATTCTTGCACGGTTATATCATGAAGACGTTGCTGTTTGGGTCTTGGACGCCTTCAGATAGTGCAGAATGCAACTGCCCACTTCCTAGCGTTACACATAGGGAAGACCTTTCCTCAGTCCTTAGTGGTCTGCATTGGTTGCCAATCAAACAAGCATTTGCAATGCAACAGGTCTCGCATTTACGCAAGTTTGAGCTATTGGCATTGTAAATGACAATGCCTTTTATTTATGTTTTGGTTTTTGAAACATAAATAAAACGCATTGTCATTTACAATACCAATAGCTTAAACTCGCGTAAATGCGAGACCTATTGCATTGCAAATGCTTGTTTGTTGATGTCACAGTGAAATGTCATAATATTGGAGGCGTTGTAATCTTGTCCGATTGGTTTATGTGCAAACGGACATATCTTGTCCAACTGGTTGCATTGCTTCCTTGTCTGTGATTGGTTGCAAGCCATAGCTTACATGCATGTCACAGTACAATGTTAGGGTCATGATGTCTGACGTGACGTTCATGCATTGATGTCACGGTCTGATATTAGTATCTGTAAGACATGTCCAAGTCTCATCTCTTTTTCTACTGTGAGTGCTCAGACTGTGACATGGCTTCAACAACCAGACGTGAGTCATTGCCTCGGTAAAGCCCTTCATTAGGGCACTTGACATTACAAAACCTTTTAACATCACAAACTCTGCTTGAAGAAAAGACCATCAACTAAAGTAGTCAAAACACAGCATACAAAAGAACTCTGACGAAAAGGGAGAAAAATAATAATAAAACCGAGCGCGGTGTCCCTGAAGCGGGTGCCGCGCTCAGTAGTTAAGGTAAAACCGAGCGAGGTGTCCCTGAAGCGGGCGCCGTGCTCAGTAGTAAAGTTAAAATAAAAATAATAATAAAAGCGAGCGCGGTGTCCCTGGAGCGGGTGCCGCGCTCAGTAGTAAAGTTAAATTAAAAAATAAACATCAAACTTTAAAAAATAAAATTTAAACAGCGCGGTGTCCCTAAAGCGGGCGCCGCGCTCAGCATGCAAATACAACAAAGCAGTCCCCATAAGTGTCAATAAATAAAATAGTGCTTCCCTACTAGATAAGCGATACAAAAGGGGATGATGGACGGAACGCTTGAGCCAATCAAACACTCACCCCCAGTCAACTGATCTGGGTTTAATCCATCATCATTCTTTAGCTCACTCCACCACCCCAGTTCAGACATGGCCATATGCAAATCAGTCTGACCCTGTGCCAGATCAGTTGACTGGGGGTGAGTGTTTGATTGGCTCAAACGTTCCGTCCATCATCCCCTTTTGTATCCCTACTAGATAAAGCAGATTTGTAACGAGCCAAGTAAAAGGTCCAGTCCTTATGGGCGGTAACAAATGGCGATAAGGCGGTAACAAGAAGGGACTAACAAGCCTCATAATGAATCGGAAGCCAGCATTTACCAAGGACAATGACACCAGCCAATGAAAAATATAGGAGGAGAGTGGGCGGGGCTTCCACAGCATACTCTATTACAGCAAGCCTCGCAGAGCGTGCAGCGCATGCGCGCTGCCGCTAGGCTCGACCCCAAAAAAGAGCACTGTGTCAGTCTCTGGAAATGGTCCATAAGATAATACACAGTTTCTAAAAACCAAACTACGGCCTTATGACCCTTAAAGATCACTAAGGTCTCGGGCTCCAATCTGCCTCTTTTTCCCAAGTCAAAAGCAGCTCCTTTTGGTGACTGTGCTTTCTCTGTTTTAGCGGTACACGAATGGAGCAGGTCACCCGGTCTTCTTCGTGGTTCTCCCAAGCAGCAAAGTTTCCGAAGAGTCATGATATCATAACTGTTCAATACACATTAAGATATTGTGTCTACCTGTTTAATCTTTTCTGCTTTTAGCACTGCAAAACTTGCATGGTTGCGATTTACTCATAAAACCAATACAATACAATAAAATTGTGTAGCATGCAGCTCCATTGTTTTAAGGTTTCTAGGTGCTGTAAATAACAGGTATTAATGTCTACCAAATAGATGGTGTTCACTTTGTCAAACTCAGGCCGATGAAAGGCGGAGTTAGTCTCGATGGATTCAAGCTTATGGGCCCAGATTTACTCAAAATGGCACGTGCTATTTGCTATGTAGCGCAATAGATGTTTTGGGCTGGAAAAGTGCCCTTTTTGTAGCATACAAAGTGTTTTGTGTCAAATGGGCATTACAGGGGCAGATCAGCGCACACACCCACAGGTTTTAATGCAAAGTCCGATCTACTAAGATAGGCAGTCTCCTTGTAATAGATGGAAATAAGGATAAATGTGGTCATTTCACAAAATAACAACACATTGCATGTTTGTTGCAGTGCACAGCACACATCTAGTGTGGATCCTTCTGTTTTGGTCTAAGTAATGTACTGTAAGAGTATGTTTGAGTACAGGTCCCACGCTAGACTACGCACACTCACCTCTGCACCATGGTGGAGCAAGACAGCCTTGTTAGAGAGGAGCAAAAACAACAATTGATGGACAGAAGGCAGAACAATGTCATACATTCACCCCAGTACAGAGATCTGGGCCTAAATCCATCGTTTTTTTGCTCACCATGCCATTCCAGTTTGAACTCAGCCATATGCAAATCAGTCTTGACCCTGTGCCCCATGGGAATAGTCCAGCCCGAACTGCCAGGCCAGGTCCTCCCTGGACTGGAAACAAGCATCCTAGGACCGGTTTCGGGGGTTTCACCCTTCATCAGCCAGGATAGCTTGACTCCAGTGGCATGGAGAGCACGGGACCCACGTCTGGGCATACCCGTCCCACTTGGGGTGACAAAAGCAAAAACAACAATTGATGGACAGAATGCAGAACAATGTCATACATTCCCCCCAGTACAGAGATCTGGGCTTAAATCCATCGTTTTTTTGCTCACCATGCCATTCCAGTTTGAACCCAGCCATATGCAAATCAGTCTTGACCCTGTGCCCCATGGGAACAGTCCAGCCCGAACTGCCAGGCCAGGTCCTCCCTGGACTGGAAACAGCATCCTAGGACCGGTTTCGGGGTTTCACCCCTCATCAGCCAGGATAGCTTTTCTCCAGTGGCATGGAGAGCACGGGCCCCACGTCTGGGCATACCCGTCCCACTCGGGGTGACAAAAGCAAAAACAACAATTGATGGACAGAATGTAGAACAATGTCATACATTCACCCCAGATCCCAGGATGCTTGTTTCCGTTTCAGTGAAGACTTGGCTTGGCAGTTCGGGCTGGACTGTTCCCATGAGGCACAGGGTCAAGACTGATTTGCATATAGCTTGGTCTGAACTGAGGTGGCGAAGTGAGCTAAAGAATGATGATGGATTCAACCCAGATCTGTGACTGGGGGTGAGTGTCTGAAACGTTTCAGCGCTCAGTCCATCATCTCCTTGTGTTAGCCTTGTTAGAGAGCCAGCACAGGGAATGACAGCAGCAGTAGGCCAATCTTAGCGGAGATAGCTCTGTGCTGTGCTCTCCTCCTTGCGCTCACAGCATATCAAATTTGACTGATGGACTACACTGTATGAAAAATTTGTAAATCTGGGCCTAGATGTCAGTAGCAAGAATTAATTTGCTCAGCCATCTTGAATGCATGATGTGAGACCCCATGCAAACAAAGATTTAAATGAGGCCCAATGTGTGAAACCTTTGCATCCTCAGACTCGGCAAAAATCTTACCCATGTATAGCGCTGGATCAGATTACTACGGCGATCAGTTGAGATGCATTGATAGGTGTTTATACAAAACATAGAGGAAAAAATATGGCATGGACAAAATATTGTGTCAAGAATATGGAGGATAAAAATATTGTGAAGGTAACTTTCTATGGGAAAGTAAAGTTTTACTATACTTAACTTCACATCTACGTACCTTGACGGTATAGATATGTATATATATATCGTCAAGGTGTGTAGATGTGGAGTTAAGAACAGTAAAACTATACTTACCTATTTGCAGTTTCCTTCTTGATATTTTGGCCCTCTATATTTTTGTCATTGATGTTCTATCAGACATCCGCATTGATAACGCTGCACAGCATTACCTATGGATTTCGCCTTTTGCTCAAATGAATGGGATATAACTTGTGGTTCGATTGTTATTACCGCAGATTTTTCAGCAAGTATCTGCATTTGTTTTCCTCCTGCTTTGCGCTGCTGGAAATCTTTCAAGGTGTTTCTGTGATGGAGAAATTCTATGCCACTGATGCAGAGGTCCTGCAGTACTCAAAATATGTGGAAATGAGAGAAATTCCAGTGATAGAGTTATCATATTGGAGTATGAATGAGCCTGACAGATGCAGAGAGTAACACTGGAGACAGAATTATGTAAGTGTATGTATAGGTACTTATAGAATGCAGAACTTGCTGCAGCACAACAAAGTATTTACAGCAATCAGAGAACATGGAATCACTCCCGATCACAGAAGCACATTAGTATTAAACATGATCTGCTCAGAAAACAATTGAAAAATTCCAAGCTTATCTCAAGCAGTGGTCAGAGAGAGCAAAGAGACATCCTATACCCTGAGTGTGTCAGCGCGAATAGACAGGATTTCCTGTGAACTCTGCACTGTATTGAAAAGGCTTTGTGCTAGCAGCTGCAAAACCATAGCTGCCAGCACCAGGGGGTGATCTTCTGCCTCTCCACAACGTGTTTCCCTTGATAAGTGAGAATGTAAACATCCACTTTCATGGAAAAAAATTAGGAAAGGCTCAGGGGCCTGATGCTGGAAGTAAGGAAATTTGGCAATGCAGTTACTTGGAAAGAGTTGAAGATGATTAATCTAAAGCCAGCCTGACCCCTGCGCCATCTCCATCTCACTCGCCACTCGCCTCAACCCCCTCGACCTGTTGTATTCAAGGACCAGGAGACCATGCCAATGGTGCTATGTGTTTGCATGGCCCATAACATTTGAGTTATTATTATTAGGATTATTATGTTTCATTGAAGATACAAAAGGTACCTAAAGAAGCCGATAAACAGTCAAAAAACATCAGCAACTCACTAAACCCTGGAGCAGATTGCTTTGCATCATATTTCGGAAGGGATGCCCAATGCGGTGACCTTGTCTGCTGCATTAGATCTCTTGGGTTTCTGCACCTGCACCAGTATGTTAGCCAGCTTTGCATGTTGTAATAATTGCCAGGGCAGGAGGGTCCTGGCAGTGTGACAGCAAGTCTGCCAACTGAGTGGTGGCTGAACCCACACCTCCTGTCCCATTCCGCGGTTCAAGAACTCCGTGGGTGCCTCCCATGGACAGCCACCCATGCCCAGCAGGCTCTAAGGGATCCCATGGGAGTTCCTGAAGGCCCAGGGAGGGAGGTGAATGTCCCCATCGTCCCTTCACCCAAGTGGACAATGGATTGCCAGCCTCCTCCTAACAGGGCTGGCTTTAGGGCAGTGCAACTGGTGCAGCGGCACTGGGTGCTGACCAGTGGAGGGGGCGCTGCCCTCAGGGGGGCTCTGTGTTAAGCAATAACTTATGATGATTGGAGAGAGGAGGGGCACTTTTGCCCGGTGGTAGTGAGAGAATCTGAGAAGGCGGTCATGGGGTGTGGGGGTGGGGGTGGCAAAAATGATTGTTGCACCGGGCGCCATCAGCGCTAAACCCGGCCCTGCCTCCTAACCAGGAGGAACAGCAACCAGAACCAGTGGTGAGGCAGAACACACACCTGGGCAAAGGGACTGGCTTTACCAATGTTTAGGTCAACACCTGTGTTTTAAGGGCAATGTCCATGTGGCTGTCTGTGGACGGAGAGCAAAGGGTGGGCTAAGTATAAATCTGCTCAAAGGCCTTGAAGATGTTATTATCAAATTAATCAAACTAACATACACGACCCTTGTACATATCTGCTCCATTCTTCCCCTCAAGCCTCAACCCACAAACACATGCACATAGTTTATGCAACGCGCAATAGTGAAACTGTACTAACACAGTGATAATGTAACATGGCAGTGGCACAGAGTCCTCTGGTGTAGACATGGATACCCAGGTACACACACCGAAATGCGGAGTAAAATATGCTAAATATGGAAAAAGCATTACAAAATGGCATCACGGAGCTTACCCTGACCCGTATGAGCTCACGTCAGGTATATTTCAAACTGTCAACAGTTAGGTGTTAGTGGAGTGACTCACAATAATCAGAACACATGAATTTCTAAATAAATGAATAAAATGACAAAATGGGAAGAATAATGTGCTTGCCTTAGACTTTTCAATTACACTAAAGGCTATTGCAATTATCATATATTTATCTTATTACCATCTAATAAGTAAATGCCAATGTTCTGGGCTTTTGCATGAAATGTTAGCTTTAATGCCGGGGTTTAAGGTGAATGCTGGGGCCGGGAGTCCTATTCCACATGGTTATTTCCCTTCTGAACAAGAAACCTTTACTGTACAAATCCAGTCAACAGGCTCCTGCTCTTTACAAATATGAAAGCAGGAATACTTCATCGGGGAGAGTGTATTTTACTGTGTGGTATTGCGCCGTTTTTTTTTGCTAAGCTGGAAAAAATCTATTTGTTCAGTAATGATAAGCCACTCATGAATATGCAAATCCGCACGCATGCCATGCCTCATTCCCGTCACGATTAATGAGTTGCAAATTAATGTGACAAACCGAAGTAAAATCTGTTTGGTGGTGAAAGTAAAGTTCATATCAGGTGGGAAGGAATACACTGTTCCCGGCGCTCCAGTCAATCTCAGAAGGATACGGAGAATGTTAGCATTGCGGCACGAGGCAGTGCTGCGGTTTTTTATCCACCACAGGGTGACGTAGGCCCAGGGCTTTAAGTGGGGGGGGGGTCTGTGGGGGTCTGAGCACCCCCAGTTTTTTTGGGGGGCCTCCAAAGGGGTCTCTAGGGGGCTCTATTTTCGGGCCTCAAAGGTCAAAGGTAGGGTGACCAGACGTCCCGGTTTTTGTTTGGTGTTTCGGGTGAGCATGCGCGCGCACTGCTTAAGGCGTGACGTCATTGTAGCAGGAAGGGAAATCCTTTGAAGAGAGACACTTTCTATCAGGATTTCCCGTCTCTTTGAACACGCAGCGCCACCTACGTCATCGTGCCAGCCATCGGCACAACAACAGCTGGTTAGAACCGGCACAACCCTGCTTTTACGGCCTGCAGCAAGATTTCTCCAGCAACCAGTGTGACCCTGCTCTGCCTTAAAGCAAGCGAGGGACGAGGGTCTACAACAGAATCCAGCAGCAGTGATACTACCACTACCAGTGCAGCTCTGCCCCTGTCGGCCCGTCATCTCTATGCCTCAAAAACCTGTCTGATTTCTCTAGATACATACCTGCCCATCTTTTTTCTCAATCATATGTCTATTTCTAACCAACCGACCGTCCCCGTACCCCAGTGACCATCTATTTCGGCCTTCTGGAGCTGGCAGAAACAAATGCCCTTGGCGTAAAGACAGCTCTCCTAAGCTACTTCGAAAAAGTTGGACTCACAAAAGTCTGCTACATGATATCTTGATTGCAGTATGTTCAGATGGAGCAGCAGTAATGTTTGGTAAAAAAGGAGGAGTAGTAGCATTGCTGAAATCAGAATTTCCAAATCTTGTACTGACATGGCACTGTTTGGCTCACAGACTAGAACTTGCTGTGGCAGATACAGTTGATGAGGTTGCCGGGGTCAATCACTTCAAGATTTTCATGGACTCATTGTATGCCACATACAGCATGTCACCAAAACCAGAGAGATCTAAATCTGGCACGCCAGCGAGCTTTGTGTACAGCTTCAGAAGATAGGAAAATGCTTGATACTAGATGGGTAGCATCCAGTTACAGATCTGTGAAAGCTGTTTGGAACTGCTTCCCTGCCTTGTGCAAACATTTTGAGAATGCTTCTAAAGACCCATCCAGACCCATAAGAGACCGGAGTAAGTATGAAGGTCTCTTGAAGAAGCTTACATCCTATTCTTTTATCAGAGATTTGGGGGTAATGTGTGATGCACTTCAAGAGCTCAAAGACTTATCACTCTCCTTACAGAGGAGGGACATTACAATTGTTAATGCCCACAGACTTTTGGTTAGTCAAGTACGTATATTTAGAGCAATGAAGGACTCACCAGGGGAGTTTGCTTCTGCGGCTCAGAGAGCAGTTGACGAGGGAAAATTCAAGAATGTTCCTCTTTTCCATGGTAGAAGTAACTCTGTTGCCCTTAATCAAAATCAGTTTTACCAAAGTCTGTCTGTAAATATCAATAAACGATGTGCCCCGGATTCTGAGAAGGAACTTATAGCCAACTTCAGTGTGCTAGATGCAGGCAACTTGCCTTCTGGTGATGAATGCATTCTTTATGGTGAAACAGATATCCAGAAACTGTGTTCAGAGTTTTGGGAAATCCTGCAATAGATTTCTAAGTAATGTAAATAATTTTTACATGTTTTTTAAAGTGTTTGGTATTTTATGGCTTATACTTAATAAATATACCTTTTTGCCTATTTTATTATCCTTTGCTGGATGCGACTTCATGATTTTCTTAAGCACACAATGCTAGTTATCTTGATTTAGACCACGCCCCTACTCGGATAGGCCACACCCCTTTACGAAATTTGCCACGCCCCTTTTAGAGCACCCCCAGTTTTTTTTTGCCACTTAAAGCCCTGCGTAGGCCCCTACGGCTCTGGTGGTGTTGGGAATGGAGTGGGGTGGCCCTTGCTTGGCCCAAGCCTGTTTTATATCTGTGAGAAGGTCACACTAAGCATACATTTTCAGTGCTTAATTTGTAAAGCAATAAGTGCCAGGACTCTGTCAGGAGGCCACCACCTGTTACCACTGCCAGCGCTGCCAATGACTGTACCTACACAACTACTAACCATCACACTGCTACAAGTGTGACATTTCAGACTGTTCTAGGCCCCCAAAGCTATAAGAATGGCTTGGGCGGCTGGTATTTGTTGTTTTTAATGTATATTGAATTAACAATCGACTGTTGTTCTGCTCATCTTTTAATTGCACAAGCAACGCCACCATGTGTCAGCCTGTTGACAAGTGTCGTTGCTCCCCACCGGCTCAAATTAAGCACTGATTTGGGTAGAGGTGGCCGAGCCAGCAAATTAGCAGGACGAGCTGAGATAAGGGTTTGGCTTGGCCCTAAGAGCCCGTGCACAAGCTGAGACCTGAAATTGTTTCCTGTAAATCATGCAAAAAACCTCAAGTAAAATATGGTAAAGTCTTTTCAAAATTCGAAAAAGTGATTACTTTAACACGTGACAGTTTTGACAATAATGCATTACATTACATCACTGCACTGAGAGGTAGTTATTAAAAGTGTTTTTTTGAGTTTTTATATAGCGCAAACTCGACCCGAAGGTATTAGAGCACTTTACATGAGCACCAGTTGCGTTACAGGCAGGCACATTTATTTTGTTAGGCCCCCTGGAGATTAAGTAATTTGCCCAGAATCACAGGATGTTGAGCGTCCCTGCCGAGACTTGAACCCGGTTCCCCGGCTTCGAGGTCGACCATTCTAGCCATTAGGCCACATCCTCTCCCCCATTTAGAACCCTTCTAGCTCCTGCCCTGGCAACAATGCCATCAGTCAACTATGAGGGAAGTCAGTTGTAATGTGCCCAGATTCTTATATATAGAGTAACATTTAGTTATTTGATTAAACACAATATGTGTTTGTACAGCTCATATTCTGGAAAGCGAGCTATCTATGAAGAAACAGGTAAACGCAGTCTCATCTGCCTGCTTCCACACCCTATGCATGCTCAGCAAGATCTTCAGGTAACTCCCAGTCAACACCAGAAGGACTGTAACGCAGGCCTTTGTCATCAGTAGGCTGGACTATGGGAACACACTCTACGTAGGAATCACTGCACACCACCTAAAGAGGCAACAGATAGTACAAAAGCAGCGGCAAAACTCATCCTTGACCTCCCCAAACGGGCCTCACCTCAAGAAGCTTCACTGGCTCCCAATCCAGAAAAGACGCCAGTTCCAGATGCTGACCCATGCATACAAAGCCCTGCACAACGAAGGATCGGCATACATCAACAAATGAATGACCTTCCACCAACCGGCCAGATACCTATGATCCACCTCACTCTTCCTCACAGACACCCCCCGGATGCGCCGAAGCAACAGCGGAGGACGCTCCTTCTCACACCTGGTGGCCAAAGCTTGGAACGACCTTCCCCTGCATCTCAGCACAGCCTCATCACTTCGGGAATTCAGGAAAGGACTCAAGACCTGGCTGTTCGAATGAACAGATCACCACGAAGCAGTCAGCAACTCTAGTCCCTTGGGACCCTCACAGGTGATTTGCTGCGCCTTATAAATCCTTGATTGATTGATTCATTGGATGAATGGGTATTTATTTCTTAATATGGTTCCTTGTGAAAGGACTATCATTGGAACTCTTAAAACTGGGCAAGGCTTAAATTAGCTTCTCATTCCTTCTCCACAGCATGGTTCTTCACCTCAACACCCTCAGAGTGCCTCCTTTTCACTAGGGCACTAGTCCCCTCCGATGGTCTGGCAGGTTGGCAGGTTGACGGCGTGTAGCAGAGGGTGAAGTGGGCGGGATCTATAGGGAATGGCATGCCCATGCTTTTTAAAATTTTGTAAAAACAGTTCCAATAGTTTTCATTTAAAAATAACCATCCCTGAATGAGTTAATGCCAACCTACAGGGGCTCCAGCTGACAGGGAAGAGATGGGGCCACCTGTACACTGCAGCCAAGAGAGAATTTCCATATAAATGAAAAAAAGAGAGCTAAAGAACAAGAAGCCAAGGTGCCCGCTACCTGAAAGAAATGTAAATTGAATTGATATTGCACTTATAAAGAGCTTCCTACCCCTGAAGAGGCTTGGAAGTGTTTTATGACGACTAGCACACCACTTCTGAGCCCAAAGTCAGTGGTTAGTGCACTGGTTACTGAGTTTAGTCTTGTGCTCTCGAGGAAACCATTCCATGCATTTAATCCAGTTTCTTTTTGGCACATGAATCAGTTAGGTGTGATCAATAGTGGGGGCTATATGAGAAGCAAATGCTTGATGGAATGCATAGATATTGGTAGGTTGTAGGGATATGGTTCACAAGAGATATCAAGGTAGACAGACATGCACAGTATATAGTCTCAGGAGGATTGCATAAGAGGGTCATTCAAAAGAAATAGAAGAAGCAAAATAGAGAGGTCAATTTTTCATACAGGCTTTTAGGAGTATAGCAGGCATGAGATAGCATGCAATCTGTGGATGTAAGCCTGTAGACAGAAGCAGCAAACTGCTGAGCGGCCCAGCTACAGATTTAAACTCTGCTCTAAAGCAAAGTGGCTTGTAGCAGTCCTAATAGAGCGACTTTTAACTTTCACCTTAGGTGTCCAATACTTTCCTCGTCACAAAAAACAACCCCTGCGATTGTTGATAGACCTTTTCACGAGCAGCCATCAAGGAGTGCCACATTTAGGCACACCCCTGAACCTTTTATTACCATTTGACAACACCATTGAGAAAGGTAGCGTCTAAATTGTTTGAGGCATATGATGTTGTTTCCAGGTCTTCTGTACACCGCAGAGTGAATACAAAGCTATCAATACTTGTACACACCCATAAATGACCCCTTTGTGTATCTACTACAGGAGTACGCTCAATACTTTGAAGTATTGTTACTTTATGTAAATCAGTGCATGTCTATCTGATTATGTGCTATTGACTAACCAGAAATAATATCTGTTGTATGAATATGTGGTGCGCAAAATAAAAAAAATGTTCTTGCAGGACTCAAAGATTACATCTTTTAAAAAACATCTGGATGAAGGTTGTAAAAATGACCCTTCTATTAAATCCTTGTCATTATCTCATGGTGAGATGCTTATCGAACCAGTGGAACAGGGTAAGTCTTTTTCACTACATTGCTTGCTCTTTATTAGAGGTTTTTTGCGTTTCTTCTGCCCTGGAATCTGTTACAAATGATGGTTAAAATGTCTTGGAGGAATGCTCATGCAGGCAAAAAGATGTGACCTAATGTAAACAGGAAACAGCAAGGGTCTACAGTATCTAAAAGATAGCTTGTAAACACTCAATAATGGACGAGGGTAACATGAGGTTGGTCAGAGCTTTCTTTCTTGTTCTGTCTGAATAGCAACATAACAAGTGCATCATAGCTCACTTAGTATGTGCAGGGTGCTGGTTTCAATAGAGTTTGAGCCATACCCGAACTAGTGTTGGAGTTCTCCTGCCTTTAGCACTCTTCTGGGGCTGTGGAGGGTCTTGGGCTGCAAACTCCTGTTCAAGATATGGAGCAGTCACAGGCTTGTAAAAGAAGTTATAGGCTCTGCTCAGGTTGACAACTTTGATTGCTCTTACAATGTTTCCTTCCTTGTCTGGAATAATCGCAACGGGCAGGAGCCACTATACCTTCCTTTAGAACGCTGCATAGCTCTTGCTCGTGCCACAAACTTTGAATGCTTCTCTGAACTGTTTCTCACTCACTTTGTATAATTTTACTCAATTGGCAGTATGCCTACCTTGGGCAGGTTGCATAGACTCTATATACGTTACCATCAATCTTGTTTAGAGGAGGATCTGTGATTATGCTCTTGTGAAGTATACACACATACAGCACCCTGATGTTCCTGTGTCTAGGGTGGTGCTATGTAAATGCCAGTGAAGATGGAATAGACCCAAACACCTGTCACCAAGCTCAAATGCATGCTGCAGCAAGGTGGCAATAAACACCCAAACTAGACAGCACTAGCATGTATACATCCAACATGCAACATGTGTGCTATATAGTTGGCTATCATTGTGTTCACATAGCGCTTGCCATCATTTCTACTCACGTCCAACAGAAAACATCAGACACAACTCATCCATCCAACTTGTTCCCGACAAGCCAGAGTAGAAGCCAAGGTGTCATACCTTGGGGGAATCCCATGTCAAAATATTCTAATGGATAACATTTTTCCAGGATCTGGGAAATTTAAGATTTGCCCACATCAGCTAAATTGTTCAAGGAAATATCCTTGATTTCATAGGTACTAAAGTTAAAGGAAACTGGACTGACACTTGGAATAACTGTGTTGTTGACAGCGAATTTGAAGGAGCCAGAAATCTAACTTTTCACAGCTATGTTAGAGTACCTCTTCCATCAATTTACTGATATTCCATACCCTCCACAGGGACTTTATCTCCCGCATCAGGTGGTTCTGCTTAGTTCAACGCTTAAGGGGCTAAGAGCCTTTTTTGCCACTGATGGCTACCCATTGTTCTTTACAGCAGCTAATACCCCAGTTTGAATGATTTTAGACAACTCCACTTTGTAAATTAGGAATGTTGCTTATGCCAATGCCTGAATGCCTTGAACGGTGAGAGTGAGATTGCTGCTCTGTATCTTTATCCTCATTGTCCTCCTTTTTCCAGGTATGTTTGCTACAAGAACCAATTCAACTGATTTATCTCTAGAAGCCTACATGCAGACTTGCTTACTCACACATTGCCACTGTTCATGCTGTCTTGTGGTGAAGAGTAAGCCTGTGCGGTGAACTCCGCTCCGTTCGCGGATTATGCAGAGTTTTTCACACTCTGCGCACCGCGGAGCTCGTGGAGTTCTGACAAACTCCTCTCTGCAAGTTTTTACCTCTCTCACGCTTGGCAACGGTAAGTTGGCGAGTGCGAGAGAGGAAAATCCAACGCTAGACTACTTCCCAGCAAGATTTCTCAACGCGGGCGGTCGCGGATGGTCGCAACAGCTCGCGTTGAGAAACCTTCCGTTCGTTTTTAGGAAGCTGCCACTTGAGTAGAACTTCTACTCGAGCTGCAGAAAGAAGCAGCACCCTCTTGCACTGTGCGAGATGCCATTCGCGCTGATTTTACAGCGCAGGACAAACACCCGGCACTAAAAATCAGTGCGAACGGCGCAAGGTAACCCACTCCGCCGCTCGTGGAACTCCACGTAGCTTGGCGGAGTTTTTCGCATGGTGTGCACAAAGTGAGCAGTAGCCCCTTCAGAGAGCAGATTTCCTGCTCATGTTTGGAGGCCCTGGGCAACCAATGTCCACCTGGGGTTTTACAACCTCCTCATGTCGTCAGCAATAGCCCCAGAAGCTTTTTTAATTTGTTATTCACATTCAAAAGAGTGTCAAAACTAAAAGCAATAGCAAAATGAGCTGTCTGGGTCATAGGAACTGGATCTGCTATCTGGATCTTCTCAAAGTTAGAAAAGGTGGGGTTGAGTAGGCGACCTGCAGAGTTAATCGGGTGTGAAAATAAAAGCTTTACATAGAATTTTTGAGAGTTTCTTTCAAATTTAGTACATGGCCAATTAGGGTTAGTAGCCTCACGTTTAGGTCACCTAAGATGAATCACAAACTTATTTTTCTGATGACAGAGAAAGCCTGGCCTGTTTAAATAATTGTTCAAAAAGAGAGAGTGATGATTAGGTGGTCTGCAAATCAAGAGGGAATTTATTTGTAAGCTATTGATCTCATAGGTAAGAATACGATTATCAAAATGTGGACAAATTAAAAGAAAGCTCTTTTATGGTAAAATAGCTGTGGGAAATGAAGGCAACAACACCAACTCATTTGTCTTCACAATTGACTAGCATCAGGTTATAGTTTATAGCCTGTCGGATTAGATCATCTAAAATGAGATTATTGTGACTGAGAGCCAGGGTCGGTTAAAAATAACAAATCCATCATGCTGCTCAATTAGGGAGTGAATTTCAGTCATACGGGCTACAGCTGAGGACACATTAAATAGCATTGCTTTTAGTTTTTTTAAATAAAGTTAGTGTAACCAATGTTAATTAACTCAGTGTATTTAAGGAGGAGGTCAGTGGGCTTAAAAATGTGTCTAGATTTAAGACATAAAAGCAAGTTTGTTTCTAAAATGTTTTTTTGTATTGTAATCTAAATTCAGATTATCCCGCTACAAGGAAGGTGGACTGCAGAGTATGGAATAAGAGGATATTAATACCTGGAAGGGGCAAAATAAACATTGACCTTAAAACCGTCAGCATAGCATGCATTCAGGCGGGGTTGAGGCGGGAGCAGACGCGCTTGCCTTTCGTACACCTTTGTGTTAGTGACAGTGATTAACACATTCGTGAGTGGTCGTCTTGTGGGGAGAACCTCTTGGAAACGCAACCTGCTTTGTGGAGGCAGTAGTGTAGTCGAGTTTCATAATGTTGAAGATTTACAAAGAGTACTCCAGGCAATAATCACTTACCGCTTTGATGAAATGTGATTTTACAGAATCCAACAATTCTTATTTGATCAGCTTTAGTAAGTTATGAGGCGAGTTCAAGGCCGGACTGGCCGTAGCGGGCACCGGCTGTTTTCCCGGTGGGCCGCCAGGATGGGGACCTGTTTTGGACCCCTGGGGTGCCGTTTTTGTTACCGGGGGCCGGTTTTGCAGCATAGCTGCAATATCGGCCCCTGCAACAAAAGCGGCAGCAGTGAGACTGGAGTGGTGTTTCCAAATCGCACCCACCCCCAAGCCCCCCGCGAGGGCCGGCCAAGCTGTTTGCCGGGGCCGGTTTCGGTTAACAGTCCGGCAGTGGGCAAGTTGGCACTGTAGATACACAAACCTGATGACACTCACATCTCTGCAACTCAACCCATTGTTCTTACCAATACCATACCAATAAATGAAATAATCTGTCATTAATCATATTGGTCACATTGGTTCATGCTAAATTGGACTTCATGCTCTTTACCATGGTGCGTTAGTGATAAATATGTGCTCCTGCATTGCTTTTTAAGTTTGGCCTCACAGTGCAGTTGTTGCCAGACGCAATGTGATCAACCTAAAAAAGAGCTTTCAGGAGTATTATAGAAAGGGTCTTTGGCTCCGCCCACATGGGTACATGTTTTATTGGGCAGAAATGATGTGCTTCCACAGAAAAAAGTACTTCGCCCCCCAAGCGGCTGGGATTTTGTTTGTCCAGCTGCCTGAACCAGCAGCAGTATGGCTGCCTCAGCATGAACGTTCAGGGGACACACATGATATTGTAATGATGTTAAAGTGTCTTAGATAATTATATAATTTATAGTGTTACGTTTTCTCTGGCAGCAGTACAGATGGGAGGGGCAGTTATGAGGAATGTATCATGTGCCCAGCACCCACCTTTTCATTATTAACTTGAGACTTCAGAGTGCAGTCTTGTGTTTGAGAGAAGCATGCCAAGCCCAGAGCTCTACATGGATTTTTAGGTCTGCCTTAATAGTGCCCCTTACCACAAAAGAGAGATAAGGAGGAAGAAGGTACCCTTACAGTCCTGCCTTAATAGCGCAACTGTTGTCTTACCTTATATGATCAACAAAAAATATCTTTCAAAGTACTACAGAGCGGGGCTTAGACTCCATCCACATGTTGGTTCCCTTGAGTACAGGATTTGATTCGGACGAATATGTGTGCTTTCACTAAGAAGACTGATTGTATTGCACCTAATGACTTGTGGTAAAGCTTATACTCGATACAGCAGGATTGAGTAGGATATTGTGGCAAGCCAATGCTCATGGCTATGGGCCTGACCTGTTCGATGTGAAATGTTATGATAAAGGCACTAGGCCTGACATATTTATTGTGACAAGCATATGTTAAAATAAATAGGTATGAAGTATGAATTGTTGTTGCTCTATATTAAAGCTTACAGACCGATATTTTGTTACAAACAATCTTACATATTATCTTAATGGTTTTAGAATTGGTTTCCCAGTGTGACAATCCTTGGCTATAGAAAGTTTGCTCTGTGAGAATCCTTGTTAGGCCATTTTAGGAGAAATAGTATTTTGCTCATCCAACTGCAATTTTGTGCACCTTTTTTAATGTAATGACTGTGTGTCTGATGTTTCACTTGTGGAAAAGCTTACACTTAAAATTGTAGGTCTGCATTGGTTGTGGTGGGAAGTTGTAGGCCTGATTGGTGAGGAATGTTATGTCTGATGTCATCCGTCTGGTCTGCTCATTATGAAACATTTTGACAAAGGTAGTTGGTCTAACTTTATGAACTGAGAAAAGCATTTGTTAAAGGCAGTAACTTGTTAACAGTTGGTTGGTATCGCATTGTGTTACCGGCTATAGACAGGTATTTTGTTACATGTAATGTCACAGATTACCATAGTAGGCACTGGTTTTGGAAATGGCCACCATTCTGACAATTGGAGGATTTTCACTGCGATGGTTCTTGTTAGGCCCTGTTGAGAGGGGTTGTATATTGTTTTGCAAGTTTTACTCACATTTTTGTAATTTTATAACTGTATATATAATGGCTGCCAGTTTATGTGCGCTTGGATAGAGCTGTGGTGGGTAAGGTGTAAAACCAGTGTAAAAGGTATAGGCCTTATTGGTTCGTTGGGAAAAGTCATGCCAGATTTAATAGGTTCTTAGGTTTCATCTGTTTATTATGAGTCGCTACAATAATGCCAGTAGGCCCGACCTACCTACTGTGAAAAGAATATGTTAAAGACCATAGACTTTTAACAATGGATTGATATTACACTATGCTAAAGCCTGTAGGCTGGTATTTTGTTACATGGAATTTAACTGATTACTGTAATAGACAAGCATTTTGGTGTCGAAGCTAAAGAGGAGAGAAGATATACACTAGAATAATACGTGATAGGCTCTCTTAGGAGAGATAGTATTCTGCTTTGCTAGCTGCAATTTTGTATACATTTGTACTTTTATGACAGTAAGCCAGATAGTTGCCCTGTGGAAAGCGTACGCTCAGTAAAATCGGCTTGAGTTGTTTTTGGTGACATGGCAATGATAAAGGCTATACGCCTGATTGGTTATTATGAAAAGTTACGATAGAGGCAGTAGGCATGGCATATTGATGGTGAAAAGCATTTGTTAAAGTCAATAGGCACTTATGGGTGACTTGTTATTACTCTAAATTAAAGCATAAAGATAGCTTTTTTTGTTACTTGGAATCTCACCGATAACCTTAGTGGGCACGGGTTTTGGTGCTGGTTATCTCCTCTGCCAAACCAGGGATATAGAAGATTTTCTCTGCGAGAATTGTTAAGCCCTGTTAGAAGAAACAGAATGTTGTTTTGACAACTACAGTGTTGTACACATTTGTAGGTTTATGACTGTATGCCTGGTGGCTGCCTTGTGGGAAAGCTAACACTCAGTACAGTATACCTGAGTTGGTTATGGTGACAAGACAATGATAACAGCTACAGGCTTGATTGGTGTGCAGAGAAATGTAATGCGAGATGGCATAATTCAGCCTCTTTATTATGAAAATATATTACAAAGGTAGTAGGGTAGGCATATTTATTGTGGAGAGCATTTGGTGAAGCCAATGGGTCATTAATAGGGAACTGTTAATCACATTATGTTACAGGCAGAAGAAAGGCGCTTGGTTACATGTAATCTCGCAGATTAGCATAGTAGGCAAACATTTTGGTGTTGGTCACATCCTCTGAAAAATTGTGGGAGAAGAATTTCACTGAGATGATTCTTGTTAGCCGCTATTGAGAGGGGTTGTATATTGTTTTGCCAACTGTAATTCTGTATATATTTGTATTGTTATTAATGTATGCCCGATGGTAGCCAGGGTATGTGCACTTCAGTAGGTCTGTGTTGTATACAGTGCCAATCCATTGGTATAGACTAGAGGCCTTATCGGTTCACTGGGAAACGTTATGTCAGATTCCTTAGGTGGGATTTGTTTATAATGAAAGTTATGGCAAATCAAGTAGGCCTGATTTTTTTATTGTGAAAAGCATGTGTTAAAGATGATAGTCTTTTAAGGGTGGATTGTTATTACACTGTGCTAAAGCCTGTAGGTAGGTATTTGTTTACATGGAATCTTGCAGATTACCATCGTATGGAAGGGTTTTGGTGTTGGTGATCCACCTTAATAAACCATAAGGATAGACAATTTGTACTGTGGTAATCTTTTCTTGCCTCTATCAGTAGAGATTCTAAATTGTTTTGACAACTGCATTTTGCACCTATTTGTAATTTTATTACTGTATTCATAATATTTGCCTTGTGGGACGGCTTATGACCAACACAGTAGGTCTGAGTTGGTTATGATGACAAGCCAAGAAAGGTTATAGGCCAGATTGTTTCGAATTCAAATGTTGATTGTGAAATGCATACATTAAAATCAATAGGCACTTAAGGGTAGATTTTTATTACTCTTTATTAAAGCCTACAGATAAGTATTTTGTTTCATGTAATCTCACAGATTACCTAGTAGGCAAGGGTTTCAGTGCCGGTTACCGTAACCCCTTTGACAAATCATGGATATAGATGATTTGCTTTGTCAGAATGCTTGTTAGGTTCTCTTGGGTGAAAGAGAGTATTTTGCTTTGATAACTTTAATTTTGTTTTCGATGCAATTTTATAATATTATGCCTGATGGTTTCCTTGTGGGAAAGCTTAAGCTCAGTACAGGAGGCCTCGGTTTGTTATTATGACAAGCCAATAATAACAACTGGAGGCGGATTGGTTCAGTGGCAAAAAATATTTCCGATGCCAAAGATCTGATCTGGCTTTACCAGAGCTGTGTTCTGTCCACACTCTTGTATGGATCAGAATGTTGGCGGATGACAAAAGCGGCATTACCAATCTGTCAACCTTCCACACCAGTAAGCTAAGAAGACTCTTGCACATTTTCTGGCCGCAAACCTTCTCCAGTCAGGAACTGCTCACCAGGTGCAAGCAAGAGTGCATGGACACCATCATTATGAGAAAAAGATGGAGACGTATAGGACACACCATCAGAAAAGACTCCATCACAGGAATAGCTCTCCACTGGACCCCAGAAAGCACATGAAATAGAGACAAGCCAAAGAACACCTGGAGGCGAACTGTGAAAACAAATATGAAGAGCCTGAATCACAGCTGGGACACCGTACAGAAACTTGCCCAAGACAGACAGAAGTGGAGGTCCTTCATAGCTGCCGTACATGCCGGTCGGCATGATCGGTAGTAAGTAAGTAAAGGTCTGCTCTATTTATTGTGAAAAAGTAGACGACATACTGATTGTAAAAAGCATGTGTTAAAGTCAATAGGTATTTAAAGGCAGGTTGTTATTTCTCTGTATTAAAGCCTACAAAGAGTTATTTTGTTACATGAAATACCACAGATTAACTTTGAAGAGAAGGATTGTGGTGTTGATTAACACCTCTGACAAACCTTAGGAGGAGAAGCTATTCACGGTAATAGTTCTTGCTAGAATCTCTACTTTAGATTTTTCCAGACTCTTATAATAAAAAGATCATTAAATAATACATACATCTATGTATATAAATATATATATATATATATATATCCATAGAGATACATAGAGGGCCTATGGGTCAGCTCTGCTCCGCCATTGGTCTGTCTGAGAGTCATTTATACTCTGCTTCCACCCATTACAGTGTACTGCATAGTGGAATGGTTCAGTCCACATTAGCCATTGGCTCTCTGTCCCTGTGAATGAAGGAATTTTCTGATCACATGTGCACATCCGCCTGAAAATGAGTACTCCTCAATGTCAGGACTGGTTGGCCAGTCCTTTAGTTACAGTTTTCTCCATTTGTAGCTTCATGATAATTTCTTTGCTTTTCCTCTTTCTACTTTACTGTTTCTTAGGAGGATACTACAGCATTCCAGGCAGAGCTAACGGGTTGCTTGCCACTCATTTCACCTGCAGTATGACGCATCCCACATGGCCAGTTCCACTAAACCAGGAGAAAGCATTATAGAATGCCGGTGTCCATAGTGCATTGTAGTTATATTATGCCAAGAAAGCCAACATGTTGGTTCTAAATGTGGCAGACATGCTGGAACTTTAAAAGAACACTAGATTGTTTACAATACCTCTGCAAGATGGGCAACGACTGCTGAGTTTAGTGTTGTTGTTGCAAGCATATACCTGCCATGATTAGATGGCAGCATATTTATTTTCTACTTGTATTCTTTCAACTTATCGTGTGTATGTTGATGAGTTTTTGTGTGTTTTATTGTGGTTGTGACCAAGGATGTATACAAAAATGAGCTAGTGGATAGATTCATTGATGCATGAGTGCAAGGCTGAGCGACAGAGTGCATGTATAGAGCACCTAAACCCATCAATGCCTCAAAAGCACTTGCATTTATATGTCAGACCTGTGGGCATTGCTAATACTTATTGGGATGTTATGTTTTAGCATTCGTTAAAGAATTATCTCAAGAGTACACAAGTAATTTGCAATTGTCTTCTGTAAAAGAAGTTTAATTCTCTTAGGTTATCTGTTGTACAGTGTCTCTCACCTTTCCATCCAAGCTTTTGAACTGAATCTCATGACAGTTGATCCAGCGTCAATCAGGGATCGATAATCGATAAAACACAATCACTGGCCCATACTCATACACCCAACACATAAATCCCTGTTGCACTGTTTCAAGTTTACGTTAAATCAGTTGTTCATAATCTACAGGCTCGTACTAACTCACAAGATGCATAATTGAACCTGTAATCAACTCTCTTTCCTCTGGTCGATGGACCATTAGTTGAGAAGTTGATGGTAATAATTTAGAACTAACTATCAATCTATATTACTAAATAAATCACAAACTCGGTATAAGGTTAATAATATTTATTGCAAATAATGTGAAGGTAAATGCTCATCATGTACAGTTTTACAAGGCAAACAATGTATAAATCACAGAGAGAGAACATTTATCAAAGCAAAAGGTGTCAAACTCAAATCGCAATGAACAGAATGTAATGAGGGAATGGATAGATGAAGAGACAAAAGTTTCAGAGACAAAATACATTTGCAAATGATTATGCAAAATACAGATTTAGCAATACTAACCTAAGTATTTTAGTGGAAAATCTACCCCCTGGCCATGAGAATAGATGGAGGTTCCCCGAGAAAGTTCAGGGAACAAAGAGTAGGACAGGAACAGGAAACAGGTAGGCCTCTATCTGCATACAGCAAACCAACGGACAGCGACGATCTCCCCTCTCTAGCTTCTTCAAAGGCGCCCTCTCCAACACCCCCTGAACACCCCAGTTATACTCTAAAAACCTTCCTGTCCAACCCACCATTGTAGCAACATTTTCAGAATCTTTGTCTCTCATTGGTCAGTTTAGGGGGTGTTCTATCACACCACCATAGTCACGTCCATGTTTTCACAGCATTCTTTGTTTTACATTTTCTAACAACACGTAATCCACGTCTCGTGAATACACGCTTCCTCCAACTAGTAACATGTTACAAATCTCTACATTTTCATTGTCCGCCTCTGCAGCTTCCGCAGAAGAAGTTTGTACATTTGCTCTTGGTCCCACGGCCATCCTTCTGTTACTTGGCAGACACACAATAATTCTTGAAAGTTATCAACTTTTGCCTTCTCCATTCTTTCTCAGAGCTCGATTTTCGGCTTATTTATTAGTTTTCTTTTTAACCCCCAACTCGTCATGCAACGATGTAGGTCCATGCAAGCATCACTACGATGAATAAAACAGACATTATTAATTTCATGAAATATAATTCTCACTGTTTTACCGCCCACCATTTGCACTATCCCACGTTATTTGTCTAACAAAGCATTAACGCGCAGAAAGCAGCATTATTATTATTGTTATTTTTAAGCAGAACGCGAATGCAGCCTAATTTTTTCATGCATTAGTTCACATTTTAATACACGCATGCGCATAAGCATTTCCCCGTGTTTTCGTGTTTTTGCATGTTAGTTTCCACCACACACTGTTAGTAAATGTTATCGAGGAGTTAATCCGAGCAGGTTTTATTTTCTCAAAACCCTGCTCCATCACAGTTGAGATGTTAGTTGTTGTGCTCCCAGCTCCAAGAAGCTTTGCATTAAAGTGCTTTACAATACATAATAACATGAACCTCCATTTTTTTCAGGCTGTCATGCGTGTGCTCCCCAGAACCATTTTAAAGGAATGACGAGGCAACAAAACGGTTCGTCCTACATGGATTATTAAAAATACTCTTTGAGTCAAACTTTTTGCTTGGTCTGCATTTTCAGTCCCTTCACATCTTCAGCGTCTTTGACACATTTTTCTTCATTATGGAATTTTATAATTTATGTTTTCCTGCATGATAGATTCCTCATAAGCAGAGGGATCCTTTTCCGTGTCACATAAACATAAGGCTATGAGACGCGTCAGAGAGGATTTCCATGTCTCCACAGGATGAGAGCGTTTTTGACTGTATATATAAAATATTGAGCCCAGTGGTTGGAATAACAATTATGCCTGCTGGAGGCATTGGATTAGACTAATTATTTTAAATTACAGTGTTGATAACTGTCATAAAGATATGTAATTGGCACAATATCACAAAGTTGTGATCAGGGAGGCATCAGAAAGGTTCTGCAAATCCACCACCATCTCTTCATTCCTGTAGGTTCAAATCTGAGATGCCTTCATCACAAACAATGGTCGGTGGCTTCTGCTTTTACGTGTTTCAGATTCTATCTGTCTGAAATCCATGGTTTTCTTTCCCTGTTTATAGGTCAGGATACAGATGGCTTTAGGTGTCTGGAAGAGCTTATGTCATCACTTTTTATAAACTTATATTAAAGAGAAATACAGAGAGAAGAGTGGGCTTTATGTCAGCCCCCTTCAGCAACTGTTTTTCATGTGTTTTCCATGGTTTGCCATTGCTTGGATGACCATGGTATTTTGGCTGATGGTTACATTGTTGTATTTGTAGTTCCATCAGGTTTTGGCGATTGTCATCCAGAAGTGTTTTTCTTAGAGTGCACGTGATGTGACAAGTAGATTTTAATTGTGAACCAATCTATGTTCTTTAACATATATATTTTGCTAATTCAACAACATTTTAAGCGTTGATTTATCGCTATGTTGATTAGGAAGTGCTTGCAGTTTGGTTGCATTAGCCTATCATAAAGACACAAGGCTATTCACCCATGAGTTCATTTGTTTGACGTTGCTGTTATGGTAACATATTATTGATTTGACAACATTTTTGTTTACAAAGTAAAGATATGTGCACATATAGGCTTTCTTAACAGTGCAACAAATATACTGGCCCTTTGTCAAAAATATGTACTATGCAATATTGTGCTGTGAATGATATGTACACCTTTTAAGTTCACCCCTTACAATGCAAACTTCCTTTCTGACTACTTTTCATAAAATTCTTGTTTGTGGATCCAGCTTATCTCTGCTAAGGCTATCTGTTCATAAAAGAGTCACCTCCCCCAGATTCAATATTGTAGTAGCCCAAGATGTTGCTTCATTGCAATATTTTTTTTAGAGCAACTGAAAGCAACACGGAGAAAATTGCCCAACTCGTGCCAAACGCTTTCCATAAGGCACAGGTAGACCTATTTCCTTTGTGAAAGCTTGTTGTTACTTGCATCAGCTTTTCATAATGATGTAGAAAGGGTGTCTTGGGCCCTAATGTAAGCAAGGAAAACACCTTACTCCCAAATTGAGTATCAAAAGACAGATTTGATTGAGGCACAGGGAGCACCTCTCCCCCATGCAGTTATGCCATTGCACTTGCTTCACTAATGACAGCTATGCCCCAGACTCTTTATGCATTTGTCATGCTTGCAAATCCCCATATAGTGAAAGCACATAGGATCTGAAATTACAGTTCTTGCCCTGATCCCTTGCCCCTCTCCTTCGTTGGACATAATCAACTTCCCATGTATTAATTAAAATGCCATGAAAATGCATCAATGTTTTCATTTTATTATTTGCTGGGTTTTTATTTGATCTTTTTGGGCTAGACATCTTCACTTTTAATTAGAAAGATATTTGAGATATTTGATAGCTTTGAATCCCTGTACCAATAAAGCCCAGCAGAGACAGACTCTGGCAAGTACTTAATTACCTTCCATTTTGTGTGAAGCATTTTTTTCAATTTTGCATTATTCTCAACTGCTGGTAACTGAAGTTCTGGTTGTATATCAACTGTCTCATAGGTTCCCATTAGCCAATTAAATATTTATTTTAGAAAGCAAGTATAATCCTGCAGATAATACTTCAATGTCGTTGGTATATTCAATGAATCAGTAAAACAAAACATATTTTCTATAAATGTTGGTTTCTTTTGAGCACCATATAAATCCACTGAAGTTTATTTAATGTAGTCAGGGCCACTGGAATTATGCGATTATGCGGCTGATGCATTTTCCACATAATTATGGATTTACACATTTATCACATAATCCATCATCTGCTGCATAATCTGCAGATTTTAACGAAAAGGTTGTTTCTATTTCAAACGGCCAAACGTTATTGAAAACACGGCGATACATGTTGCCACACAGTGGAAGTCCCTTTGAAAAAGATGAGTGGTCCCATTTCTCTTGCTTTTTGTGTATTTGTGTGTTAAGCTGGTACTGATGAGGTGAAACCTTTGTCCAGGCAGTGTTAACCTGGGTAAAAATGACAAAATAAGGAAGTAGTAGTGTCACAAAATAACCCCCACAGAATTGCCGCATAATATCACTGCATAATTTGCCTTTTCTTTTTTTCTAATTTAGTCAACACTGCCGCACTTTTTGGAGGGGGAGTATATTTTTTGTGTGTATTTTTGTTTTGGAAGTTGGTGATGCTTGCAAGGGTTGTGGAACAGGGTGTAGTCACTGCCAGTGCTTAATTTGTAACAAAATTAGTGCCAGTGGCCTTGTCAGAAGACCAAGTCAGCTTGCACCACCCACTGCCATTGCCAGCAGCCAATGATAGTACTATCACAACTACTAACCATCACCCTTCCCACAAGTGTGAGAATTCAGAGTTTTCAAGTCCCCAAAGCTATAAGAATGTCTTGGGCGGCAGGAATTAGTCATTTTTAATGTACATTGAATTAATAAACAGCTGTTGTTGTGCTCATTTCTAAATTAGATAAATAGCGCCACCATGTTGCAGACTGTCATCAGTGCCGGTATTGACAATTAAGTGCTGGTGCCGAGTACCGAAAACTAAACCAAATTACGCACTGGTCACCGCACCCGAAGGGTGACAGTTGAGGAAAAGGCACCTAAGTGATCGCCGTGAAAGAAGTAGGGGTGCCTGCCAGGGGATGGGGAAGTGGGTTTTTCATTATAGGATGGGGAGAAGTCAGAGGTGGGAGTTGGGCAGAAGGGCATCAATTACTAGATGGAATTGCTGCCTGGGATAGAAAAGACAGTTTCCGGAAAGGATAGAGGTACTTGTTTAAAAAGGAGGCCGTTGTATAGAAGAGATGAGAGAGATATGCTATGATGCTGGGGAACATGGGAACACGCTACAGGAGGTATTTTCGATCTAATGCCTGCTTTTTATGAACATGCATACATTTAGCGTCTTGCCAAGTAACGTGAATGGCTTAAATACCCAAAGGAAATGCAATGCAATTCTCACCTGACTGGAGGAACAAAAACGATCAATAGCATTCCTTCAGGAGACCCACCTAAGAAAAGATAAACGGAAGCTATTTTAATGGGCCCCCTTCCAATTATTACAGTTTTCCTCTACCTCAGCAGACCATAGGGGGGTTGTTACATTGGCCAGCAGAACTTTTAGAGGCAGAATTATTAAATCACTTACAAATAAAACAGAAAGATGGGTGATAGTAGAAATGTTATTAGATCAAGTACCAATAACACTAGCTTCACTATATGAGGGGATTCTTGATGAGCCAGACTCCATCGATGATTTGACTCTTCATGTAGCCCAATTTTAAAAAAAGCATCATAATCGGAGGCAACTTGAATTTTTTTAGATCTTAGCCACTGAAAGAGCATGCAAAGAAAACCAAAAGTGGCGAGAACCTTTAATATCCAAAGTATGAGCTGGGCTTACTTGACCCATGCATTTGTAGAACCCCAATCAAAAAAAGTATACATTTTTTCTGCTTATTTTCAAATTACCTCAAGTATTGTTTTTTTCTTATTTTAGATTTTAAACCAAGAGGCGTCTGTTTCCCAGAAGGCTAATTGTTTCTCAGATCATATGATGGTTCATCTGGAATCCCTCTACCGTCAATAACTGCCCCCACATACAGGTGGTCACTCAAGATAACCCTATTCTCAAAAATACTTTTTGTGGAAGAAATGGGGAATAGGACTCAGATATGTTTTAGGAGACCAGAGGTACCTCATTGTTAGAAAATGTTTGGGAGGCATACAAGATAATGATGAGTGGGGAGGCTATTGCTTTAGAAAGCACTCTAAAAAAATTAAGAATGCTAAATTTGAAACCTTCTCAGTAGCCCTCCAAATAGCTGAAACTAGACTGCATCAGATGAAGGACAAACAGGGATATTTAATTAGAAAACTAGCTAAGAAAGAGCTTCAGAATCTTCTGTTTGAGAAGAAAGTCATCAGTGCCCAAGCGTTCGGTCAACAAATGTATGAGTGGCTCCAGGAAGCTTTTGATATCCTAATACCACTAAGAACAACAAAACAGGATTAAAGAAAACAAGTACCTTGGATGAATGCAGAACAAAAAAAAGATAAAACCACAAATTGAAACGCTGCAATGCACCTGGCTCAAAACAAATAAAAATCATCACAAACTCCACCTACCCAAATATAACAGAATATACAAGTAAAACATCAATGCAGCTAAAAAAGATGCTATTCAAACAGAATTCAAAATGCTAAATGTGTAAAGATTTTTTTTTAATTTTCAGATTGTTGTAAACCTAAATGCACAGAAAGAACTTATCCCATTTCTCAAGAATTTACTGACAAACCTAGCAAATCATTCCACAACCAAAGCAGGCATGTTGGAAAACTACAGGCACCAACCAATTTCCATCAATCCCATCCAAGGGTAGGCTAACCCAGCCTTTACATTCCTTCAAACAACTATCAGAAAGAGAATTTATGGATCTTGTCAAAGCAAGCAGCCCAGCCGGATGCCCATCTGACCTAATCCACCACAAATCTTCAAGAATGTTCTTTTAACTACCTCTGCTGCCACACCAGTCCGAACAATCATCAATAATTCTTAAACTACAAGAACCTTTCCAGAAGACTTTAAAAAGGCATACATATGCCCATTATTATAGAAAACAAACCTGGACTCACATGACCCAAACAACTACAGACCGATTACAAATGGACCTTTCCTGGGCAAACTGATAGAAAGAGCAACATTCACCCAGGTGTCACAGTTCATTGAAGATAACTCCATACTTTCCAACTTCCAAACAGGATTCCATCCAAGAAGAGGCACAGAATCTGCCCTCATCGCCATCTGGGGTGACCTTAAAAACACAGTAAGCAATAACGGGGTTGCTGCACTACTTCTCTTGGACCTTTCAGCTGCCTTTGACACGGTTGATCATGACACTCTAATCAAAAGACTCTACGAAGCCGGCATAGAGGGGACTGCTCTTGACTGGATCACATCCTACCTTTAAAACAGAACAAATGTCTGCCATACTCCCCATTTCTCATCCAAACCATACTCCACAAAAGCAGGGGTCCCTCAAGGCTCTATCATCTCACCCATGCTTTTCAACATCTACATGAAGTCATTACTGACAATGATCAATGAATTTTAGTTCAAATGCCATAACTAAGCAGATGACACGCAAATGCCTCTTAAACTGGAAAGCCCTAAAGCCATTGGAAACTACAAAATCTTCAGTTGCCTCAGAGCCGTTGATCAGTGGATGACATGGAGCCATCTAAAGTTGAATGATTCCGAAACTGAAAAAGTCACATGTGACAATTGGAAAAATGATGACCCACTCAGAGCCTGGCCTGAAGATCTGAGACCACCTCCTAAAGTATCTAAGGAAGTAAGAAACCTTGGAATTAACGTATACTCCAAATTATCAATGAACGCCCAAGTGGATAAGTTAGCAAAATCAAGCTTCATTACTATGAAAACTCTGCGACAAATCTTCCCCGTCACAAGGTCCAAACTACTATCTCTCTGTACTGTCTCAACTTGATTATGCCAATGGCCTCTACCAAGGATCATCCTTATCAACTGTGAAAAGACTACAACGAATTCATAACTTACATATAAAGCCACAAGCCCACATCTCTCCTGCCTTGAGGGCCCCTCATTTGTTACCTTTGCCTTCAAACTGCTTGTATCACCCACAAAGCAATACATGGACAGGACTACTTTTCATCAGGAATAAAATCACCAAATACATACAACAAAGGAACCTCCACTCCAGATTGGCATCTCGCCTCAAAATCCCAACATACAAGAAAAAAGCCTGGGTGGTACATCTTTCTCTGTTCAAGCAGCCAAACTATGGAATTTATTAACCCCAAACATAAGACCCACGGATAACTATCTTATCTTCAGAAGACTACTCAAGAGTTGGCTCTTATCTTCATGACCACTATACTCAAACAAAAATGTACAGCATATGCCTGTGCAAGTAAACATGTATAATTTGATTATTAGTATGTATTTAGATATGTGCAATTCTATGTACAAATATATATACTACTTATGGTTTAAAAATATATAGATTTTCTTAGAGGTCTGCTTAACAAATGTATGGATTACTTATGGTTAAAATATACATAAATATAATTTATGTTTAACATGTATATATCTCACTGCATAGTTTACATATAAGTTATTTGATTGCATGCTTATGGGTCTCTGTTTTATTTTTTATCTATCACAATGTGTGATAAGTTATATAAATAATTCGATTATATGCTTATGAGCCTCTGTCTTATTTTATTTTATCTATCACATAGTGTAAATATGATCATAACAATTGTATCTATAAGTACTTCACTATTGAAATACTGGCGAAAACTATCAAATAAAAAAAATCTAAATTAAAAAACAAAATAAAAAAATAATAATAAAATACATAAATACATTGGATTTATGTACAGCAACACATGAAAGTCTGAGTCTCCAACTATTTATCGATACTTGTACATATGGGACTTTATACATACAATGTTATATCGCTGTATTAGTTTCCATATACATGTATACCTTTCTGTGTAGTTATGTATCTATATATTTATTACTTTACTCCCACTGTGCGAAAAAAACCTTCAACTCTCTCCAATTCAGTACTGTATTTCTCATCCTATACATCTTTCAAGATAATAGAATTACAAGATAGTAATGGTTTCGTTATCGCACCTCGTGTGCAAACATATAATTACTGTGGGTATAGTAGGTTCAATGAATAACAATATGTTGGTGTGGTGCTATAATGGTTAAACACATCCTACTACCAAAGGTGGGATAACACACTGGCTCGAGATCCAGTAAGTTTAAATCATATATAACGAAAAAGCCAAAGCACTCTAAACAGTATTGAAACAAAAGGCACACTGTCCAGACAGTCAGGACTTGTTTTGAGGAACACAGGTCTTGTTTATTGCAGAGCGTAGACAGTCACGTAATCTTCAAATGCAGATATTTTACAAATTCTTTCTTCAGAGATGAACAGCCAACACGTGTTTCATCACAACGTGACTTTTTCAAGGCTTGGGAATAGATAAGTGGGCGATCGCGCTATTGAGAGCAGGAAAATCAAAATCCAAGAATGAAACGTTGGTATGTTTAGTAGTTTCACAGGGGGTTGCACCTCCGTGAAACATTCAAAGTAATAGACCAGACCTGATCTGAAGCAGTATAGGATGGCTGGCAATATTGCAAAGAAAACAGTATGATAAGGTAAGTACCACTGGTCCTGAATATAAACGTGAGACAGGTCACTAAGTGGGCATGGAATCACTAAAAAGTTTTCAGGTCCTGGCATGAAAGCGTCAAGAAACCAAGTATTGTTTCAGACTAAAAGAAAAAAGGTCTGGTGTAGAGATACGAAGTGTTTTGGTTAACCAAGGAGATCATAATAGGCTCCAATCTGACTAGTCATCGTAAATGTCTGAGAGAAAGATATCCTCTACCTCCACTCTCTGACGCATCCCAAACCTCATTGTACTACTATGATCTCCCTAATAACTCTTTCTAGACTTTTCTATCCTCCTCTATCCCTACTTTGACTCACCCCGAACCTCATTTTACTAGTATGATCTCCCAAATAACACTTTCTAATCTCTTCCCCCTCTATACTTCCGTTGACTCTTCTCAACCCTCAATTTATTACTACACTCTCCCAAATAACACTTTCTAGACTCTTCTCTCCTCTATCCCTCATTTGACTCGTCCCAAACTTCATTTTACTACTACGACCTCCCAAATTACACTTTCTAACTCTTCCCTCCTCTATCCCTTCTTTATCCTATTAAATCCAACTAACAAACTCACATGTTCACCGCTCAAATTAACAATTCATGTTTCCTTATACTAAATCCCCATTAATCCATTTTGGGTTCCTGAGTAGTGTGCTACTCACTGCAAAGCGGTTCAACGCCGTGGCAGGGGTAGTACGCGCTATATAAATACAATTACAATGAGTTCCTCAATAAGAAATGGGCAGATTGAGCTTGTTTTTAGAGTCAATGATATTGTAATATAACCTTAACCTATGCACGACATCACAGGTATGTTTTATTTTTTTCATATGATTTTAATACTTCATTCTGTACTTAATAAAAGCACTTCTCATCATGTTTTTGTAACTTGAATGATCTTGGATTTAGCACTTAACCAGCAGAAATGCCAAAAGGCAGCAATGGGAGACCAATTGGTTTAGCCACTGCTTGTTTTTGAATACTTTAACCCCCATTTCCACGCATACACTGGTCTTTTAACTGCTGGCAGAAATCGTGTTACCTGAGGATTTTCTGAAATTATGCTAGGGTACTTGGTTTATCGTATTCATGAGGAAATCACACTTTTAGCAGATTACCTGTTTAACTCGTAAACTTGGGCTTTCATCTAATTCTTCAGAGGAGGAGTGGATTGCCCTAATGGTAGAACCACATTAGAAATACATATTTGATATATGTAAAATAATTTAATTATCTCCTGTGTGCACTTCTTTCTTTTCTGCTATTTTTCTCGGCCAATGACAGGTAGTGAAAAGGCATTTTCATCAGCCCAGCTCTGCACTTTATTCTTTTCAGCTCCCTTGCAAACATTTTCTCAACAGCTATTTTTGTGGATTACTCGTTTGCTTTGTCACATAGAAACCAGCATCTCACTCCCTCTTTTCATACTCTCTTGTCAATTGTGATGAGGTGTTATTATTATGTTGTGTTGACCATCAGAAACTTCAAAATCAGGTGAGGCTCCTCCGTAATGGCGGATGAGCGTCGCTCCACTGCCAGATGATAAATAAAATGATAATAAATCATTGTTATTATTGTTTTATTTAACTCTGAGTGTCTGCGATGCTTACGTGGGAATGGGAGGGGCGAGGCCGGGCCATGGCAGGGAGGAGGAGTGGTAGGTGCACTTATAAGTGCGCATGTCAGTTTGGCTGGCCGTCTTAACCCCACCCCACACAACCCCCACCCCCTGCACCGTCCTACCAGTTCTGATTGGCGGCAGCCACCGCTGTTCAAAATATTGTTTAGTCTGTTTAGCCTATATCTTTATTATCCGGGTTCTCCCCTCCCCCGAGAGCGGTAGTCATATCCTGCAGTTTCCTGATACACATAGGAGGAATGCATCAAAAATGTATGTGCTTGTCATATGAGGACTGCAGGAAAAAGGTAAGTGTCATATGGGAATGCAGGAAAAGGGTAAGTGTTTATCACATGTGAAATGCAGGAAAGGATACGTTTTTTGTCATTTGAGGAATGCTGCAATAGGTAGGTGCTTCATATGAGTACTGCAGGAAAAGGGTATGTGATTGTCATATGGGGAACGCAGGAAAAAAGTAAGTGTTCGTTATATGATAGCTGCAGGAAAAAGGTAAGTGCTTAGCATATGAGTAGTGCAGGAAAAAGATAAGCACTTGTGTAACCTGTTAATTGAAACCTTTTAAAAGACACAATTCAGGACACAATGAGGTCTTGACAACGTGAATCCCGTATTCAGTCTTTGAAAATGCATGAAACGTTAATGCAGGACTACTGACTAGGTGTGTCATTGAGGTTTTTATTGCCTGTGTCTTGCACTATATTCAGGGCTACTGGAATTATGCTGCAGGGGAGTAGTACCAAACTATGTGGCAGTGTTTTTTTCTCAGTTTCCAAACAAAACGCATTTTTAATTAATTTCATTTTCAGAAAAGCTATTCAATGGCATACATCCGAAAAAGTAGACACTATTCAGAACATCAAATCAATCAATCAATCAAGCATTTGTATAGCGCGCTACTCACCCGGAGGGTCTCAAGGCGCTTGGTGGGGGGGGTCCGCTACTGTTCGAACAGCCAGGTCTTGAGTTGCTTCCTGAAGGAGAGGTGGTCTTGGGTAAGGCGGAGGTGGATGGGTAGGGAGTTCCACGTCTTGGCAGCCAGGTAGGAGAAGGATCTTCCTCCCGTTGTGGCTCTTCGGATGCGGGGGACGGCGGCGAGGGCGTGGTTGGTCGATCGTAGCTGGCGGGTGGGAGTGTAGAAGGTCAGACGGTCGTTGAGGTATCTGGGGCCTTGGTTGTGGAGAGCTTTGTGTGCGTGGTTGAGGAGTCGGAACGTGATTCTCTTGCTGACGGGGAGCCAGTGCAGGTCTCTCAGGTGTCCGGCGATGTGGCTGTGTCGGGGGATGTCCAGGATGAGTCGAGCTGAGGCGTTCTGGATGCGTTGGAGTCTTTTTGAAGTTTGGCTGTGGTTCCGGCGTAGAGGAGTTGCCGTAGTCCAGTCGGCTGGTGACGAGGGCCTGGGTGACCGTCTTCCTGGTTTCGGTGGGGATCCACCGGAAGATCTTGCGCAGCATGCGTAGGATGTTGAAGCAAGATGAGGAGACGGCGTTGACTTGTCGGGTCATTGAGAGGGAGGAGTCCAGGATGAAGCCCAGGTTGCGTGCGTGGTCCGTTGGTTTGGGTGCGTTGCCCAGGGCAGGGGGCCACCAGGAGTCGTCCCAGGCGGAAGGTGATGATCCTAGGATGAGGACTTCCGTCTTATCTGAGTTCAGTTTCAGGCGGCTGTTCCTCATCCACTCGGCTACGTCCTTCATCCCTTCATGTAGGTTGGTTCTGGCGGTTGTGGGGTCGTTGGTGAGGGAGAGGATCAGCTGGGTGTCGTCGGCGTAGGAGATGATGTTGAGGTTGTGTTGGCGTGCGATGGCTGCGAGGGGGCTCATGTAGATGTTGAAGAGGGTGGGGCTGAGTGATGATCCTTGTGGTACGCCGCAGCTGACTTCGGTGGCCTCGAAACTGAACGGGGGAGGCGGACTCTCTGGGTTCTTCCGGCGAGGAAGGAGATGATCCACTCCAGTGCCTTCTCTTGGATTCCGACGTTGTTCAGGCGTTGCACTAGGGTGCGGTGGCAGACTGTGTCGAACGCTGCGGAGAGGTCCAGGAGGATGAGGGCCGCTGTTTCCCCGTTGTCGAGCAGGGCTCGGATGTCGTCGGTGGCTGCGATGAGGGCGGTCTCGGTGCTGTGGTTGGCCCGGAAGCCGGACTGCGAGTGGTCGAGGATCCATTCGTCTCGAGGAAGGCGGCCAGTTGTCTGTTGACTGTCTTCTCGATGACTTTGGCAGGAAAAGGAAGGAGCGAGATGGGGCGGTAGTTTTTGAGGTCGGTGGGATCCGCTGACGGTTTTTCAGTAGGGCGCTGAGTTCGGCGTGCTTCCAGCTCTCTGGGAAGGTGGCGGTGTCGAGGAGGTGTTGATGATGTCCCGGAGGTGGGGTGCGATGACGGCGTCGGCCTTGTTGTAGACGTGGTGAGGGCAGGGGTCGGTTGGTGATCCGGAGTGGATGGAGTTCATCGTGCGGATAGTGTCTTCGGTGTTGATCGGGGTCCAGGCTCGGAGGGTGGAGGTGGGGGACGTTGGAACGGTCGTAGGGTACGTCGGCTGAGTGCTGAAACTGTTGTGTATGTCTGCGATCTTGCTGTGGAAGAACGAGGCGAGCGAGTTGCAGAGGTCTTGTGAGGGAGTGATGTCGTTGTTTCCGGCGCTGGGGTTCGAGAGTTCTTTGACGATGATGAAGAGTTCCTTGCTGTTGTGGGCGTTGTTGTCCAGTCGTTCCTTGAATGCGGTTTTCTTGGTGGTGTGGATCAGCTGGTGGTGTTTTCGGGTGGCGTGCTTGAGGGTGGTCATGTTGTCTGCAGTCGGGTCTCTGCGCCATGCTTTCTCGAGGGCCCGGCAGTTCTTCTTGGATTTCTTGAGTTCGTCGGTGAACCAGGATGCTTTCTTGTTGCCGGGTCTGACTGGGGGGTCTTCAATGGGGCGAGGTCGTCTGCGCAGTTGGTGATCCATCTTGTGAGGTTGCTGGCGGCTTGGTTGGGGTTCGTTGAGCTGGCGGGAGGGTTCTGGCTCAGGGATGTGGTGAGTTGGTCGGTGGTGATCTTGTTCCAGCTTCTGCGCGGAAACTGTTGCGGGTGGTGGTGCGTGGTGATCCTGCTGAAGCTGAAGTGGACGCAGCTGTGGTCTGTCCAGTGGAGTCCGGTGGTGTGGCTGAAGGAGATGTCCTTGCTGGAAGAGAAGACGGGGTCAAGCGTGTGGCCGGCGTGGTGTGTGGGGGTGGTCACCAGTTGCTTGAGTCCGAGGTTGGCGAGGTTGTCCAGCAGGGTGGTGGTGTTGCGATCGTTGTTGTTCTCTAGGTGGAAGTTGAGGTCCCCAAGGAGGATGTAGTCAGCTGAGGGGAGGGCGTGCGGGCTGATGAGGTCGGCGATGTCTTCGCTGAATTGTGTGCGTGGTCCTGGGGGTCTGTAGATTAGGGTGCCTCTGAGGGTGGTCTTGGGGTCGGTGTGTATCTGGAAGTGCAGGTGTTCGCCGGCTGTGAAGGTGTCGTCGGAGTTGGTCGTGATGCGGATGGTGTTCTTGTGGACGATGGCGATGCCTCAAACCAATTAATTAAGGAAGTTGTTAATAAATGCAAAATCGCAGTTGAGAATAAAATGCATGACATATGTGTAATTAAAATGTGAGGAGAGAGTACAACTACCAAGTCGGAAAACAATCAATAGTGTACTTAAAAAAAGGAGATGTACCTAGAAGGGTTAATACGTCAGAATAATTTCATTGCAGTTTGTTCCGTAACGCACATAAACTACTTCCAAATCTTTAAAAAAAAATCACCCCACCTTTTTGGCATATAAATACTCCTTATTATAGACTACACATAGCTTATTGAACCACATTAATAGGTCTGGTGGCTCCCTTGACTTCTAGTGGTTGCTTATCTAGCAATTGAAATTGCTATAGATGACCAACCAGGCTCGTAGATTTCTAGACTTTAGGCCCAGATGCCTGGAACTGCCTCAAAGGATAGGCTTAGGGCCTGACGAAACTGGGGTTCCTAAATAATCCCGAATAAACAATCTAACCTTGTCCCAGGATCCCCTTAGCTTCTGACATCCCCAAATCATATGCTCCCACGTACCCAACATAATACACCTAGGACAGCTATCGGAAATGTTCATATTCTAAGCATATAGTTTCTTGGGCTTGTAATAAACTAGTCACTGAGCATACAACTGCACCCGCTTGAAATTTGCCCCATCAGCTCCTGGCAATCAAAAGTATATATTTCTAGCCATTCCTCACCAATCAGGCTTAAACTGACTTCTTTCGTCCAGCTATTTTGGGCGATTCGAAACATTTTATCGGTGTGGTTGTGGCACCCTCTGAGCCATCTTACCCGGTGGCTAATCTTTCTTGTGAGATTTTTTGAGTTGAACATGTCCATCATGGTTATCCTTAATCCCTCTATATGAAGAGGGAGAGACTTTCTTAGGATGCTTCCAATTTACAAATAATCCAAAGCATTCCCTGGCCGAGCTTGGCCAAGCTTGGCCTTGACTGACTCCCAGGGGCCTACATCATTATTATGTATCCAGTCCCCTTCGTTCCCCAGTTTGGCTTTTTCACATCTACTAACTGTTTGTTGAAGATCTGGGAGACATAGAGTTTGAGAGGAGTTGCGAAGAGATATTAAGCTAGCGCGATAGCTGCTTTTGCTTCTGTTTGGAGATTACTGTCCTATATCTAACCAATCTAGGATTGCGATAATTGGGCTTTGAGAGATTTGGATGGGGGGGGTTCATTCAAACTTTTTTTCTTTAAACAGTTGTCAAATCTAAAGCCTTGGCTCTATTATGAACCCTAATGTGCAGCCGAGTATTATGTTTTCTAGTCACCATCCCTCCCTCTTCTCGACAAAGATTTCGCTTTGCAAACTTATCTGAGTTGTAGCTTTATTCCATATAATGCTAATAATCTAAGTATTGATTCTTGAAAAAAAACATTTAATGCACTAAAGATAACTCTAGGCCTTACCTAAAAAAATTATATCCAAAAGGTTAAAGAATCTGTCAGTAAACAAGCAAGGATTACAGGACAAACATCCACTTTGGAACACTGAGGCTGTGGCCTATTTACACCTATTTGAAACATATGGCTGCCTAAACGTGTACAATAAACATACCTTGTTAGGACAATGTAGTTTCCACAAGTTAACAGTTTTCACAGGAGCGGCTCCTCAATAAGAGCGGAGGAGCATCGCCCCCCTAAACAAATGACCCAGAGCAGCTAAAAAATAAAATGGTAATAACGTTTATTTATTACCATTTTATTTTGAAGCAACCTTTCCTGAACTGAGTGTCAGGATGGGGCGGAGCCAGTGCTGACAAGTGGTAGCAGGGAGCTGTGCACTTATGTTTTAAGTGCGCAATGTCTCTTTGGCAGGCCGTCTTGCGACGGTAGCCAGACATGCACATTTTAAACTTCTCTAACCTAGCTGTCTTAGATGGCTAGGTTAGAGAAAGCGCAGGACTCCAGTGCTCTTAGGAGCACTGCGAGAGGCCGCTCCCTCCAATCCTGACGCGTCTCTCATGCTGAGAGACGTGCCCGGATTGGAGAGAGCAGTTTCTTGGTCTGGAGCTTCCAGGAGCGAAGACACCCGAGCGAGGAGGACGTCATGTGGCAAGTCTGCACGGTATATGCCTTTTTTTTAATTATCTTAATGCCACCCGTATGTTGCCCACTCCACAATCCTAAATATATGCCAGTGATCACTGAGTTTGGAATGCAGAGACCATTGTTATGATGGATTCTTGTCAGATAGTGTTGTAGGTGACCAAGTTCTCTAGCTCATCTTGGTTATTTTAGGACAGGGAACGTTTTAGAAACGAGTTTACCAAGTAAAACTGAGGCCAGCAAAATGTATAACATACCCAGATGTGTGCATTAGATCAATAGGGGCCACCTCACAAAGAAATTAGTAACTTTAGAAAAACATGTCAAAATTACTCATTTCAATAGATTCATAAAAATGACCGACTACAAATATAATTCTACAAAATTCCTACATTTCCATGTGCACGCATAACCAAACTTTTGTAGATTTCTGTGGAAACCTTATGATTATTTTTGGTGTGGCTAGTCGCCTGAAGATTTTTCTCCACTTGAAATTTATTTTTCTAGGTACAGACGTCCTCTGCCCCATAATCACATGTAACATTGGATTTTTGTGGGTATATAACACCCAGTACATACCTTTATGCCATTCTTTACTTTCAGTAATATTAGCTGTGTAAACTGGGTGTGAAATGGCATCTGGAAGGTTTGCAGATGCCCACAACATGAATACTTTGTCCACTGCATTCTTGATGGCAGCACAACTGCCGTTGGTCAAGAAATATGCATGTTCCAACCTCTAACCCTAAACCTAGAGTTGGGTGTAATAGAGAAATCCTCCGATTTGGGAAAGGGAGGCCAAATCCACTGGTGTATACGTGTGAGGAATTTCCAAAGGGTGTAGCAACTTATTTAGTAGAGTTTTCTCAGGATTTAGCTCTTCCTCTACAATGTGCACGATCTTTTATTACCACTCACTTAGAATCCTGTTGGACTTTTCACTGTAATATGTGGAATTAGTATGTGTAGAAATAAAAAAAAAACTTGAATCTGTGAGTCAGGATTTTTGGCCTTTTCAAATTGCAAAAGGGATTTTCCAACTCATTCCGAATCACAATTAGGAGAGAAAGTGACACCCTCCCTACTGTATGAAATTAAATGTATCAGTGGTTTATGACCATAAATGCAGGTGGTAACTCATTTGCAAAGGGGAAGCTCTTCGTGTTGGACAGATTCCCCTTTGGGAATTGTGCCAGGCAACCTCGGGGAGCAAGCCTCCATGTGTTCTCAAACAGGAAATCATTTCTTTTTCTAAAGCAGCACCAGTTCCTGCTTTAAAAAGGCTTCCCTTTGGGAATTTGAATGCAGAGATTGTGGTCTGCTCTCCCTTAAAAGCTTCCATCCCTTGTTCATAGCCAATCACAAGGAGTCACAAATTCAGATTCAAATTCAAATTCAGATTTTTTGTAAGGTCATTCTGCAAACTCCCCGCAAATGGGCATTTTGCAATGCAAACTTTTACAAGTGCATAGGTCCCATCACACAATTACAGACCGGTCATAGAAAGTCGCTGCTCATCTTGCACCAACTATTTGCATCCTCTCTGTGAGTACATCAGCCCATGTCATTTCTGTGCTACAGTAAGCAAATTATTGGATGTAGCAATTAAGTTGGGTTCTTGTTAAATACAACCTATTAGTACCATTTCATTAACAGACGGCCTTCAGTTTAGCATTCCTGCAAATTATGAATTTGGGCCAATTGGAAGACCAGACTTTTTTACTTTTGTAAACCATATATGCAAAAATGACATCTTTGGGTTCTGGTGAAGTTTATAAACCACTCAGTATTCAGCCTCTGGTTTATCATGCAACAAAAGCCCATTTCTGGGTTGTTATTTTCGTCTGCTATGTGTATAACCCACCGCGGCCACTGTGTGGGCTGGCTTCAGGTTTCTCTGTTCGTCCCTTTCCACTAAAATACTCATTAAAGTGGAATTGTCCAGCGTTAACATACAGAGGTAAAATAAGCATGGGTAGAACTTGCGCAAAAACATACACGGTTGTTTTTGATTTAGGAAATTCATCTAAACATGCTAATCCAATTCTGGTAATTAAAATTCTGAAAAGAAATATGTTTTAGGTCATTTGTCCAACAATAGAGTTAGGGTTACTCTTTTATTATTGCATAAATCACATTAGTAGAGATGGTGTGCAGTTGAGATGATTAATAATGGACAAAGTAAATGGGAATTCAATTTCGTATCATTTAAAATAATTATGCTCTTTGTTTGAGTAGGGATTATTTCTTAATGCTTCATGACAAGCAGTTTTGAGCCTCAGCTCTGCAGTGGATTTTAATTGTAGAGATAATAATGGTTTGCAGTGGAATCACAAGGAACCTGATTTACTGTCTGCTTTCATCAGTCATACAAAACAAGGTGATATCTTTTCAGAATTTGCAAGCTTGCACCTCAAGATTAAGCAGGACTTAACAAAAAAGTACAAAGGCTCATTTTACTCACGAAACATAAAAATAAGACAACGCACCACTTTTTGGGAAATCACGTTTCAAGTGGCAAATAGCAGTTTTGTGACCATGTATACACGAATGTTTGATTAAGAGGTATTCATTTATTAATTCAGAGAAAAAACAATTGTTATTCTTTACAGTACCGGCAGTGTGATATAAATGAATTTGCAAAGTGTCAATCCTGATCCGTGGTGATTATGTACATTGATCATGGTATTGAGTTTGACCACACTCTTTTTTCCATAAATGATGACAATTGAGAATTAATTACAGTCAGGAGTATGGGTCTTTTTTCCAAGGATAGTGAACTGTACTTGGCTACAGACCCAATATACGTTTAATTCTGTCCCAGATTCCCTGTTCACACGTATATTGAAACAGAGTTACCAAGCGATTAAAGCTTATTAATGTTACTGAGCATATTATCTTAATGACAAAAGAAGTCTATTTCTCTGGAGCAGATTCCATAATTGTTATTGCGAGTGACTCGTGTGTCGCAAGACTTTCTAACCCACCCCAACCTTGAAGTGTAAATCTTAACTGTACATCTTCACTGCCTCTTGAAAGTCAAAGCCTAAACAGGAAGTTCTTGGCAATTCTAGTTAGATTGCAAAATGTTCTCTTATTACTTTGTTTCTATGATCAGAGGCAGTACAATTGTATTTGAGACAAACAGGCCCCAGAGAACTGGCACGATAAAGCCACATCCTTAAAACCATCCCGCTTGGGGTCAGGATTCCTTTTATAGCAAGGATACGCTCTGTTCGAAACCTTGTATTCAAAGCAGTAAGCAGAGCAGTTTTATGCATTATTACAATGCACAAATGTCAATATCTTTACAAAATGGGTATATGTAGAGTGGGCATGTCATACTCACACCAATGCCGCCTTTTTACGGAGAGTTGTTCTCCTTATAAATTGTTGAGTATAGGTTGATGCATTTGCTGGTAAGGACTGAGGAACATATTCTCTGCATTCTCTGGCAGCAGTCAGTCAGTCAAAAGGCCTGTGAGCAAGGGCGGTGTGATACCCAACCATGCCCCTTAAAGCAACTTAATTGTTTCAACAGTTCTTTTGGGAGTTCTCTGTCGTTTCAAAATCTCTAGGAGACAGGTTTTTTGTTTTTAACCTTTAGATATTTGATGGCTGTTTCAGCAATGGCACTCATTAGATCATCCAAAGGGATCAGAGGATGGATTTAATTTGATGAGCAGGTCTAATGGCCAGGACATTTAAAACTGCATATTTCTCCATGGAGAGAGCAACTCTATTGAATCCTCAAAGAGGAAGAGACTGACACGAACAGAGCAGTAGCATGATGTCTAGGAGACAGGGACACCAGGGCTGTCTCACCTTCAGAAGCACCCAGCTGTGCCTTCTCCAATGCAATGTGTAGTGTGTAGTTAAAAGTGCTGTCTTTAAAGCTTGAATAAGTAGTGTTCATTTCCGGGCACATACAGTTAAAATGTTCAGAGATGAAGAGTTATGTTTAAGTTTAACAAGTATATGGTCACAGATAAAATGTTGAAGTAACAAGAGAAGTTTATTTGGGATTAGGTTTAGATTCCAAGTGCAATATTTGGGGGATTGATAATGGAAGATAAAGAAGGACATATGTTGGGATTGGGTGACAGATAGGGATGGGTAGCACAAAGGCATGAGGCAGGGAGAAGTTGTCACAGTGGCAAGGTGATATGGGGCCATGAGAGACAAACAGAGGGCTAGGAAGACACACATGCAGTGGCAGGTACATTGAGACATGGACGTGGGACTTACATGACAGATCCACTGGGACTCTCCCACCTTCTGATGGACCTGGCTGAGCCTCCTCCTGTTCATTATTTTAGTTCAGCAAACTAAAAAACAAATGAAGTACCCAACACCGTAAGCACTGTCAGCATGATAGTTGCAAGAGAACCAATATGTAGAGGCAACATTTTCTTATCAGCCTATGCTGATTCCCCAGTCAATTTAAGTCAGTAGTTTGGCCTAAAGCTCTCCTCCTCTTCTCTGTTGTACAACCTTGTGATTACCGCTAAAGGCCCATGCACTTCATCCATAGTTCAGCAATTCTTATTCTTGGCACCCCATTTCTCAAAAAAAGTTGCTTCTTCTGTCTACTTAGTAATGTATAATTTAAAATGTACTTTCCTTATTCATATGATGTCAGAGAACTAAAGGGTTTACTCCAATGTTTTCACTTGATACTCTTGTCCTAAACATAAGATTAGAAAACAAGGAAGATACTAATATCCATAGATGTTGCAGAACATTGTCCCACCAAATACCCAAAAGTGAGACCTGTTGACAGGGAAAATGGAATTCATAGTAGAGTAGACGAGGGGAAATGGGTTTGTGAAACTGAATGCTAAATGGGAAGTTTAATCAGTGGATGTACAGAGTGAGAAAGATCTAAATTTTAATTTCCAGGACTTCAAAGAATGACCATAATAATGTCACAGTAGCAGAGCAGGCAGACAAGTGAAATGGCTTTTTTACAGGGGCCACAAGTGTAATGGGGTCAATGATGTCCAAAGCAAGTTAATCCTTCTATGAACCCTGTGGTAATAAAGCTCTGGCAAGCAAGGATAGAGAGAGATCTTGTGAAAATTAAACTGCGCATTTCTATGGACTGTCTCCTAGGAAATGTGCTCTTCAACTTGGTATTGTAAATAGTGATTGTGCCTGATTCCAAGTGGGCTGCCAGGAACACTCTGTAAGGGAAAATCCCTTAGCACAGAGGAACAGAAGAAGAAATACTGCAATGTGCAGGTTTACCTGCCAATGAGGGTTCTATCAGACCCAATGTATGTTTTGAGACGTCTCATAGGATACGTTACAGGAGGCTCAGACAAGGAGGAGCCTTATAAGGTTGAGGGGGTAAGAGGCAGAGGGGTAAGACAACCCCACGGTGCAGAGATGCCCTGTCCATATAGGAGTAGTCCCTGCACCAATGACAGAGTCAGCATCTGCCTTCCTGGACGTCTTATCCCCACTGACAGAAATCTGTGAGAGGTGAGCTGGAAGGCTGGGGACATGGAGCTTAGTATTCAAAGCCATGTAGGGCACCCTCAAATGATTTCAGATTAATCTATATGTTGTCAATATGACAGAAGAGTCATTCAAGGGTTGCAGGTGTCAGGAATTCCCTTATCCTCCCTCACTGAAAACTCTGTGTTCTCCAGTTGGGTCTCTGGACACCTGGGCAACAATAATTGTCTCTTTGTATCTCATGGGAGAGGGGAAGCCCTCTCTCAACAGTGGCACTTTGTGTAGTACCTACACAGCAATGTAAGTCTCATTTCCCCCAGGGAGCAAAAATAAAGCACCTCAAACCCCCAGGCAGGCTGCGAAACTTACCCAGAGAGCTTTGGTACAGAGCAGTGAGGCTCTGGAGCTACTTTGTTAGTCAGGTGCTTTTTTTCAATGGCAGCTGCAGAAAGGGCTCGAGGCCTATCCTGTTTGTCTATAATTATGAAGATAGTGATTGGTTCCACCCGTCTCCCACTGGCAATGAAGGGTTTATCCGCTTCTTGTGCAAGTGATTCTGGTTGATTGACCTTAGAAAGGTTCACTGCTCTAAGTAACCCAAAACAGACTGTTTTTTCTGAGTAGTAAGCACCTTTCGAAACAGCTATATGATTTTCCCTGGGAAGAAACACACCTATTAATTACCATGGACGTTAAGCGTATTCACTATCACAACATGATCATATTCTTGAGGCTAAAAAAAACATGCCTGCTCGTTTCTTAGCACTCATTAATTTTACTGGATCTTACAAAATTTGTCCTAAACAATATTTTTCTTTATCAATTGCAGCTGTAGAATCAGTCCAGAGGATCCCTTATGGGTTCCAGGTTCTGCTTCTTCTTATAACTATCTTTTCATGGTCTAGATGGAGCATGCCTTGAATGAGCACCTATTTAACACATGAGACCAGATAATATGTTTGAATCACTACATTGTTGATGTTTTTGTGATTTGGAATGGATCTAATAAATACCTTCTTGTTTATCATATGTTTTTTAAGCATAACTCTTTCAATGTCAATGTTTTACTTCAAAAGTACAAAAACACCATCATTTTCCTAGATCTTGGACTACATTTACATAACAACAAGCTGGAATGTTGGAGACATAGAAAGCCCAGGACAGCTAATTCCATGTTCCATGCAAGATCTGGTCATCTGAGACACTACATTAATAATATCCCTTATGGTCAACTGCTGATAACTAAGCATAATCTATGAAGGAACATAAACCATGTCATGATTTAAAGAGATGGGTCACCTTACTGTGGGGCATATCATCAAGGGCCTTATCTCCGCCTTTTTGGCTTTAAAAGCCAGAAAAGCGGAGATAATGTTTTCGCCCTATTAACAAGAGGGTGCTAACATGCATAATCGCATGTTAGCACCCTTTTTCCCTACGCCTCCCTTTGCATCTCTAATGAGATGCAAAGTGGGCGTTCCTTCCCAAAATAACTGGAGAAATGTCGCTAACTGACATTTCTCCAATTATCAATGGGCACGCTAACAAGCATAGCGATAAGAAAAGTAGCGCTAACCGCGGTTATCGCTACTTTCCTTACACCTGCTTTTAGTTTGACTTAGCCATGATATCCAATGGAAGGTGGATATCCTGGTTAAGTATGCCCTGCCCTATCAACAACGTAGCGCCAAACGTTGTGCGATTATCTCTGGAATCCCAGCGATAATTGCACATTTGGCAGCTAACTCGGTTATTTTTATCGCTCTAGAGATAAGCGTCGCTGACAGGGACTGGTTTTGTGCGACTCGGAGTTTGCACTGCCAGTAACCTGCTCCTGCAGGCGAGTGCACAACATTCATCACACTCTTTCTGTCTGACATAGTGCTTTCTCTGTGCTCCTTCCTGACAGGTGAGGAAAAACGTATATTTGCATTTCTCATACGGGATCCTGCAGCAGCACACTTACAAGTCCTATACATGCCAATAGACCCAATTCAGGCCTCAAAAGAAGTCAATGGGAGAAACACAGTCTCCTGATTATTATTTTTAAATCTCCCACTTTACTCTTCTAAAATGTTGGCATGTATAAAACATGCCCCTGCAGGAGGATACTATATAATAAAGAAGACCGCAGGTGTGAAGAAATTATAAAGATCTTCAACAATCTGGAGTGCCTTTTAAGTGCTGAAAGAAGCACTCCAAACTTCATGGATACAATTGAGTGCTTGTGGAGGAAAAAATTAAATATCAGCACAGATGTCCCTGAGAAACTAGAGCACTCGCACCTGCCACTTGGGGTGGCTGCTAGGAGGGCAGCAACGCTCCCTAGGGGGCACTAAGCGCAGGGAGAAAGAATGTCAATCACAGTCTCCCAGGAGGGAGAAGGCAGATGCCCAGGAGGGCACCTGTGTGAACAACTTGGCGGGGCCTACATTTTGTGAAGGCCAAAGGCTATAGAGAGGCTGTGAGTGTGTTACAGTCCAGAAGGGTTGCTAAGTATTAAACCTGACATCCTTGGCATGGTATTCCCCAAACATTTTGCCTTCACTCCTCCTGTTTGCTGAATACGTGTTTGTTGGCTTTAGGACTCTGTGTTCTTTACCGATGCTAGCCAGTACTAAAGTGCTTGTGCTCTCTCGTTTAGAAATGCAGGTGCAGGACAATTTTACTTGTAAGTCCAGAGTAAATTGAACTACATGTACCCTGGGCTTGTAAATAAAATGTTACTAGTGAAACTGCAGCACTCATTCTGCCACACAATAACGTAACTCTCTAAAACATGTCTCAGGCCTGCAACTGCAGCCTGTAATGAAGTTTTAAACTGCCATTTCAACCTGGCAAAATAAACCTTGTGTGTAACCACAAGAAAGGCCCGAGGAGATTTAACGACCATCAGGGGGCGGCTCCCCACCAATGAACTAATAACACAAAAAGGCCACCCTGGGTCAAGATAAAGGAAGAAAAGGTGGAAGGAGTGTACAGGGGATTCCCTTTTATAGGACAAATTCCCTCACTCACCCATGGGTGACATGCTTCATCATAGGGAACCTCCTCTCACTGAGAACCTGGTCGCAGTGCGGGCTATGACCCCCTCACTGAGAGGGAGGAGCTCAGGGATGTTTTGATTGAAAGTGACAAGTGGTATACTAAAACCTGTGATGAGCCGGGTGTGGAGGGAGAGTGTAAGAAGGAAAAGTGTTAGTGAAGATAAAACTAACTCCCTGGTGTGTTGATAAACAATTTTACTGGTACACCCAGGGGTCAGGGTTAAAACTAATTACACAACCATGCCCAGAGAATTCAACCTAGCATGGTTGCTTGTGATCATAGGGTCGACATGTTTCAGCCATATTGCCCTCCATAGAGGTGCTGTGGCTTTCTTCAGGACCTAATGAATGAAGTGAGGAAAAGAGACACCAGACCAGACTCCGGTTGGTGTTCAGAGGATACAACGACTGGCGGGATGGGCGTCAGTCGTGGTTAGCTGGTGTTCAGCGTTGTTCCTATAAATCAAAAATTGGCCGCCGTTTTTTCCTCCAGCTAATTTTTGAGTCCTTCCTAGCTATCTGTAGCCTTGGGGGCGTAGTCGCCGCCCACCTATAGTATTTCTCTTCCTGCTCAGTCCCTACTTGTCCCACCAACTCTCGCCGGACGCGCTAATAAGCACGGTTGCTGTCTGAGCAGAGGTAAGTGTATTTCTCCTCTCTCCTGAGCCGGTTGTTCATTTCCAATGCCTGGCTCGCGGACCCCGCCACAGCGGCATGTCCATTCCCCCGCCCAGCAGCGTCTCATGTACAGTCTTTCCTTTCCTGGCCGCACTTGCCATGCCTTGCCCGCCTCTCCTCCATCTACACTGCGCACCACTCCGCGCCGTGCCATAGCTACGACGTACTGCACCCACAACCGGGTTGAACATTGTAGCTCCACTTGTCCCGCCCCAGCCGGTTGTCCGATGCCAGCGCACGATGTTAGGATGACGCCACCGCGTCCGTTCCTACTTCGTTGCCCCTGAGTCTCCTTCTGTGTCTCTCTGCCCGGGTGCCTGACACCGTGCACTTAATGTGCCTTTGGGTTTTGCCTGCTATTTCGCGGCCGAATAGGACTTCCTTACCGGTGCCGCGCTCTTTCCACACCTGCATTCAGTAATTTCACTTGCTTCCCGAGGTTGCTCTTCCCACCATTGCTTTCAGCGACGTAACTTACACGTTCACTGAGCCCATTTAACTTCATCATGATAGTCATTTTTTCGCGTACCTGCTCCATACATTCCAGCCCCTTTTTATGGCCACCTCGGTGAGGAGCATCTCCTGCTACATACAGCCTGTGCCGCATCCTGGCATAACCCCTTGCTTTCTTGACAGGTCGCTGCCAGCTTGTTGCTCTGCTTGCTACTGTGGTGCACTATGTTGTCTCTTGTCTCCAGTTTGCTAAACCACCATCGTGAAATGCTTTGAAATTTGTATACCCATCAAGAGTGTTGTCAGTTACAAATATCATTTTATTTTGAATCAACTGGTGTATTTTGTGTATGTATTTATGACTGTGATTTACAGCCACACCTGCCCCCTCCTCTAAAAATCTCTTTAGGTTTAATGGAACCCTCCTCGAGTGCGCCGAGGATGAGTTGCCACTAGCTCCCCTCACATGACGGGTAAGCCCTGATTTTCTGTCATGATTATCATAACTGTTTGTATGTAGCCATCATTCATAAAGTTTATTCTTTTGGCATGTTTAGTAAGGAGTGTAATTGTGTTTCGTGTTGTGCATGTCAGTAAACGCAATTTTTGATTTATAGGAACACCGCTGAACACCAGCTAACCACGACTGACGCCCATCCCGCCAGTCGTTGTATCCTCTGAACACCAACCGGAGTCTGGTCTGGTGTCTCTTTTCCTCACTTCATTCATTAGGTCCTGAAGAAAGCCACAGCACCTCTACAGAGGGCACTATGCCTGAAACATGTCGACCCTATGATCACAAGCAACCATGCTAGGTTGTATTCTCTGGGCATGGTTGTGTAAGTAGTTTTAACCCTGACCCCTGGGTGTACCAGTAAAATTGTTTATCAACACACCAGGGAGTTAGTTTTATCCTCACTAACACTTTTCCTTCTTACACTCTCCCTCCACACCCGGCTCATCACAGGTTTTAGTATACATCTTGTCACTTTCAATTTAAAACATCCCTGAGCTCCTCCCTCTCAGTGAGGGGGTCGTAGCCCGCACTGCGACCAGGTTCGCAGTGCGAGGAGGTTCCCTATGATGAAGCATGTCACCCACGGGTGAGTGAGGGAATTCGTCCCATAAAAGGGAATCCCCTGTATACTCCTTCCACCTTTTCTTCCTTTGTCTTGATCCAGGGTGGCCTTTTTGTGTTATTAAAATAAACCTTGTGCCAGGCGTAAACCTTCCTTTTTAAAACTTATAAGTGACCCCTGCTTAGGCCCTAAAGGCTCATATGGCAGGGTGCATTGTATTTAAAATTTAGGACATGCTTACCCAAATGGTACATGTCCTGGCAGTGAAAAACTCCTAAAATCGTTTTTCTCAGTTGTAAGGGATAGCTCTTCAATTGTGCTAACTTTAGACTGGGAGCAGATAGAGATATGCTGTTTACAGTCAAATGAATTGTAAATTAAAATCCTCTTAAATGGTAAAGTCAGATTTTAAGTTAGAATTTTGAAAATGCCGCTTTTAGAAAGTTGGTATTTTCTTGTCCCAACCATTTGCGCCTTCTGCCTGTGTCCTAGGTCAGATTATTGTAAATGGCACTATTGTTGGGATTTGTGTATTGCTTTCAGGCAGTGCCACAAAGGGGGCTTAGGTGTAGACATGATGGGCCATCCTGGCATTTTGACTGGGTTGGGGCTGTACCCAGCCCCGCTTACACTTTAAAGCCTTAGCTTCCTGCACACACTAAGGAACCTGCCACCAGGCCTGTCCTCCCTTTTGTCACACCTAGACAGATTGAATCTGTGGCAGGGGAAGGGGAGGAACTTTCCAGAACCATATGTGGGAGTAGGAAAAGGAGTCCAATCACACAAAGGCTTGAAGGACTGACTTGCTGTCTGAGAAAGAAGATTGGACCTGCTTGCCTTCATCCCAGGCTACCCAGAGTGACTCCAAGGGTTAGTTGTCTCACCTCCTGTGTAACATACAGGGACACAACAAGCTACAACTAGACCTGCCTGAGCCCTGCTGTTGGCCTCTGCAGGAGTGAGTCCCACAGTGATCGAGAGCAGCGACCTGCAGTGTGAAATCTGCACTTCACGCTACAGCAACGTCAGCTTGCGACAACTGCAAATGCGAAGCTACAACAATGACCGTCTGCAGTGCCCGACATGCTCTTCGCGCTACAGCGACAACCATCCACGAAGCTCAGCCTCCTCTTCTTGGCCTCCTCCAACGTGAATGGAACCCTTTGCGCCAGACTTGAGAAGGTTACTTTTCATTAGGACTAACTTGGTCCTTGTAACCACCCTGCACTCCATCGCAGTTGACCTGAATTTGTGAATTTCCCCCAGTCTAGCATGACCAGATGACAGTGAGTGGCTTTTGTGCTTTTAGGCGCTATTTTCACAAAAAACTTTAAAATTGGATATCTCTGGTTCTACCGATTGGATTCTTCTCATTCTGGTATCATTTTATTTATTAAAGTATACTTTAGATTAGTTTCAGGATTTTTCTTGTGTTGTATTTTCTCTCGGTTACTGTTTGTATGCTGCATAAATACTTGACATATTGCCTCTAACTTAAGCCTGACTGCTTTTATGTGAAGCTACCAGAGGGTTAAGCACAGATTAATTTAGTGACTTTTGTGGTTCACCCTGACAAGGACTCTGGTTGTTGCTTGAGTCGAGCTTCCACCCCGCTCAACCAATAACCTAATTTGTTATACTAGGCAACCAATAAAGAAAGCAGGAGACATCAAGGATTTGTGGCTTCCTAAGGGCCTCATTTAAAGTTTGGCTGACAGGATACTCTGTCAAAATGTGGCAGATATCCCGTCTGCCGTATTACAAAAGCTATAGTGTATAACGCACTGTTAATACTACGGACAGGCCATCTATTATGTTTGTGATGGAGTATCCTGTCCTCAAAACTCTAAATTAGGCCCTTAATCTGGTTGTAATTATGCTTTGCCTCTCTTAAGGAGAGATGGTTTATAAATGCACCCATGCATTTTTTCATCTGGCCTGGAGACTTTTGCCTTTGTCTTAGGGGACTTTATACTAAAATGTAATGGAGTATTAAATCTGCCTAAATTGTGGCTTGTTTCTCTTTAAGTGACTTACTGTTAATGTATGTTATTACCAAATCCAGTAGGCCTTATTTTATTGGTGTGAAAGATTTTTAAAGGTCGTAGGACTTCATTGAGGTTTTGAAACTCTGATGTAGTGGGTACTACTCGTAAATGCCCTTTGTGAATACTGAAAGTAGTAAAGTTCAACTTTCGGTATTCACAAAGGGTTTTTATGAGCAGTAAATGCCCTTTGTGAATACAGAAAGTCGTAAAGTTAGACTTTCGTCTCACTTTACCTTTGTGAATCGGGCCCTGAGTGTGCAGTTTTATGGCCAGGTGGACTTGGCATTTAAAACTACTTTGCCAAGCCTTCAACTTTCCTTTTACTGCATATGCCATCCCTATGGTAGGCTGTAGGTAGCTCATAGGGTAGGGTGATATGTCCTTAAAAGGTAAGACATGTACTTCACAGTTTCTGTGAGTCACATACACACTTACAGACCATATGCCCAGCTAAACATCCAGTGTACCACCATACTGCCACTCACATACATATTTAGAAAAGCATAGAGGCACTCACCCACCCAGTCAGACAGAGACAGAGGCATTTACACATTCAGTCACATCCCAATACTGGTCTTTATCCAGCAGTGAGAGAGTCAGTTACACACACAGTTAAAAGCCCAAAACTCAGTGATATAGCTACTAAGTAATCCACACAGGTAGTTATATACAGATTTATATATATATATATATATATATATATATATATATATATATATATATATATATATATATATATATATATATATATATACATATATACAGATATAGAGACCCATAGAGATACTTGGACAGCTTGTCATCTAACAACATAGAGCTGGTGTTAACAATAAAAAATAAATTCTCACCTATGGAAATAAAACAATATGCTTTACTCATTATTAAAAGTTATGTTATATTATGTTATGCAGATTTGTAGAGCGCACTATCACCCGGGAGGGTATCCTGGCGCTAAGCAGGTGTGAATCTAGGCACACCTAGGGCCTAGTGGGACTACTCAAAAAGCTAGGTCTTCAGCTTCTTGCGAAATTCAAGAAATGAGGAGGAGGCTCTTTTGTGTAGCAGCAGGTCGTTCCATGCTTTAATTTAAAAGCGATGTAGGAGAAGGCTCAACCGCCAGATCTGGTTTTCAGTATGCACAGGGTTTGAGCAAGTAGCAGTGTGGACGAGCAGAGGTGTCTGGAAGGTTTGAGAAATCAGATGCAATTGTTGAGGTATGCTGGGCCAGTGTTATCTAGAGCTTTGAAAGTGAGGGTGAGGAGTTTCACAGCACACTATATTATGTTTCTGGACACGGTTTCATTTGCACCACTCTTGTAACAGTTTTATTTAAACATAGGTAGGGTGTAAACTGGGTTTTCGTATCCAATAGTTTATAATCTGAACCCTCTTTCCTTCCTTCTTTCCATCATCTGTTTTTTCTTTCTTTCTTTTTCTTTTTCTTTCTTTTTCTTCCTTTTTCTTTTCTTTCTTTTTCTTTCCTTCTTTCCTTGATTAATATTTTGCCATCTGTTTCCATTTTTCTTTCTTTCTTTTTTGCCTTCTGTTCTTTTATTCCTTTTTTTCATTAACTTTGTTGTCTTTCCCTTTTCTTCCCTTCTTTCTTTCCTCCTTTCTTTTTTTGCCTTCTTCCTTTTCCCTTTCCATATGTCCTTCTTTCCTTTCTTCCATTTTTCTATTCATTTTCCTTCTTTCATTCATTTTTGCCTACTTGCCTTTTTCTTTCCTTCATTCTTTTTGCCTTCTTTCCCTTAACTTTCCTTTGGTCTTTCCTTTTTTGCATCTTTATTTTGTCTTCTTTTCCTTTTTTCTTCTTTCTTTCTTTCTTTCTCTTTCTTTCTTTCTTTTTCTGCTTTCTTTGCTTCTTGCAGTCTTTCTTTTGGCCTTTCTTCCTTTTTACTTTCTTTCTTTCTTTATTTCCTTCATTCTTTTTTGTTTTTTTCTTTCTTTCCTTCTTTCTTTTTACTTTTTCTTACTTTCCTTCTTTCTTTTTGACTCTCTTCTTTCTTTTTGCCTCCTTTACTTTTTGCCTCCTTTACTTTTTTTTTCCTTCTTTATTTCATTTTTCCTTCTTTATTACTTTTTTCCTTCCTAATATCTTTTCTCATTCCTTCTTTATTTATCTTTGCCTTCCTTCTTTGTTTGTTTGTTTGTTTGTTTGTTTCTTTTCTTTTTTCCTTCTTTCTTGCCTTGTTTCCCTGTACACACCCGTTACCCTCAGAGCCCAAGTTTTGTGTGGCTTGAGACTTTTGCCATATTGAAATGAAAGTAGGTTGGGTTGGCCATGGGAACTGTTACCTCATTCGTTAGGGCGTGCCAGGAGTCAGATGGAAGAGGTGTGGCGCAGCGGCCAGGGTGCCTGACTCCGGACCACGGGGTTCATGGTTCGATCCCCGGTGCTGGCGGCAGGTTAGCCCAGCACCATGTGACTCTGGGCAATAGCTCGCTTAATCTTCCCGAGGGCCCCCAGCGCTGGGACACCACTCCGGAGGTAGCTGTGCGCTCTACAAATGCTGGTATTTCATTTCATTACCACCCAGTAGCTTGTGCCAGGCATAAATGTGGCATTTGCTGGACTTGACGAAGAACATAAGAGGGCTGGATCTGGTGTTTGTGCCCTGAGAGGAGCCGTACAGTATTGGACCTGCGCCCTTTTTATACCAAGTACAAAGAAGTGGACTCCAAGGATCATAAGACTGACCACCTGTTCAAGCTACAGGGATACAACAAGCTACAAGAGGCCTTTCCTGCAGCTGCCCAGCTAACCAGTCTCAACTGGATTTGGACTGGACCCTGCTCTTGGCCTCTGCCTGACACCCTGTGAGTCTCCTTGTATCTCCCATGAGTTCCTGGTGGGACTTTACTAGTGCACTGTAATGGATGATTAGGACTTAAAGGCCTAAATCAGAAGGTAAAATCCGTGACCAGGACAAACCTGGTTGGTGTATCTGACCCGAGGTCAATCACGGTCAGCCGCATATTGCACTGAGGTCCTTGTCTACTGTGACCATTCACTATCATTGGCACTTTGTGCCTCCTAGCGCTACTCCTACTTAAAACGTTAAAAAATCATATCTCCGGTTCCCCTTATTGGATTTTTGTCATTTTGGAGGCGTTTTGTTTATTGCATTTAATTTGGTTTAAGATTTTAATTGTTTTGTATTTTGACTTTATTACTGCATACATACTTTATAACATATCCCTAAATTAAGCCTGTCAGCTCTATGCCACAGCTACCAGGGGACTGAGCTCAGGTTAATTTAATGACTCTGAGGTTTCACCCTGACAAGGGCTGTGATTGTACCTTGAGCAGGGTAGTCATCCACCACAAATAATAATCCAATGTCTTACAAAAATGCATATCCTCAGTACATCAATTAAAGATTGAAACACCATTTGTACAAAATTAAATGTGATAATCAACAACTGAAATATAAAGTGGCTTGCATAATGTCTTGGTCTTCTAACCCTGTGTGCAACATTTTATAATTTGTCAGAAAAAAAGATTTTTGTTAAAATCTGTGCAGCAGACAGTGTATTATATTGTAATTGCAGCAAACCGGTTAACATGCAAAGAACAACCAAAAGTAAAGCAGATTGTGAAAGTGAGCTCCGTAGGATGGCCTGGCAACGAGGGCCGTTTGTTGAGTTGATGTGCTGCAGCATGGTTGGTGTTGTGCACGTCTGAGCTCTTGCAACACTTTTATCTTCAGTCATGCTAATAAAACATTATTGTATTGTCTCTGCTGAAGAGGCCGATGGCTTGAATGGAGAGAGGAGGAGGGAGGGAGGGGTGGCAGCCACATGCAGTGCAGCAGTCCTGAATTAGCAGGGGAGCTTTTATGGAGACATTGAAGCAGCTGGACCACTTGGCAATGTGTGGGCACTCACCTGATCAGGTCAATGGTCTGCCTGCCCCCCACCACCCGGAGGGAGGGGCATGACATCTGGAAACAGAAATGGGTGGTAGTTAGACAGCCGGGCTAGTGCAGAGCACAGAGATATCAGCCTAGGAGAGGGATGGGTTCTGTGTGTGGAAGGGGCGGGGGAGGCCCAGCAGCAAGCCAGGCATTGTGTTCATAGTACCACATCTGGCAGGAAGAAGTGTCAGTGTGTAGGCAAGGAAAAGCAATAGCAGTCAAACAAGAGGAAGAGACATTACTTAGGAAAGAGAGCTTTGACGATAGACAGGCCAAGGACAAAGACAGCAGCCTGGCAGGAAAAAGTGTCAGTGTATAGGCAAGGAAAAGCAAGAGCAGTCAAACAAGAGGAAGAAACATTACTTAGGAAACAGAGCTTGAAAATAGACAAAGGTAGCAGCCAGAAGGAGAACTAGACGACGGGCGGCGTAAGGAGACAGTAGTATTTGAAAAAGAGACAGGATTTGGGAAAGAGAAATAGACAGCAGCCAGACAGGTGAAAGAGACAACAGCCAGAAAAGAGAACTAGACAACAGACATGAAAGGGAAAGAGACAGAAGTAAGGGAAGGAATAGAGACAACAGCAGTGCGAGGGAAAGACAGCTGCCAGGAAGAGACCTAGACAACAGACAGGCAATGGAAAGAGACAGCAGCCAAGAAAGATAACAAGATGACAGGTAATGGAAATAAACAGGTGCCAGGACAGGAATAGAGGTAAGAGCGGTGCGGAAGAAAGAGACAGCACTTAGGAAAGAGAACTAGAAAATAGACAGAAAATGGAAAAAAACAGTCAAAATAAAGAGACAGCAGCAGAGTGTGGGCAACAGACAGGAGCACGGAAAGAGAATTAGACAACAGCCAGACAAGAGACAGCAGCAAAGAAATACTACTCAGAGAAAAGGGAAAGAGACAGCAGCCAGAAAGAGGATTAGACAACAAACAGACAAGGGAAAGACACAGTAGCCAAGATAGAAAACTAGATAGCAGACACTAACCAGGTGAGTTATAGAAATAGGAGTGCTGGGGAAAGAGACTCTAGTGATAAAAGAGAACTAGACACCAGATTTACAAGTTAAAGAGACAGCATTCAAGTAAGAGTCGTACAACAGGCATCTTAGGGAAAGAATCAGCAGTCAGGCAAGAGATAGAGAATAAAGCAAGGCAACCAAGTGGAGGAAAGATACAACTGCAGGCAGGAAACAAGACAGCAGCAAGGAAAGGGTAAACAAAGTAGCCAAATAAAGGAAGATCATTGAAGCCTGGTAAGGAAAATAAAATAAAAATCTGAAACATACACCCAGGCAAAAGAGTGGGACAGGGGTTAGGTGAGGGAGCAAGACATCAGCCAGACAGGGGGAAGGAATAAGCAACATGGCAAGATGAGAATGGGGATGAGAGATCAGTCTAGCAAGGGGTGAAAAGAAGCACCCAGCCCAGGTGAATGAAATACCACCACACTAGGGAAAGGGACACGTGCCAGACAGTGAAAGAGACAGTAGCCAGACAAGAGAATATTATGTTATAGATTTATAAAGTGCAACAAACCCCCCAAAGGGTGCCCTGGCGCTAGAGGATCAGTAACTGCGGAATAAGAACGATATCAACTAAAGAAAAGGCCACGTTTTAAGCTTCTTTCTGAACTGCAGCGAGCAGAAAGTGTTCCTCATGGAACTCGGGAGGGGCTTCAGTTGTGAAAACAAAACTTAAATCTTGTCTGCATCATATTCATATAATCCTATGCAATGCAGTGTTAATAATTGCATACATCATCCTGAACGTATCAACCATGCAATAAAATATGCATGGTGTTCTGGGTTACTTTGAAGCCTCCTGTGATACTGAGTATGCTTGCTAACTTTCATGGCTCCAGTAGGCCCAGCAGCCATAGGGCTCAGGGATGTATTTTGCACATTTCCTAGCAGCTTAATTTCAAACCTGGCAAGTGGAAACGGGATTTTGTGAGAACAATGAGGCTAGTATTGTGTATACGATTGATATCTCCTCCTTAAGGCTGATCAGCACTTCCTCAAGAGGAAGATCCTGCCGCCGGCACATTAGATACGTTTTTGCTGAGAGTAACATGTTTCTGCTACATAACTATGCTTCGTTGACTTGTATTAAGGGAAAGCCTATATATACTGGTTTAATGTTCATGTATTTTAGCTTTAGGCTCCAACTGACTTGAAATGACAATTGTTGTGAATCTTTTGTTGTGCTGCTTGCTATTTTGCATTAAACTCTAGTTGGACTTTAGGCTTCTTGATGTGTTTTAAAAAAAATTTATAACACAGTGTTTGGTTGCTTGATAGGAAAAGAGAACGCCCACCTAGGTGAGGGTGTTAGATACACAGAATTAGGACCAGTTTGGAACAAGCAGAATATGATGAATGCCAGTAGGGTGGTAGGGTAAGAATGTATGCCTTGGTTAGACCAGAGTTGAGAAGGGCTCTGTGAACTAGACACAGAACCGTAAACACTGAACGTTGTTTTACTCTTAGCCAATGCAGCTCCCGGAGGTAGGGTGACAGAGGGTAGGGTGAGGTAGTAGGTTCAGGATTAGGTGAGCAGCAACATTTTGTACAATCTGTAAGCAGTGAATGAGGTAATCAGGAGTGCCCAGGTATGTGGAATTTCCATAATCAAATCTGGATGCAATCAGCCTGTGAATTACTGTCTTGTAAGAAGTCAATGGAAGAGCGAAAGGATTTTCCTCAGCACTCTTATTAAAACAAAACAGGTGAACGCGTACTAATCTGCCTAGCAAGTGATAGTGTCTGGCCGACATCAGTCCTCAAGTTTGTTGCAAAACCTACATGGACCTGAGTTGGACTAAGGTCTGCCGGCTACCATGCCAGGTGGCCTGGACGCCACACACAAAGAGACAGTAATCAGGTATGGGAACGAAATAGAGGCCAGGCAGTGCAGAAAGTGAATAGACAGACACAAGGTCAACAGTTACTCCTTCGCTTCAGAAAGAAGCTGTAGACCCTTTCCTTCCAGGAACTCCTCATTCGAAAGCAACCACCCCAACCCCCTAGTCAACGGGATGCATTAAATCCAGGTTATTTTATACAGCTAAAACACAGTTCAAGCTAGCGCCCTCGTTTCATATGGGCCACAAATCCTGTTTTGGGCACTAAAAGACTTAGAAGAGGGGAGCAAACTTCTCTTGATGCAGGAGTTTGCCACCATGATTTGCAGCAAATAACACCTGTTACATAAACGAGGTGCAGAAATCCAGTTTGTGCACCACCAGACAGAGCAAACGAAGGCACACCTTCCATGTACCTTCACATCGGGGACTGGGTTGCAACTCGGAATCTGGTGCAAATTGCTTTTCTGTTAATTACCTCATCAAATGGTGGCTTTAATTAATGGGTGCACAATTTGCATCCAAGTTGCACCAAGTTGTATCAGGGCCTAAGTCTATATGGAGAGATTGATCAGCACTTTTCAAAGGACTCTAGCCATTTGAGTCAATACTTGGTGTATGTTTTGGCACATAACACTAGAGTCCAAGTTTGGGGTGGTAGTCCACCAGTCAGGTTTGCGGAGGGCATTACGTCAGCCCAGTGGTTATCTCTGTAGCTTCAGAGGAACAGCCATCAAGCAGTAGCAGCTCGCACAGGTAAGAGCGGTGGGGCAGGGTGGGACGGGGCGGGGGGTGGTGGAAGGCGACAGATGACAGGATAAGTAATATTAAATAAATTAATAAATAAAACCACTTACTTTGCGCTCGCTGCATCGTCGCGTCGGCGATGCGGTGAGTACAATGGAAGTGGTTTTATTTTTTTATTTATTTAATATTACTTATCCCATCATCTGTCGCCTTCCACCACCCCGCCCCGCCCCACCGCCTCACCACTTTTACCTGTGCGAACCACCACTGCCATCAAGGCGGTTATTCAGAAGGTATAAACAGTTTGGTGGCTGACCACCATCTGCTTTGAAGGCTTTCCACCAAACATTTAGTTTTTGGAAAACAAATAAATACTGATCATTATTATTTTTGGGGTTGTTTTCCTGTCTGTACCCACCAGGTTTATCCTGTGACAAAAAAAAGCTATCACACTGTCAACCCTAAATAAGGCAGGCGGTCTGATGGCTTAAGTCCGACAGGTCCTACACCATCAGGCCATCGGAGTAAGTTTTCTGACAATGGGGGCACCGCTATCAGAAAACTGATGGTCCACCTGACTCAGAACTGAGCGGACAGACCGAGGGTTTGGCGGGCAAACTACTCCGTCGTCACATTTGCTCCATTGAGGCACGGTTAATGATTGGGCCTTCTATATACCATAATGCTTACTGCATTATACTGCAACACATTATCAGAAAAATGTACTACAGGTACCTGTACTTGTTTTTACAGAGGAGCAGGGGAGGTTACAATCGACTGCTCTCACTCACTAGAATACTGACATCGATTACATGCTCAAGAAAAGAGACATATTCATTGATGTTTGGATAAAGCCTTGATTTATTTAGTAATACTTTTAAGTTATACCCCATGTATTCAATTCCATACTATTAGCTGTCAGAAAAAAACATTCTTTCCAAAAATATTTTCATCTTAGTTCCTCGAACAACTATGGCCTAAATACAATATATTGTTCAACATAATTATTTATATCCTCATCAATGGCGTAGCATGACCCATTGCCGACCGTGGCGGCCCCTGAGTTTTGCTGCCCGTGGCCGCATGTAAGTGCGGTGGGGGGGGGAGTATGCCCCCGCCCCCCCGGAAACTCCAGCCGCCCGGCGGGGTCCACCGCCCCCGCCCCGTCACCCGCCTTGCTGCGCCACTGATACTCATTCGGACAAAAACGTTCCTGACAATGTATCCTAATTTGAACCAGCTTTCTGTTACATTTTGTCCATATTATGTCACTTAATTGTGCTATTACGAGACCAAAGTGTCTTTTTTGTCTTTCTTTGCACTGTGGTATGCTGCTGCGTGTTATTTCATCCTTGTTTGCACAGTAGTGCGTTTCTTACCATCCAAGGGCAACCAACGGAGAAGCTAAGTGGGATATGCTGCCAAAATAATTTCACCCTTCCCACTGCAGCCGTGTACATCTTCTGCAGCCCCTGAGATGAAATGCTGAGCGGACTGTAGAATGCGCATGATTAAACCCTCCTATTGTCAGCAGGGCTCTCGCGATGAGTGCTCTGAAGGTATCTGAGCTAGAGAGTAGAGCTACAGGCGGCCCTGGGCAAACAAGAGGCGGTGAAGGAAGATGAAAGGCGGGAGGGGCTACAGTGAAACAATAGGGATTCTGGTGGAGCCTAGAGACCTTAGCTGCTAAGTACCTGCTCAGAAAAGTTAAGCAGTGGATGCTTCGGCATTCTTGATTCTTGATGCTTTTGATTTTTACATCTATGGGAAAAGAACAAACAGCATTTAAACTGAACGATTACAACAATTTAGTTAATGGATTTTTTGGCTTTTCTTCCAAGATTTCCACTTTTGTTTAAAGACAAGTTACTTAGATATTTAAAAAATAATCTGCTGGGAATGCTTGAAATGTAGATAAGGGAAAAAATCAGACAAATGGGTGTGTAGCATGTTGGATGGCAAATGAAGGGGGAAAGGTCTAAAATAATCAGTTGGCAAAGTCAATAGGTCTGGCCATATCAAGGTGTGGCAATAGCTACATTAAAATAAAATATTGAAAACATAAGTCACTAAAATCAAAACAACTGAAAACAGGAAAAAACTGTTGCATATGTTTAATAGAACTTTTTAGCAAACAGGTACACTTAGAACACGTACACAAACTTTTCAATTTTAATGCTCATTACAGGACAATATGATTCTCATTGGCACAGACAATAGTTACTTTTGGTTTTGAATTACTGTAACCTGAAGTCACAGTTTAAACACAGAAGGATGACTTAAAAAGATAAACATTGGCAACACAAACAGACTGGGCCTATAAATGGAAGTGCCTTTTCGCCACTGAGCGGACTAGACACTCACTAAGGGCCTGATTTAGATCTTGACTTATCTGGTCCCGTCGTCACTTTTCCGTTTTTTTTTTTTTAACACAAACTTTATTGGGTTTTTCATTTTTCAATACTCTCCAACATTATTCCTCTGTGAAGCATTGAATAACAATCATGTGGGTTCTTCATGCATACAACATTAACTCTCGTTTTGTTCAATCCAAACCAGGACCCCAAGTATGTTGTACATTGGTGCGTGAAGTTATATCAACAGTATGCATAACAATAATGTAACTTTGACCCATTAAACTCCCCCCCTCCCTAATCCCTCCCACCCCCGGCTCTGATTACAGAAGCTCATAAGTCATGTTTGCGTTCCTGCCCAACATCATGATTGAGGCCTGGCCTTGATCCGTGTATAGGGTCCACCCGCCGTTATCGTACTGCATTCCAACTTGCTTATACCTCGTTTCCGCTCACTGTGAAGGTGGAACATCCGGTATGTCATCTGGGTTTCTTCCTTTGAGGGCCTCCAGTGTTGTGTTCCACTCTAATGATATTGGGTTTTTCCGGAGTCCTCTGTCCTCCTTGCGCAGGGCTGCGCTTTCTGCCCCCGCCCACCTGATCAGTTCACTGTGCCATGTATGTAGTGAAGGATCTTTGGCTGATTTCCAGCGCATGGTGATGGATCTTTTCGCTACCAATAATGCCAAATCTAGGAATCGCAACTGGACCTTTTGCACTGTTCTGCGCTTACGGAGGCCCAACAGGCACTCCAACGCCGCACCTCCTATGGTAAGATGGGTAATTGCCTCAAGTGTTTGTGTCACCCCTCCCCAGAACTCTCCTAGTCCCGGGCATGCCCACAGCATATGGAGCAGGTCGGCTTCCAATAACTTGCATCTGGGGCATTGATGGCCAGTGGACGGATACATCCTCTGCAGCCTGTGTGGGGTTAGATAGGCTCTATGCATAATCATGCATTGTATAAATTTGAACTTCACATTGCGCGGTATCTTCCTCGGGTATTCTAAGATATCTGCCCACTCTTTGTCCGTGAACTCCCGTCCCATATCCGCCACCCACTGCGCCCGGAGAGCATCAAGGGGGAGCCTCTCGTGCACTCGGATACTCAGATACAGCCATTTAATGAGGTGGCTTCCTGGACCCATAAAATATAAGACTTTAACTAGTTCATGTGTCGGGGGCTCCGCTCGATTGGGGGGACCAATGCTTTTTAACATAGTGCAGTAACGCAGCATGCGTCATATATAAGGTAGTGGGAGCCCCAGTTTCCCGCACAAAATTGTCATGGTCCATGACCGCCTCGCCTCCGAACAGAGCCCCAACCGTGTCCACTCCTGCATCCAGCCAGGGCCTCAACGCCTGCTTCGTCAATCTACCACTCGCCAGTGGTATCCCTATGAACGGGATGTTACCTGCGTAAGGGCCACAGCCGGAGGTATATTTCAAAGCCTTCTTCCAACACTCTAGCGTGGTTTTTAGCAAGGACGGTAGGGCCGGGGAAAGTTTGCTATGTGGCAACAGTAGAGTGTGTAGGAGACCCTGTTTGATGTGTTTCATAGTGTAGCCAATCTCCTGCAAGTTACGTCCCGCCTTCCAGTAGGATAACCATTGCAACTGGCAGGAATAATAAGCTTTAAAATCCGGTGCACCCAGGCCTCCCCCTCGAGTGTCTATTTGTAGTTTCCTAAGGCTTATCCTGCGGCGGCCCGCTCCCCATATAAGGTCAAGCAGAATAGTATCCAGAGTGCTAAAAATGGCCGGAGGTACCGCCAGCGGTAAGTTCGTGAAATAATATAAAAGGCGCTGGAGCATTACCATCTTAGCTATTGCTACTCGGCCTATGGCCGAGAGAGGCAGTGTAGTCCAGAAAGCCACCTGAGATCGCATCCCTCTGATAGCTTTGCCCAGATTACCCTCCAGCACATCCACGTGGGAGCGATATACATTAATGCCCAGGTATTTGAAGGTGTGCGCGGCCGTCGGTAAAGTTAACCTCCCAAAACGGACAGTGTCCGTGCCTGGCTGCTCGTGGAAAAAGAAAGCATTTGATTTAGATTCATTAATTGTTAAACCCGAAATCCTTTCAAAGTCGGTGAAAATTCTCGGAATTGGATCCAATCCACCCAGGAGATCCGTCACATATATAATTAAGTCATCCGCATACGCCGAGATCAGGTGCGTAGAGGTATCGATCAGGATACCACAATGTGTAGCCTCTACTTTTCCGTTGTTTAACCTGCCTGCCTACTAGGCGGTACGCCTGCTCAATTTAGATGCTGGCTGGTCTAGGGGCGATAGTCCCTCCGAATCCCACCATCTCCACCAGAATTTTCCTCCCACGTCGACCACATGATAGGTAAAAGTGGCTGTCGGAGAGAGTTCAGCCAATATTTCCGTCGGGCCAGTCACGATGTGCCTTCACGTCGACGTAACTGTGACGCGTAAACCTCCACACCTGAGTAGGTGGTTTCGAAGGGATGTAAGGTAGAAGCTTAACTTTTTGTACTTTTTTTCGCTTCCCTTTCCATTATGAACCTGATCGTCCAAGTCCTTCTTTGTTTACATTTGCTCTGGACCCATGCATTTGTTATACATATGTGTGTGATGTTGTTGTTTAAGAAATGTAAAGAAACATACTTGTATTAACTTTTTTTTTTTCAAATTTGGTGTAAACTTCCCTCGTGATAATGGACACACACAAAATTTGACATTAATCAAAATTCATAATGTGTTCATACAGTTGTGTTTAACTATAAACATATGCATTACACATTTTTTGAATAATTTAAATGTAACATAATTCAGTAATTGCACTAGACAAGGTAAAACATTTTTTTAAAGAAATGTAAACTCAATGTTAGTTTTAAATTTATATCATATTTTTAATTATTTATTTAACATTTCCCCTCGTCTAGTGCATTTTCTGTATTTTAAATAAATTGCATTTCTTTTTTTAAGGTGTAATGCAGAAGTGTTTATTTTTTCACTTATGTTAAAATAAACACAACTGTATTAACACTTAAAAGAAACATTTCAATTATTTTTGGGTGTAAGTGTTCATTATCATGATGAATGCTTGCACCAAAATTTTAATCTCCTTTATAATTGTTTTTTCTAATGTTTGGACTTTACAAATATGTAATTAATTTTATTTCTTTTTGTATCTTCTGTTATACATGTAAGTAAGAATATGTATTTCACATTTTCATCATTAATAATTTTAATAATCAATGAATTGTAAATGAATAATAATGCTCGGATAAACTTTGTAAAATTAAAATTGTTTATTCATAATTGAGCTAATTCTCTCATCAACTTATTTTTCAATTTAAGAAAAAAGGGTTTTGCACAACAACACCTTGTGGCTTTGTTGCCCATAACTTGCCTCCTAAACATAGTCCAAAGGGTAACCTCCTCAGGAAGGGGCATCTATTGGGCACAGAGCAGGCATCTCAAGGATGTTTCTTGGGAGTGGAGGGTTTAGGTTTGGTTGGGGTCAAGGACTGATAAGAGGTGAATTTGGAAGGAGGAGTAAGGGTAAGAGGGGTGGTAAAGGATTGGATTTTGGAGGTAGAGGGAGCTGGAGTGGGCGATGTGCTTTTGTCTGTATGTTTGGTAGCTGCATGTGGGTCTGGTGTTTGTTGTGTATGTTTGGATGTGTTTTTTTGCCTGATATTTGATATTCTGGTGAGTGTGTGCGTTTGTTTTTGGTTGATGTTGTTTTGTGTGTAGGTGTGCTTTTGTGTGAGTGAGTTTGTTTTGATGAGTGTGTTGTTGTGGTGGTTGGTGTGGTTGTGGTGCTTGTGATGGTTGTTGGTATGGTGGTGGTTGTGGTGCTTGTGGGTGTGGTGGTGGTTGTAGATGTGATTGTGGGTTTGATGGTGGTTGAGGATGTGATGGTGGTTGTGGTGGTTGTGGGTGTGGTGGTGCTTGTGGGTGTGGTGGTGGTTGTGGTGCGTGTGGTGGTTGTGGTGATTGTGGATGTGGTTGTAGGTGTTGTACTTGTGGTGCTTGTGGGTGTAGTTTCAATAGTGTGTGTACGTTGTTTGTGTGTTTGTGTTTATGTGTGTGTGTGATTGTGCTTCTTGTGTCTGTTGTAGTGGGTGCCTGCAAAGAAGTTTGTGTGCTTGGGATTGGGGTGGGAGATTGGATTTGTGTTGAGGAAGGGACCTGAGTTGGGGCAGAAGGTTGGGCTGGTTGGGAGGCGGGGGTGAGTGAGGAGGTGAGTATTTTGGCAAGCAATCTCTGCATATCAGACATCTGTCAAATTCCAAGTGCATTATAAAACATTGCCCTTGGAATAGGTTGGACAAAGCAACTGTTTTGTTTGTGACATAACATTCCATCTGCAAAAGTCCCGGTAAGTATTCTATTCTTGTTCATTATAGATTTATCATCTGGACATAACAAAGGACATAAAATTAATGATTTTTGGTATGTGTTACTCCGTCAAAAAGGTATTCACATTCCAGTCTGTTTTTCTCAAAAATGTATGTCAATGGAAATCATTTTTTAATAAACAGACTGGTTTACATGCTCATTGGTGAATGAGGGAGACATCATTCAAAATTGTCACTTTTAACATAAATAAAATTTTATTTTTTATCAAAAACATAATTTTAATATGTGTTTAATAAAACTTTTAGCCTTTTAATCTTAGGTTTATAGTCATTTTGGCTCACATGTTTAATATTGTTTGTCTATAATACTAACTAACAAATGTGAAGTTTGGAACATCCACTGTATCATAAGTGCATTTTATGCATGTCACTTGTAATAGGGGAAACGTAACATTCTTCATAATTGTGACGGAGCATCACACCTGACACAAATAAAACTTTTGGCCTGTTTGCTACAACTGTCCCTTATGAAATCAAATAAAATCATGTTTAATATATTTGATATTCGAGGCAGGCATGTGTCTGTTCAAAACAGTCCTTTGTAAGTGATCAAATATATATTGGTATCATTTTTAACAAGTTTGTTAAAAAACACATCATGATACACGTGCAAAACTTACACCTTCAAGAACTCTGTTTGTGCGTTGGTCATGTGTCAACCTTTGTGTTGATGGCAAATTTTGTTGCTGTAACAAAAAATAGTTATTTAAAATGAAAAATACAAACAAAACTTACTCCATTCATGCTGCTGTCTTGCTTTCACCTGCCCATCAAGCTGGGGATAGGCCACCGAAGTATGCAGGCCATTTGGGGGGTCAGGGTGCGGTGCACACACTTAGAATGTTGGGAGGACTGGCTGAGCTGGACTTCTGCTGACTTCTTGGTCCTGCGTCATAGGTCATCCCCTCTTGCGGCAGTGGCTGCTGCACCGCTTGTAGACACCCAGGGTCCACACCTTCTTCCAAATAACCATCTTCTGATGGGAGTTGACCTGTTGACCTATTGACTAAAACAAATTGTGACTTTTTGTTTTTTAGAGGCCCATTACGATGGCGGGCGGAGGCACCACCGCAGTGCTGGCGGTGGCGGAAAATGCCATTTTCCGCACGCCCGCCAGTTTAGTATGGTCAAACACAGCCCATTTCCCGTCCGCCGCGGTGCAACGCGAACCGCCAGAAAAATGCGCCCACCACCGCGGCAGTGGGAGCCAATGGAGACCCACCGCCGTGCGGAATGACGTCCCGACAACCGTACAAATCAGGATGCCCCAAACAGCCAGTCGCACCGCAGCGGAGAAACCGGCCAACCAGAGACGGCGGAAGCGCAACAGCGGAGCGCGAAACCTGTTCCCCGGTCCGAACCGCCCGGTCCCGACCGCAATGGATCCAGCTCTAGACGTCTTCTCGGCGCTGTACCTGATACACCACCAGCAACTCATCCACCATCGCGGACGTCGCCGCAGGTACTCAACAACACAACTCCGCACACAACAACAACACACAATGCATGGGCTGATACAGGGTTCCTGTCCACACCAGACACCCTGGTGGGGACAGGAACACATCCACAAGTGTACCCACACATGTCCTACCTCTCACCAAATCACCCCTCCACATCCAGGTCACCCACCAACCGCGATCTTGATGTAATGTCCCTGTCACGTCACAGCAGCGGTGAAGATGCAGGAAAACATGCGCACAATGCAGAAGGCAGGGCCAGCGACAAGCATGGGCAGTGCACAAAGATCAGAGGGCCACACCTCCACCCTCCACACAACAGGCCCCCACCCCAAACATGAAAGGACATGCCATGTGCTCCTCCTGTGCTCCCCCATGCACAACAACCAGCCAGGTGAACCCACACCCTGCACCACACACAAAACAACTAGGGAGACAGCACAGCAGGTTGGGCTGCTGAGGAACACACAGCACAGAAGCACAGTGCCAGGGCAACCCACACACCACACCTACACCACACTCATAGCAAGAAAACTGAGTCCAAGCACAAAATGAACACTCATACAGATAAGGAACAATCACTCAACTGGACACACAGCCTGCCAAGTCACACAGACATACCCCACACTGACACACAGCCACATACACAGACCAGATGTCAGCATCAATGGAGGACAACAAATAGGAAAGCTAAAGTGAGGTGCACACAAATGGAAGGCCAAGGAGCCAACCTCTAAGCATGTGTACACCACATGCAAGAGAAGGAACATATAACAACACCCTCAGCCCATCAAATCACACATGGCTGGCACAGGGAGTGAAGTCAAACCAGTCACCTCCGTGCAACAACTCAGGGAGACAGCAAGGCAACCCATGTACAGGCACAGGGATGACAGGAAGGGTCTTAAGTCAAACAGTGAACAGCCACATATCTGCATCCAACTACCTGACAGGTGTATGTCAGCAGCACAACACACAGGGCCCATTGTAACACTCCATGACTGTCAAACACAAGGAGGAACCTTCACACATACCCCACCCCCTCACACCTGCAGCACACAACACCAGTGTCCAACACACAGAAGGGTGCCAATAATGTCCAAGCAATACACTGTCAAACAACCACACTCCCTGGGGGGGGGGGGTATCCACAAACATCACACACACACAACCAGGGATGCCTGAACCAATGCATGCACAAAACCAACAGCCAAACACAAAACTCCATAACAACACACACAGAAGTACAAACAGACCACACCTGACCTGTGCAGCAAAACTGTGGGAAGGCAATGGGAGCCCAGACAGAACAGGAGTACACAACCTCATCAGTCAGGAGCAATGCACAGACAACATACCACAACACAGACAAGAAGTGCATCATCACAAAACAATCATGGACACAAACTGGGAGAAATGGGCCTACATACCACACCACCCATAAAGTCAACATGGTGTCATAATGTACCACATGCTTGCACATGCATAATAATGACAACTGACAGCTCAAATATGAGAGGAGAAAACACCAAGCACGCACCCAAAACAAGCCCAGGAACAAGAATAGCCCTAAGTGCATGTGACAGAAACACAAGTAATGCACACTACACTGGCAAGACACAACTGACTGAAACACAACACACCAACACAACACACACACCGACATGCAAATAGAACAACACACAGAGCATCTGTCAGCTGCAAGAGACAACACAGCCCAAACACTGCCCACATCCACATCAAACACACAACAGATGCACATGCCAATACATCACATTGCAAACACAGCAGGACATCAGGGGATGCACACCAGGCAAGGGCAAGGCAACATACACTCACAGCACTGCATGCACGACAAGCAGTGTGTGCACACTAAACATACCAGTTCCACACAGACATGAGCAACACACCATGAACACCCACAACACCAATCAGCACAGCACACAGACAACATTACACTCAGGAAGTGAAGCAGTACCTCAGCAAACACACATACAGCTAAGCCCAACACCCACAGATGCACAAGTCTGGGACACCCAGATGAAAACAACATGACCAGAGGACTGTGCAGCACAAACAGTTGAACTGCATATGAGCAACCATGGCTGCAAAACAGTACCAGAAAATCACAAATAACCAATAGGGAAACTGTCATGAGTGGCACATTGGTCCTGTGCACAGATCAGCACCACAAACCATAGTGTAACAAATGAAGTGATGGGGAGGCACACACACTGTCACCCCAAGGGGACAGCTGACCTGAGAGTTAAGTGTTGTGTACGTCAGTAGTGGACATGGCAGGAGGGCACCATACACAAATAGATGGAGTGCAGACTCACAATGGCTAAGCATCAGAAACACAGATAGGGGATGGTATGACTCCACACCCCACATGCCATACTGGAGGCAAAAAAGCACCAAGTGACAGCAATGCATGAGAAAACACACCCCCAATGTCAGTGTGGGCGAGCAGGTCTGCACAGTGACCACAAAGAGTATCAAGACTGAAGCAGGGTCCCGTTTTACCATATAAAAATCCCCCATGCAGAATCCTGCTCTGCTCAGGCAGCATGAAACCCACACCAGTCAGAACTTAAGAAATGTGTTAACTTGACCATTTTATCTCAAACATTTAGTAGGTCCCATAACAGTTCCCACCTCTTTAGATACATACACACATAGGCCCAAGCTCATTACCCCTTTTGTCATTTTCAATAAATAAAATCTACCAGGCCCCATTGATCTTAGAAAACTTATTTCTGTCATGTACAGCAGTGCGAGGCAGCCCGGCCAACCACGGAAATTTTCCACAGCTGCAAGAATAGCTCAGATAACATGTAGGCAAGGTTTGGCTGGTACATCTTGGTCTTTCACAAGCAATGTTTGCAATATTTTTAGTTAAGTAACTTTCCAAGCTTGCTCAAGCGACACCAACCGACGGCTGTCTGGCTGCCTGGCATAGAAATAATGTAAGAAATATTAATTTCCGAGCATCGCACGTTAAAAGTTATCTTTTTTTAGGTATTTACGGTCAAGAGCACTGACCACCTGCAAAAAGCCCCTGTTTTACCATGATACCACTTCTCTGTTCTCTCAAAACTTTCCGAAGTTACAGTAAGCGTGCGGTCAAGGGCCCACGTCAAGAACCCACGTCAGACGTGGGTAGGAGTTCTGCATTTAGCCATATAAAAGGTCTACACCTAGGCCAACGCCCCGAACTCCTCCTATAGTGCTCAGCACTTGAGTTCCCGGTCGACCGATCTATCTAGGGCCTAGAAGCCTATTCTGAGGTGGTAATGCTCTTCTTTGATTACCAGCCTTTTGGCTTTGTCAGCCCCTCTAATTTAGCTCATCCACACCCAAGTCATTGCATTTATCCTAGCTTAAATTGTGTCCTCTTGGATGGCCTCTTGCTCTGCCCATTCGTGACTTAAAATATGATCTATATGATTGTTGATTCTTTTATTTTCATCCTTCTCATGTGTTCATGAGAAACATTCGACGATGAACAGTTCCTTGTTTTATTGAATTGCTTAATAAAGTGCTACTGTATTTCACACTGTTGTTCCTTTTTTCTCAGAGAACGAGCAGAGCGTAGGTCTTGCTCTCGTGAGCTGGTAAGCCATGTGTGACCACTGCAGTGTCTCTCCATTTACCCTCCATCAGCTGACTACCACGATGTTCTCGTGCGGACGGTTCCTCTGCAGCGCGGGCCTGGGACACACCTGCGGCTGCCCATGGCCTCTCCCCGCCTCGCCCCACCACCAGCCGGGTAAGTCAGGGACACTTTTTTCCCCTGTCATTCCTCCGGTCTCTGGTGTGTGTGGTCTGGTGGATTGAGCCCTCCGGGGTGTCGCCGTGCCCCTCCCTGGTCCCCTGTAGTTTCTGTCGTGCCACGACCACCGCCCTCTTCCCTCTGTGTGGTTGGTCACAACCTCGAGGGGGTTTTCCGGCTCTTACCGTTCTGCTGTCATCGACTCCGTCTTGGCTTCCTTCTGCTTGGCTTCTCTTGGCGTTTCTCAGTATTGCTTTGTAGTGCACTTGCCTTTCACGTATATTATGCTTAGGTTCTGTCCGCGTTTTAAAGTGGACGCTCTTTATTGTCAAACATAGTTGTGTATACATGGGTTTGAAGTTTTGAGGTTTACGTTTTGAGGTTTGAGTCCTGGGCATATGGGTATCTGAACTCCTATAGCGGCCGGGGGTCCTTGGCACTGCTTAACGGTGTCTACACCCTCTTGGGGGTTTGAGTCCTGCGCCAGCACGTGGCTGGCCGAATTCTGTTTCAGGTTGGGATTCCTTGATACCGTCCATATTGTCCGAATTCTGATACAGGGCTTTTGCGTCCTTGGCGCGGTGCACAGTTGGCACCCGTGTCTGAATTATTATTGTTGACTCCAGGGTGGGGTCCTCCTGCATTGTGCTATTTAAGGTGTGCTCTCCGTCTTCTCACTAGTTTTCGCTCCTGCGCAGGTGCACTGTCTTCTCTGCGTCATACAGACGGTGGTTACGTTTTACTTTTTTTTTTTTTTATTGTTTTGTTTTCTCACAAACACCATAATTATACATACATGGAGCACAATGAAATCAAATAATCAAATTATAACCATACACAACCTAATTATTCGTCCAAAACGTCCGAAATTGGTGCCCACAAACATTGCCCCCTTTTTTTTTTCCTCCGCCCTTTTAATTTATAAATTGAAGACTCAATATTATATGCTGCAAATAAACGTGCCCGCCAATTTATGAAGGTTGGAGGATCAATATTAATCCATTGGGAAGTTATGCATAGACGGGCAATGGCCATAGCAATAAACACAAACTCAGACACCGCGCTTGGCCAGTTATTTGTACTACCATTACCTACACCAAAAATAAAGAGGGTAGAAGTGATTGAAACTGAAAACCCTAAAGTAGAAGAAAGAAATCTTTCAATACCATAAATAAAGTCTGTTAATTTTGGGCATGAATAGAACATATGTAACGTATCTGCTGCATGTAAATTACACCTACTACATTTTACTCCCCTTGTGCCCCCCATTTAGCAATCCTCGCAGGAGTATAATATAAGTCAAAAATTGTCATAAAATGTTGACTCTTTAAGTTCCCCGTAATCAAAATCTGATCTGCTAATGACAAAGAGTATTCAATATCAATCTCAGTCTCCGTCCCCCCACCTTCCTAGCCCACTTTTCCGACTGAACTGTCAAATCATCAGGACATGAGTTAAGAAAAATAGCATATATCTTACCCAACCGACTTTTTTTTTGCAGTAATTCAACCAGGGGTATTTTATCAAAATCATAAGCTAATCTATAGTTTTCGCCCCCCAAGAAGCTCCGGATTTGTAAATATTTAAAAAAATCCCCTCTTTTCAACCCATACTGTTCTTGCAGAGTAGCATAGGATATAATCTGTCCTTTACAAAAAAGATCCCCCATTACTTGGATACCCTTTTTCCCCCATTGAGATGTGATCTGATCCCGAAAGATTGGTGGTAATGATAGTGTAGTCTCCAATGGGGAATAAGCATTAAGATTCGGAATCATAAATTTACGCTGGATTTGTTTCCACACCTTAAATGCGGCTCTCACAATTTTAAATCGTGTCTTTTTATAATAGCTGGGTTCACAAATTGACACAAAACAACAGTTGGCTTGATTCCCTAGCCCTAATTCATAGATAGATGGGCGATTTGCCAATGGTATATCGGCTTTGGAGCCAACAAATAAGATAGCCATGTGTTGAAGCATTGCAGCCCAATAATAAAATAAAAAATTAGGTATTGCTAGACCTCCTTTACATTTTGGAAGAATCAGCCATTTGGCTGCTCTTCTAGACCTCCGATAGCCCCATAAAAACCTTGAGCATACCCTTCCAATCTTTGTAAAATGAAAAGACGAGAACTCAAGAGGTATAGTCCTGAATATATACAAAAACTTGGGTAAAATCAGCATTTTTAACACATTACTCCTCCCAATCAGAGATAAATGTAAATGATCCAACCTCTCAAGTTGTTTGTTGGTGGAGTCAATTATTGGATTAATATTTAGATCGGGAATTTTATCAATCTGCATAGTAATTGTAATACCCAAATAGGTAGCTTCCGTAACAACTGGAAAATCATGAGGGTAGGTCATACCAGAACATAAAATTTGGGTCTTCTCAATGTTTAGCTTATAACCAGAAGAAACTCCAAACTGACCAGCTAAAGCCTTAACAGCTGGGAAAGCTGATATTATATCACTCGTCAAAACCACAATATCATCTGCATAGGCCAGTGCTCTATACTCTGTTTCTTCGATTTTGATTGGCTTAATATGTATACTACTCTCTAGTTTCTTTAAAAAAGGATCAATATACAAAGCAAATAACAGGGGCGAACAAGGACACCCCTGTCTTGTACCTCTATTAATAGAGAATGATTCTGATTCCTGACCCGTAATCCGAATCTTCGCCTCAGGATGTAAATACATTACCTTAACTGCTTGTATAAAGCCCATGCCGACCCCTTTCCACTGCAAAACAGACCAGAGGAACCGCCAGGAGACCCTATCGAATGCTTTTTCGGCATCCAAAAGGAGAACTCCCAGCGGTGACCCTGTGTCCTGTGCCCAATCGAGAAAGGTTATAACTCGTCGGACATGGTCCGAGGTATCCCTTCCTGGAATAAATCCATGTTGGTGTAAAGAAACCAGAGGGGTGATTATTTTACCTAACCTAACTGCCAGCAATTTCGAATAGATTTTACTATCGGCATTAATCAGTGTAATGGGTTTATAAGAAGCAGGGTTTAGTTCAGGCTTCATTTTTTTCTTAAAGATGATAATAATAGTCTTAGACCAAGACTCTGGAATTTGATGGTCATTACGTGCGTGTTCCAATAGAATTGTAATATCATGCTTAAGCTCCTGCCGGAAAGTCTTGTAAAACTCCAGCGGAATACCGTCAGGACCCGATGCTTTTCCTGCCGCCAAAGATGTTAAAGCCAGCTCAATCTCATCCCACGTAAACTGAGTTTCTAATGCGGTGTTTTGATCCTGAGTTATCTTTACTATTTCTTCCCCTAAAAATTCTCCCGAGTAGTCATTCCTTATCTCAGCGGTACCCACAGGGTCCTGACTATATAGTCGCTTATAAAAGTTTTGAAAAATCTTTAGGATTCCAGCCGGAGTATCATTAATTTTTCCATCCACGTCTTGTATTTTAGAGATTCGATTGGCAACTTCTCGTTGCTGAGTTCTTTTCGCCAACACTCTGCCAGTATTTTCTCCCAATTCGTATGCCTCCGCCCTCTGCTGTGTATATTTGATTGCAACTTCTGTACTGAAGTGCCGATTAATTTTAGATTTACAAATAGCAATTTTCTGCAGGGTATCCTCAATACCTACACCCACCCGAATATTATTTACTAATTCGCATTCTTCTTTCCTTAATTGCTTTACCCAATTATCGATTTCTTCAGATATTGATTTTTGACGTGCTATAGAAAAGCTCAGGGTTTCCCCTCGAACAGCCGCCTTAAATGCATCCCAAACCATGCAGATAGATGCTGAATTCCGATTAATGGCAAAAACTCCCTTATCCATCTAGCCATATGAGAACAGTAATGCTCATCAAGCAAAAGTTTCCTTTCAAAAGTCCAGGCCTTCTGAGCCTTCCTAATCCCCTGCATTGGGAACTCTATTATCAGTGGATTATGATCAGAGATCACACGTGGAAAGATCTCCATGCTACTTATATCAGCCAGTTGTGGTGATAAAAAAAAGTAATCTAGCCTTACAGACTTATTATGTGGGGCAGAAAAGTAAGTAAACCCCGGCTCAGATGAATTCATTTTATGCCAGCAATCTACCAGCCCATGCTCTAATACCAATCCTTGAAGCGCTTTAAAAACTCTGCTTTTTTTACCTTGATATAGAGAAGGCCCGCCAATATCAAATTGACTATTTAGATGAATATTGAAATCCCCACACAATACTAGAGGGTCTGCCCATAAAGCAAGTTCAACACTTAAAAAATTAAGCACTTCAGGGTCATCTAAATTAGTCCCATACAAGGAGCACAGGGTCATAGCTAAATTATTCATTTTCACTTCAGCAATTACCCAACGACCCAAATTGTCTGCCTTAACCCGTTTATATGAGCATAAACCATGCCTGGCCAGGATTGCAACCCCCTTAATATTTATACTCTGCCGAGTGCAATAAAGCAGCTCAAGACCAACTTCCCCCAGCCACCGACGATTGTTCCATTGTACATGAGTCTCCTGAAGACAGAGGATATCTACGTGCATATATCGCAGTTGTTTTGCCAGCACTGCCCGCTTCCTTCTATCATTAAGCCCACAGATATTAAGTGAGCAAATGCGTAGACTACCCATCCTTGCTAGTGGTTACGTTTTACAGTGGTTTTGATATCATTATATTTCGGTTTGTCGGTTGTCCTCTACATAATTTGTTGATTTCTTGTGTTTCCTGTTTGATCCGTGGCTCTTCACCCCCTCCCCTGCCCCTCCCTATTTGATCTCTCATGTGTATTTCTTGATAGGGTGCTCTTTTAAATGCGCCTTTGTTTTTTTAGGTTTCTTTTCGGTGCTTTCACACCTTCTTTTTTTCTCCCTTTCTGCCGTCTCCTTCTCCTTTTCTTACGATTCAATTCTGCATGGCTTGGGTGTCTTCTTATTGTTATTTTTTCAGTTCATGTCTGTCTCTGCCAGGCGCACCTCTCGGATTTTCTCTGCGCCATTCCAATTTGAGGAAGTGCCTCTCTCGGAAACACTGTGCCCTTCGCAGCTTCACCTCGCCCCTCCCTGCTCTGTCCTCGACAGCTGCACTTCGCCTCTCCATCAATAGGTCCGCGTTTCGTATTGTGATCGCAAATAATTTGGCGTCTGCATATCCTTGATGGAATGTTTGTTTATTTATTGTCCATTGTTTCTTTTTTTTGTGCTTCTGTTCCTTTTTAAGCCTCTGTTTGACCTGCGGCCCCCACTGCAGTTGCCTCCCAGCCCCGCCCCATCTGTTGCTGCCCTGCCAACTCCACGGTCACTAGCCTTGTCTTTCCTCCTTAGCAGCAATCCCGCTAGGTATTTGTTCACTTACCCTCGTTGCACACTGCACCTTCATTGCGCCTCTTTTTTCAGTCTCTCACACCTTTTGCCTACCATTTGTCCAGGCCAATTGGTAGCCATAGGGGGGGTGGAGTCGTATCTCCATTCCTCCTGTCAGCTCCCTTACCCCCTCCATCTATCTGATTCTTCCAACACTTCCACTTTAATATTCAGATTGTGATTATTTCGTGTTCACATGTTCTATTTTGTGTAGTTTTCAGTATCAAGACCGGTGGCTTGTACACCGATTTAATAACTGTATTTGAACTGTTTTAGCGAGACAAGAATAACTAGGACTGCAAATGTATTTTTAAACATGCAAGTTGAGAGTCCTTGAGTTCACCGTGAATATTATTGTTATATTAGTATATCCTGTTTTCAAAGCATTACGTGTTGCTGAAGTCTCATCATCATTCGATGGCGATGAGACCCTGCTAGTTAGAATACCAGAAAAGAAATTAAATAAATAAATAATTAAAGTGGCGCAGTATCACAGTTAATATTACATTTACATTTACGTTCCCATAAGTAGCTAGACTCCCTAATTAGCTAAAGCACACAAAGACACCCCCTGCTCCATGTCATGACGGTAGGTTATAAATGCTTTGAAATACATTGTTACGTTTAACTGGAAACACAGGCCTACAATTCCTGTTAATAAAAATATTAGGAATTACAAAAATAGGCTCACGAGTGGAAGGAAGTACTTCAGAGGAGAACATTGGATCGGAGCCAAAGGGCTACCACTCGGTTTACGTTGTTGATGAGCACTGGGAAGGCTCACACACGTAATGATTGATAACTACCAGGAAAAACAGACATATAGATGCATTTACACTGCAAAATAATACTGTGATATGCATTAGCAGGCAACATGCAAGGTGTTGCACCCCACATGCAGCCGCAACACAAGGCAAGTAAGATCCAAATAATTTACTCCTACCTGCGTCCAATTCAACAGCCCAGGCAGTGAAAAGTGCCACCTCTTCAGGCACGAGCAGGTAGCCCGAATACAAGAACAGATCCAGGAAGTACAGCTACAGAACACACACAGTTGGAGTTAGCTAGTAGAAAAGATTTTGAAATTGTGTCTCGTGGCCAAGGAAGTTAGTGACATTGGACTAAGAGCAACATACATATCGGAGCAGATGGTAATTATTAGAGAGAAAAGAGGAGACAAGGAGACAAATTGATGGAATGGAATGCACACTAACTACACCCATTTTTTAATAAATGATAAAGTAAAAAGAAGTTTATGAAAGAGATGTAAAGTCCCCGAAATTCACATTTCAACAAATTCACCCTTAAAATAAATAAGATGCTTCCAGTGGCTAACAAGTGCGGGACTAATGGGGGAGTAGAGAAGATGAAGTGCCAAGAAACGGGAGAGCGGTACCATGAGAAAGGAGGGAGAGGTAGTGCACATTGGGGTCCACCTCTGAAACTGGACAAATTAGGAGAATAATTTGCAAGCACCAAATGAGACACCACTTGTACTTGTCTGATGGAAAATGTTTTGTGGCTCCCAGTGAATGGACAAGACTGAAATTGCATTTCACCTATGGGAAGCCGAATGGTATGTTAACAGCCCTGTCCTTCTCAAAGAAAATGTACTGCTACCCAAAGAAGGTTAAAGGTCAGTTATTGCCTGGACATTTTACCTTTGATACAAATACACAGATTAATTCAGCTATATACAACAATAATATGATTAAAAATATAGGTCCAATACAATTATTATAGGCCTTTAGGAGAAAAGACTAGAATATACGGCGTTTACACAACGTGCATAACACACAGAGAACGTGCGTGAGCCTGTGTTTGACTTGATGGTCACAGGTTCATATGCTACTAGGTCTATTGAACATTTCATCCTTCTAAGGTGGATAGATGCGGGGTCTGATCAACCCTTCATCATTCTGAGGTGGATGAAATGAGTACCATTGAGTTGAGGGAACAATAAGGATCTGCTGTTTAGCGTCAAAATACCATTCTGCGTGAACGTGAGCTTTACAAGAAAGCCATGTTATTTTAAAATAAGATATATATATATTTTGCATATTACAATTAAAGACAACACATGTTTTTAGATATTAAGTGGTGCTGAAGGGTTAAAGGATTTCTCTTGGGCTGCCGTTATATTAACGCTGGCCGCAGAGTCTGGGCGTTGAGCCAGGCAGGAAAGACTTCCTGTGGTTGGCAACGAACATGAGATTTAGATGAAAGATATGTATGTGTAAAAATACGTTGGGCTGTGGAAGTGAACAAGAGAAATAAGTTGCCTAGAATGACACAATTTGGTAACAGGGGAGCCGAGATTGAATACAGTGTTTCAGGTGTCACGTTGTGCAGTTTAGTGACGGAATATGTATGTGTCTATGTGAGAGGAGGTAAGGAATACGTTTTTGGATATGCACAGCTGTGTGCAGCCTTCAAAATATGAAACAACCAGAGATTCGTAGGAATAGATTACCACAGGTAGCCACCACACCAACTTCCTTCACACAGGCCCCAGTGCTGGGAAAATACAAAAGAATAAATAATACGTGCCAATATAAAGTAGATTTCAATGTTAAAGGACGGTATGCATGGAGTAAGCAATGCTCAATATTGCAATATTGTCAGAATAGAAAGTATGTAACTTTAAAGGTGCATTTTCGACAGCAGTTGCAGTCTTTAGAGGTGGTTGCATATATTTTGCAGTTCAACAACTATGAGTTTTTATTTCCCAATTGGGTTACTGGGTTGGAGATTATTGAGATGTTCGTATCTCTTGGGAACAATTATTTATAGTACAATGTTTTGGTTCTTCTTTGGTTTTCGGGGTTAATTGATGTTCCGAGATTTTGCAACATTATTATTATTAGGGTCTTCCCTGCGTCTCCAAGAAGTGTATTGGATTTCCTGTCTTCGGGACGTTTGCATAGATAGGCTCAATGTTATTGTTTTCATCACCTCTTGTCTGGTTAGAAATAAAATTTAAATAGGAAAGACTTGTCATGCCACAGGCTCAGGCCTACTACATTTTCCCACACGGTTGGATGACAGCTGGACCATGTGTCCATTATGATATTAAAGCAGCAACAACTTTCAGCAAAGCCAGTACAGGACTGCTTAAAGTCACATCAACTAGACCTAACAGTGACATTGAAATTATGAAAGAAGACCTATATTTGTATAAGTTAACACACGCTGTGAAGTTTCTTTCTACTCAGGTATTAAGGCAGAAGTAGAAGGGCCCCATCATTCCTGTGCTCCGACCTATCAGTCCTGGAACACAGATTTTTAATAAAAAAAAGACATGTTAAAGTATTAGTCTATTCACCAACATCTGTCTGCATTGCCGAGAGGAAGGCATTGTGTTTCCATTGACTGTCCAAAGAGAAAGAAGACGGTGATCAGCCGCAATAGGAACACCGCCATCTTCACAAGAAGATGTATATATTTAGAATGGCACTAGGTATATTGCATTCTTGAAGGGTTCTGCCCACTTAAATGGCGCAAAGAGAAATACTATTGTATATGTCTATCTAACAGAAATAATGTGTAGGTATATTAATGTTTTTTTATTTCTAGGTAGTTCAGAGTTGAAGAGAATATGGTTGTAACAAATTAGATTGTAAGATGGAATGTGCTAAAATGCATTCTAATGCAGTGCATTCGCCAGGGACTACAAAGGATAGGAGTAATAGGAAAAGTAGTAATGTTGTATTTATATTATGTTTATGTATTGATCATTAGTAATGAGTATATGCCAATACAGAAGGATAGTGTGCATTGAATAACAGTGCTTCGTATTATAATGTTTCAAGGATACAATGTGTACAGATTTATTATGTCTTTTAATATATAGGTGCAATATTTCAGGGTGTTTGAAAAGAGGGTTTCAAGGTATAAGGGATTGACACAAAGGGTGTGGAATTTAATGAAATATCTACTTGTCCATGGGGCAGGATGCTTCTTGAATATACTTGTCCTGTAACAAAATCCACTTGTCCCTTTTGTGCCATGTAATGCAGCGACAAATTATGGCAGCAATGTCATTATATAAGAGCTCTAAAATAGCCTCTCTGATTATGCTAGGGCTCCTTCCATAGTAGGCTTTGAATACTAACAATTGCCTTATGTGGCCACGTTTCCGCAGATCTACATACTGGGGCTGAAGGTAATGGTAAGCAACAGTTCTGGCTAAAAAAAAAAAAAAAAAAAAAAAAAAAACTGGCTGGAGGAAAAGTGAACTTGCAATAACTAAGATTTTCGCTTGAGCAAATCTACACCTGCATGTTTGCTCATGCTTAAATGCAGTTCACAAATATTTTCTAGGAGTACTATTTCTTGGCCTACTTCTGTAGTCTTGTGAATTCACAAAAGTTGTATATCTGCACAAATCCAAGGACATGGGTGCACTTTATTTAATAATTGGGCCCCTAATTAGGTCTGGCATTAACCATAACCTTTTATGTTTAATAAAATGTTGCCTCTCTCTCTCTCTCTTGGCTAGCTTCACTGTGAGTGACTTCATTCTGTTCTTTCACAAGGAGCATATCGACACACAGTTGTTTTATTTAGTGCCAGGACCTACTGTGCAATTGTGATTTTTGAGACCAAAACAATTTTTGCTTTTGCCAATGTTTGTTATAGTGGTGAGGGCCCAGCAGCTCCCACACCAATGAGGTTTCACAGAGATAATGCCAAAACAAGTTGTGCATTGACAAAGCCAAAAGGCTGACCAAAAATCTCAGACCTACTGGCTTTGCCAATGCTTGTTTATTTTTATGTTGCAAAGAAATGGTACCTACCTTATTCCAGTAGTTTACCGAGCATTCTGAGAGCAGTATCCATAGCCTCACATTGCTAAATATTGAAAACGAATGTACACTTTTTTCTAACAACTGTCAGTAGTGCAGTCTGAGCTTACACCATTTACTTAGAGCGCTCACCCTAATAATAAAGCCTTTGCATTAATGAACAATAAATACAAGTTTGAACAGCATTAACATATGTACAAAAATATTACCTTCACTGCAGACTATGCCTTTCCCTGATCCATAATGTGGTACTGTAAACTGGCAGCCAAAGGGTTTGTGCTGTAGGGGGTTGGGCCTACTTGTCCCAAGGACAAAATACGCATGAAAACTTGTTGCCCTTGACCTCAAACAACATGTCCTGGGCGTGGGGCTATAGGGATTCCACATCCCTGGGCACAGTTTGACAACTATGAGTGTTTTGATTCCTAAAGGTGTTACTGTGACAGAGAGTTTCATCTGTGTTTGCTGTTGGGACAAGCTATAGTACAATGTTTTAATTCTTCTTTTGCTTCTGGAGATAATGAATTTCTTTTTAAAGTCTTGTACAGGGATTGCAATATAATTTTTAGGTTCTTTCCTTCATTTGGAGTCCCCTCCTTACCTCAGCTGGCCAACAAATGCAGCGTGCACCATTGATAGCTCACCTATTGCAAGACATGTTGCTACCAAAGTTTCAATTGTAGAATGTGCTGCACACACCTCCTCCAAGGACTATGTATCAATTGGTAAATAATTTATTGATGCAGATGTACAAAAAGGAATAGCATTAACTGGTTGTGAGTACACAATGGTTCAGATTGCTTCTACTACACATGTGATCATGATATAAAGATAAAGGATGATGATAGGTACTATGACCCTAAGTATATTATTGAAAGGGCTGGGTGGAAGAAAAGGAAGAAGGGAACAGGGGAGGATGTATGCAAAAAGAAAAGGAATACGGTTAGGCCCAAATGGAAAAATATGTTTACCAACGATAATGCTTGGTCCCATGGCCCGTCTTTTTCATGGTTCATCACTTGTAGGACGTGATGGGAAGATCAGACTGTTTTCCTAATGCTGTATTTCCACTGCCCCAGGCCACTTCATTTCCCCACATTAAATGGACTTCATCAGCATGCCCCCTACTCAAGCTACAAGTACGTGTTGGTTATTGTGTGCGTGATCAGCAAATGGACTGAGGCATGCCAATCCAAGAACAGCAATACACAAACTATTGCCAAATGCCTCCTGAAAGAGTTCATACCGCGCTTTAAAATACCTATGCTTTTGGCCTGACAATGGACCAGCGTTCATCTCACATGTGATTGAGGGGTTGTGCAAGGGGCAAGGAGCCACACAGAAAATACATGTGTTCCACGGAAACTACCAAGTGGGAATGGTATCCCAAGCTCATCCTGAAGGGTTGCACGTGCTGCACAGCAGAGAAAGGAAGAGTGTGTAAGCGGACACCAATGATACATCAACTAAAGACGTCTGGAGAAATCAATGCCCCAACCCCTCAGTGTACAAGTTGTGACAACAAGACATCTTTACCTTTTTCATCACTTTGCTTTCCTCATATCAAATGTGCCTAAGTAATAGAAGTGCTAGTAACCTCTCAAATTACTTGAAGACAGGCACCAACGGTTACTTTTTATGTTTACAGGTATCATCTCTGAGGCTCTACCTTATTCCTCAGCAGACTTTTTGAAAAGAGTAAAAGTAGAGCAGAAGATAAGGCATTCTTCCAACTAGTCACACTAGCCACACGTACCAACGATTGGAACAATGCCTCAAGACTTTCAGAACGATTAGAGTAAATGATCATGGGTGCTGCTAGCAACATTGACCCCCATTGCTGCCATTATAATGACTATGCTCCTTAAAGTGTGTTGTGATCACAGTATTATACCTGAGATTCTGCTTAAATGACACAGAGATATTGTACCAAAGTGAATAGATAGCCATTGATAAAGACAGGACAGGGGGACAGTTGACAGGGCAGGATGTTACACACCGGCCTACAGACACAGAAAACAGCATGTGTTACAATGTCATACCTGTCTCCAAATACGTGGGCTGTGTCCTAATGTACAATATGCTCTTCAGTCAGCACACCATGTCCGCAGTTGCACCTCCCGAGAATAGCAGAATTAGCAAAGGGAGAGCAAGGATAGAACAGGGAATGTGAGTAACTTAGCACTTATAGAAGTTGTAGAAGTGACAACAATGGGACTACACTAAGTGCAAGAATTTTGTTCAAGAAATTGAACAAGAGGAGGGAGATGAAGCAGGGTCCCGTTTTACCATATAAAAATCCCCCATGCAGAATCCTGCTCTGCTCAGGCAGCATGAAACCCACACCAGTCAGAACTTAAGAAGTGTGTTAACTTGACCATTTTATCTCAAACATTTAGTAGGTCCCATAACAGTTCCCACCTCTTTAGATACATACACACATAGGCCCAAGCTCATTACCCCTTTTGTCATTTTCAATAAATAAAATCTACCAGGCCCCATTGATCTTAGAAAACTTATTTCTGTCATGTACAGCAGTGCGAGGCAGCCCGGCCAACCACGGAAATTTTCCACAGCTGCAAGAATAGCTCAGATAACACGTAGGCAAGGTTCGGCTGGTACATCTTGTCTTTCACAAGCAATGTTTGCAATATTTTTAGTTAAGTAACTTTCCAAGCTTGCTCAAGCGACACCAACCGACGGCTGTCTGGCTGCCTGGCATAGAAATAATGTAAGAAATATTAATTTCCGAGCATCGCACGTTAAAAGTTATCTTTTTTTTAGGTATTTACGGTCAAGAGCACTGACCACCTGCAAAAAGCCCCTGTTTTACCATGATACCACTTCTCTGTTCTCTCAAAACTTTCCGAAGTTACAGTAAGCGTGCGGTCAAGGGCCCACGTCAAGAACCCACGTCAGACGTGGGTAGGAGTTCTGCATTTAGCCATATAAAAGGTCTACACCTAGGCCAACGCCCCGAACTCCTCCTATAGTGCTCAGCACTTGAGGTCCCGGTCGACCGATCTATCTAGGGCCTAGAAGCCTATTCTGAGGTGGTAATGCTCTTCTTTTTATTACCAGCCTTTTGGCTTTGTCAGCCCCTCTAATTTAGCTCATCCACACCCAAGTCATTGCATTTATCCTAGCTTAAATTGTGTCCTCTTGGATGGCCTCTTGCTCTGCCCATTCGTGACTTAAAATATGATCTATATGATTGTTGATTCTTTTATTTTCATCCTTCTCATGTGTTCATGAGAAACATTCGACGATGAACAGTTCCTTGTTTTATTGAATTGCTTAATAAAGTGCTACTGTATTTCACACTGTTGTTCCTTTTTTCTCAGAGAACGAGCAGAGCGCAGGTCTTGCTCTCGTGAGCTGGTAAGCCATGTGTGACCACTGCAGTGTCTCTCCATTTACCCTCCATCAAGACACATGGCTGATCAACAAAACACAACACTGAATTGCCAGTCACACACTCTGCATACCCACAATTGCCACCAACAACAAGTTGGAATCCCCCAGAAGTGCAAGGACACACCAACACACTGCACAGTGCACAACCTACAACTCCCATATCAATCAATCAATCAATCAGTGGTTTATAGAGCGCGCTACTCACCCGTGAGGTTCTCAAGGCGCTGGAGGGGGGGGGGGGAAGCAGCTCCGGGTCAGTCGAAGAGCCAGGTCTTGAGGTCCTTCCTGAATGTGTGGAGGGTTGGGGAGCATCTGATGTTGACCGGGAGCTCGTTCCAGGTTTTGGCTGCGATGTAGGAGAAAGCTCTCCCGCCGGTTCTGTTTCTGCAGATGCGGGGGACCTCTGCCAGGGCGAGGTCAGTGGAGCGGAGGTTCCTCTTGGGTACGTGGAAACATACTCGGTCGTTGAGGTATTTGGGTCCGATGTTGTTGAGGGATTTGTAGGCATGGGTGAGGAGTTTGAAGGTGACCCTCTTCTCAACGGGGAGCCAGTGGAGGCTTCGTAGGTGTTGGGTCATATGTTCGTGGCGTCGTGTCCCTAGAACGAGCCTGTATGCGGCGTTCTGGATGGTTTGGAGCTTGTGTAGAAGAGTTTTATTGATTCCAGCGTAGAGGGCGTTGCCGTAGTCTAGTCTGCTGGTTATGAGTGCGTGGGTGACCGTCTTTCTGCAGTCGGGGGGGATCCATTTGAAGGTCTTACGGAGGATGCGGAGACAGTTGAAACTGGTGGACGCGACGGCGTTGATCTGGCGGTTCATGGAGAGGGAGGAGTCGAGGATTATGCCGAGGTTCCGAACGTGGTCTGTCGGGGTGGGTGGGGTCCCGAGGGCCACCAGGTGTTGTCCCAGACGGAGGTGCAGGGTCCGAGGATGAGGACCTCGGTCTTCTCGGAGTTGAGCTTTAGGCAGCTGTCCTTCATCCAGGCTGCTACGTTACTCATTCCTTCCTGGAAGCTGAGTCTGGTGATTTCTGGGTTCTTGGTGAGGGAGAGGATGAGTTGTGTGTCGTCGGCGAGGATACGATGCTGAGCCCGTGCTGTCTGACGATGGCGGCGATGGGGGCCATGTAGATGTTGAAGAGAGTCGGACTTAGTGAAGATCCCTGGGGTACTCAGCAAATGATGTCAGTGGGGTCGGAGAGGAAGGGGGGGAGTCTGATCCTCTGGGTTCTGCAGGAGAGGAAGGATTGGATCCAGTCGAGGGCGGACCCCTGTATTCCTGCGTTGTGGAGTCTGGCGGCTAGCGTGCGATGTGAGACGGTGTCGAAAGCTGCGTAGAGGTCTAGGAGGATGAGGGCTGCGGTGTGTCCCTGGTCTAGCAGCATGCGGATGTCGTCGGTGGCGGCGAGGAGGGCGGTCTCGGTGCTATGGTTGCTGCGGAAGCCAGACTGGGATGCGTCTAGGATGGAGTTTTCTTCGATGAAGGTGGTCAGCTGGGCTTTCACGAGTCTTTCGGCGACTTTGGCTGCGAAAGGGAGGAGAGAGATGGGCCGGTAGTTCTTCAGGTCAGTTGGGTCGGCCGTTGGTTTCTTGAGGAGGGGTTTCACCTCTGCACGCTTCCAGTCGTCTGGGCAGATGCCGGATATTAGGGAGGAGTTGATTGTTCATCCTAGTTCGGGTGCGATGACCGTGGCGGCCCTGTGGAAGATGTGAGGGGGGCAGGGGTCCGTTGGGGCTCCTGAGTGCGTCTTCTTCATGGTGGAGGAGATGAGTTTGACGGATGCGGGTGCCCAGGAGGTGATGGTCGGCTTCTCGGCGGTGGTGGGTGGTGTGGTGCTGTTTTTTGCTGGCTCGCTGAAGTTGTCGTAGAGGGTCTTGATCTTCAGGTGGAAGTAGGAGCTGAGTTTGTCGCAGAGTTCCTGGGAGGGTGTGATGTCAGTGGCTTCGCAGGTGGGTTTTGCGAACTGCTGAATGACGTTGAACAGTTCCTTGACGTTGGATGCGTTGGTCTTGACTTTGTCTCTGATGAAGGTCCTTTTGGTGTCCCTTATACGCTGGTGGTAGTCCTTCAGGGCGCTCTTGTGGATGTTTCGTGCTTGCGTGGTCTTCTGGTTCCTCCAGGTTTTCTCCAAGCGTCTGCAGGAGCATCTGGCTTCTTGGAGTTCGGTGGTGAACCAGGCGGCCCTCATGGGGCGTTGTTTGACGGTGCGGCGGAGAGGTGCCAGCTTGTCGGCGCAGCAGGAGACACAGCGGTGGAATTCCCTGGCTGCGGAGTTGGTGTCGGTCGTGGCCTTGGGGGGGTCTTGGAGGAGGGCAGAGTTCAGGCGCTCCTCGGTGACATTACTCCAGTTCCGGGGCGGGCGTGGGGCGGGCTTGGGTGTGGTGGTGGTGTTGAAAGTGAAATGGAAGCAGTGGTGGTCCGTCCAGAGGGGCTGGGTGGTGTGGCTGAAGCGGATGTTTGATCCTCCTGCGAAGATGGGGTCGAGGGTGTGGCCTGCTCTTTGGGTGGGAGTACTGACGAGCTGTTTCAGTCCTATGATGGCGATGTTCTCGACGAGTGTGGTGGAGTCGGGGTCCTGGCTGTTTTCGAGGTGGAAGTTCAGGTCCCCGAGCAGGATGTAGTCCGTGGAGGTGACGGCATGGGGTGCGGCGAGCTCGGGGATGGTGGTTGCGGGCTGGGTGCGGGGTCCTGACGGTCTGTAGATGAGGGTGCCGCGTAGCGTGGGACTGGGGCTGGTCTGGACCTGGAGGTGTTCCGTGTTGGAGTGGGGGTCGCTCATGCTGGATGTGGAGAGTCGGAGGGGGTTCTTGTGCGCGATGGCGATTCCTCCTCCTGGGCGGTGTGGGCGGTCCTTTCTCTGGATCTTGTAGCCGTCAGGGATTGCTGTGGCGATGTCGGGGCCGGAGGTGGCGTTTGTCCAGGTTTCCGTGAAGAATGCGACGTCGGGCGAGAGGGTGTCGATCAGGTCCCAGATCTCTACGGCGTGTCGGTGTAGGGAGCGCACGTTGAGGAGGATGCAAGTCAGGGTTTCAGTGGGTTGTTCAGTCGGTGGTCCTTTGGCGGCTGCGGGCGTCTTGTCGACGGTGAAGGATCTTCGGCAGTGTCCGCACGAGAACTGTCCATGGGTCGTGTTGGGCGTGGATCTTACGCATTCGGCGTGGCCTCCGGGATTGTGAGCGTGGAGGGTGGCTGAGTCGTAGCGGTGGGGACCAGGAGAGCCAGGGTTCCTGGCGCTGGTCGCGGACAGGTCGCGGACGGGCGCAGACGGGCTTGCCTTAGGCATGCCTTCGGCACCATTATGTAGAGGAGGGGGGCAGGAGTAGAGGTGGAGGCGGGAGTGGGGCTGGGTCAGGGGGCGGGGCGGGAACTGACTAGGAGCGGCGGCGGGGACAGCGGTGGAGAGTGCAGGACACAGCGGAAAACAAAAGACAAAGCGGGAAGAAGGCTATAGTGGCAGAAGCGCTAAGCGCTAGATCAACAGTAAATAAACCGTAAAAACACGGAATTACACAGAATTACACAGCTCAATGAAATCACAAAAGACCTGAAGCAGAGGCGGGCGCGAGGCTCGAACTCTGCTACTGACGGACTGCGGGCGAGTGATCAATCGGCGGAGCTGCCGGGGAGAGTGCTGCCTGGACCGGAGGTGCACAGAATCACAAGCATAGGGCTGACCAATCAAACAAACAGGCACTCAAATCCTGGCTGACACATGTGTGCAGTTGACATTGCAGGGGCACACACTCATCAACACTACCGACAAAGTCACCCCCTTCACACTGCACACTTCTTGACCACCCAAGTGCACACATAGAAATCAACCCATGTGACTAGGATGACTGGCCATCACAAGATCACCATACACCAACACTGCTGTGCACACATCAAGTAACATCACACATACATGATGACCCTGGCCAGCCTGCCTGCAATCCTGTGGATAGAATCCCACCTTGTGCTGGCAGTGCATACAAACATGACATGTATACAACATAGCCAACCTGACAAAAGAATGATCATGATAACAGTAGTCCATCACAAAACAACATCATAGCACCCCCAAGCCTCACAGTCAATAAGAACTGAAGTGCCTGTCACCCCTGTAAAACCCTTAAAAAGTGAGAAAAGCCATTGGCAATGTTGAAGTGGCATACAGAGCATGTGTCACAGTAAGCCATACCCACACAGAAAACCCTTAATTCAGCAAGGACACTGACAAAACAGACAACAGGAGTAACTGTCTTTATTCACATATTACACAGATAGGCACCAATAGTAGACAAGAGCAAGGCCAGTGGCCAGCACAAAGTGCAGATGAGGTACATGAGAAGCTGCACAGGGAAGGGGAAAACAGCAGTGAACATCAAGGCCAGTGGCCAGTCCAAGGTGCAGATGAGGTACATGAGAAGCTGCACAGGGAAGGGGCAAACAGCAATGAACATCAAGGCCAGTGGCCAGTCCAAGGTGCAGATGAGGTACATGAGAAGCTGCACAGGGAATGTGTGCGACTGTACCCTGCCATGGTCAGCAACACAGTCAGGGGGCTAACAATGGGCAGTCCAGGCACCGCTGTGGGAGAGACAGGTGTGTGAGGGGGACTTCCACTCAGACTTGGCTGTCAGTCGGACTGGGAGGTGGCTGAGTGTCGGGGACATTTTGAGGACTGGACCGGGGAGAGAGAGTCCCAGCTAAGGTAGAGCCATCAGTGGCTTTTGAAGCTGGAGGGCTGCTTGGACCAGGTGGTGTGGTGGCACGTGGAGGTGGAGTCATGCTGCGGTGAGACACAGTGTGGGTGGGAGATTGTGGAGAGGTGCCTTTCCACTTCTTGGGGATTCTAAATGGCTTCTCTGTCTTGGTATTAGTGGTAAGTGGGGCGGACACAACAGGCACACTCACCACCAAAGCTGCATCAGGTGCAGACGGTGGCCCTCTCTCTGGGGACATGCTGGATCCCTCGGTACGCTTGGCCTGGCCTTGCCTTTGCCCCTCCATCCCCTGTTTACCAGGTGTCCCCCCTACAGTGCCCTCCTTCCCCTGCTTCACAGGGCTCTGGATGGGAGTTGAGGTCATGGGTGAATCAGCCTTGGAGCTCTTCTTATGTGTACTCTTAGCAGGCACCAGCTTTTCAACGGGAACGGTCTGCCTGTCTTTGCGAGACGCTTTTGGTACAGGACAGTCCTTGGCTGGGGATGCCTCTGAGGCATGTGAGCCTGAGGCCTGCTTCCTGGCTTTATGGCCCTGGGTGTCGCATGACGAGCTTTTGCCCTGGGGTGGCTTTAGTTTTCTGTGTGGATGGTGTCTGCGCCCTAGACCGCTTGGGCTGCTGCTGCTGTGTGCTGCGTGTGCTGTATCTTGCCCTTGAGCTCTGTGGTGTGTGGTCACTATCATCAGATGTAGCCACTGGCAGGGGGGTGGCCAAAGGGACTGGAGCTGGACTCTGTGACTGTGCAAGCTGAATGGCTGTCGTCACTACGGAGGACAAAGCTTGGACAGTCCGGTGTAGCCCACCCACGTCTGAATGAATGCCCTCCATGAAAGCAACAACCTGTGCCAATTTTTTGTCGTGGTCTAGGAAAGCGTTGATGAGAGTTGTCTGGCCCACACACAGCTGGCGCAAAAGGTCCACAGACTCAACACTGAGGGCAGCAGGGGAGACAGGGGCAGCGGTGCCTGGGGTGAAGGTCACTCTTCCCTTCTTACTGGTGCGAACACAGCCAGCACAAGTGGAAGTAGGTGGGAGGGTGGGCGCTGGACGCTGTGTGGTGGAAGAGGAGGCAGAGTTCCCGCTCCCTGTGCCCGCCAACAGAGATGTGTCACCGCTGGCGTCAGATGACATTGAGGTTGGTGTCTCTAGCTGTGATTCCTCAAGCAGACTCCAGTCCCCCTCCGAGGCGGTGGTTACATCAGTGTCACTGTGCTCGTGTGTAGCAGTCGTGCTTGATGCCTCACCACTGGTGTCTGTCCCCTGTCCTTCCGTGCCCACGGGAGATGCTGCATGAGAGAGAGAGATGTAGGGTCAGTTCATTGGCATCAACACAACCATCATATGCAAGCAAAGCACTAAACAAGATGATGATATCTCCATGTTGCACACCACCCTATGCAGTAACATTGTGCAACCTCAATTCTGAATTAGAATTTAGCGTGTTATCAAGCAAACGTGGCATAAGTGAGCCATGTGATAACCACACAGACAAATTGCCTGCCGGTGGCTCCGTTTAACATGACACACAGATACCTCTGAGCACACCTAGGGTCCTGAGGGGGGCAAAGATGTACCTCCCAACATGTTGCCACTCTCACATCTGGAGGGAGTAGAAGGGGACAACACAGATACAGATTACAACATAACAGTCCACAATGGCCATGAGCACATGCCATCCACCATGTCGTACTTTGGGGCTCAAATACAGTTGCACATTGGTGTCAGATTTTTAGTCCTCACAATTCTGAGGTCAGGCAATGCCCACATTGATGAAAGCACACTCAGATGATGCACACTTCCGTTCCCTTCCATGGGATTACCATGACTAGCCCAATGCAGATGATGCCAGAAGGCCACGACTCAGAATGCAATGTCAAGGGACATTACCCCAATGACATGAGAAAGTACAGGTAGGGGAAATGCATGACAGCTGCACCCAACACAGAGGCCACATACAAGCCACTGCATCACACTAGCAACATCACCGGGCACAGGGCTGGCCCAGTCTGTGGACACATGCAGCCACTCACAACCAAAGTCACCCTTCCCAGAATACTCACCCCCAGCTTGCTGCTGATGCTCCTTCAAACGTGCATCCAGCTCAGGCTGTGTCACAGCTAAGATGCGGGCCATCAGTGGTGTCATGCTCCTGCGCGCCAACCTGCCAGTCCGAGGGATCAGCCCCAGGGTCATCTCTGCCACGTTCTTGCTCAGCCGGCAGATGTCATCCCACCTCTTGTGACAGTGCGTGCGCCGTCGGTTGGAGACACCCAGAGCCCGCACCTTGCATGCAATGGCCCTCCACACGGCCTTACGCTGGTGGACTTTGAGTGCAGGCATGGGAGACAAGAGGTGGAAAAAATAAGTGCCACTGTGTCATGTACCACTATCTCACAGTACAGGAGCATAATACTAACTCATCCCAACTTCACAGATATGTCTAGCAGAGACGATAATGCATCTCACATGGTACATTAGCATGGGAGACTCATATGCAAATGCATGCAGGAATGATGGTGGACACAGTACCTGTCCATATCATACACATGCAGGATGCCAACACAGAAAGGTATGTGTAGGCTGCCCACATCTACTGTCCATTTTGAGGGTGAGCAAGACATACATGACATATCAATATATGTGCAGGGGAAGACTCACTGTGTCCAACACTGCGCAGCCCTCAATGTCCTTGCCCTGTGAATGGCTCACTGTGTCATGGAGGTCACATTGAGGGACATGATCCTACAAACCCACACCCTTCTCACAAGGCCTGTCGTGTGCAATCTACAGGGCTGTGATGGCTCTTTGATGGAGACTCCTGGGAAAAAAACACACATGTGACACTCTGTACATTCAGTGATGTGTCCTTGTCTGCTTGGGCAGTGACTGTGCAGGCCAGGTGGGATCACACTGAGGTCCAATGTGGGGCATCAGAAATGTCACATGAATGGACAATTTGAGAGCATAAACAGTGCCTACACATGCCAGTCTGTACACATGCTGGTGGAAATGGAAGGGGCTGTGCACAATAGTACGACAACCTGCTGTGTCATAGGTGAATGACCACCAAGAGTGTCACCCTCGTGTATTGACATCCTGAGCATAGTGCTGAACTATAGATGATGCCAATTTTGAGTCAGACACAATTCCGTCATTAAACTCTGGACGAAAAGCCTTGCTTAGGCCACAGATGAGCCTGTGAAGGACATCAGGGACCCACACAGCCATTCACACAAGCAATTACTGTCCTGGCTCCTGCATTACCAACTTGCTGCGTCACTGTATGGCTGACAAGACAATACATGTCCCTCCAAATCTGATGTTCAAGCAGGGAAATGTCTGAAATAGGCTACACACCCCTTTCACCTGGTGACAGCATGCTAGGCAGTGCATGACACAAACCCACACTCTCAGGCACATACTGCACCACATCAACGTCAGGTGTGCACCCTCTGCACTCTCACTTCCACTCTGAAACACTTACCACGACATTTGGAGCACCATATAGCCTCCCATACTGTGTGAGCACCTCATCCACCAGGACCTCCAGCTCCTCGGTAGTGAAGGGACTGGCACGGATCTTCTCAGTCCTCGCCATCACTGTGTCCAGGAGACAGGAGCAGCAGCAGTTGGTGGTGAGGGGTGGCAGGCAGCAGGCTCTGGAGACAGGAGCAGCAGCAGTTGGTGGTGAGGGGTGGTAGGCAGCAGGCTCTGGAGACAGGAGCAGCAGCAGTTGGTGGTGAGGGGTGGCAGGCAGCAGGCTCTGGAAGCTGTGGAAATGTGAGGCTCTCGCCCACACATATATAGCCCTCTGGGGTAGTTTCAGTGGTTCTAAGCTGCTGCAATTGGTGTTTCAGGTCAGGCTTTTTCAAATGCATCCAATGACCGCCTCCGCGGTGGCGGAGCACGCCTACCGCGATTTTCAAAATAGCATTAGGCTACCGCGATTGCGGTTCCCATTGGCTGTAAGGGCATGGTCCATGGCGGTGACACACCGCAGGGGCCAGGATGGCGCTACCATGGTCGTGCATCTTTCAATTGCATCCAATGACCGCCTCCGCGGTGGCGGAGCACGCCTACCGCGATTTACAAAATTGCATTAGGCTAACGCGATTGCGTTTCCCATTGGCTGTAAGGGCATGGTCCATGGCGGTGACACACCGCAGGGGCCAGGCGGTAGCTACCGCAATATGTGTGCCATGCCTTTCTAAGAATGACCGGGATTTGGGTGGCGGAGCATGCCAACCGCCATTTGACCATGTGTATATGCCAGACACTACCGCGATTGTGGCTGGGGCACTGGCGGTGACACACTGCAGGGACCAGGCGGTAGCTACCGCGATATGTGTGCCATGCCTTTCTAAGAATGACTGGGATTTGGGTGGCGGAGCATGCCAACCGCCATTTGACCATGTGTATATGCCAGACACTACCGCGATTGTGGCTGGGGCACTGGTAGTGACACACTGCAGGGACCAGGCGGTAGCTACCGCGATATGTGTGCCATGCCTTTCTAAGAATTACCGGGATTTGGGTGGCGGAGCATGCCAACCGCCATTTGACCTTGTGTATATGCCAGACACTACTGCGATTGTGGCTGGGGCGCTGGCGGTGACACACTGCAGGGACCAGGCGGTAGCTACCGCTTTATGTGTGCCATGCCTTTCTAAGAATGACCGGGATTTGGGTGGCGGAGCATGCCAACCGCCATTTGACCATGTGTATATGCCAGACACTACCGTGATTGTGGCTGGGGCACTGGTGGTGACACACTGCAGGGACCAGGCGGTAGCTACCGCGATATGTGTGCCATGCCTTGCTAAGAATGACCGGGATTTAGGTGGCGGAGCATGCCAACCGCCATTTGACCATGTGTATATGCCAGACACTACCGCGATTGTGGCTGGGGCACTGGCGATGACACACTGCAGGGACCAGGTGGTAGCTACCGCGATATGTGTGCCATGCCTTGCTAAGAATGACCGGGATTTGGGTGGCGGAGCATGCCAACCGCCATTTGGCCATGTGAATATGCCAGACCCTACCGTGATTGTGGCTGGGGCATTGGCGGTGACACACTGCAGGGGCCAGGCGGTAGCTACCATATATATATATATATATATATATATATATATATATATATATATATATATATATATTATATATATATATATATATATATATATATATATTACACTCTTCGCCAGGCAATATTTCAACTTATTTTGCAGCAAACACCAAAAGGCACACTGGAAACATAAGGCCAGATGCGTTTCGGGATTCCCCACCCTTGTTCACTGGCCAAGGTTTGGTAGCAAGTTAAGCATCACAGTTGTTCATGTGCTCATTAAATAAAGTTTCGCCCCAAGTGGGTAATAGTGCATGATGGTTATTGCAGGCTTGTGATAAAAAGCAAATCTACCCCTTTGTGGGTTCGCTGTGCCAAACCTAAATTACATATATCTATATTTAATGAGTAAACTGTAAATGAAAATATAGCATGAATTATTTGGATTATGCATGGGTTCTAATAAACAATTCTTTATTCCAATTTTTAAAAAATACTTTTGATTTGTCATTTGTGCCATTTCTAAAAAATGGGAAAAGCATTACCTGCATGTAATTTATTTATGAATAAACAATCTTTTTAATTTTAACTTTTTAAAACATGTGATGAAACAAAGAAATTGAACAAATTGAGAAAATAAATACCAGTCTTTGAATTTGTAATTTTTGATTTAATTCAACAAAACAAAACAAAAAATAACAAGATAAAAAAACAAATAAAAATTAAATCATGGTGAATGAAACTATTTTTGAAGATCCATAATTATTTGAAATCCAATGTACAAAATACAACTGGCATCAAAAGGTAAATGTGTCCAGAAAATAGTACACAGACTGAATACTTGTCACACAATAGAGGAAATTAGGTTCTCCATCTCTTGCTGGTGGGGTAGGAGGTCGTGCCATCCTTTCCTGGTGGTCCGGGTGAACGTCCTCTCCTCATGGGGACTGGTGGTTCTACAGTTGCAGGGTCTGATGTGGGTTCAAGAGTTACCTCTTGTGCCAGGGCCTCCCTTTCTGTGGCTAAGGCAGATGTAGTAGGCCCAGATGTTGTTGGACCACAGAAGGGAGAAGATGTTGCTGGAAAAGCCCTGCACATATGGGTCAAACAATCCTGCAGCACCCCAGTCAGGGAGCCCACATTTGAGTTGAGATTTTCTATCTGAACATTGTGCTCCTTCTGCAACTGCTTCGTCTTCCGAAGCTCTGTAAGGAACTGGCCCATCATGTCTTGGGACTAATTGAGGGATCCCAAGACTTGGTCGATGGTGGCCTGGGCGACAATAAATCCAGTGGCCTCACTTTGCTGGCCCACAGATTCCCTCTCACAAAACCTACTCCCACTACCCTGTGCCCTTGAGCCAGTGCGTCCCATCCCACTGGGTCCTGGCTGAACTGGAGGTGGTGTTGATGTTGGATCAATAGCAGCCAGGACTGGGGGGCACAAGATTGGTGTGATATTCCTTTGGACGCAGGAAGTGGAGGTATCCAGATGCTGAGGTGTGGTAAAAGCTGAGGTGGGAGGTGTAGATGTGGGCCGAGTGAGACTCACTGGAGATGTCTGCTCAGGCAAACCAGACGGACCAGCCTGCTCCTTATCATTAGGACTTGCAGGAGTAGATTCCTCACTGAAGGCTTGATCCTGGTCTGGAGTGGAGGTATCATCAGTAGCAGTGGCAGATGGTTGTCCACATACTCTGGGTGTTGGACCTATAATAAATTACAAAAAAAATAAATTAAAAAGTCTGGATTACACATCAAATGAGTTTGAAGACAAAATTGAAGCAACCTAAAATGAAAAAATATATATATAATTATTATACCTTTCAGTAGTGTTATAATATGATATAAGGACACTTTAAATTAAACACAAAACTACTTAAAAGATCAAAAGGAGGTAAAATTATGTCCTGAAATGAAAATACAATTAGAAAGTATACATAAAATATATCAAACATTCAACACAACACAGTTGAGAGGAACAATGTGAAGAAAACCATTCCAAGGCCTAGCAGGGTAAAATTCTGAAACTTAAACAACTTAGGGGCCGATTACGATCTCGTTCGGAAGGCCTCCGAATCCGATTTGGCTTTACCGGATCCGATTCGTAGCCCTTGTTTATGACCGAATCGTACACAGGTCCGAACGACCAAGTACGATGCGAAGATCGCGTACGCGTCGACCGAATCGTTTCAGAACGCGATCATGCCCGTATGACTCGTTCGTAGACGAATAGTGGCGCGCAATGGAGCCGGATTCCGACCGAGCAAGTACGATGCACGATCAGGACAGCCGCTTCGCCTCGGTCTCAGCGAGACGAAACTGCTGTCGGAAGCGTACTTTGGGGGGGCCGTAGCAGGCCCCCCTTCACCCGGGACCTTCCGAATCTGTCACGGGGGGTGCCCATGAGTCTCCCCAATCCAAGCATGCACAGTGTGGCGGTCACCATGGGGTGTCCGCCACAGGGTGTACGCTTTTCCCCACCCACCCCTTTTTTGCTATGGAAGCCTGTGTACGCTTCTGTACGCAGGCTCCCATAGAGTTCATTGGAAGTCCGAGCGAACCGAGTCCGTATGCTTACGGACGCATCGTACTCGCTCGCTCGGACTCCCGGAGCACGTTTCGTCCGGAAAGCCCTCCGGATCCGAACCGTACGGAGGGCTTTCCGGACGAGATCAGAATCGGGCCCTTAGAAGGATAAATAGCATTAGTCATCATATAAACATTACATAGTACATTTATTTTAAAAGAAAACTTATATTTAGCATACAAAATAACATACATGAACATTTTTAAGTCAACAAACTTTCATTTGTGAAACAAAAAACATCAATTCAATAAAATAACAAGAAAATGACAACATACAAAATTATACACAAAATATCAAAACATACCATAAAATAGAGATTAATCAATGCATAAAACATTAACATATGTGAAAATATGGAAGAAAAGAGAGAATGACCAAAATAACATTGCAATATAACAAAACAAAAAAAGGCATCATAGTAGTTGTAGTCATTTCAATGAAACATTAACTACACTTGCAAAATTGTAAGTTAAACATACCTAGTAAAAATAAACAGACATTTACAAGATAAGACACATATATGAAATATGTTATTAGGTGACAAAACACATAGGGGTCGATTCCGATCTCGGCCGGAAGCGCACCTAACAGTATTCGTCCGGAAAAAATACCAGCCGAACGCGTGTTTCCCGACCGATTCGAACACTAGTCCAAACGAACAAGTACGATGCGCATAACAGCCCAGATTCCGAGCGAACCGTACTTACCCATTTCAGCTCCTGTTCCCCGCCCGAGCCGGATCCGTAAACGCCGATTCGAGTCGCACGGAAGCAAATACACAGCACCTTCCGGCCGGACTAGTACGATGCGCCTTCCGTATGCGCCGAACCCGTCGCTACGTCTGGCACATTTGAGCATCCGGGAGAGCCGTACATAAGCTCCGATTCGCGCCACAAGAATATCCACGACTACGAGACGAACAAGCCAGCGACGGGTACGAGTCGAAGACACGCGAAACCCGAACGAGACGACCCAAGCATGAATCCCATCGCGCAGGTCCTACCTATACTCTACATCTATTACCGTGACCGTCACGGACGCGTACGGCGCAGACGGTAAGTCAAACACCAACAACACCAACAAACGACACGTACCCGAAATATGTCACACACACATAGGGATGCACAAATGACGTACACTAGCAACAGGAGAACCATAGGGGTGGGATGCCCATCACCAATGCCATACACACCCACAGGGGGATGGATGCCTACCACTACCACCACACCTACTCATGGGGGCCTGGATGCCTAGCACCACTACCATCCCCACCCTTAGGGGGATGGATGCCTCCCACTACCACCACCCCTACTCAGGGGGGCCTGGATGCCTGTCACTACTACCATCCCCACTCATAGGGGGATGGATGCCGACCACTAACACCACCCCTACTCATGGGGGCCTGGATGCCTACCACTACCACCACACCTACTCATGGGGGCCTGGATGCCTAGCACCCCTACCATCCCCACCCTTAGGGGGATGGATGCCTGCCACTACCACCACCCCTACTCAGGGGGGCCTGGATGCCTGCCACTACCACCACCCCTACTCAGGGGGGCCTGGATGCCTGTCACCACTACCATCCCCACTCATGGGGGGATGGATGCCTGCCACTACCACCACCCCTACTCAGGGGGGCCTGGATGCCTGTCACTACTACCATCCCCACTCATGGGGGGATGGATGCCTACCACTACCACCACCCCTACTCAGGGGGCCTGGATGCCTGTCACCACTACCATCCCCACCCTTAGGGGGATGGATGCCTGCCACTACCACCACCCCTACTCAGGGGGCCTGGATGCCTGTCACCACTACCATCCCCACTCATGGGGGATGGATGCCTGCCACTACCACCACCCCTACTGAGGGGGGCCTGGATGCCTGTCTCTACTACCATCCCCACCCTTAGGGGGATGGATGCCTGCCACTACCACCACCCCTACTCAGGGGGGCCTGGATGCCTGTCACTACTACCATCCCCACTCATAGGGGGATGGATGCCTAGCACCACTACCATCCCCACCCTAAGGGGGATGGATGCCTGCCACTACCACCACCCCTACTCAGGGGGGCCTGGATGCCTGTCACCACTACCATCCCCACCCTTAGGGGGATGGATGCCTGCCACTACCACCACCCCTACTCAGGGGGTCTGGATGCCTGTCACTACTACCATCCCCACTCATGGGGGGATGGATGCCTACCACTACCACCACCCCTACTCAGGGGGGCCTGGATGCATGTCACCACTACCATCCCCACCCTTAGGGGGATGGATGCCTGCCACTACCAGCACCCCTACTCAGGGGGCCTGGATGCCTGTCACCACTACCATCCCCACTCATGGGGGATGGATGCCTACCACTACCACCACCCCTACTCAGGGGGCCTGGATGCCTGTCTCTACTACCATCCCCACCCTTAGGGGGATGGATGCCTGCCACTACCACCACCCCTACTCAGGGGGCCTGGACGCCTGTCACTACTACCATCCCCACTCATAGGGGGATGGATGCCGACCACTAACACCACCCCTACTCATGGGGGCCTGGATGCCTACCACTACCACCACACCTACTCATGGGGGCCTGGATGCCTAGCACCACTACCACCCCCACCCTTAGGGGGATGGATGCCTGCCACTACCACCACCCCTACTCAGGGGGGCCTGGATGCCTGTCTCTACTACCATCCCCACCCTTAGGGGGATGGATGCCTGCCACCACCACTACCCCTACTCAGGGGGGCCTGGATGCCTGTCACTACTACCATCCCCACCCTTAGGGCAGGGGCGTAACAAACACCCCCGCAGCCCCCGCGGTGCGGGGGGGCCCCCAGTCTTCAGTACATGAAGGGGGCCCCCTCAGCTCATCGGTAGAGAGCTGTTTGTCTCTTGCTCTAAAGCAGCTGCAGCCTGCTCTGAGCTCCTCGCGCTGCTGACCTAGGGCTGAAGAGAAACAATGTAACAAGTTACATTGTTTCTCTTCAGTCAGAGCGCGCCAGGCCGGAAAAAGGATGGGGGTGGGGCCAGAGAGAGCATTGTGAATCTCAGGGTCGCTGGGGACACTGGGACATGCAGGCTGTGCATTCATCCTTTGCCGACTGCAGGGTCGGACCCTGCCTGCCTGTCAGAGATGTCCCGCCAAAGGACCGTCCTCCTGCTGCTGCTCTGGGCAGGGGTGGTGCGGGCCAGCAGCAAAGAGGTAAGAGTGGACAGGAGCAGGTGAGAAGGGTGCCTGCCAACCCAATCTATTTTTGTGGGGAATAACGAAGTTTCTCCAGTTTTGCTAACAACTCATTGTTTTGTTGTTGTTGTATATTAAGACGAAAAACATATAATCAAGGTGTGCAGTCCAGGTATCCAGCGTAGAGAGAGAGTGGAGAGACAGAGAGAGTGGAGAGAGAGAGAGCGTAGAGAGAGAGCGGAGAGAGAGCGTAGAGAGAGAGAGAGAGTGGAGAGAGTGGAGAGAGAGACAGTGGAGAGAGAGTGGAGAGAGACAGTGGAGAGAGAGAGACAGTGGAGAGAGTGGAGAGAGAGAGAGTAGAGAGAGAGCGTAGAGAGAGACAGTGGAGAGAGAGAGACAGTGGAGAGAGAGAGAGTGGAGCGAGAGAGCGTAGAGAGAGAGAGAGCGTAGAGAGAGTGGAGAGAGAGAGAGAGAGAGTGGAGAGAGAGAGAGTGGAGAGAGAGAGAGCGTAGAGAGAGAGTGGAGAGAGAGAGACAGTGGAGAGAGACAGTGGAGAGAGTGGAGAGAGAGAGCGTAGAGAGAGAGAGAGTGGAGAGAGAGAGCGGAGAGAGAGAGCGGAGAGAGAGAGAGCGTAGAGAGAGAGAGAGAGTGGAGAGAGAGAGAGTGGAGCGAGAGAGCGTAGAGAGAGAGAGCGTAGAGAGAGTGGAGAGAGAGAGAGCGTAGAGAGAGAGAGTGGAGAGAGAGAGAGACAGTGGAGAGAGAGAGAGCGTAGAGAGAGAGTGGAGTGAGAGAGACAGTGGAGAGAGTGGAGAGAGAGAGCGGAGAGAGAGAGCGGAGAGAGAGAGAGTGGAGAGAGAGTGGAGAGAGAGTAGAGAGAGAGAGTGGAGAGAGACAGTGGAGAGAGAGTGGAGAGAGACAGTGGAGAGAGACAGTAGAGAGAGAGTAGAGAGAGAGCGTAGAGAGAGACAGTGGAGAGAGAGAGTGGAGAGAGAGAGCGTGGAGAGAGAGCGTAGAGAGAGAGAGCGTAGAGAGAGAGCGTAGAGAGAGAGAGTGGAGAAAGAGACAGTGGAGAGAGAGAGTGGAGAGAGAGAGAGAGAGTGGAGAGAGATTGAGACAGTGGAGAGAGAGAGGAGTTAGAGAGTGGAGAGAGAGAGAGCGTAGAGAGAGAGTGGAGAGAGAGAGACAGTGGAGAGAGACAGTGGAGAGAGTGGAGAGAGAGAGAGTAGAGAGAGAGCGTAGAGAGAGACAGTGGAGAGAGAGAGACAGTGGAGAGAGACAGTGGAGAGAGAGAGAGCGTAGAGAGAGAGAGTGGAGAGAGAGAGACAGTGGAGAGAGACAGTGGAGAGAGAGAGCGTAGAGAGAGAGAGTGGAGAGAGAGAGTGGAGAGAGAGAGTGGAGAGAGAGAGACAGTGGAGAGAGAGTGGAGAGAGACAGTGGAGAGAGTGGAGATAGAGAGAGAGTAGAGAGAGAGCGTAGAGAGAGACAGTGGAGAGAGAGAGACAGTGGAGAGAGAGAGAGAGAGTGTGGAGAGAGAGAGAGAGCGTGGAGAGAGAGCGTAGAGAGAGCGTAGAGAGAGAGTGGAGAGAGAGAGAGCGTAGAGAGAGAGAGAGAGTGGAGAGAGAGAGAGAGAGTGGAGAGAGACAGTGGAGAGAGTGGAGAGAGAGAGACAGTGGAGAGAGAGAGACAGTGGAGAGAGAGAGGAGAGAGAGAGTGGAGAGAGAGAGAGAGCGTAGAGAGAGAGTGGAGAGAGAGAGACAGTGGAGAGAGAGAGAGAGTAGAGAGAGAGCGTAGAGAGAGACAGTGGAGAGAGACAGTGGGGAGAGAGAGAGAGTGGAGAGAGAGAGCGTAGAGAGAGAGAGTGGAGAGAGAGAGAGAGTGGAGAGAGAGAGAGAGCATAGAGAGAGAGTGGAGAGAGAGCGTAGAGAGAGAGAGACAGTGGAGAGAGAGAGACAGTGGAGAGAGTGGAGAGAGAGAGAGAGAGTAGAGAGAGAGCGCAGAGAGAGACAGTGGAGAGAGAGAGACAGTGGAGAGAGAGAGTGGAGAGAGAGCGGAGAGAGAGAGCGGAGAGAGACAGTGGAGAGAGAGAGAGAGACAGTGGAGAGAGAGTGGAGAGAGAGAGAGTGGAGAGAGCGTAGAGAGAGAGAGAGAGCGTAGAGAGAGAGAGTGGAGAGAGAGAGAGCGTAGAGAGAGAGTGGAGAGAGAAAGAGTGGAGAGAGAGAGTGGAGAGAGAGATATTGGAGAGAGAGAGAGTGGAGAGAGAGTAGAGAGAGAGAGAGAGTGGGAGAGAGAGACAGTAGAGAGAGAGAGAGAGAGAGAGAGAGACAGTAGAGAGAGAGACAGTGGAGAGAGTGGAGAGAGAGAGAGAGAGTGGAGAGAGAGAGAGCGGAGAGAGAGAGAGCGGAGAGAGAGAGAGCGGAGAGAGCGAGAGAGTGGAGAGAGAGAGGAGAGAGAGAGGAGAGAGAGAGGAGAGAGAGTTGAGAGAGAGTGGAGAGAGAGTGGGGAGGAGAGATAGAGAGTGGAGAGAGTGGAGAGAGAGAGAGTAGAGAGAGAGCATAGAGAGAGACAGTGGAGAGAGAGAGACAGTGGCGAGAGAGAGAGTGGAGCGAGAGAGCGTAGAGAGAGAGAGCGTAGAGAGAGTGGAGAGAGAGCGTAGAGAGAGAGAGAGAGAGTGGAGAGAGAGAGAGTGGAGAGAGAGAGAGCGTAGAGAGAGAGTGGAGAGAGAGAGACAGTGGAGAGAGACAGTGGAGAGAGTGGAGAGAGAGAGCGTAGAGAGAGAGAGAGTGGAGAGAGAGAGCGGAGAGAGAGAGCGGAGAGAGAGAGAGCGTAGAGAGAGAGAGAGAGTGGAGAGAGAGAGTGGAGAGAGAGTGGAGAGAGAGAGTGGAGAGAGAGAGACAGTGGAGAGAGTGGAGAGAGAGAGAGTGGAGAGAGAGAGCGGAGAGAGAGAGAGAGCGTAGAGAGAGAGCGTAGAGAGAGACAGTGGAGAGAGAGAGACAGTGGAGAGAGTGGAGAGAGAGAGAGAGAGTAGAGAGAGAGCGTAGAGAGAGACAGTGGAGAGAGAGAGACAGTGGAGCGAGAGAGACAGTGGAGAGAGAGAGAGTGGAGCGAGAGAGCGTAGAGAGAGAGAGCGTAGAGAGAGTGGAGAGAGAGAGAGCATAGACAGAGAGAGTGGAGAGAGAGAGAGACAGTGGAGAGAGAGAGAGCGTAGAGAGAGAGTGGAGAGAGAGAGACAGTGGAGAGAGACAGTGGAGAGAGTGGAGAGAGAGAGCGGAGAGAGAGAGCGGAGAGAGAGAGAGTGGAGAGAGAGTGGAGAGAGAGTAGAGAGAGAGAGTGGAGAGAGACAGTGGAGAGAGAGTGGAGAGAGACAGTAGAGAGAGAGTAGAGAGAGAGCGTAGAGAGAGACAGTGGAGAGAGAGAGTGGAGAGAGAGAGTGGAGAGAGAGAGCGTGGAGAGAGAGCGTAGAGAGAGAGAGCGTAGAGAGAGAGAGTGGAGAAAGAGACAGTGGAGAGAGAGAATGGAGAGAGAGAGAGAGAGAGAGAGAGTGGAGAGAGATTGAGACAGTGGAGAGAGAGAGGAGTTAGAGAGTGGAGAGAGAGAGAGCGTAGAGAGAGAGTGGAGAGAGAGAGACAGTGGAGAGAGACAGTGGAGAGAGTGGAGAGAGAGAGAGAGTAGAGAGAGAGCGTAGAGAGAGACAGTGGAGAGAGAGAGACAGTGGAGAGAGACAGTGGAGAGAGAGAGAGCGTAGAGAGAGAGAGTGGAGAGAGAGAGACAGTGGAGAGAGACAGTGGAGAGAGTGGAGAGAGAGAGCGTAGAGAGAGAGAGTGGAGAGAGAGAGTGGAGAGAGAGAGCGAGAGAGGAGAGAGAGTGGAGAGAGACAGTGGAGAGAGACAGTGGAGAGAGTGGAGATAGAGAGAGAGTAGAGAGAGAGCGTAGAGAGAGACAGTGGAGAGAGAGAGACAGTGGAGAGAGAGAGCGTGGAGAGAGAGCGTAGAGAGAGCATAGAGAGAGAGTGGAGAGAGAGAGAGAGCGTAGAGAGAGAGAGAGAGTGGAGAGAGAGAGAGAGAGTGGAGAGAGACAGTGGAGAGAGTGGAGAGAGAGAGTGGAGAGAGAGACAGTGGAGAGAGAGAGGAGAGAGAGAGTGGAGAGAGAGAGAGCGTAGAGAGAGAGTGGAGAGAGAGAGACAGTGGAGAGAGAGAGTGGAGAGAGAGAGAGTAGAGAGAGAGCGTAGAGAGAGACAGTGGAGAGAGACAGTGGGGAGAAAGAGAGAGTGGAGAGAGAGAGCGTAGAGAGAGAAAGTGGAGAGAGAGAGAGAGTGGAGAGAGAGAGAGAGCATAGAGAGAGAGTGGAGAGAGAGCGTAGAGAGAGAGAGACAGTGGAGAGAGAGAGACAGTGGAGAGAGACAGTGGAGAGAGTGGAGAGAGAGAGAGAGAGAGTAGAGAGAGAGCGCAGAGAGAGACAGTGGAGAGAGAGAGACAGTGGAGAGAGAGAGTGGAGAGAGAGCGGAGAGAGACAGTGGAGAGAGAGAGAGAGAGAGAGTGGAGAGAGAGACAGTGGAGAGAGAGTGGAGAGAGAGAGAGTGGAGAGAGCGTAGAGAGAGAGCGTAGAGAGAGAGAGTGGAGAGAGAGAGAGCGTAGAGAGAGAGTGGAGAGAGAAAGAGTGGAGAGAGAGAGTGGAGAGAGAGATAGTGGAGAGAGAGAGAGTGGAGAGAGCGTAGAGAGAGAGAGAGAGTGGAGAGAGAGACAGTAGAGAGAGAGAGAGTGGAGAGAGAGACAGTAGAGAGAGAGACAGTGGAGAGAGTGGAGAGAGAGAGAGAGAGTGGAGAGAGAGAGAGCGGAGAGAGAGAGAGCGGAGAGAGAGAGAGTGGAGAGAGAAAGAGAGTGGAGAGAGAGAGTGGAGAGAGCGAGTGGAGAGAGAGAGAGAGTGGAGAGAGAGAGAGGAGAGAGAGAGGAGAGAGAGAGGAGAGAGAGTTGAGAGAGAGTGGAGAAAGAGTGGAGAGAGAGTGGGGAGGAGAGATAGAGAGTGGAGAGAGTGGAGGGAGAGAGAGACTGGAGAGAGAGAGAGAGACTGGAGAGAGAGAGACAGTGGAGAGAGAGAGACAGTAGAGAGAGAGTGGAGAGAGAGAGAGAGAGTGGAGAGAGAGAAAGTGGAGAGAGGGAGAGCGTGGAGACAGAGAGCGTAGAGAGAGAGAGCTTTGAGAGAGAGAGCGTAGCGAGAGCGTAGAGAGAAAGAGTGGAGAGAGAGAGAGAGAGAGAGTGTGGAGAGGGAGACCGTGGATAGAGAAAGAGTGGAGAGAGAGAGAGAGAGTGGAGAGACAGTGGAGAGAGAGTGGAGAGAGAGAGTGGAGAGAGCGTAGTGAGAGAGAGTGGAGAGAGAGTGGAGGGAGAGAGAGAGTGGAGAGAGAGAGTGGAGAGAGAGAGTGGAGAGAGAGAGAGTGGAGCGAGAGAGAGAGCATAGAGAGAGAGAGCGTAAAGAGAGTGGAGAGAGAAAGAGAGTGGAGAGAGAGAGAGAAAGTGGAGAGAGTGGAGAGAGAGAGACAGTGGAGAGAGACAGTGGAGAGAGAGTAGAGAGAGTAGAGAGAGAGCGAATAAAGAGAGTAGAGAGAGAGAGAGAGAGAGTGGAGAGAGAGAGAGTGGAGAGAGAGCGTAGAGAGAGAGAATGGAGAGAGAAAGAGAGTGGAGACAGAGAGAGAGAGAGTAGAGAGAGAGAGAGTGGAGAGAGAGAGAGTGGAGAGAGAGCGTAGAGAGAGAGAGTGGAGAGAGAAAGAGAGTGGAGACAGAGAGAGAGAGTAGAGAGAGAGAGTGGAGAGACAGTGGAGAGAGAGAGGAGAGAGCGAGTGGAGAGAGAGTAGAAAGAGAGACTGACTGACTGAGCGACTGAGATACTGACTGACTAAGAGACTGACTGACTGAGAGACTGAGAGAGAGACTGACTGACTGACTGACTGACAGAGAGAGAGAGACTGACTGACTGAGGTAGAGAGAGACTGACTGACTGAGAGAGAGAGAGACTGACAGAGAGAGAGACTGACTGAGAGAGAGAGACTTAGAGAGAGACTGATTGACTGCGAGAGAGACTGACTGACTGAGAGACAGACTGACTGACTGAGAGACTGACAGAGAGAGAGACTGACAGAGAGAGAGAGAGACTGACTGAGAGAGAGACTGACTGACTGACAGAGAGAGACTGACTGACTGAGGTAGAGAGAGAGACTGACTGACAGAGAGAGACTGACTGACAGAGAGAGTCTGACAGAGAGAGACTGACAGAGAGAGACAGAGAGAAAGAGACTGACAGAGAGAGAAAGACAGATTGAGAGAGAGAGAAACTGACTGACTGACTGAGGTCGAGAAAGACTGACTGACAGAGAGAGACTGACAGAGAGAGACTGTCAGAGAGAGACTGATTGACTGCAAGACTGACAGAGAGAGAGAGACTGACAGAGAGAGAGAGACTGACTGAGAGAGAGACTGACTGAGAGAGAGACTGACTGACAGAGAGACTGACTGACTGAGAGAGAGACTGACTGACTGACAGAGACTGACTGACTGAGAGAGAGACTGACTGACAGAGACTGACTGACTGACAGAGAGAGACTGACTGAGAGAGAGAGAGACTGATAGAGAGAGAGACAGAGAGAAAGAGACTGACAGAGAGACTGACTGATTGAGAGAGACTGACAGAGAGAGAGAGACTGACAGAGAGAGACTGACTGACAGAGAGACTGACTGACAGAGAGACTGACTGGCAGAGAGAGAGAGAGAGACTGACTGACTGAGAGACTGACAGAGAGAGAGACTGACTGACAGAGAGAGACTGACTGAGAAAGAGAGAGAGAGAAACTGACAGAGCGAGACTGACTGACAGAGAGAAATACTGACAGAGAGAGAGACTGACTGAGAGAGAGACTGACTGAGAGAGAGAGACTGACTGAGAGAGAGACTGACTGAGAGAGAGACTGACTCAGAGAGCGAGATACTGACTGACTGAGAGAGAGACTGACAGAGAGTGTCTGAGAGAGACTGACAGAAAGAGAGAGACTGATTGACTGACTAACTGAGAGAGACTGACTGAGAGAGAAACTGACTGAGAGAGACTGACTGACAGAGAGAGACTGAATGACTGAGAGAGAGAGAGAGAGACTGACTGACTGACAGAGAGAGAGACTGACAGAGAGAGAGAGAGACTGACTGAGAGAGACTGGCTGAGATAGACTGACTGACAGAGAGAGAGACTGACTGACTGACTGACAGAGAGAAAGAGACTGATGGAATTGGGGTCAAAGTGTGTATGAAGCAATGCAATGCCTCAAGATTGCTATTGTCTGGCACGGAGAACGGGAGGGGGGCCCCCTCCATGTAGTTTGCAGGGGGGCCCCCTCAAGTTTCGTTATGCCACTGCCTTAGGGGGATGGATGCCTGCCACTACCACCACCCCTACTCAGGGGGGCCTGGATGCCTGTCTCTACTACCATCCCCACCCTTAGGGGGATGGATGCCTGCCACTACCACCACCCCTACTCAGGGGGGCCTGGATGCCTGTCACTACTACCATCCCCACCCTTAGGGGGATGGATGCCTGCCACTACCACCACCCCTACTCAGGGGGGCCTGGATGCCTGTCACTACTACCATCCCCACTCATAGGGGGATGGATGCCGACCACTAACACCACCCCTGCTCATAGGACGGGTAATGCATGACACAACCAGCATACTCCCACATAAGGAATGTCTGAAAATTACATCTCCCCCCAACACCATGACAAGCGTGTGTAGTCTGTGTCAAATGCCTACAACACTGAACATGACATTGAACATACAATGTGACCCCCTATCACATGTGTCACACATAAATGTGTGTGGCCTCCACAATGCAAGCAGACCATGACCACTGTAGCAATGGGGTCTAACACCCTATCATCACAGTGACCAAAAGGTAAGTGTGGGGTCCATAGCTGAAGCACATTTTGAACAGTGTGGCAATGGGGCCCAAAGCCCAATCACCACAGTGACCAAAAGGTAAGTGTGGGGTCCATAGCTGAAGCACATTTTGAACAGTGTGGCAATGGGGCCCAAAGCCCCATCACCACAGTGACCAAAAGGTAAGTGTGGGGTCCATAGCTGAAGCACATTTTGAACAGTGTGGCAATGGGGCCCAAAGCCCCATCACCACAGTGACCAAAAGGTAAGTGTGGGGTCCATAGCTGAAGCACATTTTGAACAGTGTGGCAATGGGGCCCAAAGCCCCATCACCACAGTGACCAAAAGGTAAGTGTGGGGTCCATAGATGAAGCACATTTTGAACAGTGTGGCAATGGGGCCCAAAGCCCCATCACCACAGTGACCAAAAGGTAAGTGTGGGGTCCATAGATTAAGCACTTTTTGAACAGTGTGGCAATGGGGCCCAAAGCCCCATCACCACATTGACCAAAAGATAAGTGCAGTCATGGTAAAAGCTGCAAAAGCCAAACTGCATGGATGATTCCTGGTCACACAACAACAAACACATCAGTGGCATAGTAGTGCTTGTGTCCCATAGCAACATAGATTGGGTGAGGCAAACAGTGCAGTGGCAATGAAACATCGTTTTGGCCATGTGCATACAAACATCACCCACGGGGGCTCACATTGTCAACATTCACAAATAACACAATGACAGAAGTGACTATCATAATGCAGACCCACATATCTGCACCAATGGACACACAAATGTAGATATCCTGGGGAGACTGTAGATGTCAGGTGAACAAATACCATACCATGGCAGCAATGGGACATACAAACCATGATCACTCTGCTGACTGATGACCTAGGAGTCCCAGGGACAGCAGGGGAAAGCCACCAAACAACATACAGCCAATGGCACACTCAAGATATGCCAATGCAGTGGTGCAAATGCACAAACACAAACAGGCAGACTCACACTGCATATCAAACACAACAGGTGAGGGGGTGGTGTGCCAGTGTCCCCAGGCAAACACACAACACATGAGGAGGCCTGAATCCCTATTACACAGATGTCAACACAGTGCCACACAAAAGTAACTCATGGATCGGATTCCCCTATGTGGGCAAACAGGCATTGTTAGATGAGAGGGAGCCCAAATTACACATGTCACACAAGCTTGTAGGAACAGCAACTAACACAGCAAGAGACAGACCCACCACAGCACTACCCCCAGGGACCCCACATTGTGGTGACACTAGCCTGCATGATAATCCCACGGTGATGACAAAGGTAGATGTCATTCACACTGTGAACCACAGCCATGTGTCCTGAGCAACAAACTACCATCACACCTACACAAGCACAAATCAATCAGCACGGCCTGCCAGCCAAGGCCAATATGGAGGTAGGGGTCTAGCCGTGCAACAACTCACATTTGCACACACTCACCACCACACACCTTGATCTACACCAATGTGCAGCAGTGAAGCTCACATGGACTGGTGACATTGCACATGCACCTATGACAATCCCAGGGGTGGTGGGGGGAACTAAGGTGCAGAAACCCATCACACATGGCCAGTCAACAAGACTCGTGAATGTCTGACACACTGCACAGTACGCGGTACATGGGCATGACGTTAAATCCACCACAATCAATGGGCTCCCGGCCATAGTCACACACCAATGAAGAAGCCAAGGTGACCCACAAAGAACACACGTAGACAACTTCCAACATTGCAGCTCTGACCCTGAGGAGTGGCAGCAGTGACACACACGTGTCACAATCACTGAAAGCTAACACAAACTGTAAATTACATGACTTGTGTAACCAACAAGTGCCAAGAGGAATCCTGACTGTGTCCCATCTGCGTTTGCCCACATCCCCAGCCCTGACAACAAAGACAACTAGGGATGACAACCTGATGAACATTAGTTTGCCATGCACCCACATCCTGGAGAAACCAGGTCCAAGATGCTGGATGAACACAGAACAACTCAGCAAGCATCACAAACAGGAACATCCGTAGGGACACAGCCTGTGTAGGAAAAGGGAAGGGAACACGCACAGACATGCTTACACAACACACAACACGGGCCCAGGCAATGTCACGGGATTACACACTGCCATGAGGGCACTCCACTCCTGTGGAAGGTCCGCTGTGCCAAACCTTGTCTGTGCACGACTCAAACATGTCAGCAGAACACTCGGTCAGTGAGTCAACAACTACAACACACCGAAGGCTCTGCTCACATCAGCCTGGGTACGGGAGTGTCACGTCAGTCATCTGCATACAACCAAAACACGTGTCAAGCAAGTTGCACTGTATACACAGATGAGTCCTTCAACATTGATGTGCTAAACTGCATGTCCAGTGGAGATGGGCACACAGTCAGGGAAATAGAAACATTGAACAGTGGTAAGCCCACCAGATGTGCATCAGTGTAAGACAAAGATGTTAATTTACAAATGCAAAACGTACATCCCTGTGTCAAATGCTGAACATTACACCCTCAGACTGCAGCAAAGGATGCTGTAGATCCAGACTACATCAGGACACATATCCCATGGACCACATGGAGTCCATCACAGCAACACTTCATTTTCCTGATCTGAACACTATTACAACTGCAAATGCATGATGATACTCATCTACATCATGTACATCAAAAGAAAAACCACAAGTAAACAAAAAGAGGCTTTATTCAGCAAATGTCAAACAAAATTTTTAACTCCAAAAGAAACTAAGGCCAATGGCCAGTCCAAATACACAGTCCCAACAGGGTGATGTGTGACAACTCGTCAGCCATTGCTTGCCTGCACTGGTACGGACAGGGGACATCCCCCTTGGAGGGGCATACGAGGGGCAGGCCAGGCACCGCAGGGACATGATCAGGGGATGCTAGAAGGAGGCAGTGAAGGGGTGGTGGGTGCAGGAGTGTCACTGGCAACTGCAGTGGAGGTGTCTGACTCAGGGGGGGCCGGCACCACTGTAGGGCACAAGTCAGACGGGGTGGTTGTGGACTCCACTGCAGTGCATGACTCCAAGGGAGTGGAAGGGGGGGCAGATGAGGTGGGCAGGACAGAGGGGGGGACCCGGTCTCCACACCAGTGGCACAAACAGGCAGAGCGTCTGGTTTGGGGGTGGAAGAGCAAGTGGCAGGGGGGGAGGGCCTAAGCAGTTTGGGGATGCGGTATCGGTGTGTGGGGGAACCTGGGGCAGGGTGTGGCGGTGGAACCTGTGGAGTGGTGGCCTGGGGGATGGAGGAGAGAGACTGGGTGGTGGAGCTGCATGGTGGTGGTGGTGGGGTCTTGCCCTTCCTGGTCCGGAGGGACTTCCGAATGGTGTCCTCAGTCTGCCTGCGCCTGGGGGAGGGTGTCCGGGGGCGAGGGGCACTCCCCTCTGTGTGGGTGGACTTCCTCTTCCCCCGGTATGCTGGATCAGCAGGATCGGAGGGGAAGAGGCCGAGGTCACAGAGGAAGAGCTGCTGTGTAGGTGGGGTTGCAGGTGAGGCAAGGGAAGGGGTCTTGGAGGGAGAGGATTTGGAGGACTGCGGAGTGATTGTGGATGCCTGTGTGTGTGTCTGTTCCCCATCCCCTGTGTGTGTGGTATCAGTCCCCTGAGGATGCTTGTGTGCACGTCTTGCCTTTCTTTTGGGTGTGTCTGTGCTGCTCGTGTCTGTGTGTTTGGGTGATTGTGCAGGTGTGCATGTGCTTTGGACAGGTAGGGTGCCAGGAAGTGTGGATGGGGCAGAGGTAGGAGGGGTGAGGGACTGTTGGAGGAGGGACACTGCTGCCGTCAGGGAGGTGTCCATGGACTTATTGCTCCTCTGTAGGGCAGACATACCCGTCGAGATCCCCTCCATGAACGACACCAGCTGTGTCAACAGAGTGGTGTGTGCATGGAGGACACTCAGCATTGCTGTCTGCCCTACATGGAGCTGCCGAAGTAGGTACACAGACTCCTCACTCAGGGTAGCAGGGGACACAGGGGCAGGGGGTGCGGTGCCTGGCACAAAGGAGACACGCTCCCGGACACGGGAGCCTCCACGGACCTCTGGAATGGGAGCCAATGGGAGGGCGGTGGTGGTGGTGGTGGTGGCGGGCCCAGACAGACTAGCTGGGGTTTGGTGGCTGCTGAGACCCGCCTCCACAAGGGAGTCATCCTCCGAGCTGCTGTGGTCCTCAGCTGAGGTGGATGGTGCTGAGGACTCCTCGGTGTGGCTCCCTCGCCCTCCGTGCCACTGGGTCCCTCCGACCACTCGTTGGCTGTTGACCCAGTCTGGCTCTGCAGCTCCTCCCGGTCCGTGGAGCTGTCCCCTCCTGTGGCCGTGGATGTATCTGCAAACAATCAGGGAAACAGACAAACATCAGTCACCTGCACTGACCGCACACACTACAGTAAGTACAGCACATTACAGAGCAAGCCCTGGCATCCTTAGTTGAACATTGCCAAAAGTCCTCACCCAGATTCTGAGAAGCCAATTGTCAGTCTGATGGTCAACCATGGAACTCACACCCCTCCTGCCCTTGCACCCATCTGTCTGGTGCCTGTCTGATGGTAATACCCCAGTGTGGACACATGCACCACCTACACAGTTGTTGGACATTGCAGAGAACACAGTGAAGTATGTGAACATGCACACATCACATCTCTTGCCACTGAGTCAGTGCAGGTGTCCGGATAAAGGGATGGCCAGAGTCTAAATAGTAATGCATGTGATGCATACCAGCACCAGACACCATGATGCACCCGTGTCCGGATAGTCAATGCCACAATGGCGTGCATGTTGCACATGTCACTCCCCTGCAGGATCACTCTTAGGGAGTGTAATGCCATGACACAGGCATGCGTGCAAAGTCATACATCACTGTCTCCAGTCACATGGCCATGGCAGTCAGCCAACAACAGTCTGCACTCTGTCACAATCCTAGGACATGGGGAATGCAAGTAATGTAAGTGACAAGTGCACATGTCCATCCCCCACAAACCACATCATCTGTACTCGTATTTGTCCACGTCATACCAATTGGACATATGGGAAACATGAAACACAACTCTCAGAACCTGAGCACCTCACAGTGTGCTGTGAATGAAAAACAGCTGTCTGAAAGTCACAGTCGCATACACCTGTGTGCACAGTCAAGTGATCAAACACCTATAAGTCACAGAAGTATCGTCTGTCATGGTCACATCTCAGATGGCATGCTGAGCCCTAACCGATAAACATACCAGTAGTCCTGACAACGAAGCCACAGCACAATGACACAGAGGCAGACACCTGAGGGAACATGTCACTGAGCACAACATGTCAGCTGATACACGGGAGTGGGAGTACAGAGTGTATTGTATGCCCTGGAGTAGGCATGACTGTCCAGCTCCACCTGTAAGAGGGATGAGCCCTGGACAGTAGGCAGGTGGCTAAGCATGTGTGACACACTTAACATACATACTCCTGAGGCCCAAACATTGTTCCCACCCGCAGCATGGGGGTGTGCCAAATACCCCAGGGACATGTGGTGATTCAGATCAGCAAGTGGACCACATATCAAAGTTACACCCAGATTACATTTCACGACTTAGGCATTGTGTGAGCAATCGACCCACCCATGAAGCCCACCACAAAGTCACAGGAAAAAAATCTGTCCCCCACCTTGAGCAAAGCAAAATGCAAGGACCCTGTACCCAAGTGACACAATTTCCTGACCGTAAGGACCACACCTGCGTATCAGATGAGGAGTGGGCATGTCACAATTGAGGGACATGGGTCCTGGACCACAAGACTGATGTACTGTGGAAGTTTAACCAGGCCAGAGGAGGGCACATAGCATGTCAGACAGAGTTCACAGTGCATTCATGGACTCACCCCCTCCTTGCTGCTGTCTGTCCTTCAGCTGCCCATCCAGGTCAGGGAAGACCACCGCCAGGATCCGGAGCATGTGGGGGTCAGGGTCCGGTGTCCGCCCCTCCTGCGAGGAGGCGACAGCTTCAGCTGGACCTTGCGATCCTCCGGGTCCAGCCACGAAGGTCCTGCCACCTCTTCTGGCAGTTGCGGATCCGGCGCTTGTAGACCCCCACGGATCTTACTGCCCGGGCGATGGTCAGCCAGATTTCCTGCTTCTGGTGGGCATCAACCTGTGAGGATGACAAAGTGAAAAGGTCATTACTACACATGCAACATATCCGTGCATCACACAGTCGGATATACATGTCTCAATCACATGGGCATATGATGTACACAGGCAGTGCAACGATGGCTATGAACAGTTTGCCAGCAGTTACTACATGGTATCATTGCATGGGAAGTAAACCTTGTTGGAATGCACTGTTACTGCACTGTACCTGTTCAGTGCATGTAACTACACACTTTGGGGGTGAGAACTACTCAGTGAGCATGCTAGCCAGTGGTGTGCACACTGTAAGTCTTGCTAGTCAGACAACATGCACAATTAGTAAGGCAGCGGACAGCACACTCACCTGCTCCCCTGGTGTCCCATACAGCTTGCTGTACTGTGGAAGGAGGTTGTCCAGCAGGGCCTGGTTCTCCTCAAGGCTGAAGGCTGGGGCTCTCTCCACAGTACGTGCCATTGCAGTAGCCAGAGGATGCAGAGACAGCAGCAGTGTTGGTGGCAGATGTCGTCCTGGAGCATGTAGTGCAGGCAAGTGAGCCCTCAGGGGAACAGCCAGCATTATATGTGTGCTGCAGAGGCAGATACTGTCCCATGTGTCCAATGTGATAGGTCCAAGTCGTTTGCATCTTCTGAATCTGACCAATCCATGGAATAGCAGCACTAATACACGCCCACAGCATCCTTCAAAATTTCAACTTCATGACACCCATGAATTTGCAACATTGCTGTGGCTGGCCAACTGAATTCACTGCATCAGACTCGTTGAAGCTTCGAAAACGCGTCCGTTGCCATGCCAGGCCCCAGCCAATGCGTGCGCACCGTTCGGTCCATTGCTGTACAACGCGTATTCCGGGATACAACGCGTACCCGCTCACAACAGATGCAATGGGCCATGCGGGCACACCGATCGGTCCATTGCTGTACAACGCGTACCCGCTCACAACAGATGCAATGGGCCGTGCGGGCACACCGATCGGTCCATTGCTGTACAACGCGTACCCGCTCACAACAGATGCAATGGGCCGTGCGGGCACACCGATCGGTCCATTGCTGTACAACGCGTCCCTGTACAGGTCACACGCATATGTCACCATGCTTGTCACTGGTGAACCTATGCCAGCCACATAAACTTTCCAGGGACTCAGGGGCACACCTACAACACCACACCCAGTCCACACTGTATCTAATGCAAAAACAACAGTTGATGGACAGAATGCAGAACAATGTCATACATTCACCCCAGTACAGAGATCTGGGCCTAAATCCATCGTTTATTTGCTCACCATGCCATTCCAGTTTGGACCCAGCCATATGCAAATCAGTCTTGACCCTGTGCCTCATGGGAACAGTCCAGCCCGAACTGCCAAGCCAGGTCCTCCCTGGACTGGAAACAAGCATCCTAGGACCGGTTTCGGGTTTCACCCTCTTCAGCCAGGATAGCTTGATTCCAGTGGAATGGAGAGCACGGGACCCACGTCTGGGCATACCCGTCCCACTCGGGTGACAAATGCAAAAACAACAGTTGATGGACAGAATGCAGAACAATGTCATACATTCACCCCAGTACAGAGATCTGGGCCTAAATCCATCGTTTTTTGCTCACCATGCCATTCCAGTTTGGACCCAGCCATATGCAAATCAGTCTTGACCCTGTGCCTCATGGGAACAGTCCAGCCCGAACTGCCAAGCCAGGTCCTCCCTGGACTGGAAACAAGCATCCTAGGACCGGTTTCGGGTTTCACCCTCTTCAGCCAGGATAGCTTGATTCCAGTGGCATGGAGAGCACGGGACCCACGTCTGGGCATACCCGTCCCACTCGGGGTGACAAATGCAAAAACAACAGTTGATGGACAGAATGCAGAACAATGTCATACATTCACCCCAGTACAGAGATCTGGGCCTAAATCCATCGTTTTTTGCTCACCATGCCATTCCAGTTTGGACCCAGCCATATGCAAATCAGTCTTGACCCTGTGCCTCATGGGAACAGTCCAGCCCGAACTGCCAAGCCAGGTCCTCCCTGGACTGGAAACAAGCATCCTAGGACCGGCTTCGGGGTTTCACCCCTCTTCAGCCAGGATAGCTTGATTCCAGTGGCATGGAGAGCACGGGACCCACGTCTGGGCATACCCGTCCCACTCGGGGTGACAAATGCAAAAACAACAGTTGATGGACAGAATGCAGAACAATGTCATACATTCACCCCAGTACAGAGATCTGGGCCTAAATCCATCGTTTTTGCTCACCATGCCATTCCAGTTTGGACCCAGCCATATGCAAATCAGTCTTGACCCTGTGCCTCATGGGAACAGTCCAGCCCGAACTGCCAAGCCAGGTCCTCCCTGGACTGGAAACAAGCATCCTAGGACCGGTTTCGGGGTTTCACCCTCTTCAGCCAGGATAGCTTGATTCCAGTGGCATGGAGAGCACGGGACCCACATCTGGGCATACCCGTCCCACTCGGGGTGACAAATGCAAAAACAACAGTTGATGGACAGAATGCAGAACAATGTCATACATTCACCCCAGTACAGAGATCTGGGCCTAAATCCATCGTTTTTGCTCACCATGCCATTCCAGTTTGGACCCAGCCATATGCAAATCAGTCTTGACCCTGTGCCTCATGGGAACAGTCCAGCCTGAACTGCCAAGCCAGGTCCTCCCTGGACTGGAAACAAGCATCCTAGGACCGGTTTCGGGGTTTCACCCCTCTTCAGCCAGGATAGCTTGATTCCAGTGGCATGGAGAGCACGGGACCCACGTCTGGGCATACCCGTCCCACTCGGGTGACAAATGCAAAAACAACAGTTGATGGACAGAATGCAGAACAATGTCATACATTCACCCCAGTACAGAGATCTGGGCCTAAATCCATCATTTTTTTGCTCACCATGCCATTCCAGTTTGGACCCAGCCATATGCAAATCAGTCTTGACCCTGTGCCTCATGGGAACAGTCCAGCCCGAACTGCCAAGCCAGGTCCTCCCTGGACTGGAAACAAGCATCCTAGGACCGGTTTCGGGTTTCACCCCTCTTCAGCCAGGATAGCTTGATTCCAGTGGCATGGAGAGCACGGGACCCACGTCTGGGCATACCCGTCCCACTCGGGTGACAAATGCAAAAACAACAGTTGATGGACAGAATGCAGAACAATGTCATACATTCACCCCAGTACAGAGATCTGGGCCTAAATCCATCGTTTTTTTGCTCACCATGCCACTGGGGTGGTGAGCAAAAGAATGATGGATTTAACCCAGATCTCTTGACTGGGGTGAATGTTTTGATTTGTTCTGCATTCCGTCCATCAAATGTGTGTCTTTTGCTTTCTCGCCCTAAGTGCGCCGGGTATGCCCAGACGTGGGTTCCGGGCTCACTGTGCCACTGGAATCAAGCTATCCTGGCTGAAGAGGGGTGAAACCCCGAAACCGGTCCTAGGATGCTTGTTTCTGGTCCAGGGAGGACCTGCCTTGGCAGTTCGGGCTGGACTGTTCCCATGAGGCACAGGGTCAAGACTGATTTGCATATGGCCAGGTCTAAACTGGGGTGGCATGGTGAGCAAAAGAATGATGGATTTAACCCAGATCTCTTGACTGGGGGTGAATGTTTTGATTTGTTCTGCATTCCGTCCATCAAATGTGTGTCTTTTGCTTTCTCACACTGTATCTAAGGCATGTAAGGCTGCATTACCTTATCTGTGTATGGTGGTAAAAATGTGGTTTTTGGGGTGGCACTTGGGGGCAGCCACACCCAGGCTGTGCACTTGTTCATGGGGACAGGATCCTTTGTGTGTTGTGCACCTGACCACTGTGATGTGCAACTGTTCATTTTGGAGCATGTGGCATGGTCACATTTCCAGGTTGTGTATGTGTATGACATGTCACATACCCCCAGGCTCACATGTGGGAAGGCATGTACGTCACAGGGTGACCCATTGCCACAATAGTGATGGCCCTCCACAGTCTGTGTGCATGTTGTGTTTCCGATGTCTCTGACTCCATGTGCACAATGGGAGACAGTCTCCACATCCACGTTGTTTGTGCATGGACTTTGATGTTGTGTGTGTGTGTGTCACAGACGTCCATGTCTGTCCTGCAGAGGCAACAGGGGCCACTACCTGTGGGAGCCATGTTTGTTTTTCTGACGTGTACATGATACGCCATGTCATGCCAGTGTCCATGTGGCAAGACAGGGTCCCTGGGAATCTACCTGTCAATGAGCTGTGATGCCTGTGGCGCATTGGTCCAGACATGTCACTGTGGTGTGTGTGTGGAACGTGACAGCAGTAAATGGGTACCATGACACAGCCTAATGGTTTCCCATAGCACACCCTGGAACCTGTTGTCAACACTTGTTGAACAGAGATGTTAGATGATGTCCATGTAGGTGCCATATATGTCCAAACAGAACGGCACACACATCAAGTACTTGTGTCTCGTAATGAAGTATCATGTGAATTTGAGTATGGTGGACGGCACATATGTGGGGTGACTGACAATCTTGATTTCTTCACGTATGCACTGCAGGGCTCCAGCTGTCCATAGACCATTCCCTGACCTGGCAACGATGGTGGAACGTGACAGCATCCGACGGTACCGCTTCACCAGGCAGCTGATTGAGGATTTGGCAGTGCGCTTGGCCCCACATTTGCAACCTGGCCGGCCGTACCCTACAGCGCTGACCCCCAAGGTGAAGGTGATGGCAGCCCTACACTTCTTTGCCACCGGTACCTTTCAACACACTGTGGCGACTGCTGGTGGGATGTCACAGACTATGTTCAGCCGTGTCCTACGCGATGTTTTGGGGGCAATGTTGAGATGCCTGAACCAGTACATCTATTTCCCAACACGTCAACAACTCACTGACGTCAAGAGTGACTTCTATGCCCTGGGGAGGATGCCACATGTCATTGGCTCCATTGATGGGACACATGTGGCTTTGGTACCACCACAGGCACATGAGCAGGCATGCCGGAACCGTAAACATTACCATTCGATCAATGCTCTGGTGGTATGTCTTGCAGATATGACCCGTTTCCCCGTTTCCCCGGTTCGGCACACGATGCCTACGTGATGAGGAGTAGTCGCATCCCGAGGATGATGTCACAGATGCAGAACCAGCATGCCTGGCTTGTCGGTGTGTACTGACTTTATACCATCGTGTGTGTTCTGCGATGTTGTATTCCGCCCACTTTTCCAACTCAGCTAATGTGCAATTGTCTGTCTGTAGGTGACTCCGGATACCCCAACATGCCGTGGTTGCTGACACCCCTCAGGAACCCTGTGACACCAGCCCAGATGCGCTACAATGAGGCACATGGTCGGACCAGGAGAGTGATCGAGCGGACCTTTGGTCTCCTGAAGAGCCGCTTCCGCTGCCTGGACAAGACAGGAGGGGCCCTCCCATATGCCCCAGCAAAGGTGTGCAAGATTGTCATCGTCTGCTGCATGCTACACAACCTGGCAGTGCGGAAGGAGTTGCCTCTCATCCTGGATGACGATGACCAACGTCCGCCACCTGTGGAGGATCCTGGCCTGGGCCACGATGCCAGTGATGATGATGATGATGATGGTGATGTCCGCACACAGCTCATCACCAACTTCTTCAGCTGAATGTGAGTATCCAGAGAGTTGTCAGGTCAATGATTTGAGTTTGCATGATATGTGCGGGTGGTGCTCTGGTGCGGTTTGAGTGTGGCCATGTGCTACTTGACTGGATGCGTGCAGCGATGTGTCCTTGCAGGTAGTCTGTACTGCCCAACAGTATTGACATGCTAACTTGGGTTTGTGTAGTTATCTTGTGACATGTATTGGGCATGAGTATTGCAGTTCTGTGCTGTTCTTCAGTGGTTTTGACTGTGTGTCATGTCTGTCCTTCACAGGGTGCTTACAGAGTTGTTTGGTCAACTTGGATCCCCCGACTCCATGATTCAGCTTTCAGGGTGGCAGCAGTCGTTTCCCTACAGGTGATGTGCCACACACCCCTGGACTTTCTATGTTCTGCACTTTTTGACTTTGTGGCCACATCCACGTGGGATTACCTTGCATTTGTAGTGGAAACAACATGTTGCAAATGTGTAATAAACCTGTGCTTCACTTTGGGATGTGCGTTGTCTGTGGTCACACATCTGACTGACATTTGCATGCTGCACCTGTGGGCTAGTTGACACAGACTCTGAATAGGTGTGGTGTCTGTGCATTCCACTGTATTTCCTGCCAACATCAGTGTAGGCAATGAGTCTGATGGCCCTGGTGTGTATGTGTTGAGTAGCCCTAGTGGTGTGTCTCCCTCATATGTGCCACGTCGCCATGACTCACATGACGGTGTTGGACTTGCTGTAGCAGTTAGCATGCACAGTGTCATTTATCAGATCACCATCTCCATGACAGAAACCACGTTGGAATCACAACAGAGACAAGTATGGTGTATTAGTGAGTTTATTTCCATACATGTGTGAGGATAGTGCACAGGATGGTGGGTGCTGTACATTGGTATTGGAATCCAAAGTTCCCATGTGAGTTGGAAGTCTTGGTAGCAGAAATGTCCTGAGTAAAGTCCACAGTCATCTGATACATTGGTCCAACTTAAGCTCCCCATGTCATGTGGGAGAGTTGGGTTGTATTCGACAGGGCGTGCAGTTTGCACACAGAGGAAAAGTTCCAGAACAGGAGTTGGGTTCCTGGGGGATGTACATGCCCATCGGCCTCTCAGTTTTCCTTCCTCGGACGGCCCCTCTTCTTTGGGGGGGGGACCCTCAAGTGCAGGCTGCTGCGGTGCAGAGGACTCTCCGCCAGAGTCAGCCTCCCTCCCTGTGGCATTTGCAGTTGTTGCAGCACCAGATGTTGTGGGCACACAGGGAGGTGAGGCCATGCTGGTGCTAATCTGGCGGAGGCATGACAATATGTCCCTATGCACCGCTGTCAGTTGTTCCAATGTGTCCCACTTGGACTCCATGCCAGACATGTGTGTCTCGACATGTGTGTCTCGACACGGGACATGTGTGTCTCAACACGGGACATGTGTGAGTCCAAGCGGGCATGATGGGCAGCCTACTGCTGTTGAATGTCCTTGAGGATCCCCACTACCTGGCTGACCTCTCCGGTGCTATTCTGGTACGCATCCGCAATGCGTGCCAGTTGTGGGTCATCATGCAGTCCAGACCCCTCTGCAAACATCGACCTATGTCTACCACTCCTCCCACCACCCCTGGCGACACGTGCGGGACCTGCGGTGGCACGCACAGGTGACCGTGGGCCCACTTGGGGGTTGTTACTGGGCTCGTTGTCGGTTGCTCCACATTGGGCCTGGGTCCCTGTGCTGTTGTCATCGGTGGTCCTTGGTCTGTCCGTGTTGGCAGAGGTGGCCTGTGTGTTGGCATTTGTTGGAGGGGTGGGTGCAGGGGGTGCAGATGTTGGTCCTGCTGGTGCTGCATGATGACTCACACCGGAGGGTCCAGCTAGGTCTTCGCCATCCGAGGTGGGCAGTGGCTGATCCACACCAGTGAGCTCAGTGTCCCCCGGAGCCTGGGACAGGGACTCCTCATCGTCTGCTGCTGTGTCCCCATCATCACCTCTTTTTGGAAGAGACACACATTGTATGTTATGTTTCTACAGGCATCAATGGTTCACACACCTGACAGTTGTGACTGTACCTCTGGATGCGGGCCTGTACATTGCATTCTCCTAAATTGTGACAGTCAGAGGTTGATATTGGTGTAGCACATTGTCCTGCCAACCTGTGGCATTTCAATGTGAATGTTGAGGTGTGTGCATGACCAGCATTGGTGGTATTTGGTTGCCATCCGGCCCTCCTTCTCCCCCAGCCCAGTTATCCCACCATGAAGCATGCCACCCTTGCAGTGGGTGCAGGTTAACTCTCAGGATGTCAGTCAGTGGTGTCCTGCTGTTAGTTTGTGCACAGTTCCCAGCAGGGCCTTGTGCTCCCACAGCAGTACCCAGTGTCAGCCATCTTGTCAGTCCTTTTCCACTCCCTGTGATGTGAGCATGGTTCAGGGTGGTGTTGATGGGCCAATTGTGAGGGTGACCAATATCTGTGACTCCAACTCCCATCATGCTATTGCCTACACCCCCTTCCCAGCATGCCCATACTTCCTTCCTTTTGAGTGGACTTCACTGTGTGTGAGTGTGACAGCAATGGCAAGATGGCTGACAATGTGGTCCTGTTGTTTGTTGGTGCCCAGTTCCCAGCAGGGCCTTGTGCTCCCCACAGCTGAGGCCAGTGTCAGACATCTTTGAAGTGGCTTTTCAGTGCCTGTGAGGTGTGCATGCTTCAGTGTGAGCTTGCTGGGCCATGTGGGTGGGGGATGTTGAGCGGTGACTACCACTCCCATCATGCTATTGCCTACACCCCCTTCCCAGCATGCCCATACTTCCTTCCTTTTGAGTGGACTTCACTGTGTGTGAGTGTGACAGCAATGGCAAGATGGCTGACAATGTGGTCCTGTTGTTTGTTGGTGCCCAGTCCCAGCAGGGCCTTGTGCTCCCCACAGCTGAGGCCAGTGTCAGACAGCTTTGAAGTGGCTTTTCAGTGCCTGTGAGGTGTGCATGCTTCAGTGTGAACTTGCTGGGCCATGTGGGTGGGGGATGTTGAGCGGTGACTACCACTCCCATCATGCTATTGCCTACACCCCCCTTCCCAGCATGCCCATACTTCCTTCCTTTTGACTCTGCTTCCCTGTGGGCTAGTGTGCCTGTGCTGACAGGATGGCTGACAGTGTTGTCCTGGCGGTTGTTTGGCTACAAGTCCCAAGAGTGTCCCTGTGCTTCACACAGCATAACCCAGGGTGGTGGTTCTTTGTGGGATCTTCAATTAGAGTGTGAGGCATTGCATTCTCCCAGGTGGGTTATGTGGAGTTAGTGTTGAGGGGGTGTGTGAGGAGAACTGCTTGTAACTATGGTCGGTGCTGTGAGTCCTCCTTCCCACCCAGCCAGATATCCCACCATGGAAGGTGCTTCCATTGCAGGGAGTGCAAGTTGGCTTTCAGGATGTCAGTCAGTGGTATCCTGCTGTTGGTTGTTGCACAGTTCCCAGCAGGGCCTTGTGCTCCCCACAGCAGTACCCAGTGTCAGCCATCTTGTCAGTCCTTTTCCACTCCCTGTGATGTGAGCATGGTTCAGGGTGGTGTTGATGGGCCAATTGTGAGGGTGACCAATATCTGTGACTCCAACTCCCATCATGCTATTGCCTACACCCCCTTCCCAGCATGCCCATGCTTCCTTCCTTTGAGTGGACTTCACTGTGTGTGAGTGTGACAGCAATGGCAAGATGGCTGACAGTGTGGTCCTGTTGTTTGTTGGTGCACAGTTCCCAGCAGGGCCATGTGCTCCCCACAGCAGTACCCAGTGTCAGCCATCTTGTCAGTCCTTTTCCACTCCCTGTGATGTGAGCATGGTTCAGGGTGGTGTTGATGGGCCAATTGTGAGGGTGACCAATATCTGTGACTACAACTCCCATCATGCTATTGGCTACACTGACTTCACCAGCATACACAGAATTCCTTCCTTTCAGTGAGCTTCCCTGTGAGGTGGTGTTCTAGTGGTGGCAAAATATCTGACAGTGTTTGTTGGTTATATTTGTGCCACTGCCTTGCTGTAGTTAGGTTTGTACATGTCATGATACAGTTACATATCACTATGAGATGGCAGGTATTGTGTTTGTCTGACTAGCATTCACATCTTGGGATGATTATCTTTTGGTTGCTGTGAATTTGCTAAGGCTGCATGGTTTGACTATCCCCTTGACAGTGATGTGTGTGTATTGTCACACCATATTGTGTATATTAGTTGTGTACTCACCAGGCTCTGGGATGTTTGTTGGTCCATATACGCTCACTGGTGGTAGGATGGCCCGCACCTTCTCCTCCCAGGGCCTGAGGTATACAGGTTTTGCAGGAGGGCCACTGCCGGTGTGCCGACTCAGGAGGTAATCCTTCTTCAGTAGGTCCCTGACCCTCCTGCGCACATCATACCACCTGTTCTGGATGTCTTCCTTTGTGCGCAAACATGGTGATTGTGCGTTGACCCTGTCGACGATCCTCTCCCACATCTTGGGGTCTGTTGGACCAATGTGCCAAACAACTGTGGCTCTACCCTGAGGATCTCATCTACCAGGACTTCCAATTCACTGTCTAGGAACTTTGGATTCTTCTTTAGGGGCATGGTGATGGGTAGTGGTGGTGATTGATGTGTGTGTGTGTGTGCAGGTGAGGGTGTGTGAGTGTAGGTTTTGCTGGGTGTATGTGAGGGTGCTATTTGTTGAGGTGCTAATGGTGTGTGGCTTGTGTGATGGATGAGCTGTCAGTGTGTCTGTGGTTGCTGTCTGATGGTGTTCTGTGCTGGCAGGTCAGTGGAATTTGCAAAGGATCATGGTAGGGATTTGTGGCCTTTATATAGGTGGAGTTGGGGGTGTGTCCTTGTTCCATTTTTTTCCCACCCCTGTATTTATTGGCTTTGTGCTTGCTTGTTTGGCCCTTTTTTTGTATTTTTTCCTTAGTATTTTTTGTGCATGTAGGAGACGTTCTTCTGACCGAGTAGGACGCTGCAGTTGTCTCGTGCGATGTTCTCCGAGTCGTTCCCGCTGTGTTTCAGCTAGGTTTCCTGTGCGGCGTACGAGTCGGTCGCGGAGTTTAGTGTTGTTTCGGCTGGCTTTTGTATGCGTGTCGGTCGTTCGGCTTGTGCTCCGTGCGACTCGGTCTGGTTTTGCACGCATTGCATCGTACTGCGCGGGTCGGAGTTCGCGGGTACGTTTCGTTCGGGTTGATTCCTGGTGCGTGTCGGTCGGTTCGATTCGCGTGGTTTCCCGGCCGGATAGCTTGTTTCCGTCCGGGTCGGTAGTTCGTTTTGTGTTCCGTACGAGTCGGTCGTGATTCACATGCATTTCATCGTACTACCCGGGTCGGACGGCGCCGGTACGTGTCGGTCGGATGAAATTCCCGTACCGAGTCGGTCGGTACGTTTTCCGGCCCGAATCGGAATCGGCCCCTTAGAAGCACCATAACATCATGTGAAATGTAATGAAGATTGAAACCTGTAATCTTAAATACAAAAAATACATTCAAACAAATAAACAAACAAAGCAAAAAAAATGAAGAAAGACACACATATTGACAACACATTAACAATTAGTAAAACGAGAGAAACAATAATAATGTCACAAACTTCCCGACAAAAATAAAATTATAAATAGGTTTATATGTTTAAAAAAGGTGCAAAACACATTAGCAACAGTTAAATTAAAAGCACAAATGACATCTACATTAAGTGATACATTCAAAAGTATAACTTGTCAGTTTCCACTCCACCAGGGATTCCTGTCAAGCCTTCGGGATGTAGGGTCTGCAAAACCTTCTCCTCCCAGGGATATAGTTGTAAGGGGGGCTGGGAGTACCACCACAAGTACTCTGAGCCTCCAGGTGACACTTGGAGGCCAGGGAATGCATTCTCCCCTGCAGGTCATTCCATCTCTTCCTAATTTCCTCTTGTGTGTGCAGGTTGCTTGCTACAGCATTCACTATGTCAACTATTTTGGCCCACATTTGCCTTTTCTGAGCTATAATTGTATTTTGTACTTGGGCTCCAAACAATTGTGGCTCTACTCTAATAATCTCATCCACCATGATTGACAATTTCACTCAGTAAAATGGGGATTTCTCCTACCTATAAATGTACATAAATGTAATAACCCCACAAGAAAATAAATGGAAAAAGAAAAAATAGAACAAGAAACAGAGAAAGCAAAAAAAACTGACTTCACTAAAAAAGTTCTCATGAACAATGTTCTGCTGCAGTGGAATGACAAAGGATCATGGTCTGAACTGGAGTGTGTTTTATAGTGTGGTATGCAGGTGATAACAATTAGCCAAAACACATGAGGTGTGTGATGCTACCATCTATCCAAAAGTCACAGCAACAGTCCATATTTTAATGCGTCCCTCTACAGAATCCCTCCAGCAGGAATCCGCCACTAGGACAACGTCAGCACAACTGAGAAATCTAAATAGGCTCTGCGCAATCCCGCCATCCTGATGGTGAGGGAGTAAGGTTAGCCAGCAGAGGAGTCCGAAGCGTCGACGGAGGTGAGCCGCTTGCGCGACGGAAAACACTCAGTCAATGCAGACGGAGGATCAGGCAGACCACATCTAAATAGGACAGGAATCCGTCCGCTTCACAGAGTACTCGTAAACGCCGCCCAAAGGGAAGACAAGAGTCCCGCCAAGATCTAAAGCAGGCCCTAAGTCATCACACATGCACTTAAGATAATTCTAATTAATAAAGATTGTGTTCCTATTGAAATGAAGATTTTTGCTTTGTTAAACCATATTTTTCTCTGCTTGACTAAACTAGGCCCGAACTAGGCCTAAACTCCATCATGGATTCAAACACAGCCATGATGTGTGTTTTCATTTCTCCTCTCATTGCACGTAGCAAAATCTGCACCTTTGTAATGTTCTTTATTGACATGCTGCTGTTCTCAAACAACTCTGGATAAAGTCTTTTGCTACATTTAAGGCTCTTCCTTCCCGTGCTACTGTAGACCTAGTCATAATGTGAGAATGTCATTGTTTTGACTATAACTTGATTTGTACTGGCACATCAGATGACATTTGGTCAAAATGGGTTATATGATTGCTCATTTTGGAGATGGTGTTGGTATGGTACTAGATGGAGCTGTATTACATTTCGCATTCTGATTTGTCAATTTGTGTAATTGATGTGATCACCTTATGCTAACAAAGCAACTTTTACTGTGTATTTTGTTATATAGGGGATCCAACAGGGAGGTGAGCAAAGTCTGAATCACCTCAACTTTAGAGAGTGGACCCATGCTAGTCTGTCTCTTGATTATTTTACTCTGAGATGAGATTTAACTTGATGTTATTCTCTTTGCTGCTTTTGATTTAACCTTTTGCTAATTCCCTATATTGATTTATCATGCCTTTTGCCAAACTACTATTATTGTACCTTCTGTATTACACTTTAATATTTACTAAACCTTCATGGTTTCAATACTTTTCGAAGGCTCAAGTCCCTTCTTGTCTTAAGGCTTATTTAATTGGCTATGCTGATACATTTTGTTGTTAATCTGTTATCAGTCAGGACATATTGCTGCATACAATTTTGAGGTTAATACAGTCCACTGCAGTTAATCATAGATTATCTGATAAGATAGTGTCAGCACACTCATACACCATTCATCCACCCACTGACCTACTCTTGCATTCATGCACTTACACAACCACAATACAACACATATGGAAAGTGAAAACTTAAAAGACTAAAAGTAGAAACATGAAAACATACAGCTACCTAACCATGGAGGTATTAAACATGGTTCACTGACAGAACATTGACACCTAAAATATCCCCATACCACAATATCGAGTTATAAATATCGATGTCAAAAATATAGACATCCTATATTTATAATGGTAAGTATGAAAATATCGAGAGAAAAATATCGATGTCATAAATATAGTTGTACAAAATATCGTATATATATATATATATATATATATATATATATATATATATATATATATATATATATATATATATATATATATATATATATATATATATATTGCCACAATGTAGCCCTCTTGTTCGACGCTGGCGCTCTTAGATGGGGCGGTGCGTTTTTTCCGGCAGAGCCACGCCGGTATTTTATGAAAACAGGATTTTTGCCTCGCGGCAAAATGATAGAAACGCACTCACTCGTATACAGGAATCAAGGCGGTTTTATTTTAGATGTTCGCCATGCCCAACGCGTTTCGCCTTAACACAAGGCTTGTTCACGGGATAGTGTAACATAGAAAAAGACATCTTTTATTTCTATTTGCACACAGTTACTTCCTGTTTTCTCCTAAGTGCATTGTGGTTAGTGTAGTTTAACATTTATAAAAACTTGTGAAAAATCAAGTTTATAAGTGATGTAAAAGTACTCATTTTTCTCTGTGATTTTTTAAAAATAGTTCATTTAAGTCCATTTACGGCCATCTATGCTTAGTGTCCATTTATGTGCCCTCATTTTCAATTATTGATCTCCAGTGAGCATTTTTTTTGAATGGCAGCAAATTTAACCCATTCTTGGCGATGATTTGTTTCTGTAGCTCACACGTTCTTTATTTTCTTCATTTCTTTTTCTTTATGTCTTTCTTTTCAATTCTCTAGTGAGTTTTTTTCCCTTAAATTGTTTTTATATTTTTCTTTTTTCCTTTGTTATCTTTCATTTCTTTGAATGGTTTATTGGAGGTGTACATAAAGTTCTTCATTTTGGTTGAGACCTCTCGGATCTAAAGTTCTGAATGCCACTATGTGTCTTGATTCTTTTTGTCGCAGAATCTTTTTCCGGTCGCCACCCCTCTCCGATTGTGGGATTTGTTCTAGGGCCCAATATTTTAAGGATTCCCATTTGCCTTCATGATTTGTTTCCATATGCTTTGCAGTGGCATTTGTTCGATCCTTATGTTTCGTGGCTCGAACATGTTCAAGAATTCTCTTTTTTACTTCGAAGATTGTGCTTCCGATGTATTGCAACTTGCATGGACACTCCACCATATAAATTACATAGTTACTTTTGCAGGTGAGATGTTGCTTAATTTTCCATTTGGTGCCCTTTTTGATGTCAATTTCTCGTTTATGTGTTGCAATCTTACACACCTTGCATTGTTTGCATGGCCAGAAGCCTTCTCTTTGCAGCCATGTTGTTATTGGTGCTTCCTGGAAATGGCTATGTATAATTTTATCTCCAATGTTTTTAGCCCTGCGATATGTCACATTAGGATGATCACCAATGATTTTTGTTAAAGTTGGATCCAACAGTAAAATTCCCCAGTGCTTTTTGATGATTTTCTTCAGGCTCTTGTTTTCTGCACTGAATGTTGTTATCAGTCTTATAGTTGAAAGTTTATCTGGATCATTTTTTCTTGAAGTTTTGTTGAGTATATCCCCTCGCTGTTGGTTTAATACTCTTTGTAGACTTTTTTCAATTGCTTTTCTGGGGTATTTACGTTTCTGAAATCTGTCACTTGTTTGTTTACTGTGTTTGGTGAATTCAATATCAGCTGAGCAATTCCTCCTTAGTCTTAAAAATTCCCCATATGGGATGCTCCATTTTAATGATTCATTATGGAAGCTTTCACCATGTAATATCGAATTGGTGGCTGTTGTCTTGCGATGTAACGTTGTATGAAGGGAATTATTTTCCACATAGATGTCTGTGTCCAGGAAGGTTACTTTTCTTGCACTAATTTCAAAAGTAAATTTTAATTTTGACTCATTGTTGTTTAGTTTATCAAAATAACTTTTGAATTCCAATTCAGTACCATCCCAAATGATCAGGAGGTCATCTATGAAGCGTAGCCATGTTATGGTCTTTTCCATGAAATCATCATTTTCTGAGGTCCATGCCAGTTTTTGTTCGAACCATCCCATTGTTAGATTAGCATAATTAGGCGAAAAGGAGAAACCCATGGCACATCCTTTTATTTGTTTATAGATTTGTTTATTAAATAAAAAGATGTTGTTGTTCAGGCATAAAGAAATCATCTCACTTAACATAATGTTATGTTGATGATACTGAATGTTTCTTTTATCTAAGAAGTATTTACATGCCTCGGTCCCTATGGAGTGTTCAATGTTCGTATATAACGAGATCACATCCATGGTCACTAATTTGTAAGTTGACTGCCATGAGACTCCTTCTAATTTCCGTAGGAGATCTGTGGTGTCTTGTAGGTAAGAACTGAGATCTTTGACAAGGGGTGACAAGAATTGATCAATGTAATTTGAAATCGGTTCGAGTAACGAGTTATTTGCAGAGACGATTGGTCTCCCCGGTGGATTAACTTTGCTTTTATGTATTTTAGGTAAGCAATAGAATGTTGCCAAGGTTGGATGATTGTGGCTGAGATATTTTCGTTCTTCCTCGTCTATTAATCCTTTTTCAAACCAATTTTGTAGGTATGAAGTCAATTTGTTCTGAATTTCTATTGTGGGATCACTTGTTATTATAATCAACTAACAAGTGATCCCACTATAGAAATTCAGAACAAATTGACCACCGGGGAGACCAATCGTCTCTGCAAATAACTCGTTACTGTGGAACAGGAGGTGCCTGTTATATGCAGGGGTGCCGGCGCGAACATCGGCAATCCTTTTAAAGACATTTTTTAATGTGAGTGCCGGCGGAGACCCACTTGGGTTTTACTGAACCACCAGTCCCAGGAAGCATTGCTTCAGGTGGTCCACCTGAGCATAATTATTATGGGGATTTACTGGTCGCTGCCACATGCCGGCACGTCACATGGTCTGCCACTGAAGAGGGCGTTGGCCCGAAACGCGTCTGGCAGGAAACAAGAAAAGGACTTTGTTCATGGCGTGTGCCCTTGCTTTGGTGTAATTTCCACCTGGGAGTGCATCCCACCTAGAGGCAGCTCTTCTTTTTTCATGTATAGCGTCCTGCCTGGTCGCGGGATGCACCACCGCGAAACACTTGCAGGTCCGCGGCTGCTGTATTGGGGCAGCTAACTGTGGAACAGGAGGTGCCTGTTATATGCAGGGGTGCCGGCGCGAACATCGGCAATCCTTTTAAAGACATTTTTGAATGTGAGTGCCGGCGGCGACCCACTTGGGTTTTACTGAACCACCAGTCCCAGGAAGCATTGCTTCAGGTGGTCCACCTGAGCATAATTATTATGGGGATTTACTGGTGGCTGCCGCACGCCGGCACGTCACATGGTCTGCCACTGAAGAGGGCGTTGGCCCAAAACGCGTCTGGCAGGAAACAAGAAAAGGACTTTGTTCATGGCGTGTGCCCTTGCTTTGGCGTAATTTCCACCTGGGAGTGCATCCCACCTAGAGGCAACTCTTCTTTTTTCATATATATTTATATATATATATATATATATATATATACACACACATATATATACATATCCGACCAGAATGACGCTCCTTCTGAGTCATCGGGGACCCGTGGAGAGTGGCGCGTGTGCCGGCGGAGCACACCGGCGTAACTATTTCAAAAAAGACTTCGGGTAAACGCGCTCTCAGAAAGGAAGGACGCTGTGTCAGTAATCCACCGCTGTTTATTCACAACGCGTTTCGCCTGTAACCAGGCTTGATCACGTGAAATGAGGAGACCAATGCCGGCACATTACATGGAGAAAGTACTAAACATAGAAGAAGCTCAATGCTGTCCCAGTTTGGCAGACATCTTGTGCAAGTAAACGAAGTCACATAAACAAGTAACTAAATTTAAGCGTATATGCATTTCAATTGATAACTGTGTAGCTGCCCACTTATAAATAAACATATTTGTTGATTCCACAAGTGTGTGCGAGCGCGCTAAATTAACCAACACAAATGTCAGTATGGCGCGAATGTAGCTGTACATGAGTCCTTCCAACAACATTCTAAATAGTTCTCCTATTAATAGGCTTTACAAATACATAGTTGTCATGTGTGACCACTGTGTTAGTCCAAATCCTATAACATGTGACCCAACCAGTAAAAAACAATGTCAAATGGACACGCTAATAAATGTTAAGCCTTGATTGCGTACGTGCCCATTTAAATACAACTGCACAAAGAACTGCACAAAAAATTTTTTGCATTGCCCATTGCAGGCAGTAAAAAGTACAGATATCCATCCAAAGTTGTTCAAAGTAATACGGCTGTTGATTGGCAACACCATAACATGTGACCAGAAGGCCAGTACTGGCAAGTGCCAATTGTCCAGTATCAACCCAAGTGGGTAACAAGGTTAGGACAGCAGGAAAAGGGGGGCGGAAGGAAGAACACAAGAAAAAGAAGAAAAAACTGCCAAATACTAAAAGTCAAGATAGAATATGACATGAGTACTCTCACCACCGTTGCCGGCATATATCAAAGTGCTTCAGTGCCCAACAGAAGGGAGAAAGGGTAGGTGGCCCGTGAAAGTGCGTGTTGGTGAATGAGCCCCTTCCTTTCCTCCTGAAAAAATACAAAAAGAAAACAAGTGGTTAAAATATGGTACGCATCATAACAAATACAGATGGCACAAAAGCGCTCACTATCATGGGATCACGTGAGGGGGAATAAGAACCATGCTGACATATAATTGCCAGCTATATGCTGATATAAAATGGTAAAAGATGAATACCTTCATAACTAAATATCATGCAAGAAAAAACAGGAATGCAACCAAGAAAACAGGAGAAAACTACGAATTGAAATATACATAAAATTGTGGAATCAATCTTTCAAATGTACTGCCATTTCTTCTTCCTGGTTGAACCAGGAAGAAGAAATGGCAGTACATTTGAAAGATTGATTCCACAATTTTATGTATATTTAAATTCGTAGTTTTCTCCTGTTTTTTCTTGCATGATATTTAGTTATGAAGGTATTCATCTTTTACCAATTTTATATCAGCATATAGCTGGCAATTATATGTCAGCATGGTTCTTATTCCCCCTCACGTGATCCCATGATAGTGAGCACTTTTTTGTGCCATCTGTATTTGTTATGATGTGTACCATATTTTAACCAGTTGTTTTCTTTTTGTATTTTTTTCAGGAGGAAAGGAAGGGGCTCATTCACCAACACGCACTTTCACGGGCCACCTACCCTTTCTCCCTTCTGTTGGGCACTGAAGCACTTTGATATATGCCGGTAACGGTGGTGAGAGTACTCATGTCATATTCTATCTTGACTTTTAGTATTTGGCAGTTTTTTCTTCTTTTTCTTGTGTTCTTCCTTCCGCCCCCCTTTTCCTGCTGTCCTAACCTTGTTACCCACTTGGGTTGATACTGGACAATTGGCACTTGCCAGTACTGGCCTTCTGGTCACATGTTATGGTGTTGCCAATCAACAGCCGTATTACTTTGAACAACTTTGGATGGATATCTGTACTTTTTACTGCCTGCAATGGGCAATGCAAAAAAAAATTTGTGCAGTTCTTTGTGCAGTTGTACTTAAATGGGCACGTACGCAATCAAGGCTTAACATTTATTAGCGTGTCCATTTGACATTGTTTTTTACTGGTTGGGTCACATGTTATAGGATTTGGACTAACACAGTGGTCACACATGACAACTATGTATTTGTAAAGCCTATTAATAGGAGAACTATTTAGAATGTTGTTGGAAGGACTCATGTACAGCTACATTCGCGCCATACTGACATTTGTGTTGGTTAATTTAACGCGCTCGCACACACTTGTGGAATCAACAAATATGTTTATTTATAAGTGGGCAGCTACACAGTTATCAATTGAAATGCATATACGCTTAAATTTAGTTACTTGTTTATGTGACTTCGTTTACTTGCACAAGATGTCTGCCAAACTGGGACAGCATTGAGCTTCTTCTATGTTTAGTACTTTCTCCATGTAATGTGCCGGCATTGGTCTCCTCATTTCACGTGATCAAGCCTGGTTACAGGCGAAACGCGTTGTGAATAAACAGCGGTGGATTACTGACACAGTGTCCTTCCTTTCTGAGAGCGCGTTTACCCGAAGTCTTTTTTGAAATATATATACATATATATAGTAGCTCCAAATCCCACCTAATCTGCCGAAATCTTATGGCGGGTGCCTCCGAATCGTGAAGATAGGATTCACGAGGAAACTAGCAGGCTACACAGAGAGGTTGGGGCACTCACAGGATGTCCAATGCATTTATTTGATAATCAACAAACAGATGCGTTTCGGCGCAATGCCTTTATCAATGTCTGGATTCCAACAAGCACCAGCTGATTTCACAATTGAAAAGGTACCGGATGTTACTCCCATTGGAGAATTCAATATGCAGCAATCAAAAAAGGACTCACAGTGTTCTCACTTTGTTAATCAAACGTAGTCGCCATACTTGCATGGTAATCATCACTGTTCTCCAAATGGCAATGTTGTCACTTTTTCAATGTACAAATGATTACAGATTTCCTCCCAAGTGCATACAAATTCGACAGACACTTTCCACGACTACGACTGTATAGCCAAATATTTAGCAAAGTCCTTTTGGGCAAAACAGTTAGCCTTGACCCGCGAGTCATCCAGTGAGGTTAAGCAGTTGAGCACCATATCAAGATACAACCGTTGAAAGCTTCTTGGTCAACTTCCTCGATGGCATGCTGGCGATCAGTGCTTGGATGTCCAGACATTGCCTCAAACTGAATTCTTCCAAGACGGAGGTAATGGTCTTTGGTATTCTTTATCCTGTCTGGTCCTCCCATTGGTGGCCAGATAATCTGGAGCAGCCCTCTGTCCCAGTTACTAAGGCCAAAAATCTTGGTGTCGTCCTTGATGACAAGCTGTCATATAAATACCATGTTAATTCTGTGGTCTCTTCTTGCTTTTATACCCCCAGAATGGTAAAGAAACTGTTCCCTTTTATTCCGGCTGAAGCTAGGAAAATGATCATTTCTGCCTTGGTATTGCCCAAAGTGGACTATTGCAACAGTTTACTTATCAACGCCCAGGAAACAGTTTTAAATAAGTTACAGCTGGTTCAGAACGCAGCTGCTAGGATGCTCTCTGGCACACCAAAATTTCATTCTGTTTCTAAGGTGATCCGACAACTACATTGGTTACCAATTAGAAGCAGAATAAAGTTCAAGACGCTGTGCATTGCCTAAAAACTATCCACAATATAGGGCCAGAGTTTCTGAAGAACTCATTGACGATTTACTCTCCCAGCAGACCTCTGCTCTCTACTGGCGCAAACCTGCTGGCAGGCCCCAGAACATATAGAACTAACTGGGGTGACAGAAGCTTTGTGGTTGCCATGGCTAAGTTATGGAATTCTCTTCCCTCTGAGATCAGAGCCCTTCCCACACTATTGGCGTTCAGGAAAAAATTAAAGACCTGGCTTTTCAATAAGTAGGTTTTCAACTAGCAGTCCATTGTTCGTGACACAGGAGAAGTCTAGTGCAGAGACACCAGATGGTATTTGTGTGCTTTTCAAATTGTTAGAACATAACATAACATGGTTAGAGCACATATTTTTCAACCCAACTCCCATATCAGCATTCGTCCATGCTTAGTGAAGCCCCAGAGATTTAACAGTTAAAGATGTAGGAGGGAAGCCAATACCCCTGCTTTCACCCTTGTGAAAAGTAAGGAGCTGATTACGATGGCGGGCGGACTTTGTCCGCCCGCCACCGTAGCGGTGATTGGGACCACCCACCAGACATGCGGCAGTCCCACCACTGCAATTAGGATGCGACCGCCATACTGGCGGGCGCATTCTGGGCCTTTAACATTGCGGGCGGTGCTGCTGGCTGCAGCACCGTCCGCAATGTGAAAGGTGCTTGCACCGCATTTCCCTGCACCACGTGGCAGGCACCACGTGGTGCCTGCCACTTGGTGCATGGAAATGCAGAGGGGTACCATGGGTACCCCCCAGTGCAGTGACACCCCCCCCACATGGGGGGCCCGCAACGGGCCCCCAAACCCAATCCCCGCCAGCCTTTCCACGGCAGCATCGCCGCCATGGAAAGGCCTCCTAAAACCCACATCCTAATATGGTGGACGGTGCCTGCTAGGCACCGCCACCATATTAGTGGCCCTGCTCCGCCCACCTGGTAATCGGTGCGATTGCCACCGGCGAAAAAGCGGCAGACGGACTTTGCGTCCGTCGCGATACCCACCGCCATCCTAATATGGCGGTGGGTAATTTTCAATTTGATGGCAGAACGATCGCCACCGCCGGGCCGGCGGTGGCGATCGTTCCGCCATCGTAATGAGCCCCTAAGTCCCAACCACAGGGGGTTGAGGTCACTCACAGCTGTTACAATTGTGCCCCCCCTCGTGACCCTCCTTATAGGGGCCCTAGATGCAAAAATATAATCAATAATTGACCTGTATTCCCCCCTAAAATAGGTAGGATTTGTATTATAGGCTGGGTCAACGGCGTCACAAGCTTTAATGAGATCAAACATGTTAACCACACTTAAAAGGTCCCTAGCTTTTGGATCCCCCTGCTGGGGAACACCCTTTACACAGGATTGCTGACTCATTAACCTGGGGCGTGTGGTCAAGTTTAATGTTTAAATCGCCACCAACCACAATGTGGAACCCTGAGTTCAAGTGACCTAGTTCAGGGTCGAGATCCAAAATAAAATTTGAACGGCTCTAGAGGATGCCCGAAAAAATGGATACAAATTTGGGAGAAATGGAACACATACAGAGGAAATATCTGTACCCCGCCACTTCTTCCCCCCTTCCCTCCCTGGACAGACCAGAGTAATTTGTAAATTGTAATAAACAAGTTGTGTACCGTATGAGTGACTAGAGAAGCTAAGACGTTGTAATGGTAAATAACAGTGTATTCCTGTTAAATAATCTTTGATATGTGTAAGACTGATAACTGTCATCAATAAAAAGAGTTACACAAAAACAAAAAAAATCAATCATTTTGCCCAAACAGTCCAGTTTGCTACTCAGTACTGTCCGCAGGAGCTTCACCACTATTTGTAGATTCACATCCCTTGGGGCCCAGGTGGAATCTAGAATTACTTGATTTCTGGGTATTACCTTTTTTATGTTTGGAGCTTGGAGGTTTGACTGGCTTAAGAAAAGATTGAGGGGCATATTCACAAGGAGCTATCGCCGAATTAACGGCACTTTATCGCAGCCAAAGTCGTGATAAATTTACCTCCCCATTCACAAGCCGGTGCTAACAGCCCACAGCACCAGTTTACCCGCGATAGCAGCCGCAAAAAACATCGCCACAGAGGACCCGCGCAACTATCGCTAATGAGATGCAGAGTAGGCGTTTCCGTGCCAGAAGCCGAGACAACATCACGCCTCAACATTCACAACGACCAGCCACATCGGCGATAAAAACACAAAACAGGCGATAAGGCGCGTTAGCACCAGGAAATTTACACCTGCTCTGACCTGGTGTAAAGTCGGACGGCAGCCAGCACCACAAAAGGGAGCACAGCCCAGGGCCACATCCGCAGGGCAACAGATGCCATGGAGCCACTCATCATGTGGCCCGGACACCCAAGGGGGCCACAACACCCACCGCCACCACCCCAGAACCCCAACCCACACCCGGAACATGCCCCCCCCGGACAACCACAGACGCAGCGCAGACAAAGACAGTGGAACCCCAGGAAACATACCAGCCGCACAGACCCAACATCCGACAATGTCACCATCCACTACAGGCTGAAAGGGACAACCATCCAACGCATCCTGACCATCATCGCCTAACAGGCCTACGGCACCAACACAGCGGACAACCAACATCCCACCCCACACAAAGCTGCTGGCTTGGCTGCACCTGTTGGCTCCTGGTACCCCCCAAACAACACCCGCCAGAGTCGGAGGAGTCACACAGCCAGCCACATCCAAGTCCCCCACACCTGTCCTGGACATCACCATCACCCTGGTACCCCAGTCCCCATACGTACAACACAATGCGCAGGATCCGCTGGAGACCAAGCAAGGACCATACGCCATAGCAGGATGCACGCACGTGTTGGGGGCAATACACAGCACACATGTACTACCTGTGCCCCCTGGTGACACAGCACACAATCACCTCAACAGGAAGCACATGTCTCACATCAATATGCAGGCAACAACAGAACACCGTGGAACCTCCAACAATGTCGCCTTCAAATACACAGCCAGTGTGCATGATACCTTCATCCTCCGACAGTCCATCATCAACCAGCATTCCCAGGATGCCAACAAGGGAAATGCACAGCCCCTTGGCAATATCCAAATGAACACCCCACACACCTCAACTCCACAACCATGCAACTCACAACTCTGGCAATGCACACGTCACAAAATCACATACAACAGGCACAACAACATGCCCACCCACCAAACACGACAGAACAACTTACAATGTTCACATGGGCAAGCCCTGAACATGAGCCAGCAACGGCATGGCACCACAGCCACATAATAGCCGAATGTGGGGAGAGGTGGCAACCAGGCATGTGTGAAGGATGCAGTAGAACCATTATTGGGAAAGTACACAATGCCAAGAGTGGCGGAGATGTGCTGGACACACCGCAGTATGCAGAACACACCCCTATCCATGGCGACATACACCGCTGGTGTATGGAGTGTAGTGGACAGTGGACGCCACCATGTCACCCCAGCCAGTGGGGGACCTCGCAGAAATGTTGCGTGTTACGCCCCCCCCAAGCTTCACTGGAGTGGGATGGCCCGGCGTACGCCACACCAGCGTAGGGGTGTGAATAAAAAGCACGTAGGCCTGGGCTTGGTCCTCTACCGGAAAGACCCATGTCTCTGCCAGGGCGGCGCCTCCCACCCCGCCACGAGGCCGACGCCGTCCTCGTGAGCGGAGTTGCCTGCGATGCTGTGCGCCTGCCGGACCCCGGCACGCTAGACCACGAACCCGTCAGGCCCACCCCTGCGCAGCCAGGCCACACTGATCACCTGCCGACACCGGCGTGTGTCAAGGAGGGCCCACCACGTGCCAGCGCAAGCTCCAAGCCCGAGTTCCGTGACCTGGCAGCCACCTCAGACCATCACGGCCTCCACGACACAGGCCCGCTTTATTCCCTTTTCGTTGACGTACTCCACTGCCGCCTTCGGCCTACTCTTCGGACCAGTAGGTCCCATATGTGAAACTGTGTCCTGAGTGGCAGTGACCCCAAATCCGGGCCAGCGGCCACAGCACCAGACCCCCCCCGATCAGTGAGGCATAGTTCCATATGGGCATCTTGCGACACGTGGTGCCACTAACCCTGTTCAACGCCAACCTGCTACACGTGGTGCCACTAATCCTGTCCACGACAGCCTGCTACACGTGGTGCCACTAACCCTGTCCAACGCCAGCCTGCTACACGTGGTGCCACTAACCCTGTCCAACGCAGGCCGGTGGGGCCATCCAACCTATGCCGGCGACACTAGGTGAATGGGCCGTGCTGACAGCTGCCTCAGGCCTACACCACGGTCAGGTAGGTCACACATTTGGAACTGAGTCTTGATTACACCATGGCAGTGAACATCATTTAAGGCACAGAACAATTCACTATACTCCCTTCGATGTGGTGCCAACAAGTCTGTGCATGGCATCACAACCACACGTGTCTGTGGGCCTACGCGGACCACTGCCCTCGGCCTACGCTGCGCACCAGTGGGATCACAGATTTGGAACTGAACATCGGTAATTCAAAAGGCAGAATACATAACATCGCACGCACGGAGAGGCGTAAGAGGATGACGCATTGCAATCCGGAGGGAACAGGATCATCGTTACGGAGGTGATTGAACACTACCGACAACTGCCACTGTGTCACTAACTCTGTGCCTCGCGAGCCAACGACACGTGGCTGTGGGCCACTGCTGACAGCTGCCTCCGGCCTACACTGCGGTCCAGTAGGTCACAGAGTCTTGATTTGGCAATGTTGGAGTTCACATCTGTGTACCGGCATCATCGCAGACTGCATCCCCTCTCAGCACCTGTGCCACTAAGTGTGTTCCCCGACATTCATGGACACTCACTGGTCGTACATTGGTGGCGGTTGAGTCTATGGACAAGGGGCTAGTTTTCATCCTCATGTAGCTGATACAGAATTGTTGGTGAAAACGAGGGTTGCGCTTTCCACTCCTCCATTTGCTGCTTCCAGATAACATCAGACCACCCGCATCATGCCCTGGAGGACACCTTCCACTGTCCCCCGCAACCCTCCGCAACATACACCTCAGACATTGATGGGGACCCGCTCAGGTCGCATGGCCCATCTGACTGCACCGCAAGTCACCGTCCCGTGGCTGGGTGCCTGTGCCGGCCGCAGTGCATCCGGGGCCACTAACTCTGTGCTGCTCAGGCCTGGGACCCCTTCTTCTGAGACATTGAATGGCCTCTGTAGCGATGGTCTTGGGGTCATCAAAGCCATGTGTCTGTGGCCATGCGCTGTCCGCATCCTCTGGCCTCAACTGCGGGCCACCAGGGCCCACACATAGCATCTAGTCTTGACCGGCCCGGACGTCGCATCACCGCAGGAGGCACATGCCACCACCGCAAGGACCACCTCCAACCGCCATCTGCCAGAGTCGAAACGTGGTCCTGACAGACCTACGGAGTTGCTCAGACCTGTCGTGGATGTCATCATCGGCCTGATACCCTGCTCAGCACTCCAGGTGCCAGTGACTCAGTGCACCGCAAGCCATTGTCCATTACTGATTGAGTTTTGTGCTGTTGTGAGGTTGCACAGCAATGTCACCTCATGCAGTGGGGTAGACCTGGGACTATGATGAGGAAGATGTGTCAAGTGTGCGGACGAGAGAAGGCACACACAATGGGCGGGCAGGAGTCAACAGCCCCAAGGCAGGAATGCAGACTGGTGGTGTTAGTCAAGCTACACACCCGGACCTATTACTGGGTATTGCGCTGTGGACTGCGGACGCAACTGTCACCTCAGGCAGTGTGGGAGACCTGGGACGTTGATGAGGAAGTTGATGCAGGTGTAACACACCCCACTGTATCTGCATCAGGACTAACCCGAAGGGACACAATCCTAGCAATTTCCTCACATGAGCGCGCTCTTCTCTAGTGCCCCTACCTCAGTGCACTGCAACTCACGGAGCCTCCTGACTGAATATTGGGTGACCTCTGTCCTTACTCCGGATCCCTCCATGTTGCTCTGCAGTTGACTCTGTTATGCTGGTGTTTTCTGTTTCCATTACACTGGTGTCCACTGTTCAGGTTGTTGCCAGCACCAAGCACTCCGTGCGGGCTGGCTTATACTCACCCCACACACATCCAGCACAGGCGTCACTGTACATGTGGCCCTGCCAATAAAGGGGCCGGGCGCACGTGCCCGTAGCCAGTTCAACATGATATGTGCATGTGTCCCTGTGGTCTTGTTGTATGCATGGGGGCCCTGGGCCCTACGACATTACATTGTGCTGTGTACAGCGGACGCAGACATGTCAACGCAGGCAGCGGGCTAGAACCTGGACATGTAGCTTTGTCGTCACCCACTCAATTCGTAAGGGGAGTGGGGCCTGTGCCGTTGTACGCAGAGCCAACGTGGGTGTGTGACTGATATGAGCGTGCCCCTGGGCGTGGTTCTGTACTGGGTATGTGCATCTGCATGTGTCTCTATGACAGTGTGGGTCTCCTTTGTGGGTTGTAGGTGGTCCCTGAAGGGTACTGGACGCCCACGTATGTGTTCTAGTTTGCATTCCATGGGTTGGGCAACACCCGCACCTGTTGGGCCACCTCCTTTTGGCGTTCTAACACCTGGCATTGGGGTGCCATGTGTGGGTCGGTGAAGTATTGGAAGCCAGCCGTGATTGCGGGTGCTTCATGCTGTGTGGTCTGTTGCAGGGGCTGGGTTCTCCTCTGAGTAGCTTGTCTGCCCTGGTCCTGGTGGTGGGTTGTGTGGGATGTCCATGGGCTGTTGTAGGGAGTCGGTGTCGAAGGTGTGGTGTTTGTCTCGGGCATCACTGATGGGTTGTCTGTTCTGACCTGCTGGAGTTGTTGTTTGTCCCTCTGCATTGTGAAGGGGAGGTGCATGTTGGCATTGTGTTGGCGCCTTGCTCTTATCGACATGCAGACTGTGTGACAATGTACATTGAGACTGTTTGGGCGGTGGTGGCTATTTGAGTTGGGACAGTGGACATTTGGCCTACATGGCTGATGTGGGGTTGTAGCCGTAGATATGCATCTCACAGTTCCCTGCTCTGTCCAATGTGATTGTTCTGTTTCTGCGCCTGGGCGGACCCAGTTGTGTCCCCTGTTCTGCAGTGTGGGTGTTGCACTTTGTGCCACATTGTCATGGTATGTGCTGTGATTGCTATGTGTGTGTGTGCTGCAGTGTGCCACGGGGATGGGGGACATGTCCCTGGGTAATTGTGGGTGTGCAGTGTGCTACACCTCGTTGTGCATGTGTGCCATTGTGCCCATCTCCCCCCGTCCCCCCAGTCCCTGTTCGTTACACTCCCTGTTGATGTTGTGTCAGGTCCTCTCGAGCTGTGTCCGTACTCCCTACTCCTTGCACCGTCTACACACTGATGACTGTGGCCTGGGTTTCCTCCAGCTCCTCCTGTGGCGCAGGACTGCCACCTTCCTGTTGGCATTGGGTTTTTACCTGGTTTAGGTTGTCACGTCCTGCTGGCGCCTCTTGGCCTCCTGGGCACTCCGACTGCATTTCAGGTGGTCTGCTTGTGAGTCAGTTGCTAGTAGTGTTCTGTCACCTCCTTGACGCTGGTCTTGTTTTCCTGGGGTCTGCACCCCGTCTTCCTCTCCCTTTTCTCCTTGGCCTTCCCCGACCCAGTTGTTCCTTGCTGGTGGTCTGTGGGGGTTGTGGGGTTCGCGTTGACCTCTGCGCTGGGTCAGGGTGCATCCATGTTGCTACGTGCTTTGGCTTGTTTCTGGTGTGTTGTTTCTGTAGGTTTTATGGTGCATTTTCCCGCCAGACGCGTGGGATTTGCAGGCCTGTGGCTGGTTTTCGCTACTTTTTGTACCGCGATTGGCCTCATCGCATGATTTTTCGCGTTTCGCATTTTTGCGGCGTGGCGTTGATTTTCACGCTGACATTTGTCGCATTATCTGGTGTCTATCACATGCTACCGCCTTGTTGTGAATTCCACGTTGACACAGGGTTATTTTCCCGCGATGGGCTGCGATATTAAAAGTTGTGTTACGCTACTCTTGCGGTAGTTATCACACGTTCTTGTGAATATACCCCTGAGTTGGGGGGGAGGGGTGGGGGCACTTAATGTAGACAAAACACCAGGCGGCTGAGCCTGTGCTCGTGGTTGAGGCCCAGTATTAATGACCACCGAGGCAGCTTCTTCTGGCTGGCTTATAGGTACAGGAAGAGAGTCAGGTATAGCATCCGGTTCATCACTAATGCAAGTGGGAGCAAGAGAAAGACTTTTTTCTACATTCAAGATTTCTTTATTGATTTCTCCCACTACCTTTTCGATGTATCCGTCGAGCGTGCTGGCCTTTCTTTTGGTTGGTGAGCCCCCGTTCTGGATTCTAAGTTCCTTTTAGACATCCTTCCAGTATAAGGTTGCATGCTACGTAAAAAAAAAAGAGTGCTTGCTGGCAGACCCTACTCACGGGACAAAAGCAACCTGGGGGATGGCTCCCACTGACTCGACAAACAACCGCTGGGCAAAAAGTAGCTATGGAGAGGCAATATAGAAAGGGAGAATTTGCTTACCCCTCAAGGCCAATGTTAGGGGGCTGGCCCAGCCTCATCCGGCCATGGACGGGCGCAGACAGGCCTGCCCTAGGCCCGGGCTTATCTAATCCTTTCTCTCTGCTCTATCTTTTATTTTCTGTTGATCACATAAGGTGAGGCGACAGTTGTGCTGTTAAGTCAGACTTAAAAAGAATGATGAATTGAAAGAAAGAAATATTTTCAAAGTAAAGTACTGGCCCACCAATCCTTGCACTGAAGTGCAGTTCATTTTAGGCAGTTGTACACATGTGAGTAGACAGAATGCTGTCAGTCACACTGCAAAACAGCCAATGGCCGAAGTAGGATAATACATTTCCCCCTGCTGTATGTGGTGGGCAGAATATGAATTACAGGTGAACAAACCAATGGATGAAGATGGTTGACTGAAAGCCCCTCTGTGTATGTATATATGTATTCTTTATTTATTCATTTTTTGTTTAACTGAGGCTGTTGAGCCACATCAAAATTACTCTCATTCCCTTTTCAGCTAACCTATGTTGTTCATCATCAATGACTAGATACCAAACAGATCTGCATTGAGAAAAACTCATGTTATGTCAACACTTGCTTTTGAAATATGGAGACATTTTTGAAGAAATGCAGAAAGGTTTTCATTTTAGGATGATCATGCGTTTTACATAACCTGAACATTACAAGTTAACATGGCAGACAAACCCTTTCTGACTACTCATAATGTGAAAGTTCTAACTGGTACTTTGGATTTTACAGGCTTTGAGTTGGCAATGACCTTTCTTTGGAAGGTTGACTTGTGGTCTATATGTTTCCAGTAGGTTGAGCGCGTGTGTACGCGCAGACTGCTTCCAAGAAGCGCCTAGAATCTTTTCTCGAGGGCAAAGGCCACTCCAGAAACCAGGAAAGGCCTTTGTTAAATGCATTTCTTTTGTAAGGGCACATATGTGGCAGTTGTAATGTCCCTTGGTGGATGGCACGCATGTCACAGAAGGTAAAGGAATCCAGCTGGGAAGGGCCCCAACATGTAATGCCCTGTGCTCGGAATCAGCGTGCAGGTGACAACATGCAAGGGCGGGAGGGGGGGGCTTTGGAGAGATGGAGAGGGCGGCTCTCACAGCTTCAATCACATTTAACCCCTTCGGTGCTCATGACGGAATGGTTCCGTCATGAGAACAGGAGCACTAAATCCCTCTGCTGCAGACAGCAGAGGGATTTCCCTTTTTTTTTTATTGGCCTCGGGAGGATGGGGAAGAGCTTCCCCAACCTCCTGAGGCCAATTTGCATTTTCATTCCAATGCCGATCGTTCGCATGGCGCGATGAGGTCATTGCAATGAAAATGAAACTTAGTCACCCCAGGAGGGCGATCCCCAAGCAGGGATCCACCCACTAGCACCAGGGAGGGGGGGGTAGCCCCTTGGGCAAGGGCCTTTGCTCCCCCCATATTTGTTTGGGCACAACAGTCGGGGGGGCAGAAAGTCCACTAGAAACCAGGGATTTTTTTTTTATTGACGTTGGGTGGGGGCTGCCCAAAAGGGCATGGCAATGCCCCCACCCCCCCCCCAAAAATGTCAGTCCTTCTCCCCCCAGAGAAATGTCAGTCTTTCTGCCCCCCAGGGGGTAGATGGGGCAGTAGCCCCAATCTGACCCCGGGGGCAGAAAGCCCACTAGAAACCAGGGATTTTTTTATTGATGTTGGGGTGGGGGCTGCCCAAAATGGGCATGACAATGCCCCCACCCCCAGTGAAATTCCAGTCTTTCTGCCCCCGGGTGCAGAAAGCCCATTAGAAATCAGGCATTTTTTTATTGATGTAGGGGTGGGGGCTGCCCAAGATGGGCAGGTCAATGCCCCCACCCCCCCAAAAAAATGCAACAGTCTTTCTGCTCCCCCCAGGGGCAGATGGGGGCAATAGCCCCTGATCTGCCCCCGGGGGGGGCAGAAAGCCCACTAGGCACCAGGGATTTTTTTTTTTTTATAATGTAGGGGTGGGGGTGCCCAGAATGGGCATGATAATGCCCCCACCCCAAAAACAATTACCAGTCTTTTTGCCCCTCCCCGGGGGCATATTGGGGCAATAGCCCCTTATCTGCCCCCGGGGGGGGCTGAAATCCCTCTAGGCCTCAGGATTTTTTTTTTTATTCTGGGTTGAGGTCAGCCCAGAATGGGCATGCCAATGCCCACACCTCCCCAAAAAAAGCCACAGTCTTTCTGCCCCCCCGAGGGGCGGATGGGGGCAGTGGCCCCTGATCTGCCCCCGGGGGGGCAGAAAGCCCACTAGGCGCCAGCGATTACGCTGGCTTTTTTTATGCGCGGGGGTGGGGGCTGCCCAGAATGGCCATACCAATGCCCAAACCCCCCAAAAACATAGCCACAGTCTTTCTGCCCCCCTCGGGGGCATATCGGGGCAGCCCCCCCCCAATTCCCCCCAGGGCGGCAGAAAGCCCACTAGGCACAGACTTGTTTTTAGCAATGTGCCTACCTGTGGATTTTGGGCCCTAGCGCAGCCGGCACATAGGGAAACCTAGTAAACATGTACATTTTTTTAAACTAGACACCAAGGGGAATCCAGGATGGGGTGACTTGTGTGCCTCTCACCAGGTTCTGTTACCCAAACTTAGTTTTAAAAAAACAAATTTTCCTCACATTTCTGTGGTGGCAAGTTCTGGAATCTGCGTGGATCCACAAAATTCCACCCACCCCGCATTCCCCAAAGTCTTCCAAGAAAAATGGTACCTCACTTGTGTGGGTGGTACCCGCGACAGGCAAGGGCCCAAAACCTATTGAGGCGACTTCAAAATTACCTATCACAAAACAACCTGGTTTTGCAAGGGGGGGGGGGTCCCATGAGTTTTTGGCCCCGGGCTCGGCGGCCATCTAGGGAAACCTACCAAACCCACACATTTTTGAAAACTAGACACCCTGGGGAGTCCAGCAAGGTATGGCTTGCGTGGGTCCCCCAACATTTCCCTACGGAGAATCCCCTGCAAACCTCAAATTTAGCTGAAAAAAATTTCTGTGTGGGAAAGTTCTGGAATCTGCGTGGATCCACAAATTTCCTTCTACACAGCATTCCCCCAGGTCTCCCGATAAAAATGGTACCTCACTCGGGTGGGTGGGTCAAGTACCCGCGACAGGCAAGGGCCCAAAACCTATTGAGGCGACATCAAAATTACCTATCACAAAACAACCTGGTTTTGCAAGGGGGGTCCCATGAGTTTTTGGCCCCGGGCTCGGCGGCCACCTAGGGAAACCTATCAAACCCACACATTTCTGAAAACTAGACACCCGGGGGAGTCCAGCAAGGTATGGCTTGCGTGGGTCCCCCAACATTTCCCTACCCAGAATCCCCTCCAAACCTCAAATTTTGTTGAAAAAAATCAATTTCTTCTCACATTTCTGTGTGGGAAAGTTGTAGGATCACCGGGCTGACACAAATTTCCTACCACCCAGCGTTCCCCCAGGTCTCCCGATAAAAATGGTTCCTCACTTATGTGGGTAGGCATAGTGGCTGCAACAGGAAATGGCCCAAATCGTACTTTGGAGACTTCAAAATTACCTATAACAAAACTACCTGGTTTTGGGGGGGGCACCTGGGGTTTTGGTCCCGGGCTCGCCGCCATCTAGGGAAACCTACCAAACCCACACATTTCTGAAAACTAGACACCCTGGGGAGTCCAATGAGGTATGGCTTGCGTGGATCCCGGAACGTTTCCCTACCCATAATCCCCTGCAAACCTCAAATTTAGCTGAAAAAAACAAATTTTTCACATATTTTTCTGTGGAATCACCATGGCGGCACAAATGTCCTATCCCACAGCGTTCTCCTTAGTGTCCCAAGTAAAATGATACCTCACTTGTGTGGGTGTCCAATGCAGAATTGGCTAAAATGTATTTTTTTTTAAATGTAGCGCTTAGAATTCTCTGTGCTATACCCTTATTCCCTATGTTTTGGGCTCTTCCCAGTCACAGGCCCTTGCCACACCCACACAAGTGAGGTATCATTTTACTCGGGAGACTGAGGGGAACGCTGTGGGGTAGGACATTTGTGCCGGTACGGTGATTCCACCCACAAATATGTGGAAAATGTGTTTTTTTCAGCTAAATTTGAGGTTTGCAGGGCATTCTGGGTAGGAAAACGTTGGGGGATCCACGCAAGCCATACCTTGCTGGACTCCCCCGGGTGTCTAGTTTTCAGAAATGTATGGGTTTGGTAGTTTTCCAAGATGGCCGCCGAGCCCGGTGCCAAAAACCCAGGTGACCCCCCTTGCAAAACCAGTTTGTTTTGTGATAGGTAATTTTGATGTCTCCTCAATACGTTTTGGGCCCTTGCCTGTCGCGGGTACTTGACCCACCCACACGAGTGAAGTATCATTTTTATCGGGAGACCTGAGGGAACGCTGGGTGGTAGGAAATTTGTGGATCCACGTAGATTCCAGAACCTTCCCACACAGAAATTTTAGAAAAAAGCGATTTTATCAGCTAAATTTGAGGTTTGCAGGGCATTGTGGGTAGGAAAACGTTGGGGGATCCACGCAAGCCATACCTTGCTGGACTCCCCCTGGGTATCTACTTTTCAGAAATGTGTGGGTTTGGTAGTTTCCGAGGATGGCCGCGGAGCCCGGGGCCAAAAACAAATGAGACCCCCCTTGCAAAACCAGGTTGGTTTGCGATAGGTAATTTTGATGTCGCCTCAATAGGTTTTGGGCCCTTGCCTGTCGTGGGTACTTGACCCACCCACGCAAGTGAGCTACCATTTTTCTCGGAAGACTTTTGGGAACGCGGGGTGGTAGGAAATTTGTGGATCCACGTAGATTCCAGAACTTTCCACCACAGAAATGTGAGGAAAATTTGTTTTTTTTGACAAATTTTGAGGTTTGCAAGGGATTCTGGGTAACAGAACCTGGTGAGATCCAGACAAGTCACCCCTTCCTGGATTCCCCTGGGTGTCTAGTTTTCAAAAATGTATAGGTTTGCTAGGTTTCCCTAGGTGCCGGCAGAGCTAGGGTTCAAAATCTACAGCTAGGCACTTTGCAAAATGGTGTCGGTTTTCACTGTAAAATGTGGTGTGTCCACGTTGCGTTTTGGGCCGTTTCCTGTCGCGGGCACTAGGCCTACCCACACAAGTGAGGTACCATTTTTCTCGGAAGACTTTGGGGAATGTGGGGTGGGTGGAATTTTGTGGATCCACGCAGATTCCAGAACTTTCCACCACAGAAATGTGAGGAAAATGTGTTTTTTTGGACAACTTTTGAGGTTTGCAAGGGATTCTGGGTAACAGAACCTGGTGAGAGCCAGTCAAGTCACCCCATCCTGGATTCCCCTGGGTGTCTGGTTTTCAAACATGTATAGGTTTGCTTGGTTTCCCTAGGTGCTGGCAGAGCTAGGGTTCAAAATCTACAGCTAGGCACTTTGCAAAAAAAGAGTCAGTTTTCACTGTGAAAATGTGGTGTGTCCACGTTGCGTTTTGGGCCGTTTCCTGTAGCGGGCACTAGGCCTACCCACACAAGTGAGGTACCATTTTTCTCAGAAGACTTTGGGGAACACGGGGTGGGTGGAATTTTATGGATCCACGCAGATTCAAGAACTTTCCACCACAGAAATGTGAGGAAAATGTGTATTTTTGGACAGATTTTTAGGTTTGTAAGGGATTCTGGGTAACAGAACATGGTGAGAGCCAGTCAAGTTACCCCATCCTGGATTCCCCTGGGTGTCTAGTTTTCAAAGCTGTATAGGTTTTCTAGGTTTCCCTAGGTGCCGGCAGAGCTAGGGTTCAAAATCTACAGCTAGGCACTTTGCAAAAAAAGGGTCCGTTTTCACTGTGAAAATGTGGTGTGTCCACGTTGAGTTTTGGGCCGTTTCCTGTCGCGGGCACTAGGCCTACCCACACAAGTGAGGGACCATTTTTCTCAGAAGACTTTGGGGAACGCGGGATGGGTGGAATTTTGTGGATCCACGCAGATCCCAGAACTTTCCACCACAGAAATGTGAGGAAAATGTGTTTTTTTAAATACATTTTTAGGTCTGCAAGGGATTCTGGGTAACAGAACCTGGTGAGAGCCAGTCAAGTCACCCCATCCTGGATTCCCCTGGGTGTCTAGTTTTCAAAAATGTATAGGTTTGCTAGGTTTCCCTAGGTGCCGGCAGAGCTAGGGTTCAAAATCTACAGCTAGGCACTTTACAAAAAAAGGGTCAGTTGTCACTGTAAAAATAAAGTGTGTCCACGTTGCGTTTTGAGCCGTTTCCTGTCGCGGGCACTAGGCCTACCCACACAAGTGAGGTACCATTTTTATCGGGAGACTTAGTGTAACACAGAATTGTAGAGAAACTGTTATTACCTATTGACTTTCGATGCATTTCTGCCTTCCAAATGAAAGACAATGTGTAAAAAAGAAGTCATTTTGAAAAATGACCTATAATTCTCATGCTAGTATGGGTACTAACAATTTCGGAAATGCGCAAATATCTACTGTTTCTAAACTCTATCTTTTGCTACAATTTCAGAAATACATAGGTGTCTTTCATACCGATTTTTCCATGTACATATTTTCCCAAATTAATTGCTATATACCTGGTCCATAATAAAAAACCATTGCAAGACGCTGCTCAGTTATTGGCTCTGGGTTCGTCGGGTTCTTGGTGAACCTACAAGACCTATATATCCCCACAACCAGAAGGGTCCAGCAGATGTAATGGTATATTGCTTTTAAACAGGTGTCATAATTAGAAGAAGTTACAGGTGAAAACGTTGACACAAATGGCTGTTTTTTTCAACTAATTTACAATTTTTCCTATATTCAACGGTTAGTTTCTATAAAGAAACCTTGAAGGATCTACACAAATGACCCCTTGCTGAATTCAGAATTTTGTCTACTTTTCTAAAATGTATAGCTTTCCAGGATCCATTATTGCTTTCATACCCATTTCTACCACTAACTGGAAAGAGGTTGAAAGCACAAAAAATAGCAAAAATAGGGTAGGTCCCAGAAAAATGCCAAAACTGTGTAAAACATTTTGGTTTTCTGACAAAAGTCTGCTTGTCCCTGAAAGCTGGGAAGATGGTGATTTCAGCACCACAGCCCCTTTTTTGATACCATTTGCAGGGGAAAAACCAGACGCTTTCATCTGTAGCCCTTTTTTCCCATTTTTCAAAAAAATGTAGCTGTATTTTGGCTAATTTCTGGGTCCCCTCCAGGGAAATCCACAAACCCTGGGTACCTTTAGAATCCCCATGATGTTGGAAAAAAAGGACGCAAATTTGGCGTGGATACCTTATGTCGTCAAAATGTTACAGGGGCCTAAGCGCGAACTACCCCAAATAGCCAAAAAGAGGCTTAGCACAGGGGGGGAAAAGGCCTAGCAGCGAAGGGGTTAACCTGCGGCTTTTTTTCAGGGCCGGACTGGCTGTAGCGGGCACCTGGCGTTTAGGCGGTGGGCCAGAAGGGTGGGGGCCAGTTTCGGACCGGTGGGGGCCGGTTTTGCAGAATCAGCCCCCCCATAACAAAAGCGCAGCAGCACTGTTTCCCACCAGCATCCTCCCCCCACCCCTCCTCAGGCCGGTCCGACATAACTGCCAGGACTGGTTTGCGTTCCAAGTCAGGCGCCACATTTTTTCCTTAAGTCTGCCTACTCTCACCCACCCCCTGCTTGGAATGTGGTGTGGGATGGTAAACTTCTAGTGACAGGGGACAAAACATGGAGAAATGAAACGGTGGATATTTGATATAGCGCCTAACGCTGACCTCCAAGCGCTGTTCTTCAAGTAAACACTGAACCTAACAATGCCTTCTCCTACTGCATAAAGCGCCTCAATTACAGAATGCCCTCGGGCAGGGGCAAGGTATGGGATCAGATTAAAGGTGCACTGGCAAATAAATTAACAAATAAAGCCGAGACAAATCAATGGTCTCACTTCCTCTTAAGAGTTTGTGCAGGCACCGAGCCTTAAAAATAATTGTCATATAGATCATGTAACAAATATCACATAGACACATGCTAAAACCATTTCAAAATTCAAAAAGTATATTTCTTTAACCCTCTGGAACATCTCACTTTAATACATCAGATTTCATACATCACTGCACTGAGAGACATTTATTAAAAGCCATTGTTTTTTTAAAACAAACTTAGACACATTCAGTCCTCGTGCTCTGATAACAAATCAAGGGGTAAGTCAGTTAGGTTTTGCACCCCATATGTATTCTAGATTCTTATTAAACATGGAGGTTACATCATAGTCTATTAAATCAAACACAAGAGTATTGTGCACAGCGCACATCTTGAACTCATGAATTTGAAGGTGCTCTCATTTATGACAATGAACAACAACCATTGGCAAAGTCAAACAGTCTCACCTATACAAGCTACTGGCTCAAAAGTGCAGCTGCTGTGCTGTATGGCTGAAAGTTTTATTTAAAAAAACACTATGACCCAGCCATCGCTGGCTGTGTCATAGCACCTTTTTTTTTTATAATTGCTGATGGGAGGGTGTGAGGCACGGTGGAGGGAGGTAGGGCATGCAATGTAGATGATGCAGACACCCATTGCCATAGGTTTCTGTGCAGGCAACACAGAAAATAAGAATCAGCAGTGATTATTCTCACAGAGAGTAGGATTTGAACAAGGTCAAACAGTTGGATAAAGTAAATGAACTGAGGCTGAAAAAGAGTACTGTTTGCTCCCCAGGGTAATATTCAATTTGTGTTAGGTTCAGTATTCATCATACACTTACTCTAAGGAGGCGCAAGGTTTTGCGCTGCCCCAGGTTCCCGAGATATTGTAATTCTGGGGCAGCGCCAAAGTCCATGGTGTTGTGTGGGAACACCCACAGCAACACCCATGGAACGCCTCCTAGATGCAGAGTAAGGCAAGGCAGCGACTTGCGCTGCGTTGCCTTACTCCATATCTACAAGGCCATGAAAAGCCACGCAGTGCGTCATTGGAACGTCAAATGGTGGCTGGATTCGGTGCCCCCTCCACCTGCCACTGTTGAGGTTGTTAAAAATCTGGGAGTGTAATTTGATGCTTCCCTGTCTTTCCGCCCACAGGCTCTCGCAGTTGCAGGGCTGTGTTTTAATTTATTAAAATCATTGAGGAACTTTGTTTACTATCTCGCTCTAGCGGCAAAGAAGGATGGTAGCTTGCGCACTGATAACCTCCAGATTGGACTAGTGCAACAGTCTGTATGCTGGGTCCTCCAAACAGACTGTCCAGAAACTCCAAGTTGTATAGCATGCGGCTGCCAGGTTGGTATTAAAACTTCCTAGACGATCATCTGCCTCAGCAGCTCTGAGGGCCTTACACTGGCTGCCAGTGCAGAAGAGGGTGCTTTTTAGGTCGAGCATTCGAGACCTCTTGTATATACTTTAGTATATACTTATATGTGTATGTACTTTGTGGGCTCTGGAGATCAGCCCTAGGACTTGTCTGCTTCCGCTTAGGGACTTTTTTTTCTGTTCAACTGCCTGTATTTAACTGTCTTGATAGAAATCGACCAGCAGAGGTCAGTAAAATACCAGAATTGATTTCTGCTGAGAGACTTTCTTTTTTTAATTTTTCTGGCAATTGCTTCTATTTAACTTTCTTGATAGAACACGATCAGCAGAGGTCAGTTTAATACCAGAATCACTTTAGCATTCTCTAGATTCCAGTCCATAGAAATTGTCTTCCATGAGCACCCATAGACAATAATATTTTTTTCAAAACTTCTATTTTCAGTGATATGACCACCGAAGGCCCTGATTTTATATTAAAAACAGAGATTTGAACTATACGATTTCCCACTGAAAGGCAATATTTCTCTCCATGTGTCCCCATACCAGGCGTGTCACACAGTTTGGTGCTAACTTTCCCTCCATGTTAAAGAACAGTAGATGTTTAGGATCCAGGCTAACGTGCTGCATAGCTAAATACATATAAGGTCCCAAAGGCGCGACCGATTGCATTGCAAATGCTTGTTAAAATTCTTTTAGTAACCTTCAGAGCCTATAGATCCACAGGGCCGAGATATTTATCGGCCTGATGTATTCATTACACCCCTAATAGGCCCCTGAGATCCTCCCATGGAAACTTCCTCAAGCCTGTTTCCCTCAGACTCAGAACCCGAGGTGGCAAATCCTTCTCGGCTCTGGGCACTAAGGCTTGGAATCCACTTCCCAGTGTTTTTTAACATTCATCGATGCTGAAGCAACTTTTAGACAGCAGTTGAAAACCTGGCTTTTTCAGTCCCTGATTCTCTCTGAACCTTTGATCTACATCCTTCCTTCAGCTTAGTTTCGCATGAGTGAGTTGCTTTTTTCGGCATAGCGCCAGGATGCTCCTTTAGGAGTGGTAGTGCACTTTATAGGAATGCAATTCAATTCAATATTTTTATTTTGAACATATGTTTTAAGTAACTGGATGTGATAAAGGCATTGAGCCCACGTGGAATCCCAGGGTTGAAATGGACAACTTATTGTTCTGTGGGAAAGCAACGTGACCTGCTTGTAGTGTTACATATGAAAAATAGAAAGCATGGAAAATTGTCCTGTATTTTTGCTTTTTTTATCGTTTTACATCTGGGTAATGGTTCCATAAAAGAATTTTATGTAACATAACAGTCTAATTACCGCGCACTGCAAAAAAAGGCCTCCTTACCTCAGATCAATATTGTGAATATTCCCCACAACACCACTCTGCCAGTCTTGGCACATATTCTCAAGCAGACTTCAGTCTCACGTTTCCAGGACATTCCAAACACCCAACAAATTCTGTCCCAAATACAGTCTTGTTCTAGACCACACCTCGGCCTGAGACAGCCCTGCTTTGCTTTTCGGATGGCACGCTTAACACCATTGATGCGGTATCTGCAACCTTGCTGGTCTTAGGTGCTTTCTGCCGCTGATTCTACTGTGACGACTGACCACTGAGGCAAGGGCCTCGAAGGAAACTCACACTCAAATCTAAGCTTGGTTTTGTGCCAATCGTTCCACTTGTAGATTTTTAGAGATAATGTTATTTAATATTCAGACATGGATGACAACTAACTTTACTTAACAGATCAAAACATGTCATTATCCTTGGGGCCAAAGGCAAAATTAGTCAATTTCCCCACACACACAAATGTTTCAGCCTCAAACTTGAAGTAGCATAGATAGTTAAAACTCTGGGTGTGATACTTGACTCGACACCACATTAACTTTTCTCTTTTCTAGAATTGTTTCAGAAAAATTCCCACCAAAGGAAGGATGACAGTGCAGAAACACTTAGGGAATGTGTGTGAAACAATTATGAGAATAATCGATTGGAAAGACATTTGACAGTTTAATGAAACTTCTTTAATTTAAAACAATGTATTTGAAAAATGGAACTGACTTCCTAACTGTGTGCATGTGCATTTCTGCCAGGAAAGATTTTTAGAGTCTATTATACACATGAGAGAATTGCTTCAACGAGTAGTGAGAGCATTGAAAATTGAGCCACCAAAGATTGCTTTAAAAGGTGTGTGAGATTCACACATTTTTTAACTGCATTAACCCTTTTAATTTGTACCTTGTTTACTGCTATTCCCTTAATTACAGGTTCCCAAAAATCCAAACCCAAAGATTGCAAAGGGTCTGAACATGACCATGGATGCTGTATTAGCTATAAAAAAAAAAGAGGCAATGGGTCTGGTTCAGTGCAGAGGTTTAATGCGCCTGGAGTGTCTATGGAGGAAGGTGGAAAGGGGACAAGAGAGAAAGGGACAGTAAAAAGGGGAAAGAGCAAGCACAGGCCTGAGAAGAAGGGCATTGAAAAAGTAACAAGAGCAAGCATTGACAGAAACCCAGAAATGGGAAGGAAAGAAGATTCAACTCAAGCTGCAGGGGAAAAACAAGCTAGAATGGGGGACAGGAAATTAGAGACAACGAAATATGACACAAAGAAGAAATAAACATGGAAACCATTCAAGGACTGAAAGAAGAAAGGTGATAGAGAATGAAGACAAAATGGGTAGAGTACGCCAAGCAGAACAGAAACAAACAGTGTAATAGGAAAGAATGAATCAGCAAAACAAATTAAGGCAAAATGTGATGGTGGATGAAACTAGAGACAAATGAAAGGGATCCAAATGTAAAGAAATCACCGAAAAAACAAATAAGTTTTTTATTGTAAACTCCTACAGGTCCCTGGTTCCAATCTTTGTGAGATGCTTCAGTTGGACATCATTCTGACTATAGATCCATGTGCAGCGTGGAGATCACAGGTTCAGATCCTACTCACAAAATTCAATGAGGAAACACTCATACTGCACAGAACATGTGGGCATCCCAGAAGGTGCAGATTATAATCCAAGTGAAAAAGAGTACTGGATACAACACCTATTGCAGAGATTTCCATGTAACAAACAGGTCACAGGTTCCTATCATAATGAGATGGATCAGGTTGTTCATGCACCTACTTCATAGATTTGCATGTGACAACTAGGTCACTGGTTCCAAATTCTAATTAGATACATTACTACCAGCAGTTAATTTACAATAACAAGTAATTAACTAGCACTGGCAAATCAAGTAGGTCTGGTGTTGGCTGCCAGTTTTTAGCCTTGGTCAATGCTTTCTTTCATTTTGTCATGGGTTTTTCAAAACTTTATTGTTGGGGAAGCCGCTGGGCACTCATCAAACTAAAAAAAGGCATGGCTGAAAGCAAAATTATTTTTGGTCTAAAAAGCATACATTACCATAGTAGTCCCGGGCACTTAAAGGAGCTTAGCCAATGGCTGAAGTAGGCTGACTCCATGCTGTATGCTCTAATGTGGGGAAGAAAAAGATGAATAGCACAATAACAGACCAATGGAAGAAGAGGCCAGCTGAAAGCCCCTATAAGTAGCTATATTATGCATACACTTTCAGTAAAATCAAAATGTCTTGGTTAAAAGCAGACCTAAAAATGGCAATGATCCCACTTTTTGCAGACATGTTTAATGCTAACAATCTCAACTTTAGAAATTAAATAAAAATGGTTAACTACCAGTTAGGCGTGTAGTTTGACCTAATAGTGTATATCCAGTGCCTGGTAAGGGAGAAGCCAGCATACTACTGGAAATTTTCACAGAGGTCGTTTTTCTGATAAAACTATATAGTGCGCAAACAACACTGTGGAAACCAGGTTACAGTGAATATTTATTATTTGCACATCACTAAATAAAGTGTCTTGATTTGTTTTGATCCTATTAAAAATCATTGTTTCCATCGCACTTCAGAATTACAAAAATGTGCTTTATTTATGCTTTCTTAACTGCTTATATATTTTGAAATATTTGTACAGTGCATTTGCATCTATTTATAAGTTGTTGTGTTAAAAAAAATGACATGTTACAGTCTCATTTACACAAGCAAGATTGGCACATAGCTAGGGTGACCAGACATTCGGGATTTCCCCACACCATCCCAGTTTTTGTTGGACAGTCTTTGGTGTCCCGACACTTTTCATAATTTTAAATACATGTCCAGATTTTTGAGACAAAGGCCAGGTAATTCAGCAAAGTAGAATTTAAAAATATGCTTTCCTTTCACAGGGCTTCTTAAATATATAAGCAGTTAAGAAAGCATAAATAAAGCACATTTTTGTAATTCTGAAGTGCGATGGAAACAATGATTTTTAATAGGATCAAAACAAATCAAGACACTTTACTTAGTGATGTGCAAATAATAAATATTCACTGAAACCTGATTTTCACAATGTTGTTTGCGTGCTATATAGTTTTATCAGAAAACATACGGGGCGTATTTACAAGACCATTGCGCCGCCAGTACGTCACTTTTTCCCATTTTAAAAGTGACACACCAGCGGCGCAAGGAGCTTGTAAATAAACCCCTACGTGTCTGTGAAAATTTTGCGGTCATTTCAATGGAAAATGTGCTGCCTATAAACAATGGTGCACTACCACACTATGCTTTAGATATATATTTGCGACAGTGTGCTCCAAAATGCACCACTGGCTACACACCACTCCCTGCTGAATGTTCACTGCTCACTGGTGACACTTGTTCTTTGTGTACAGCTTGGATTTTTCACAATTCCTGGGTCTTTCGTGATGTAACACTGATGGCAGCACCCCCGCTCTGAAAACGGCTCTAGCACCACTGCCTATATGGATAGTGGGGCACACCTCGGGCAGTGATGGAGAGGGCGCGGTTTCACAGCGCCCCCTAAGGCGGGGCATCTTTCCCTATTTCCGCTCGCGCGCTGGAGAGCTCCGACAACAGGCGAGGCCGTATCTAGTTCCAATTAATCTCGGCGACCTGTCGGCTGAATATAATGAAATCTCTTCACCGCCTCCGCCCAAGGCTAAGCACGCCACAGCCGGGAGAAAGAGACACGGAGGGCATTGTTCAACAGTGAAAGCAGCCTGAAGGGCACTGACGGGGGGAGGGCACACGCCAGAGAGGGGGGCACCTGGCCTGTGAGGCAACCAGTTCACTAACTCCACAGTCTACCGAAGTGCGAAACCGCGCGCTATTTGCAAGAGAGAAGAGAAATCTCTGAACAAGAGCCAGAGAGAGTGGCGTGGGAGGGGAGGGGAGATAAGGTGGGGAGGTGGGAACAAGACTACAGAAGAGGAACAAGAGGAGAGAACAATGGCAAACACGAGCAGGAAGGGAAAGGAAAGAAGAGGAAGAATTAGAAACCAGGGTAGAGAAAAGGAGTAAGAGGAGAGAAGAGAGGAAAGGGGAGAGAAGAAGCACTTAAGTAGAAAAAAGAGGAAATAGGAGTGAGAAAAAAAAAACAGGAGGAGAGCAAGAGGAACAAGAGGAGAGAAGGACCACAAAAGGAGAGAGGAGAGGTGCAAGATGAGATAAGAGAGTAACAAGGTGAGAGAAGAGGAACAAGATGAGAGAAGAGGAACAAGAGTCGAAAAATAAGGAACAAGAAGTGAGAAGAGGAACAAGAAGAGAGAAAAGGTACAAGAGGAGATAAGTGAGTAACCGGACTAGAGAAGAGTACAAGGGGAAAAAAGAGAGGAAAAGAGGTGCAAGAGAAGAGAAGTGGCACAAGCAAGAGGAGAGAGTAACAAGAGGAAAGCAGAGAGGGACAAGAGGAGAAAAGAGAGGTGCAAGGAGATAGAAGAGGGATAAAACAAGAGAATAGGACAGGAGGACAGAAGAGGAACAAAAGAAGAGAAGAGGAGCCAAGTGAGGTACACGACAAGAGAAGAGGAACAGGAGGAGCGCAGAAAGGAGGAGAGAGGAGAGGAACAAAATGAGAAAGAGTAACATGAGGCAAGAAGGGGAAATAAGAAGAGAGAACAGTGGCAAACAGAGTTAGGAAGAGAAAGGAAAAGAAGGGGAAGAGATATGGGTAGAAAGAGAAATACACAGGAAGAAAGGAAAAGGGGAGAGAAGAGTAGGGAACAAATGGTGACAAGAAACAAAAGGAGAGAAGAGTGAGGAAAATGAGCATAGAATAAGTGGATATTAAGAGGACAGCTGCAAGAACATTAAAAGAATGGCTAAAAGTTTGTGTCGTAGAGGAGAGTAGCGTAGAGTGGAATTCTGTAGAGTGGAGTAGAGTGGCATAGAGGGTCGGGGAGTGTTGTAGAGTGGCATAGAGTGTCGTAGAGTAGAGTGGCATAGAGCAGAGTGGAGTTCTGTGGATTAGAGTGGAGTGACGGGGAGTAGAGTGGAGTGGTATAGAGTGGAGGGGCGTAGAGTAGAGGGGTGAAACGTGGAGGAGTGTAGCATGGAGGGGTGTAGCGTGGAGTTACGTAGAGTGAAGTGGCATAGAGTGTTATGGAGTAGAGTGTTAGAAAGTGGAGTAGAGTGTCATGGAGGGGCATAGAGTGGCGTAGCATGGAAAGTAGTAAAGTGTTGTAGAGTGTAGTACAGTGCCGGAGAGTGGAGTAAAGTGTTGTAGAGTGGAGTACAGTGTCATAGAGTGGAGTGGCATAGAGTGGCGTAGAGTGGAGTGTCATGGAGTAGAGGTTCGTAGAGTGTCATAGAGGGTCGTAGAGTGTCGTAGAGTGGGGGGGTCATAGAGTGCCAGGGAGTCGAGCAGAATGGCATAAAGTGGAGTAGAGTGTTGTAGAGTGGAGTGTTGTGTCATACAGTGGCATGAAGTAGAGTGTTGTGTCGTAGAGTAAAGGGATATAGAGTGGAGAAGCACAGAGTGGAGGGGCATAGAGGGGAGTGGAGTGGCGTAAAGTGGCATAGAGTGGAGTGGCGTAGTGTGGAGGGGCATAGAGTGGCGTAGCACAGAGTGGAGTAAAATGTCGTAGAGAGGAGTAAAGTGCTGTATAGTGGAGTGTCTTAGAGTGTAGGCGTGGCCGGTACGAGTAAGAGCGGTGGGACGGTGAGGCGGGCGGGGGGAAGTCGACATGCGACGGGATAAAGAAACTAAAATAAATAAAACCACTTACCTTGCGCTCGTCGCATCGGTGACTCGGGGATGCAGGGAGTGCAAGGTAAGTGGTTTTATTTATTTGTTTATTTTATTTTCCCTATCCCGTCGTATGTCAACTCCGCCCCTCGCCCCGCCCCACCGCTCTTACCTGTACCGGCCGCTCCTAGTAGAGTGGAGTGCCGCAGAGTGAAGTGGATTGGCGTAGAGTGGAGTAAAGTGTCACAGAGTGAAGTGGCGTAGCGCGGAATATCGTAGACTGGAGAAAAGTGGCATAGAGTGTTGTAGATTGGAGTGGCGTAAAATGGAGTAAAGTGGCATACAGTTTCATAGATTGGAGTGGCATAGAGTGCCATAGAGTGTCATAGAGAAGAATATTGTAGAGTAAAGTGTCGTGGAGTACACTATCAGAGGGTGGAGCAGAGTGTCGTAGAGCGTCATTGAGTGTTGTGAAGGGTCGTAGAGTGGAGAGGCATAGAGTGGAGGGGAGTAGAGTAGAGGGGCATAGAGTAGGCTGGAGTGGAGTGGAGTAAAGTGTCGTAGAGTGAAGTACTGCAGAGTGGAGTGGTGTCGCGTAGAATGGAGTAAAGAGTCAGAGTGGAGTAAAGTGGCATAGAGTATCGTAGAGTGGAGTGGCCTAGAGTGGAGTGGAGTGGCATAGCGGAGAAGGAAGTAGGGTGTCATAGTGTGTCGAGGAGTGTTGTAGAGTGGACTGGCGTAGAGTGGAGTAAAGTGTTACAGAGTGGAGTTGCGTAGAGTGGAGTATGCATGGTGTGATAGCGCAATGTCATTACAGACAACACATTTTCAAGTGAAATTGCCATTACATTTGCACAGACATACAGTTTGACTGATAAAACTATACAGCGCACAAACGATGATGTGTGGAAATAGCATCACCAAGTGTATGGACTTGTTTTGATTGTATTCAAATATTTGTTTCCTCCACTCTTCAGAATTACAAAAAAAGTGCTTAATTTGTGCTTTCCTAATTTACATAGTTAATTTACAGACATTTAAACTTTGTTGTGTTCTAGAAAAAAAATAACACCCTACAGTCTTCCATCTCACATGGGTAACTAGTAGGATTGTCACATAAATTCTCTCACTTTGAAGTCAGAGAAAGAAAAGTAAACACCAAGCTCCCGCTGAAGACACAGCCTGACATTTGACCTCTGTCTTTGAATGCACAGCAAAGGTGATAAGATAAACACAAAAATTGAAGGCCTGTTTACAGAAAGCAAGTTCGTGGAAGGATACAGTAAACAGGATATGCTACACAGGATGGACTAACTCAAGCTGGACAGCCTAAAACAAATAAAGCCAGCAAATAGAAAGCAAGCAAATGAGAGTTACAAACCACAAAGACAATGGTAAGCAATGGGCGGAATGCCTTCCCAGGGAATCTTTTCTGAATGTCCCCAAGATGTCTTCAGCAAACCAGACAGCTGCGCTGCCTGGTAGGCTTCGACCTAAATAGAAGGAGACAATGACAGAGAATATGGATCATGGAGAAGATAAGTTTAACTGAGTAATAGAGCAGAGGAAGACGCACTAAATGAAATGATATTTGACAGAACACAGCAAAACAGAAAAGGGAAAACAAGAAGGATGAAGAGTTTAGAAGGCCACCTAAACATAAAATAGCAGAGCAGGACATGAAATGAAGGGGATGCAGTCAGATCCCAGATTGAGCAGCTATTACTGGATGAAGGCCGGTCCAAGTGAAATGTGCTGAAGTGGTCTGTGTAATTTGCAGACACTGGAAGACAGTCAGCAGCACCACACTTCGTCTGCTTTTTCTTCACAGCAACAACCTTCGGGGGGGGTACGAGACGTTTCTTATTTTCACTTCAAGCTGGGCTCAATACAGATGTCTCCTGCACAGATAATATGCTGCTGTAATTAATCATATGAATTATACAAGTGTGTAAATTATTATACAGGAAATGTTACATATGACAATGAGTGTTATGAGGGTTACGAAGTATAGAAGTCACATACCATCCATAGAGATAGACATTACGTGTTAACTGCTCTTGTTTCACAAAGACAGAATTTAAAACATGTGTGGGGTCTACAGAGCACAGTGATTGAGGTTGTCTATAACAATAAGTCTTTATCACTACACAAAGTAATCCTTTTTAGCAAGAGTAGAATAACTAAAGATTGAGAAAGAACCATTAGGTCCTTGCAGTTTGCATGCACCTCAAAGATGTCTATTCATATGTCCCAGCGTTATATTCAGGGCCGGACTGGCCGTAGCGGGCACCGGGCGTTTCCCCGGTGGGCCGCCAGGGCGGGGGCCGGTTTTGGGCCCCTGGGGGCCGTTTTTGTTACAGGGCCGTTTTTGCAGCATAGCTGCAATATCGGCACCTGTAACAAAATCGGCCGAAACAGGGCTTGGCAAAGTGCTCGGCCGCACCCCCAACCCCCCGGGGGGGCCGTCCGAGCACTTTGCCAGGGCCGGTTTTCGTTCCCAGTCCGGCCCTGGTTATATTACATGACATATTACACTGCGGGTAACACAAGGCTCTCTGGGACAAAATCAGTAACCCACGGAGCTATATATGTAAAATACACATCAATTACCCTCAGTGGTGCTGCCCCCTGTTGTATGTGGCTGGGCACACCATTCAGAAGGGACCGGCTTGTCCAAAGAGCTTTATATATTTGGATTGCATGATACATATCTTACATAAGTGGGAATGAACAGTCGCCATCTTTGGTCGTTACGTCATTTGCCGGGGCCCACCGGCTCTGTGCTCGAATGGATGTGCATGGAAGGGCATGTTCTTGCGCGGGGACAGAATCTTCAGTTGTGGACGTTCCGGTAGCTAGTGGGAGTGTCTCTTGGCAACCGGGATGCTAAGTAGGGCATGTTTTAAAAAGGCACGTCCTGGCTGTTAAAAGATGCAGCTGAGGAAGATGTTGTCGAGTGCGGGTGGTTGCCTGACCTCTGCAGCTGCTAGCGCGAAAGAGCTGTTGTCTGTGTACTTGCAGAGCCGCTATACAGGACAAACGTGCCCTTATGCTCAGTGAAAGGGGACGTCGGCGAGGGTGATTTCCAGCCCGGATTGCTGCTCTACACATTGAAAGGACACTTTAAAAGAGCTTGCGTCCGAACACGCTTTCTCTTCATCACCAGGGACCGACCAGTAATTCTCTTTTGGGCTTTGGTTAGTTAATAGATACATACAGGGGCTTTGGGTCTGCCCTCTTCATCCATTGGTCTTGTCAAGTGTCATTCAATTTTTGCTTCCGCCCACAACATCATACAGGATCGGGCAATGTGTCAATCAAATTCAGACATCTGTTCTCTTTATTGTTTGTGATTCCATTGTGCTCCTGCAAATGTGCCTAAAAAGTAGTCCACTTCTGCTTTCATTTCATTTAATGTATTTAAATTTATTTTTCTGAGGGATCATTTCATAGTTGCCTTCAAAAAAATATACGCCACCTTTAGATGGTAGTGTTTTTAGTTTATTTATTTTACAATTTTTATTTATTTTACATATGTTTGCAAAAATAAAAAAAATACAGACTTGCCAAGGTCAGACCTATTATTTATTGTCTTTTGCCAATGCATGTGATCTATGTTTGTGTTCATCTGCCAACTGAGGTGTGAGGCTAGAGTGATCACAGCTGCTCAAGATCATTCTTCGTGTCAGTGGCGCAGCAGGACTGTATGCATAATCCTGCCACGGAATTACCAGGAGTATGGTGCCAGCTCTCCAGGAGGACTGGTCCCCTTTTGGTTATTAGAGACCCCCACAACCTGCCCTGAGATGAAACCTTACAGGGGGTTAGTTGCTGGTGGTGCAGTGTGGTTGGGGCATGACAAGATTGAGGCACTGAAGATGTAACATTTACATAAACCAACAGGAGCAGAGTGGTGGGTGGCACAGGTAAGATTGGTGGAGCGGGGTGGAAGGAGGTGGAATTCGACAGACGACGGGATAGGTAAAATTACATGAAAAAATAAATAAAACCACTTACCGATGGCGATGCGGCGAGCTCAAGGTAAGTGGTTTTATTTCTTTTTTTATTTAACTTTACCTATCCCGTCATCTGTCGACTTCCACCCGCCCGTCCCTGTCTCACTGTCTCACCGCCTCACCCCTCTTACCTGTGCCGGCCGCCACTGCAGGAGCAAAATATTTGGTTTATATTGTAATTGTAGTTAATATTATTTTTCTTCTGAAAGGGGTTAGGAGGAGATATGGCAGCTCTTGTCCTGTGAGAGGGTGGTCTTCCGGCAGGGGGGTTCAATAGGTCGAGTAAGAAAAGACATACAGAGCAGGAGAACAACTAAAAGTAGCTGGCAGGACTTAAGGCTGGGCATGGTTCCTTAGGCCAGGCATGTTGTCAACAGGAACAAGGGAGAAGGTATTGGAGCAAGGGAGCAGGGATGATTTGTTTAGAGGCAGGGGATGTACATGTTTATTATACATGAAGTTGATGTTATTAGGGTCGATCGTGCGAGAACATGCGTATCGCTTGTGAGACACTCTTGTATTCAAAAAGGATTTGGAGCCCACCCATTGTTTACCATTTGTTGGCTAGCATGGCACTCTTCTATACAGCCTCAATCCAATCCACCCCACTCCAATCCATCCAAATCCAATATGCCCCACTCTACTCCAATCCACCCCACCCCACTTCAATCCACCCCACCCCAATACAATCTACCTCAATCCAATCCACCCCACCTCACCCCAATCCAGTTAACCCCACCCCAATCCAAACCACCTCAATCAAATCCAATCCACCTCACTTCAATCCAATCCGCCCCACAGTAATCCAATCTACTCCAGTCCACCCCACTCCAGTCCAGTCCACCCACGCCAATCCAATTCACCCCACTCCAATTCACCCAACTCCATTCCACCCCACTCCATACCACCCCACTCCATACCACCCCACTCCATAACCACCCCACTCCATACCACCCCACTCCAGTCCACCCCATTCCAGTCCACTCCATTCCAGTCCACCCACTCCAATCTAATCCACCACATCCAGTCCACCCCACTCCACTGCAGTCCAATCTACCTCACTCTACTCCAATCCACCCCACTATATCCCAATCGAATTCACCCCACTCCAGTTCAGTCCACCCAACTCAAACCTGTTCATCACACTCCAATCCACCCCATCCCACTCCAGTCAATCCACCCACTTCATCCGATGCACCCCACTCCAATCCACCCCACCCCACTAAAATCTACCCCCCTCCAGTCCAGTACAACCCACCACTCCAAACCACCCTACTCTAATCCAATCCACCCCATCCAGTTCACCCACTGCAATCCACCCCACCCCATTCCACTCAGTCTAACTCACTCTTCCCCAATCCAATCCACCACAATCTACTCCAATTCAATCCACACCATTACCTCAGTCCACTCCAACCCACTCCACCCTATTCCACCCCACGCCACTCCACTCTATGCCACTGCATTCTATGACACTGCACTCTACGACTCTCTCTGCCACTGAACTCTACTCCCCTCTACTCAACTCTACAACACTCTACTCCAAAAATCCAGTCTATGACACTCTACTCACACTATTCCACACTAGGACATTCCACACCACTAACTTTTAGCCATGCTGAACAGCAAAACACATTGCCAAAGCCAATAGCTCAGGGGCGCAATGGCGGAGGAGCGTCGCCCGACTGGTCAGAGCCAGCAGCTGAAAAATTAACAATATTTCATTATCGTTGTATTTTTAAGCAGCTGGCTCAGCCAGCGTGTGCAGGGAGGGGCGGGGCCGGGGCATGAGAGGGGAGAGAAAGGGCGCTATGTGCACTTTCTAAGTGAGCATGTGTGTTTGGCCGTCCGTCTCAGATCGACCAAAACACACATGCGCACTTAGGTTTCTCTAACCCGGCTGCATTGAACAGCCGGGCTGGAGAAACCCCACAGACTCTCTGACCTGAGCGGAGCGTCTTTCCAGCCTGCTCAGGCCTATCCCCTCGCTGCAGAAGAGCAGCGTGGGGATTGGACAGGGAATCTGTGACGTGGTCCCAATGTCTGCTGGGACCAGGAACAACCAGCACGGAGGCGCGACGCGGGAAGCGGCCGCCGGTAAGTTTAATTTTTTATTATTATTAAACTCCCTCCCCCGGGCGCTCCCACCACCCCCCTGCGAACCCCCCCACCCCACCACTTTATTTATGTGGCGGCTGCTGCTGCAATAGCTCTTGTATAGGCGAGATCTATTGGCTTTGCCAATGCACGTTTTGAAAGTTAGTTTGGACGGGGAAGCGACAAACTGTGTCTATTTTATTAGTGCTGTTCTGACTCTTATAATATATCTTTTCATCTATGTTAATGTGCTTGGAGTAGGTCTCTTTCTTTGCTATTTTTGATGCCCCAAAGAGACAGCAGCCACCAGCATTGAGACAGCAGTCAGGTGTAGACAGAGAATAGCGACAGCAGATCAAGGAAAGATACATCAACCTGTTAGATGATGGATAGCACAGACAGCAGATGAAAGACATAGCATCTAAGCTATCAACTAAGCAGTCAGCGATAGGTCGGGAAAGAGGCAACACGAAGAAGCAGACAAACGAGACAAACAAAAGTCAGGCAGAAAAAACATACCACAGTCAGGCATGGGAAAGATGCAGCATTCAGGCACAAACAAGCTGCGAAGACAGCAGGCAAGCAGAGAACAAGGACACTGGTCAGAGGAAGGAGGCAGCAAAGAGACAGTAAACATAGTAGGGAACAAAAATCATACAGCAGAAACACACAAAAATCAGGCATGGGAAAGAGATAGCATTCGGGGGGAAAAAACGTGAATAAAACAGCAGCCTGTCAGATGAAATAAAGAGCAGTCAGGAGGAGTTAGTGAAAAGAGACACAGGATAAAGCAAATAGCCACAAGTGGAGGCAAGAGACAGCAGGTGCAAGAAAGAGCTGGCAGGCAGATAGGATGCATAAACTCACTTGTTAGTCTCCTGCTGCATCACAAGTATCAAAAGATATTGGGAGAAGATACATCACCCACGATTCTTTGTGGCATGCTTCATCATCCGTGTTTTCTCCCCAGTCCGTGTAGGTAAATACCACTTGGATGGACTTGACCATTGTTGAGAGTCTGCTAGATTTTTTTCTGGATATGCAGGGATCCTGATATTTTCATAAAAATATCTCCGGTAATACCTAAAATAATTTCTCTTTTATTGATTGAAAAATTAGAGATGGGGTGTTTGTTGGAAATCTCTTATCAAGTTTCTTGGCTCTCTCTAGCCCTGAAAAAAAGCCAGTGACCTGGTAGGCCACTAGATACAGCCAAAACATGTAGGCAAAGTTTAAAAGGATGTATGGACCATTGTTTTCAAGAAGCATCCCATCTCTGGGGAGGCGTGGCCAAGCCGCCGACCAACATGGCCGCGCAGTGTTGTAGCTCCGCCAGTCGTATTCAGTCCAGCAGCAATATCCCCCTAACCATCATGCTATCGCAACTCTGCTTGGCTCCAGGGGACTGCCCACATCGTGGGGACCACACAGCTATGTCCAGATTGTGACCAGATGGCAGCTACACAGGGGGCCAAGCGATCGACGTGCGGAGGGGAGAAGTGAACCTCCACCGGAGCCGCTCCCACTGCCAGCGCGGGCTGCCTTGGACTCGGACGCCTGCGACAGCGGAATCCCCGGCCTGAGGAGAAGCCGAGGATCGGGGTGAGTCCGCCGGGCGCGGGTGGCAATCTGCGCTCTCCCCCCCGTGCATGCCTCCATTCTGCCGGTTTGTGGCCCCTACGGCCGCGTAGGCCCGCACCCCCGACGTTCCCCCCCCATAGGCCCCGCGGGGACAGGGCCCGCGTTGGGCCTGGGAAGCGAAAACTCAGCCTTTAGCGGGTGCGGGCCGGGGGGCGTTAGGGGCTGAGCCGCTGTGCCTGTTGCCCGGCGGCTCCTCTACAGCGGCGGGCGTCCAGCCAGCTCGAGGCCCTGAAATCCAGCGCGTGACCTGGGGCTGCTCCCTTCCGCCCTGCTCCATCCCAGCTGTCCGCCTTTTGTGCCCGCTTCAGCCACACTGACTGCCGCTCTTCCCGGGCGATCACGGGTCATAGACACGCGCGGGGAGAGGCCCCGCTTTAACAACGGGCTCCCCCCCTGGGCCTACCGTTGCCGGCACAACAGTCCACAGGCTCATCTCTTGAGGGCCCGGAAATCCAGCGCCTGGCCTGCCATTGAGGCTCTCCGCCCCGCGGCGTCGCAAGAGTCCGCCTACTGGGCCTGCATCGCCGCCGCATTGCCTGAATCTCCTCCCGGCCTCCACGGACATAATTGCATACGGGGCGAGACCCTGCTCCCACCTCGTGCTCCTCCACAGGGCCTGCCAGCGCTGTTGCAGCCAACTCCTGGCTCATTTCATGGGCGGGCACACCCCCCCCCCACAATATCAGTTTGATTAGGGTATCAGCTCTCTGACTTCTGGGGTTCCATCACTAGCCCCTCCGCCTTAATTCCTTGCCACAACGCCAGCCTTTCTTCCAGGCCTCATCATCGCCTGCGGCGCGGCCTAGGCGTCACTGCAGCTCCCGCAACTTGGCCCCACAGCAGCATGGGCCGCAAAGACCCTAAACAAAGGACCCTTCCATTTGAAAAGGTCGCGGAGCAAGGCCGTGACGACAGCCCCACCATGGCGGAGAGTAGCATGGGTGCGGGCAGCACTGACTATCTCACTGCACAGACATCCACGCTGCTCCAGGAAATGAGGGCGGGTTTCCGTGCGCTGGATGGGCGCTTCGACGCGCTGGATAAGCGCCTGGAAGACATGGGGGTTAAAATCCAAACACACGACAGGCGCCTGGACGTTGCTGAGGCGTGTATCTCCAACATCGAGGACGGAACGGCGCAGTCCCTTAAGAGGCTGGAGCGCATCCTCAAAGATGTGGCAATTAAAAACAAAGATCTCGAGGCGCGCAGTTGGCGCAACAACATCTGCATTTTAGGGGTCCCGGAGACCACTTCAACGGGCCGCCTGGACCTCTTCGTCGAGACTTTGTTGGCGGACATGTTCGGCAGGGAGTCCTTCACCCCAGGATTTGTGGTAGGGCGCGCTCACCGCACTCTGGGCCCTCAGCCTAATCCAGGCCTTCCCCCACGGCCTATCATTGCCCGCATAATGAACTTTCGCGACCGTGACACAGCATTGCGCCTCGCCAGAGAGAAAGGGGACACTGATTGGCAAGGCTCCAAAATAACGCTCTACCCAGACTTCACGCTCATGGTACAGGAAGCCCGCCGTAAATACAATGGGGTCAAGGCCGCACTCAGGAACTTGGGTCTGAAATACGGCATGCTCTACCCGGCGAGACTGCGAGTCGATGTCAATGGCCGGTCACGCATTTTCGACACCCTGACAGAGGCGCAGGAATTTTGCCACACTTACAAACAGAACAACAGCCAGGCAAGGGCGGACGAGAACAGATCCTCACCCCTGGGTAGCGGCTCCAATGCAAGCATGGAACTGTTTTCAAGCGCGGGCACAGGCTGACCATCACACCCTGTAAGGCGACCGACTGATGGCATTCCTAGTTTGGGATATTAATGTTCAGCACTCCATAATGTTTCTAATGACTGACCGACTGGCGTGGCGTTGCCACCCCTCGTGGTGTACACCTTTGGTTTAATTTCTTGGGATTTGGATATACCGTGTTGGGGCTTTCTCTATTGCAGCTTAAAGTTTATTGGTATATCGTGTTACACATTCAGTTCTGGGGCAGGCCTCTCTCCCTTTTGGAAGAGGCTGGGGGGGGGGCAAACGCTGTTCTATTGCATAGTGGGACACAAGATTATTGTTTGGACGTTTATAGTTGGCTGCAGTATCGTTCACTGTCACAGCTCCTTTATTGTCGTTGTTGTATGTGCATGACATGTTTGATACGCTCTCCCAATGACTCAGCTGGGTAATGTAGTTGGTCCTTCAGGCTTGTCCCTGATGTCTTGGAACATCAGAGGCCTCAACGATAATCGTAAAAGAAGGCATGTTCTTCATTATCTCCTCAGGCATAGAGTGGATATTGCCTATTTGCAAGAAACGCACTTACCTAAAACTGACTCGGTCCGCTTTGCTGCCAAATGGGGGGCACACCGGTATTTTGCCAATTTTAGTAGCTATGCCAGGGGTACGGCTATCCTTATTCACAAATGGGTCCCCTTCAGTTTAGGCTCTGTTATAGGGGATTGTGATGGTAGATACATTATTGTCACGGGATCTCTCATGGGACACAGGGCGGCTCTGGTGTGCGTGTACGCCCCGAACACCGATTCTCCTGATTTTTTTCACTCCTTACATGCCCAACTATTAAAACCAGAACCTTGCCTGCTCTTACTGGGGGGGGGGATTTCAATTTGCTCCTTAATCCCATTTTAGATAGTACAGCCACAACCCCTGACACTAAACCGGGTGCACGATGCGCTCTCCTGGCTCTCTGCGAGCAACTATCTCTGCTAGACATTTGGCGCCTGCGCAATCCCACCCTCACCGAATATACACATTACGCTGGCCAACATAACACCTGGACGAGAATTGACTATTGGCTGGTTTCCCCTGGTATTTCTAGCTGGTTTCAGGCACTTGAGACGCTCCCGAGGACATATTCAGACCACTCTCCAGTTCAGCTACGCCTGAGGGTCCCTCGTCGGGAGGGGTTTGAACGACAATGGCGCTTCCCGAGCCGTGCGCTTCACGATGACCTTTTTAATGCAGAAGTGTGCGAAGCCATTGAAGACTATTTCACTATCAATACAGGCTCAGTTGACTCTTGGGAGGTTCTATGGGAGGTCTTCAAAGCGTACATTAGGGACGTTTGCATCGCCAAACACGCAGGAGTGCTTAAAAGTCTCCGCACCACGATCTCCCACATTGAACGCGATCTTGCTGATTTGGATGCCACAACATTACACTCCTCGGTTCCGGACGCGACAGGTCGACATTTAGCTCTCCTTATAGAATTCCGCGAGGCCGCGGACCGCGAGATATTATATTTAGGCAAATATCAAACCGCTAGGCGGTACGGAGAGAGTGAGCGGCCGGGCCAGGTACTCGCACAGATGTTAAGGCCCCCTTACAGTAAAGCCTGCATCACTGAGCTGCGTTCTTCTACAGATCAGACACTCACCTCCACTTCGGAGATTCGTGATGAATTCCTAGATTATTTCACGGCCTTGTATACTACCAGAACAGGGCAAGACCCTTCGGCGCAGGAAGCTTATCTGTCGGAAATTGCATTGGTTTATCTGGAAAAAGACATGCAAGACTTCCTTGCAGAACCAATCTCAGAAGCCGAGGTTCTCGATGCCATTGATACCCTCCGCTGTTCCTCGGCCCCTGGGCTGGACGGCTTCACAGGGGACTTCTACAAGACATACAAAGAGCTATTGGCCCCGCAGCTGATTGAGGTTTACGCAGAGGCCCTCGAGAAACAAATACTGCCCCCCACGCTTAGGGAAGCGGTCGTGATCCTCCTCCCTAAACCTGGCAAAGATCCGACGTTATGCGGGTCCTACAGACCATTATCCCTTTTGAACTTAGATTATAAAATCTTAGCTAAGATCGTCGCCAATCGCCTATCCCAATTGATGGAATTTATCATATCTCCGGCCCAATCCGGCTTTATCCCCCACCGATCCACCTCTTTGAATCTTAGGACACTCTTTTCGGTCCTCCACAGAATTAATCCCGCGGTTCCGGCCGCCGCAATCCTGTTGGACACCGAGAAGGCCTTTGATTCTCTAGAATGGCCCTTTTTCATTTCGGTTATGCGCCGCATGGGCATGCCAAAGGGCTTTATAGCCACCACCGCCTTACTGTACAGCCACCCCACGGCGCGGCTCCGCCTAAACGGAACCTTATCTCGTCCCTTTTCACTCTCCCGCGGCACACGCCAGGGCTGCCCCTTATCTCCCTTATTGTTTATTTTAGCCATGGATTCCCTAATTCGCCACTTTCAGGAACGGCATCTACAGAGGGGCTTACAATTTAACACCGGCCCCCTCCTAGTTTCGCTCTACGCCGACGACACCATACTCTATGTCAGAGATCCTCGGGTAAACTTAGAGCCTCTCATTAGAGAAATACTGCGATTTGGCCTCTTCTCTGGCCTAGGCATTAACTGGCATAAATCTGTGATTTTCCCGTTAACTTCAAGCACGACCCCGTGGGAGTGTGAATTCCCTCTTGAATGGTGTACCGATTTTGTCAAATACCTGGGCATTCATATACATCTTGACACTGCCCAGATCCTTCGCCTTAACTATGGGCAGGCAATTACCACCCTTGAATCTCAGGTTGAGAGATGGCTGCGTTTGCCTTTGTCCATTGCCGGTCGGGTTGCAATTCTTAAGATGATAGTGCTCCCCAAATTTTTATATCTTTTCAATAATATCCCCATTCCCCTCACTAACAGTTTTTTCTTGACATTGCGTACGCACCTTATAAGAATGGTCTGGGGGGGGTAAACAGGCTCGCGTCCGCTGGCAAATTCTTACCCTCCCATACGATAGAGGTGGGTATGGTGTACCGGATCTCCAATTGTTTTACTTAGTGGCTCAATGCTGCTATGCCTACGCATGGTTTCACCCAGACGCCAGGATCCCTTATCTTCGCCCAGAGGCAGATTTTGTCCTTCCTGAGCGGTTGTCCACCGTACTACCCAAGGGAGTTCCCAGAGACCCTAATGACAAACAGACAGTTTCCACCACCAGCTGGGCCTGGGATAAGCTGAGACGGGTCACCGGTGCCGCCATAATGTACTCCTCTGCCCTACCTGTCCCAAACGCCCGCTGGCTGCCAGTCACCGGCGAAAGGTTGATACAGCGCACCTTAACCAAATTTGATATCTCCACACTGAGAGACTTATACTGGGAGACTTATACTCTTCTCCTCGTCGGAAGATACCCGTTTCCATGACGTCACCTTTATGGACAGCTTCGTGCTGACTCGACTCCGCTCTGCGCTGCGCTGCCCGGTTTCCCCCTAGAGCCAGACTCGTTTACACCTCTCACACTGATAATTGAAAGCCCGAGCGGGGCTCATCTAATTTCTAAACTATATAAAGCATGCGCTTCGTTGAGGCCTGTTCATGACGACAAGATTCGCACGGACTGGGAGGCAGACTTAGTCCACCCCATCACGGACGACCAGTGGGCTAAGTGCTGCGCAGTGACAAAGGAAGTCTCTCTCAACAGCAGACATAAACTGCTTCATTTTAAGTTCTTGCGTAGAATTTATATTACCCCTGCCAAAGCACACAGACTAGACCCGACCAGACCACATACTTGTCGCAAGTGCGCTGCCCCACATGCTGATTTTGCACACCTCACATGGACCTGTCTAAGACTCCGCACATACTGGGAAGAAGTACACTGCACACTGGGGGCCATGACGAAGCTGACCCTTGGCCCCATACCGGAAGTGGCTCTATTGGGATACACGGTGAACTTCCCCAAAAATATCAGACGTTTTGCATCCCTCAGTTTGCTGCTAGCCAAACGAGAAATTGCTCTACTATGGGGCTGCAAGTCCGCTCCTAACTTACAGGGCTGGCTGCGCAGCCTGGCTTATTGCAATACCAACTGCGAGGTTTATGCCAGTACGCTACCAGGCTCTTCCCGTCCTAAAGACATCTGGGGTCCCTACAGAACATATGTTGAAACCATTCGGCAAGCCTCTATTTCTCAATTGGAGCAGGGCATAGTCCCGGAAGGCATGGGGTGAAGGGCTCATCTCCTCATAATGCCTGCACTACACATTTTTCTTGCTCCCCACAGTGTGTGGCTCTTACTGACTCTATGGCTCATTATGTCTGTTGACTCTTCAAGGGACTAGAGTTTGGCCAACAGTTGCTAGCAGCTACGACATGTAGGAAGGGGTTGGCCTGTGGGACTTTGATTTCTTTTTAATAAGTCGCTACATTGTTGATATCGCGCAGCCTATGTCATGTCTGTTTTGTGATGATAATCTTATGCTCTTTCTAAGTATTTTTTCTGATGTAATGCCACCGACAGTGAATATGTAATCCTGAACTGCCTTGCTTATTGCCAAAACAATAAATAAAGTTTACAAAAAAAATAAAAATATATCCCATCTCTAATTTTTAAACATAAAAGAGAAATCTTTTGCACATACATACATAAATGTATATGAAAATAAGTGGATCCCAGCCTATATCAAGAAAAACTTCATAATGAACTCCCAACAATGGTTGAGTTCATCCGAGTGGTATTTACCTACTCACATGGGAGAAAACACAGATGATGAAGCATACCACAATGGATCGTGGGTGAGGCGTCTTCTCCCAATATTCTTTTTAGGCCTGGGTGGAGTTCCACTAAACGGAACTCCGTGAAGTGACAAAAAAACTCTACGGAGTTCCGCAAGTGGCAGAGTGCAGCGCGAACTGCCGTTTGCGCTGATCTTCCTGCCGCTCGGGTAGAAATTGTACCCGAGCGGCAGCTCGGGCTCGCCAACTTGCCATTGGCGAGTGGGGAAAAAACTCTGCGTTGCTACGCGGAGCGGAGTTTTCTGCACTCCGTGAGCTCCACAGAGCACGAAGTGCAGAAAACTCTGCAAACGGAGCAGAGTTCACCGCCCAGGCCTAATTCTTTGATACTTATGATGCAACAGGAGACTAATAAGTGAGTCTTTTAGAAGGAACCCACGCACCTTCTGTGTTTAAGTATTAAAGTTATGGAGTTTGTGTATAGGTGTAATTTTTTTCTCTCTCTCTCTCCTCTTGTGAACAAGGCAGATAGGATGACCACCTCAGTGAGTGTCCTCGCAGGTACTCCACTCATAGCTTTCGTGTAACCATGCAATGCATTCTGGGTGTTGTAGTCTTGGTTTATTTCCAATAGACTAACACACCTGCCAGCAGTTATTTGTAGGACAAAGCCAAAGGCTGCAAACAGTGCAGTGATAACATGAATCGGGGTGGCCACCCTATGGGTAGACGATAGTTAGCAGGTTAAGAAAAGAGACAACAGCCAGTCAGTGAAAGGAGAACAGAATACAACAAGCACTGACAAAGCCAACAGGTCTCACCTTTGGGATATACTGGCATTGCCTATGCCTTTTGGTGATGCTGTACAGCATCAGCAAGATGCTGTGCAGTATGGCCAAAAATTAAAAATGACTAAATGAATAGATAAATAGATGAAAAGCTGCAGTGACGCAAGGGGACACATAACTTTGTAGGTGCATGCATGCATCACCGAGCATGCATGCTACGAAATGATGCGGGTATCATTTTTTTTATTTACAGATCCAAGATGCTTTGGATAATTTATATATATATATATATATATCACTGCTTTCCGCGTTGAACTGAAAGGTTCTTCCCTGCAACAACGGACACGGACCAAATAGGTAAGTGCAATTGTATTTATTTAATCTTCAATGTCGCCATAACGTTTCGGCTCGTCCGAGCCTTTTTCAAATATATATATATAAAATTGAAGCAGCACTTGCTTCTTTAAGGAGGAGGAGGCAGCAGCAATATGTTGCCTGGCCCCATAAAAAAAAAATATATATATATATATGAGCTCACAGAAGAGAAGCAACACGGACAGCGGGAGAAGCACACAAGGGAGAAATCGCCAAGGAGAACGGGGAGTTTTGCAAGAGAAAGAACGAGGGCAGGTACTTGGGGGGAGAAGCAAAAGAAAGAGAAAAGAGAGAGCTGGAAAACACATTAACGTTTATGCATGGCCAAAAAGAAAAAAGCAATTCCCAAAAAGTCAGCAGTGGTGGAATTGAAGCCAGCCAATCAGAGGGGTGGTAAAGAGGATATGCTCCTGTGGAGAGACAAACACAAGTTTGACAAGCTGAGACAAGGAAAGCCATTGAATAAGAAGCAAAAAAATAAGAGTGACAATAAAGCCAAAGTAGATAAACAATGAGAGGACTGTAAGCCCAGAATAGGTCTTTTGCAACTAAAAGGCTGCCCTGTCTAGTAGATTCGACCTAAAAAGTATGCAGCAGTCACACAGAGAAAACAGAGAGCAGACAGGCAGGACAGGAAAAAGAGACAAAAGCCATGCAGGGACACAGACAACAACCAGGCACAGGAAGGAGACCACATTAAGGCACAGGCAAGTGGAGAACACAGCAGTGAGAGATGCACGCAAAAGAAGGAAATATAACCAAATCAGAGGAAATTGACTACAGTCCTGCAAAAGAAATAGACGACTTCCATGCAGAGATAAAGGACAGCTGCTCGGCTGAGGCAGGGGAAATGAAACAACCACCAGAAGAAAGACAGTAGCCACGCATGGCGAGTAAAAAAACTTCAGACAGGCAGAAAGAACGGATGACTGCCAGGAGGCAAAGACAGCTGTTAGAGGCAAAAACTCAGAAGTACCAAAAGGAATAATATATCTATCATAAGGCCCAGTTATTAATACGGAGCCTAGTGCATGAGCTCGGAAAATGAGTAGGCGCCCCTCAATGGTTCTAGCTGATACTGAAGATTAGCATATATAGAAAGTAAATAATTTAGCCACGATCAAAACAACATATCTTGGTGGAAGGGGCTGGGGGGAAAAAGACAATATCTATACAGAAACAGAAGGCAGGGAAAGAAACAGCAGCCAGGTAGGTGAAAGAATCAGCAGCAGGGAAGTGTAACAACAATAGCAGCCCTTCTTAGGCACAGGCAAAGTAATGAGCCAGCAAGCAGAAGAAAATGGCAGCTGCCGGGCAGAGGAAAAAGGAAAAATTCAGATTAAAGAGAACGCAGGCATGCAATTGTGGGAGAAGAGACAAAAGTAAGGCCCAGCCATCTGAAAATACAGGGGTTTGGGAAAGAAACAAGGGGGCACAGATAGATTAAAGGGACAACGGGCAGAAGAGAGAAACAAAAAAAATCAACACAGAGCAACAGCAAACGCATCAGAAGAATCAGCAGCCCGGCAATGGTAAAGAAAAGAAGCACCAAGCAAATGAAAGAGACAGAGCAGAGGAAATAGACTCCTGCCGTTCAAAAGCCAAGAGCGTAAGTCAGTAAAAAGAGACGGGTTAGGGATACCAGACATTCAGTAACCATGAAAAGAAGCAAAAAAACAGAAGAGAGGGATGGAGATGTGAAAGTGACCGCAGATATGTAGAAAAAAGAATCACAGCGGTTGCAGCCAGATAGAAAAAAAATCAGACCGTGATCAGAGGAGACAAACAGACACAGGCAGATTAAGAAAACATTAATCAGTAGTAGAATAAAAGACATAAAAGGAAGCAGATTACATGACAAGACACTCCAGCCAGGCAATGGTTAAGAAAAGAAGCAACAGATAGACGAAAGAGACAGAGGAAAGAGACAGCAGATAGGCAGAGAAAAGAAATCTCAACCACGATGGAGAAAAAGGCAGAACTCAATTGGTGAGAGGCGTGCGGAAAATTAGCAGACATAAGGAAGAGAGAGCAGATAGGGGGAGGGAGCTAGGAAGTGGAATGAAAGTGTCAGCTAGCAGATAAGCAAGGTTCACAGATACCAGCCAGCAGATATAAACACCAGGCACACACAGGCCAATGAAAGAGACGGCCAGGGAGAGGAAAAACAACAGTACCAGAAATGGAAAAGCCACGAAAGCAAGGTGTAGAAAGAGGCTGCATCCAAGGGGAATCGGCTGCTGGCAAGCAGGAAAAATACTTACACCAGAAACAGGCCCATAAATGAAACAGTATCCAGACAGAAAATATACAGTAAGCAGGCAGGAGAAAAATGAAATTTGTGAAAGAGACTGCTACGTAATCCCGTGTGATACTTCCAGTTCATTGCCACTTTTTGGTAAAAAGCATGTTGCAAAATTGCAAATATGGGCTCAAAAATCAAAAAGCAGCTGGATGAAACACGAGGGCTGAGCAAGGGTATCAGATGTGACATGGACCACTTGGGAGTGGTGGAGACAGCAGCAAGACAGAAGAAGTGGTCCACATGCTGAAAACTAGACTAGGGGCCTATATGCTGCTGACGAGTATCGTTACTGTCAACATAAAGGTCCGCCCGCCAGGTTTAGAAGCCAGTGGACCTTGGTCAGATCCCTTCAACAGCCCGACGAAGTAAGGGCCATTGGAGGTTGACCTCTATCCCTGCCCACCTAATTTAGATGGGTGGACATACAGGAAAACCCTGGCAGTAGGGGCAGTGAAAACTGCACAATGCTCCCCTCTCCATGGAAGAGAATTCCCATGGCGAGGGGAGCATTTTTTTAAATCTCATTTCGGGATTTTCTTTTTGAAAATAAGTTTGACGGACGGCTCCGTCATGTTGACAGAACTGTGTGTCCAACTTTAAAAAGCATTGACAGGCACCGCTGTGACGCTGGTTCCTGCCAATGCTTTTGAAACGACCACCAGCTTGACGGTCATTTCTAAATTTGGCGGGTGGAGTACCCATGGCCGGGCAGACGTTAAGTGATCTGCCAGGCTGACGAGAATATTCCCTCTGCCAAATATTACATCGGGCCTAAGGGCCTGCTTTAGAATTTGGCAGATCCTGTTTATCCGCCACAAACGTGTTATAAGTGCTTTATATTCGAAGGCACTTGTGATAGGGCAGACAGGATGTCCATCACGGTTGTGACGAGTATCGCATCTGCCAAACTCTAAATCAGGCCAAAGTGATGTGTGTGTAAGGTGGGAGGGGGCCAGGTAGGGGAAAGAAACATCAGGCAAGTCGAGAAAACCATGACAACCATGCATGAGTAAAGTGAAGGGAGTCAGTTATGAGGAGGCAGGGCAACGGTGAGGAAGAAGCAGACACCATTCAGCAAGAAGAACGCAGCAGCCACTCGGCAGGCGGAATCCACAGACCCCCAGACTACAGACCTCAGCAGCAGCGCTGACCTGTGCAGTGGCTGCGGTCTTGCTGACATGCGCCGTGCCGCAGTGAGAGGTGCTGCATTCTACAGGTGACGTCCCGTACTCTAAAGAGGGCCTGTGCTCAGAGCCAGGTAGTGCCTATTAAAATGGCCTCGTGGGACTTCAAACCAACAATGTGGGCAGCAATCAGATTACTGAGAGAGGAGGTTAACGTTAGCCGTGGGCGTGCGAAATGGAAACCTGAACCTCCATGCTATTCACGAGGCCTCCCTGACACTGGCGTGCCCCAGAAGCCCTCTGTAGCCCGCTGGCAGAGAGCTGTTCTGTGCACGTGCACCCCACAGAACAGACACACAAAGACACACACAGACCGAACGCATTCACACTTACATGCATAAGAAGCTCATCCATACCGGATGTGTTTTCTTTTTATTCTGGGACGTGTTGTAGTCCCTTTGACACAGTTATACAATTAGGACTACAAGTCCCGGATCTTGTAGTCCTTTTGACACAGCTATACAATCAGGACTACAAATCCCAGAATGCAAAGAAAAACTGGACTGGATGAACTATTCATTCATGGAACTAGGAAACGTAAGAAAATTGCACAACAACAGGTCCTATGCACACACGTGAGTAAAGAGACAGTACAACACAATTTCTGTTGATCAAGGATGAAGACACTGGTATCCTTTCTTTGGAATGTTCACTTTTAACGGTGTGTTGCTTAACGAGCCAGCCAACACGTGTTTCGTCAGTGGGGTGTAAACCCTTGACTTCTTCAGGGCTGTAACGAGGTAAATTGGTTCTTAGACCTTAAAACCGGTGATAATTCCGACCTGGTAGGTCATAAATATTCCACACTGATGAAGTATAGTTCCTTGTCTTATCTGCAATTTAAGTCTTTGGGTCAAGGTCTCAAAACATAATTCTTGTTCCCGTCCCGTGGTCAGTGAATCAGCATGTATGTCCCGGTCGAGTACGGCACGTTCCTCTCAGTACAAAGTTTTGCTAAGCCTCAGTATGGCTAACCCTGTTGACACGGCACAATCAGCCGTGGGTGAATCGAATGCACGCAAACGTACGCACCGACAGCTGCGTGAGGGGCGGTGGCATGGTTTGTGTGAGTCGAAGAAGTCCCTAGGAGAGTGTGCCTAGGACCTGTTGTTGTATATAGTCAGACCCTAGGGTCCAAAACTGAGGGTTTAGGGGTTTTTCCCTCACCTGTGGCACCGCTTTTAACGGTTTTCTTCTGTGTAAACTTCACGCCATCTGGCAAGCGCCTTTTAGATATCCTGTGAAAATTAACACCCCCTCTCGTCTAGAAAATTGCACAAGTTGCCTCAATCCCTTCGCGCCTAATAAGGGCACATACGACTCCGCGTCATTGTTTATCAGCATCATATGCGTTCTGCAAGTAATCGGGCCGCGTTCCTTCAGTTGATCCAACTGAACAACACCTAAAAACAATAATTTGTGAGTCTACCAAATGCCTCGGTGTAAACAGGGACACTTTATTCCTGCCCAAACCTTCCCTCTACAAACCACTTGAATCTGGAAATGTAAAGAAATGAGTCCAATTGAGCCGAACCAGGACTACAACTCCCAGAAGGCACTGTGATGTTAATTGGCAGCCTAGAGCCAGAACACGGCTCCGGTGACAAGGGACCGCCAGGTAACCTTAATCATTTGTAACAGAAAAGCCCAGAACAAGAACATTGCGCTCCAGGTGACATGGAGTTATCTGGTAGCCTTTAACCTCCCTTGTACAAGGTACTGCCCGAGGGCCAACAGCCTGTCCAGCAACGCGACGTCTGGATATTCTGTGGCTCTGGTTGGAGATCGGCCAAGCAGATGGTACGCGCTGCACTTTCTATTAAAAGGAGGAAAAATCCTTTATTACTTGCTCTGATTGGGACTAGAAGGGAGCACATGCCAGCATAAACTGCACCTTCGCTCCCAGACGAAACGGATTTAAAACTAAAAGCCAGTGTCCACTTCTCCTTTTCGGGAAAATGGGGGGAGAAGGGAAGTGCCAAAATTGTGGGGGGTGTGGTGATCCGTTGCGGGTCACTCGCGGTGCGCTTATATCTTTGCGCTGCGCTAAAACACATCGAGACACTCTGCTGGTATTGTCGGAAGTGCCGCCCCCGAGCGGGCGCCTTCCCTTTATTGGCTCCCCGCCGGCCACGCCTGGCCGGCGGATGTGGTGTGAACATCCGCCCCAGCGCTCTAGGCACTGGAGCGCTAACCACTAAATCCCTTCCCAACTCGGTTCTTGAAAACACAAACTTTGCAATAATATGTAAGAGTTCACACAGTCATTCGCCGGTGTTCGGCTCTGCTCCGGATACTTTCTTTACCACCTCAGGGGACAGTTCTCAGCATGCGTAATCCCGCAAACGTTGGCTAGGGCGAGGATTGGGTCGCAGTTCATACCTTTGATCTCGGTGCCTTCCCCGCCCTGCTTCCGGACTGTCGTCTTCAGCAATATGGGTGTGGCAACCTGGCGGGGCGTTATTGCTGGGCCCCTCTGCACCCGGACTGTGCCTTGGCTCGTTTCCTGGCGTCTCCGGTTGCTCGATGAGCCGGGTCGTCGAGGGTCTGGTCTCCTCTTCCCGCGCTGGTCTGGCGGGGACCTCTTTGAACCATGAAATGTTCCTCGATACGTTCTCTCCTCCCCTGCTCGCCGTTACCATGGTCCCATGGTTGGCTATCACTGTCCAGGTGCCTGGTTCGTAGTGAGTCTTGAACTTCCCTCCGGGCCGTCGGTCTCTGAGGATGACGGTCGCTCCTGGCCGCAGGCTTCGCGGCGTGGCGCGGCATCTGGCGCTCGCTTGGTTATTCCGACGTTCTCGCCGGGCTTGGGTTGCTTGGCTGTCCAGAGGTGGGGGTGCCCACCCCGGGCATGTCGGTATCAAGTCCCGCCTCGGGCCTTTTAGCAACAGCGACCACGGGCTTCGTTGCGTGGTGCAGTGGGGGGTGCTCCGATACTCTCTCAGGAATTCGTGAAGTCGCCTCTCCGGGTCGGCCTGTTCTAGCGTGGCGATCCGGAAGGCTTTATTCAGTGTCCGCATGAATCTCTCCACGTCTCCGTTGGCCTGAGGCCATTGAGGCGTGACCTTCCGGTGGTGTATTCCTTGTTGTTGCCAGAACGTGGCGAATTTCGATCCTTGGAATGGCGGGCCGTTGTCGCTCCGAATTTCTTGTGGGATCCCAAACATGGCAAAGGCTTTTTCTAGGCTGGGGCGCACATGGGTGAATGCGGTAGAGGTCACTAGTTCCACGACGGGGTACTTGGAGAACGCATCCACGAGCACCAGGGTGTGTCGTCCGTCGGGAAAACTCCCAAAGTCTATGCTTACTTTGGACCATGGCTCTTCGCACGCCTCCTCTGTGATGACCGGGATCGGCCGTGCCGATGCACTGGTAAGTTGGCAGGACGGGCAGCAGTGGACGAGTTCATCGACCATCTGTTCCAGTTCGGGAAACCAAACTTTCTCCCGCATCCTCGTTTTCATCTTCGTGGCCCCTTGATGGCCTCCGTGGGCGAGTCGTGTTGCTCGATCTCTCAACGCTCGGGGTATGACCAGCCAGGATCCCCTTAGCAGGAGGCCTTCACCTGTGGCACTGAGCTCGCTCCTCACCCGCCACATTTTCGTTAGCCCTTCTCTGTCTTCCTGGTTCCAGGCGTTTGCCTGACGTAGGTAGTCCTTCCATGATCCTGTCTGAACGGCGTGTAGGGTGCGACTGTATACGCTGTCGTCCTGGGCGGCATCCTTGATTTCTTCCAGGGTCATGGCTCGCGGACATGCAGCTGTGGACACCATATTGAGGTACTGCTCGGCTGCCTCGTCATCACTTTCGTGCGTCTGTTGCGTCGGATGACGGGAGAGAAAGTCCGCTGGGTTCTTTGCCCCGGGCCGGTAGACGACGTCCATCTCATATGACTGTAGTTGCACGGCCCACCGTTCGATTCGCGGCGGAGGGTGGGGAGCCAATCCTTTGAAGAGTGGTACGAGGGGTTGGTGGTCGGTGACCATGGTGAAAGGCTGTCCTGTCAGGTAGAGGTGAAAATGGCCACAGGCCCATTTGATAGCGAGCGCCTCCCGCTCTATTTGTGCGTATCTTGTTTCCGTAGGCGTCAGGGACCTGCTTGCGAACGATAGTGCTGCCCATCTGCCGGGCTCTTGCTCTTGGGCCAGGATTGCCCCAAGCCCTACCGGGCTCGCGTCAACGAGGACTTCTGTCCGTTTTGCGGGTCGAAATATGCCAGCGTTGCTTCCCCCAGGAGTGCATCCTTTATGCCTTGGAACGCCTCTTCTTCCTGTTGACCCCACTTCCACGGGCTGTCAGTCCGGGTGAGTGCCCTGAGAGGTTCTGCTCGGGTCGCTAGGTCGGGGATAAACCTCCCACAATAGGTGGCCATCCCGAGGAAACTTCGCACCTCTGTGGGCGTCGTCGGGGCGGGTGCGTTCTTGATGGCCTGTGACTTCCTCGGGTCCACTTGGATGCCTTCTTGGTTAAACACATACCCGAAGAATTCTAGGGAGGGCTGAAAGAATTGACACTTGTCTTTATGGAGTGTCACTCCGTGTTCGCTTAGGCGCTTTAGCGTGTTCCGGAGGTGCTTGTGGTGATCAGGCGCTGTCGCCGAGTGGATTAAGATATCGTCGCTGACGTTAAGTACGCCCGGCAGGCCAGATAACATTTCTCTGATCGTGTTCTGGAATACCTCGGCTGCCGAGGATATTCCGAAGTTCAGCCTTTTGTATCTCCTGAGCCCAAGGTGGGTGCTGAAAGTGGTGATGTACCTGCTTTCTTTTGATAGCGGCAGTTGGTGGTAGCCGGCGTTGAGGTCGATCTTGGAGAACCACCTTGACCCGTTGACATCGGCTATGATATCGTCCATTGTCGGGGTAATATGGCGTTCCCGCTTGATGGCCTTGTTTGGTAGCCTCATATCGATGCACAGCCGTATGGCACCTGGCTGCTTCGGCTTCTCCGCGATGACTAGCGGGGACACCCAGGGCGTGGGCCCGGACACCTTCTCGATGACCCCTTGTGCTTCGAGAAGCTCCAGCTCCTTCTCCACCAACGGCCTTAGGTGGAACGGTACCCTCCGATGTCGTAGGGCCACTGGGGCGACAGCCTTGTCGATGTGCAGCTTGATGGGGTCGCACTTGATGCAGCCTAGGCCCTGGAAGAGTTCCAGGAATTGCGCGAGCAGTTCATCCACTCGGTGTGCCTGGACTCTTCTGGCGAACGAGACTAGTCCCAGGTCCTCCGCTGTGTGGCTGCTCAGTAGCGTATCCGCTTCTCGGTCAATGACGTGGATGGTGGCCGTGACTTCTCGGTCTTCCGTCTTGATCGGTACAGATATCTTCCCTTTAGTGGTAGCGGCGTGTGCGCCCCATATGCATATATCTGAGTCCTTGAGGGGTGACCGGAGGGCACGGATGTAAGCGTCGATACTGCTGGAGGCCCATCACGTTCACTGACGCCCCCGTGTCGATGATCGCCTTTACCTCGGAGCCGGCGATCCGGACTACACAGGTTGGCTGAGGCCTGCGGCGTCGCTTGAATTCCTGTGCGAATGATATGAGGTATGTTTCGTCGTCTTCGTCCTCTGATGACGAGTCAGCTGGTCTCTGGTACCGGCGACCTGATCTCTGCCCTCTTCCGGTGTGGATGCCTCCATTACCGACAGGTGCCGGAGTGTTCGAGATGGCGGTTTCGGGCCTCTGGCGTCACGACCTCGGCGTCTCCCTCGGCATACAGCGGCAAAATGATTTGGGATTCCGCAGTTTGTGCATGTTTTCCCCTGTGCTGGGCAGTCCTTTGCTGCATGTGGCTCGTGGCCACAGTAGCCGCACCGTGACCTGGGCGCGTCTGGTTTCGGCTTCCGGGGAAACTCCGTCCTGGTCTTTGTCTTGATGGCGTCTGCCCTCTCGACCTTGATCTCGGTGCGCCCCATCGGTTTGGTGAGGGCCTGGTCCATCTCGTTCGCCCTGGCAGCTGACAGGTCATGGGACCGTGCCAGGATGAGGATGTCCTCCAGCGCTATCCTTGGTTGGCGTAGAATGAGGCCCCTCAGTGCTTTGTTTCTGCATCCCTGGATGAGTTGGGCCCTGATCTCCTTGGGCTGGTCATCCTCGGTGCAGGTGCTGGCAAGCTCACGTAGGCGGGCATAGAATGCGTCTATGGACTCTCCTTCCCTTTGGCGCGCTTGGCGCAACTTGAAACGCTCGAAATCCGGGTTGAGTTGTGGATCGAAATGGGCATCCAGCGCGGCCACTGCCGCGTCGTAGTCCGTCGCGGCTCCAGTGTACGGCAGGTGCTTGAAGAGCTTGAAGATCTCGTCCCCGGCATAGTGGAGGAGGAGGGAGCGTTTAATGGCGTCATCCGCCTCTCGGGTCGCAATAAAGTAGTTGTTGAGGCGCTCAATCCACACCCTCCAGCGGGGGGACGCTGTCGCGGGGTCTTCCAATTCGCTGAATGGCGGCAGTACGCCTGAGGCCGCGTGCTGAAATGGTATCTGGATAGGGGCAGGGGCGCGGTTTTCATCACCCATGATTGTTTCCTCGCAGTAGCCGGAGCTGTAGGGATTGGAATCACTGGAGATCCCTCGTCGCTGTAGGGCGCCCCTGAATGCGTGTTAGGCCCCCCCCTGGCACCTACTCGTGGCGCCTGGTGAGAAGGCGAATGGCAGGCGTGACGGCGCAGAGGCGGCTAGTGGAGAGCGTAGAGCGCCGGACTCATGTGGCAGGCCGGTCGGCAGACTAGGAGTGTGTGTCTGACGGTGGTGGATTCACTCCACACATTGGCTCAGGGCAGCGCGTGACAGCGCAGAGTCTCACTGATGGCAGGAGCAGTCAGGCCTCAAGAACTCACGTGGCAGCGCGCACCGGCGCTGTGACACTCAGGGGGCATGGCCTGGAGAGCAGGGGCAGGTACCGGCAGCAGGAGCGCAGTGTAGCGCACGGCAGCGTTGTGTGGCCGGGTGACTCCGTAATGCGGGGGCTGACTCACCCTCCCGCACGTGTCTGGCGGCCGACTGAAAAGGGCCTCGCGGGTGGCGGAGGCCGTCGGTGTGGGCATCCACGATGGTCCCAAAGGGTAATGGAACAAACGAGGGTCTCGGCCCTCCTCGTCGCCAGTGTGGTGATCCGTCGCGGGTCACTCGCGGTGCGCTTATATCTTTGCGCTGCGCTAAAACACATCGAGACACTCTGCTGGTATCGTCGGAAGTGCCGCCCCCGAGCGGGCGCCTTCCCTTTATTGGCTCCCCGCCGGCCAGTGGCCGGCGGATGTGGTGTGAACATCCGCCCGCGCTAACCACTACAGGGGCACCTGCTCCAGAAGGGTGGCAAATTGAACAGAGGGCATATAGGCGTCTCTGTCAGTGGTATAACATTCTTTACAGACGTGGGTCGCAGCTTTGAGCAGGTGTTGTGTATAGGGGCGTAGCTATCAATGGTGCAGCAGTTGACCCAGGGCTAAGAGGCCCCAGGGGCCACCGTACACTAAATTAATTCGGAATTTAACTACGCCACAAGTGGTAAGTTGTTCTTGCTTGCAGGAGGGCCCTTTCTACGGCTGATTTTTTTTCATTTTTATATAGTGCGAACTCGACCCGAAGGTATTGGTGCGCTTTACATGAGCACCAGTTACGTTACACAAGGACACATTCATTTTCGGTAGGCATAGGGAGATTAAGGGGTTTGCCCAGAATATCAGGATGCTGAACCGACGCCAAGCTTCGAACTTATTCCCCAGCGCCAAAGTCGGCAGCTCTGGCCGTCACGCCACACCCTTATATGTCATCCGTGCACAGAAAACCTGGCGCCTTGTGCAGTCACAGTCAGCCCGCCCACTCCAGGGGCGCCGCTTTTTATTTCAAGCTTGCACCACACCAGCGAGCGGCCTGCGCACAGTCGGCTGCGGCTGGAGCCCCGACATTGGAGTCTGCAGGTAAATCTCTGAAAATGTCGCCCTTCGGCCGCGGTCATACGTGCCTGCTGTGTGCCTGCTGCTGGCACTGCTCCCGTTCCGGAGACGGAGGAGCACCTGCTCTGTGTGTGGTGATCCGTTGTCGGGTCACCCGCGGTGCGCTTAGCTATAGGCGCTGCGCCAGACACATGGACACACTGCACTGGTGTCATCGGAAGTGCCGCCCCGAGCGGGCGCCTTCCCTTTATTGGCTCCCCGCCGGCCACGCCTGGCCGGGCGGATGTGGTGCGAACATCCGCCCCAGCGCCCAGGGCACTGGAGCGCTAACCACTACATCCCTTCCCAACTCGGTTTTTTTGAAAACACAAACTGTGAAAATTATGTAAAAGTTCACACAGTCACTTGCCGGTGCTCGGCTCTGCTCTGGATACTTTTCCTTCTCACTTCAGGGGACAGTTCTCAGCATGCGTAATCCCGCAGGCGTTGGCTAGGGCGAGGGTTAGGCCGCAGTTCATACCTTTGACCTCGGTGTCTTCCATGCTCAGCTTCCGGACTGTCGTCTTCAGCAATACGGGTGTGGCAACCTGGCGGGGAGTTATCACTGGGCTCGTCGGCCCTCGGACTGTGCCTTGATTCACTTCCTGGTGTCTCTGGTCGCTCGATGATTTGGGTCGTTAAAGGTCTTGTTTCCTCTTCCCTCGCTGGTCTGGCGGGGACCTCTTTAAACCATGAGATGGTCCTCGACACGTTCTCTCTCCCTCTGCTCGCCATTACCATAGTCCCCGGTTGGCTGTCACTGTCCAGGTGCCTAGTTCGTAGTGGGTCTTGAAGTTCCCTCCTGGCCGTCGGTCTCTGATGATGACGGTCGCTCCTGGCCGCAGGCTTCGTGGCATGGCACGGCATCGGGCGCTCGCTTGGTTATTCCGACGCTCTCGCCGAGCTTGGGTTGCTTGGCTGTCCAGAGGTGGGGATGCCCACCCCGGGCATGTCGGTATCAAGTCCCGCCTCGGGCCTCTTAGCATCAGCGACCATGGGCTTCGTTGCGTGGTGCAGTGAGGGGTGCTCCGATACTCTCTCAGGAATTCATGAAGTCGCCTCTCCGAGTCGGCCTGTTCTAACGTGGCGATTCGGAATGTTTTATTCAGTGTCCGCATGAATCTCTCCACGTCTCCGTTGGCCTGAGGCCATTGAGGCGTGACTTTCCGGTGGTGTATTCCATGTTGTTGCAAGAACGTGGTGAATTCCAACCCTTGGAATGGCGGGCCGTTGTCGCTCCGGATTTCTTGCGGGATTCCGAACATGGCAAAAGCTTTCTCTAAGCTGGGGCGCACGTGGGTGAACGCGGTGGAAGTCACCAGGTCCACGATGGGGTACTTGGAGAACGCATCCACGAGGACCAGGGTGTGTCGTCCGTCGGGAAAACTCCCAAAGTCTATGCTTACTTTGGACCATGGCTCTTCGCACGCCTCCTCTGTGATGACCGGGATCGGCCGCGTCGAAGCACTGGTAAGTTGGCATGACGGGCAGCAGCGAACAAGCTCATCGACCATCTGTTCCAGTTCGGGAAACCAGACTTTCTCCTGCATCCTCGTTTTCATCTTTGTGGCCCCTTGATGGCCTCCATGGGCGAGTCGTGTTGCTCGATCTCTCAACGCTCGGGGTATGACCAGCCGGGACCCCCTTAGCAGGATGCCTTCACCTGTTGCACTGAGCTCGCTCCTTACCCGCCACATCTTCGTTAGCCCTTCTCTGTCTTCCTGGTTCCAGGCATTTGCCTGATGTAGGTAGTTCTTCCAGGATCCTGTTTGCACTGCGTGTAGGGTGCGACCGTATACGCTGTCGTCCCGGGCGGCCTCCTTGATGTCTTCCAGGGTCATGGCTCGCGGACATGCCACTGCGGATACCATGTTGAGGTACTGCTCGGCTGCCTCGTCATCACTTTCGTGCGTCTGTTGCGTCGGGTGACGGGAGAGAAAATCCGCTGGGTTCTTTGCCCCGGGCCGGTAGACAACGTCCATCTCATACGACTGCAGTTGCACGGCCCACCGTTCGATTCGCGGCGGAGGGTGGGGAGCTGATCCTTTGAAAAGAGATACAAGGGGTTGGTGGTCGGTGACCATGGTGAAAGGTTGTCCTGTCAGGTAGAGGTGAAAATGGCCACAGGCCCATTTGATGGCGAGCGCCTCCCGCTCTATTTGTGCGTATCTTGTTTCCGTAGGCGTCAGGGACCTGCTTGCGAACGATAGTGCTGCCCATCTGCCGGGCTCTTGCTCTTGGGCTAGGATTGCCCCAAGCCCTACCGGGCTCGCGTCGACGAGGACTTCTGTCCGCTTTGCGGGGTCGAAATATGCCAGTTGCTTCCCCCAGGAGTGCACCCTTTATGCTTTGGAAGGCCTCTTCTTCCTGTTGCCCCCACTTCCATGGGCTGTCTGTCCGGGTGAGTGCCCTGAGAGGTTCTGCTCGGGTCGCTAGGTCGGGGATGAACCTCCCACAGTAGGTGGCCATCCCGAGGAAGCTTCGCACTTCCGTGGGCGTCGTCGGGGCGGGTGCGTTCTTGATGGCCTGCGACTTCCTCGGGTCCACTTGGATGCCTTCTTGGTTGAACACATAACCGAAGAATTCTAGGGAGGGCTGAAAGAATTGACACTTGTCTTTATGGAGTGTTACTCCGTGTTCGCTTAGGCGCTTTAGCGTGTTCTGGAGATGTTTGTGGTGATCAGGCGCTGTTGCCGAGTGGATTAAAATGTCGTCGCTGACGTTAAGTACGCCAGGCAGGCCAGATAGCATTTCTCTGATCGTGTTCTGGAATACCTCGGCTGCCGAGGATATTCCGAAGTTCAGCCTTTTGTATCTCCTGAGCCCAAGGTGAGTGCTGAAGGTGGTGATATACCTGCTTTCTTTCGATAGCGGCAGTTGGTGATAGCCGGCGTTGAGGTCGATCTTGGAAAACCACCTTGACCCGTTGACATCGGCTATGATGTCGTCCATCGTCGGGGTGATATGGCGTTCCCGCTTGATGGCCTTGTTTGGCAGCCTCATATCGATACATAGCCGTATGGCACCCGGCTGCTTCGGCTTCTCCGCGATGACTAACGGGGACACCCAGGGCGTGGGCCCGGACACCTTCTCGATGACCCCTTGTGTTTCGAGAAGTTCGAGCTCCTTCTCCACCAATGGCCTTAGGTGGAACGGTACCCTCCGATGTCGTAGGGCCACTGGGGTGACGGCCTTGTCGATGTGCAGCTTGATGGGGTCGCATTTGATGCAGCCTAGGCCTTGGAATAGTTCCGGGAATTGCTCGAGCAGTTCATCTACTCGGTGCGCCTGGACTCTTCTGGCGAACGAGACCAGTCGTAGGTCCTCCGCTGTGTGGCTGCTCAGCAGCGTATCCGCTTCGCGGTCGATGACGTGGATGGTAGCCATGACTTCTCGGCCTTCTGTCTTGATCGGTACAGATATCTTTCCTTTTAGTGGTGGCGGCGTGTGCGCCCCGTAGGCGTATATCCGAGTCTTTGAGGGTGTAACCGGAGGGCACGGACGTAAACGTCGATACTGCTGGAGGCCCATCACGTTCACTGACGCCCCTGTGTCGATAATCGCCTTTACCTCGGAGCCGGCAATCCGGACTACACAGGTCGGTTGAGGCCTGCGGCGTCGCTTGAGTTCCTGTGCGAATGATATGAGGTATGTTTCGTCATCTTCATCTTCTGATGACGAGTCAGCTGGCCTCTGGTACCTGCGACCTGGTCTCTGCGTCTCCTCCGGTGTCGATGCCTCCATTACCGACAGGTGTCGGAGTGTTCGAGATGGCGGTTTCGGGCCTCTGGCGTCACGACCTCGGCGTCTCCCTCGGCACACAGCGGCGAAGTGGTTTGGGATCCCGCAGTTTGTGCACGATTTCCCTTGTGCCGGGCAGTCTTTTGCTGCGTGCGGCTCGTGGCCACAGTAGCCGCACCGTGACCTGGGCGCGTCTGGTTTCGGTTTCCGGGGATACTCTGTCCTGGTCTTTGTCTTGATGGCGTCTGCCCTCTCGACCTTGATCTCTGAGCGCCCTATCGGTTTGGTGAGGGCCTGGTCCATCTCGTTCGCCCTGGCCGCTGACAGGTCATGGGACCGTGCCAGGATGAGGATGTCTTCCAGCGCTATCCTTGGTTGGCGTAGAATGAGGCTCCTCAGGGTTTTGTCTCTGCATCCCTGGATGAGCTGGGCCCTGATCTCCTTGGTATGGTCATCCTCGGTGCAGGTGCTGGCAAGCTCACGTAGGCGGGCGTAGAATGCGTCTATGGACTCTCCTTCCCTTTGGCGCGCTTGGCGCAGCTTGAAGCGCTCGAAATCCGGGTTGAGCTGCGGGTCGAAATGGGCGTCCAGCGCGGTCACAGCCGCATTGTAGTCTGTCGCGGCTCCCGTGTTCGGCAGGTGCTTAAAGAGCTTGAAGATCTCGTCCCCGGCATAATGGAGGAGGAGGGAGCATTTTATGGCGTCATCCGCCTCTCGGGTCGCAATAAAATAGTTATTGAGGCGCTCAATCCACACCCGCCAGCAGGGGGACGCCGTCGCCGGGTCTTCCAATTCGCTGAATGGCGGCAGCACGCCTGATGCCGCGTGCTGAAATGGCAGCCGGATGGGGGCAAGGCCGCGGTCGTCGTCAGCCATGACTGTACCCTGCTGAGCCGGAGTAGTAGGGGCTATAGTCGCTGGAGATCCCTTGTCGCTGTTGGGCGCCCCTACAGCGTGTTAGGCCTCCTTCCGGCACTTGCTTGTAGCGCCTGGTGAGAGGGTGGATGGCAGGCGCGACGGCACTGAGGCGGCCAGGGAAGGGTGTAGAGCGCCGGACTCCCGTGGCTGGCCGGTCGGCAGACTAGGAGGATGTGGCTGACGGTGGTGTGCACACTCCCCACCTTGGCTCAGGGTAGCGCGTGCCAGCGCAGAGCCTCACTGCTGGCAGGAGCACTCAGGCCTCGAGAGACGAACCCACGTGGCAGCGCGCTCTGGCGCTGTGTTACTCAGGGCGTGGCCTGGAGAGCAAGGGCAGCCGGAATCGGCAGCAGGAGCGCAGCGTGGCGCACGGCCCCGTTGTGTGCCCCGGTGCCTTTGTAGGTGCGGGGGCTGACTCACCCTCCGATGCGTGTCTGGCGGCCGGCAGATCAGAGGCCTCGCAGGTTGCGGGGTCGTCGCCGTGGGGATTCACGATGGTCCCAATGGGCAAGGGAAAACACACGAGGGTCTCGGCCCTCCTCGTCGCCAGTGTGGTGATCCGTTGTCGGGTCACCCGCGGTGCTCTTAGCTATAGGCGCTGCGCCAGACACATGGACACACTGCGCTGGTGTCATCGGAAGTGCCGCCCCCGAGCGGGCGCCTTCCCTTTATTGGCTCCCCGCCGGCCACGCCTGGCCGGCGGATGTGGTGCGAACATCCGCCCCAGCGCCCAGGGCACTGGAGCGCTAACCACTACACTGTGCACAGCCTGTCAGTAGCGCGAGGCCCCCACCGCCAGCCACCCACAGCCGGCTGACACACCCTGTGTGTGACTAAGTGCGAGCAGTCAACAACCACCGGCCGTGCCAAGCAGGCCCCGCCTGGAGCTTACGGAGATCTCGGGCTGAGCCGCGCCACGCGGGAAGCACATACAGGCCCTGTCAGACTGAGAGCCGCTGAGTGGGACGGGGGTAGCAACACTGCTCAAACCAGCCTCGCTCTCATCCCTCTCTCTGCTTTTGTCTTTATTCTCCCACTCTTGAAGCACCAGCTCTGCCGGCTGCCATTCCCCAGTGTGAACTGGGCAGCAGTCAGCAGAGGCGCCAGAAGCGGCCCTAGGCCTTAAAACCCGTCCTCCAAAGGCTCCAGCCCCTGGGGAAATGCCCTATAAATACGGCGCTGGGCTGGGACAGATGGCCGCACAGGTTGAGAGGGTAAGCAACAGGGCGTTGCTACAATTAATACAGCAGGTGCAGAACCCTCAGGGGCCCATTGAATCCTAACACTGCCATAAGTTACTACCGCAATAGCAGTCAAATAGGCCATTTTCCTTGCTTGTACCAGGGCCCATGCTGTCCTTGCTACACTACTGGTGAAAACACAATAACCACATCATACACGGAATGGGGTTTGGCAAAGGCTAACTGCAGGTATTCTATCACGCAGACAGGACAATATGCATTAGCAAGCTGGTAGCCAGTCTGTGTGGCAGTGCCAGGTCACACCTGTGATCAGCGCTACTCACATAGCGACACACCATCTGACACCTTTAAGTGTACATTTGCCCCATATCCCCCTCTTCACAAGGCACTGTGTAAGGAGCAGTGTGTAAGGAACTAGGAAGCCTGTGATATCTCTGGGACCAAGACCCGGTTTCTAAATCTTCTGTTATTTGTTGAATGGGGTGAGAACCCACCTCAACAAATATTTACAATCCTTGTCAGGGGTGAACCACAAATGTCAATAAATAAGCATGTGCTTAAGCCTCTAGAAGCTTGGCTGAAAACAGGCAGGCTTAACTTAGAGGGAATGCAGTCGCGGCCGGCATAACTTGCGGGGGGGGGGGAGGACTCGCGGGCGGGGGGACTCACGGGCGGGGGAGGAGGTGCGCACAGGGGGAGGTTTAATTTTTTTTAAAAAGTTTAACTTACCTTCGCTGGCCCGGTCCAGTCCCTGCGTCGCGTCTGCTTCTCTCTCTGCTCCTCACAGGAATCAGGCAGCCTACCTCCCCTCCCCTAATTCAATCACAATGCTGTAGTGGCAGCGTTGTGATTGGCCGGGACGCCGACCACACAAGTGTCTATGGGGAGGACATTTTCTCCATGTAGGCTGCATGCATCCTACATGGAGAAAAGGGAGAGTGCGTACGACTGGTTTGGTCGGCCCTGGGGCCGACCAAACAGTCAGCGCCCTCAGAGTGGGCAAGCCACTCCTCCCCTGCCCTAGAGCAGGACCTCCTGCCCCCCAACCAAACTCTTCTGCTTTCTCAAAGTGCGAGAAGCAGAAACATAAAATAGTATTTATAATACCATTTTATGTTTCTGCTTCTCGCAGTGCGCGAAAGCAGTGGGGCGACGTCCTCCGCCCACATTTAGGAATGTGTAAAGTATTTTTGCGACACTCAAACAGTAATATAGTGAAAACACAACAAAAGAACAATCTCAAACCAATTTAGAAAAATAGAAAATATTTGAATAAATAAAATAACACCAAAATGACAAATATTAATTCAGTAGAACCAGAGTTATGATGTGTCAAAGTTTATGGTAAAAAATAGTGCCAACTGTGGGTACCAGGTCACGCTGGATCGGGAAATTCACAAGGTCAGGCCAACCAAGATGGAGCGGGATCTGCATGGTGCTTGCTTTGCAGAGCTCTGTGTCGCTCAGCTTCAGGTCCAGTGAGGCTTTCAGCTGTGAGGCCAGGCTCTGCTGGTTTCTGCATTGCTCGGTGTCGGATCCGGTAAAGTCTTTGATTATAATCGGTGCGGCTGTGTGAGGACCTGTGCCGGATCTGGTGAAGCCTTCAATTAGGCAGGGAGAAGTACACTGACTCCAGCCAAGGGGCCAGGACCTTGAGGGCAGCCCTTGTGGGTCATGACTCACTCCACAGAGGCCAGCAGAGGGAACCAGGTCTGGTCCATTTGGGTCTGGTCAGATTGGAGAGCAGGAAAGGCCTCTCGAAACATGTGTGTCCCTGTAGTTGAAACAGGATGTCAGCCAGCCGACCCTTGAAGTCACTTCTGTGTCCTGGGTTCAAGGAAAGTAGGCCCAACCTTCCTTCTTCAGACAGCAAGGCAGTCCCTCTGAATCTTCTCTGGGACCAGGAGTGTACTGATTTCAGGTTCTGAGGTTGCCACTTTTATGCCCAGTGCCAGCCTGTGGTGGGGGCACCCCTTTGTCGAATCCTAATCTAGATCTAGCCATCTCTTCCCTGGGTTTGGCTCCAGCTTGGCTAGTGGGACAAAGGGCAGAGGCAGCCTGGTGTCAGGTTCTTTTGTGTGTGCTGGGGCAGGCTCCTTTGAAGTGTAATCAGAGCAAGGCACAGGTCCCTCCCCATCCATCCTGTCAGGAAGGCCCAACCCCCTTTACACCCAGGCCCTTTTCTCCACTGTCTTACTCCAATATACACTTCCCAGTGAGGGAGTGTAGTATCTGCTTCCCAGCTTATTCTCTGCTGTCATCATTTGGAATGTGATTATTCATGATGACATATTAGAATGTTGGGTTCTGAGCTTGTCAGTTAGGAGCTAGGGACTGAGCTGAAAGGTGACAGCTCCTGGTGGGGTCTTATCCTGTCTCTATCTTATTCTTATTATCCTAATATTTATGAATTACCACCTTGTACCATCTTACCCAATAAATACCTATTCTTACAAGAACCTACGTGGACCTGATCCTCATTTCCATCACTACAGATTTGGCGACGATTTGGGCACTTGTGCTTACTACTCCAATGGACTTTTGAACTTCAAGGTAAAGAATTTTCAAAAATTATTCTACGTATTCTTAAGCATACTGGCACGCTACAACGCTAAAAAACCCCACCAGTGACCATTCCACTTCTGGTCGTCCTCTTCTTGACCTGCCAGTCCCTGCTATACATTCTGCTATTTAAGTACTATTCTTCAATCAACAGCAGCAATTGATTTCCATGCCTACAGTGACTTGCCTCTTACATTCTGCTGCCTGTCTACTCTAATTGGCTCCACTTTATTTGAGCTTTTGATAACTTTGACGGCAGTAACGTAAAAAAAAAAAGAAAAGAACTCACTTCCTTATGCAGTTCTGACTCTCTTAATTATCCCTAGTCCTGTTCTTCAATTTAAATTCATTAACTTATAAGGTCCTTTACTATTACCATGGCAGTTATTCTTATTGTCGTTAGGATGGTGACATTTGAATGTGTCACGAGCCTCCTCCTCGCGCTTGTACATAACGCGCACAGCTTCTCCTGCTTCATCTGTGACGTGTACCTGTTTGCCTTCTTCCATGTTTTAGTGCACGGTGACGCCGGGAGCCACCCGGCGCGGCGTCACCAGTGCGTGCCACCATTTTGGAGCCACGATTTCTCTGGACGTTCACCATTCAGCCCTGCTTTTGCCAACCACGTTTGCTTTCGCCAACCACGTTTGTTTGCTATGCGGGACAATAAAGTTATTTCAAGTTCGTTTTCATGCTGCCTCAAGACGTTTCTAGTACCCATATTTTTCAAGGTCTTCGGAATTCCAGATTTCTATGCCTCTTCATCTATTTCGATGTTTTCTTCTACTACATGGTTTACTTGGAGGTCTTCGACATTCCTGATTTTCCTATTCTTCACAGGTACTGTTTTATTTCTCTTCAAGTTTCATTATAACGAAAACCACAATACCACGCATGTCATCTTGCATTCGGTGACATGCACACCATTTATTTATTTATATTACGGCAAGTTCAGTATTTTATTAAGTTACAGCGCCATGTCCCTACTACAAGTTCATTGATAAACGTCTTTCTGCTGTGTTTTTGACTGCGAATCACCTGCGCTGATTCGCACAGCCTTTTACATCCTTTAATTCTTATCAAAGCACATTGACAACGGTGACAACTTTATTTATTTTATTTTATTGTTTTCTTCTAACAATTGACAACGGTGACCACTTTATTTGTTTTAGTTTATTGTTTTCTACTATCAATTATCACATATTAAGTGAGAATTTTCTCACCAGTTTCTGTTTCAAGTATATTTGCTGTACGGTACGCTGTGATTTGAACTAATGTTTATGGTGTGCACTATATGTTATGTCTGTTATAATTTTATATGCAATATGTTTTTTGGGTTGCAGCAGGTATAATTACCAGTCCTTTAATTACGTTAATTTTTCATGGTATTATTGCTTGATTATAATTTTCTTTATGATTCAATGCTCATTATATTTCCTTTTGATTCAATACCATTTATATGATTGCTATATGCATTAGGTTACCAGTTCTTTACTTATGCTTAATTTTAATGATATATTCTTCGTTTTTATTTCATTTTTATGATGCATCACACAGTTCTGTTATTGAACTTACTTAATGAATTAATTCATATTTCTGCATTCTACATGAGTGGACGTTATTAGTCTACATTTACCGGTTTCAAATGTTAAAAGCTGACGTCAACCTTTAAGGTTCAGTACTGCTTACTTATTCTTCATGAGCTCTATGATTGTTATTGTTTTTCCTTTTGCGCAAAAGTTTTATTCTTCTAAACATTTTCTTATGCGTAGACGTACGCTACATGAAATTTAGTTTTAAATGTTCTGTGCATTTAACGCTTTTATGTGATTATTATGCCAGATTCTCACAGTTTTTTTTTTTTAAAAGGTTTAATTCAGAATTAATTATTCTTACTGGCAGCTGAGGTTCTCCTCTGGTCGTGCTCCTGTTAGGTGTTAATTTTCATCTTTCTGCTTATTATTTCTGGTGTTACTAATTGTTTTCTTATGTGGAGCACTTCCTTTGTTCTTATATATTCTTTATGTGGTTCTGCCTTTCACTTCTTCGTTTGTTGGTGCACAATTTCTCCAGTCTGGCCAATTGGTGTATTTTGCGATACTTTCAACGTTTGTGTTCGGTGTCCACCTTCGTATTATCTCTTTCTCTTTGTCCTTTAAAGAGAGGATGTGTTCTCTTTCTTATTTTCCTTCTTCTCTCCTCTACTCCTTGCTTTGCTTCCTTTTGTCTTTTGACTTATTCCTTCCTTTTATTCTCCTTCCTTTACTACTTCGCTTGACTATTTTCTTCTTTCTTATGTTCATTGTTATTATTTGTAATAGCTTGGTTCACATCTAAGTTTTTAGTTGCAATTGCAAAATGTATAAAAGGGGAAGATGTGTAGTGTTGGCTTTCCAGCTTATTCACTGCTGTCATCATTTGGAATTCCTTTATTTCTTCTTTTGACTCTTCTCATTTTTAATCTTTCTTCATTTATCACCTCTTGTGTTCTACTGTTCTCCTCTTTATGTTTTCCCTTCTTCATATCATCTTTTACCCCGGTTCTACTCTCTTTCTTATTATTTATTGTTATTATTTGTAATTGCCTTGTTCACATCTAGTTTAAGTTGCAATTGCAATATGTATAAAAGGGGAAGATGTGTAGTATCTGCTTCCCAGCTTATTCTCTGCTGTCATCATTTGGAATGTGATTATTCATGATGACATATTAGAATGTTGGGTTCTGAGCTTGTCAGTTAGGAGCTTGGGACTGAGCTGAAAGGTGACAGCTCCTGGTGGGGTCTTATCCTGTCTCTATCTTATTCTTATTATCCTAATATTTATGAATTACCACCTTGTACCATCTTACCCAATAAATACCTATTCTTACAAGAACCTACGTGGACCTGATCCTCATTTCCATCACTACAGGGAGCCATCAACAGGCAGGGCAGCTAGCCACTCACAAACAAGGCCCCAGAAACTTTAGGCAGGGAAATGCTAACTTTCTAAAAATTTAAAAAGTATAAACAGCTGATATGCACTCAGTGTAAACAAATGAAACAACAAAGTTAATACATAACGTCAAAATATTCAATTCGGTGTGCACCTGAAGAGGAGGTACAGTCCACCTCCTACTTGAAAAGTGAAAAAATACACACAGCATCGTGCCTTATGAGCCTTTTGGGGCTGACCTTGGGGGTAATTCAGATTTTCCACAGCTAGGTGGGTAGAAAATCATGATTTTATTAAAGACACGGAGGCTGATATTATGCATGTCTCTTTAATTGCCAACTCACAGCAGCAACAACATCACAATGTTAGAACTTAGAATAGGAATGAATAAGAGTTCTAAATACTATTTAGTCCCCTGTGAGGCAGCCATCTTCCTTCTTTGTTGATGTGAACAAAGCAAAAAACAGTAGGAACCAATAAACTTTATCAGAAACCAGCAAGGAAATCCATGTACGAAATCCTCGAATACCAAAACTCCTTCAGGTCACTTCTTAATTTCACCTCCTGAAAGAAACAATATGAACAAATTAAGGGAGGGTAAAAAACAGGGAGGGATAATATCAGCCTCCGTGTCTTTAATAAAATCATGATTTTCTACCCACCTAGCTGTGGAAAATCTGAATTTTATGGCAAGGCACGGAGGCCAATATTATGCATGTTCAAAGCCTTGCCATAATATTCCTTACTGAAGACTCCACAGGTTTAAAATAGAACTTTTTAAAAACTGAGTCTGAGGACCAATCAGCTGCAGCTAAAATCCCATTTAGCCTACCACCCAGCATAAGAGCCTTAGACGCCATAGCACCTCTAGAGGAATGAGCCCCAAACTTTCCCAAATCAATTCCTGCTAACCCCATAACTTCTCTTACCCACCTAGACAGGGTAGGGGTAGATACAGCTCTATGGGGATGTTTATAAGAAATGAACAGCTGGGAATATAAATTGTTCCTCACATTCTCGGTCCTTCTCTCATACTCGCGAGTACACCTCACGACACACAGCTTCCTGCATTCATCAAGATTCGGATAGAAAATAGTCTTAGACATTGTTTTAGTTCTCCTTGTGATATAAAAGCACACCCCTTCAGGAACAAAGCTTCGGGCAGAAATATCAAGTGCCCTAACGTCAGAGACCCTTCTAAACGACACAATAACATAACTAACTTCAAAGAAAGCCGTTTCAGGTTCAAGAACTCATTTTCTGGCCAACTCATTAACTCCTTGAGGACAATATCAACATCCCAAACAGAAGAATACCTTGGGCCCGGGGGCACTTTGATTCTGATGCTTCTTAAAAGTCTCTTTACAACATCATGTTGGCCAACCGGTAAACTGTCGATCAACTCATGTCCTGCCAATATTCACAGTACTATATGACCTTCCTTCAAGGAATATTTCCGTTAGAAAGTTCAACACTTCTACCAGAGGTGCTGATACGGGATCCAAACTCCTCGAAGAACACCAACGAAACCATCTCCCCAGGCCAGTTTGTATGCCTTTGATGTTCCTGGAGACCATGACTCCTTGATGAGTTTCGAAGCCTCAAAGATAATCCTGACACCTGCCAGATTCTCCCAAAATCAGCCAAGCCATCAGCCTTAAATGTCCCTGAAGAACTAACTCTTGGTGCCACCCTGACGCATCCACCAATACATCTGGGAAGTCTGGAAGAAGAAGAGGGTCCGCTACCAACATTTCCATAACATCTGGAAACCAAACCTGAGAACACCAAAAGGGAGTTATCAGAACTATCTCTGCCCTTTCCCTTCTCACTTTCAGAAGCACCCTTTGAATTAACGCAAACGGCGGGAAAGCATAAGCTTTTAAATCTCTCCAATATTGTAAAAAAGCATCTACTGCCGCCGCTTGAGGGTCCGGCCTCCAACTGAAGAACCTTGGAATTTGCGCATTCACTCTGTTCACAAACAGGTCCACCTCCATCGGACCCCAAACTGAATTTATCGCAGAGAACACTTCCCTGTTCAAACCCCAATCGCTGCAATCTCTCAGTTGTCTGGAATTCCAGTCTGCCACCGAGTTGCTCACCCCAGGCAAATACTGTGCCTGAAGCATGATATTCCTTCCCAGGCAGAAATGCCAACATTCTTTGGCCAGATCCGCAAGAGCCTTTGAGCGCGGATCTCCCAGTTTGTTTACATACCTCACTGTCGATACGTTGTCCATTCTCAAAAGGACACAACATTTCACCTGGTCCTTCACAAAACTCTTCACTGCAAACGACCCTGCCAGTAATTCTAGATAATTGGTGTGCATCTTTTTCTCCTGGCTTGTCCATTTCCCTCCTGTCGACACTGAACCACACCTTGCTCCCCAACCTTGAAGGCTGGCATCCTACTCTATGATTAGATCTGCACTCTGACCGAAAATGGCCCTTCCATTCCAAGCCTCTAGGTTCTCCTGCCACCACAACAATTCTTCCCTTGTCTCTAGATCTGTCTGGACCTTGTCTGAATACCTCAGTCCTCTGTTCAAATAAGCGGTCTTTAACCTTTGCAGAGCACGATAATGCAGGGGAGCAGGGAAAACAGCTTGAATTGAGGCAGACAGATGTTCTAGTATCCTCGCAATCTGTCTCAGGGTTAACCATTCGCTTCCTAAAGCTCTCCGTACCTCCCTCCTGATCTTTTTACTTTTTCCATCGGCAATCTCAATACACAGTCCGAGATCCAAATCTGAAAACCTAAAAACACTGTCTCCTGACTTGGAACCAAACACGACTTCTTCCTGTTCACTACAAATCCCAGATCCTCTATCATACGAACAGCCAGAGAAGTATGCTCCATGGCCAAGTCTTTGCTCTCCGCCATAATGAGGATGTCGTCCAGGTAGATTATGAGTCTCACTCCCTTGTGCGTAACCAAGCTACAATTGGTCTCATCACTTTTGTAAAGCACCATGGAGCCAAAGTTAAACCGAATGGGAGGCTTTTGAATCTCCACATGGAACCTTTCCATTGGAACTTCAAAAGATCCCTCTGATCTTGACACATAGGAACGGTTAGATTAGCGTCCTTTAAGTCTAAACGGGGCAACCAATCTCCTCTCCTTAGGAGATCCCTTAACATATGAATCCCCTCCATTTTGAAGTGGTTGTATTCAACCCACTCGTTTAGTTCCTTGAGATTTATCACGGGTCTCATACCATTGTCCTTTTTCTCTACCAGAAATATATTGCTTACAAATCCGGCAGACGAATCCTCTGCTCTTTCTATTGCACCCTTCCCTAGTAACTCTTGAACCTCTTTCGCAACCATCTCCTCCTCTTCTTTTGAGAACCTCAGCGGAATCGGCCTCTTCTCCTGAACTGGAGTACTCACAAAATCTATCCTGTAACCACTTACCGTCTGTAAAACCCACGGATCGGAAGTTATCCCTTTCCACCTGTCTATAAACTGGGCGAGTCTGCCGCCCAATCTCACTTGAATAGAAGAAAGGTCTTTTACTAAACATACCTTGTCTTGGTCTTCTCTCTCCCCTGAACCGTCCTCTTCCTCGCTGTCTTTGAGGGTAGAAACTGGGAGTAAAACCCCCTGAGGACTGGAAACCTCCGGGCCTATATCCTCGCGAAAATGAGCTTCGCGTAATTCCATAGCCTCTGCCGGGTAATCGGCCCGCATTCTCCCGGCTGCTCCAAAAACCTTTTTAATGTCTCTCTGCACTTTCTGGATTGAGTTGAAAGCACCAGCATAATGTGCCATCTCTTTTACAAATTCTTCCCCAAAAAGGAGTCCCCTAGCCTCCTTGCCTGACTCCTTCCCTGACAGCTCTGCGAGCTTAGGGTCGATCTTCATCAAGAGGCTTTTCCTCCGTTCACTGCAGAGTGACGCGTTAGCGTTTCCTAGCAAACATACTGCCCTTTGCATCCATTGTCTTAATTCAACCACATCAACAGAGCCTTCCTGGAGGTATGCCTCCTCACATAGATCAAAGATTTTCGTCAGGGGCCCAAAAACATCCAACCCTTTATCGAGGCCCCTCCTTGGGTCTCTCCCCAGCCTATTCAGAAAGGTTAGCATCTTGGCATCTAACTCTGGGGTATTAGCCACCTTATTGCTCAATGAGGGCCTAGGGCATTCAGACCGTAACCTGGTACGCACCTCCTTGGGCATCTTCCTCCTGATCCAAAACTCCACATACTCCACAACATGCTTAAGCGGGACCCATTGTGGGGATAAAGGGTGCTGGATAGAGCTAGGATCAAACATCAATTCTCCCAGGGGATCCTTTACCTGATCCCCCATTTCTCTGTCGCTCCTCTCTTTTTCATCCTTTTACACTCCATGACCTCATCCTCCGATGAGTCAAACTCCGAGGAGCAAGAAATTACAATGTCCCCACTACTGGAGGACTCATCACAGGCAATCGCTCTGTGATCCCCTTTCTTGGCCTTTATAGCCTTTCCATAATCCTCCCTAGAGGCGACCCTTTCCTTGCCTTTCTGGTAAAAGGCCCCTTTTTCCTTGTCCACAATATCCTTGGACACATGCTTCCTTTTCTGTGAAACCTTCCTTCGAGTGCCACTTACTGTCGGTACCTCCTCCACCGACCAAAACTGCTCTTCATCTGCTCTTTTTGCAAACTTCCCCTCAAGCCTGTCCATGCAGTTGTCTATCTTTTTCCCTAACTGGGAGGCCAGGGCAGAAACAGCCTTGTCTACGCACTCCTGCACTTTGCCCTCAATATCACCATCGGTACACCTTTCCTTCTCCATCCTGTGAATTAGTATAACTACGAAATTCTCTGTCTATAACTTCACACAGCAAAAATCACTCTGTCATAAACTTTCCTTCCTCAAATGTCAATCAATAAAACCCTAATAACAAAAGTATTTTAAAACTAGAACAAAAGATCCTCTCACTGCGAAATGAACTCCTCAAGCCTGGGCTGTCACACGAGTGTAACTGACATTGCCTGTCAGAATCGGCTCATATTGCTAATTTCATCCCAAAATATGTCCTCCATAAAAACCACTAAAAGTTGCTTCCTATCCCAAGGCAAAATAGCCGCCGCGTCACGTGACTCTCTACGGTGGCCCCAATGCTGAAATCGCGTGTCAGAAGCAGCGCCTGAGGTGAGTGTCAGTATGTTAGTTTCACTTCTATTTTAAAAACATATTAGTGCCCAACGTGTCATATTTAAACAAGGACGAGTGGAGCGAGTCGCGCCCGACCCAGTGCGCGGTCCGCTCCACTCACTTATTCGAGTCGCGCGTCTCAAGCAAGCACGCGACTCCACAAGATCAAAAACCGAGTCGCGCGACTCTCCAACGCATTCTTCTGCCGCGCAGACCAGAGGGCGCAATCCCCTTGTTTCGAGTCGTGTGCTGCAGAAACAGCGCGCGACTCGTCAGATTCAAATTATAATCCAACAGTCGTATCGAGACCCCATAAAAAACTCAAAACACCTCAAATTCATAAACAACTTAAGTTACATACCGGACAATAAGGAACAGAGCCGAGTTGAAGATTACCTCGCTAAACATCACTATCTTAAAAATATATAGTAAATACTAAAACTAGGCAAAAGTGACTAAGGGTTTAAAAACACAATACTTAATCCTTTAAAGACATTATTTCTTCACTCATACATGTATAGGCACAACAGGCTCTCTTGTCTCACAAAATTCAAGCCACTCACAAGCCTAAAACTGCGACATTTACCAACAGGATAAGGATACATAAAGTGTGACTTATCTGTAGCTGTGAGCAGCAACAAAGAAGGAAGATGGCTGCCTCACAGGGGACTAAATAGTATTTAGAACTCTTATTCATTCCTATTCTAAGTTCTAACATTGTGATGTTGTTGTTGCTGTGAGTTGGCAATTAAAGAGACATGCATAATATTGGCCTCTGTGCCTTGCCATAAAATTTATAAGTATTAAAAGGGAAGTTTATACTTGGCGAAAGGATTATTTTGCCAAGTCGAAATGGCAGTGTAAAACTGCAATGCAGGCTGCAATGGCGGGCCTGATACATTCTTTAGGGCACTACTTCGGTGGGTGGCACAATGACTGCTTAAGCCCACTAGTATCATTTAATGTACAGGCCCTTCATACAGGCAGTACCATACACTAGGGACTTATATTTAATAAATGTGCCAATCAGAAAGATGCTTTTTTACCATGTTTAAAGGAAAGAGCACACACACTTTACCACTGGTTGGCAGGGATAAAGTGCATAGAGTCCTAATGCTAACAAAAATGGGTACAGCTACAGAAGGCAAAAATCTGGGGTCGTCCTGCTGAAAGGTCAAGTTTCCAACAAGATTCTAATGTGTCCACTTTAAGGGTGAACTAGTCTGGGCTAACGGAACCCCAAGGTCTGTGGTAAAAGATAATCTGTTCCTCTCTAGGTAGATATCAGTGATAGTCAGGGTCAGTGCAGCTGCACCCCTGGTGTGGTTTCCTGCACACTTCGGACCCAGTGATGTTTAGATATCCTTCTGTTTAGTTACACCCAGCTGGGCTTTAACATTCCTGCAGTTCTTGTATGGTTCACTTCCTTAAGGCATTGTCCTTGCACATCTTTCAGTCAGCTGGATTTGTGCTTTGTCTTCCTAGTAGAGTTTTCTACAATCACTGTCAGGTAAACCAACAGAGTGTCTTCCAGGTGGTCACTCAATCAAGGGTTGTAGAGCGCACTACTCAGCCTTGAGAGTCTCAAGGCGCTGGGGGAGGGGTGTGAGCAGCTCCGTTGGTCATTCGAAGAGCCAGGTCTTGAGGACCTTTCTGAACTGGTTCAGTGTAGGGCTTTTGTCAGATGTGAAGGGGGAGTTCATTCCAGGTCTTGGCTGCGAGGTAGGAGAAGGATCTGCCACCTGCTCTGGCCCTGTGAAAGCGAGGATGATGGCTAGGGAGAGGTCGGCTGAGCGGAGGTTTCTCTTGAGGGCGTGTAAGGAGATACGTTCATTGAGGTATTGGGGTCCGGTGTTGTGGAGGGCTTTGTAGGCATGTGTGAGCAGTTTGAAGGTTATTCTTCTTTCGACGGGGAGCCAGTGGAGGTCGCGAAGGTGGTGGGTGATGTGGTCGTGTTGTGAGATGTCGAGGCTAAGTCTGGCTGCGGCGTTCTGGACAGTCTGGAGTTTGCGGAGGAGTTTTTGTTGATTCCGGCGTAGAGAGCGTTTCCGTGAGTCCAGTCTGCTGGTGATGAGTGCGTGGGTGACGGTCTTCCTGGAGTCGGGGGATCCACTTGAAGGTCTTGTGAAGTATGCGGAGGGTGTTGAAGCATGTGGAGGACACGGTGTTGATCTGGCAGTTCATGGTGAGTGAAAAGTCGAGTATGATGCAGAGGTTGCGTGCGTGGTCTGTTGGGGTGGGTGCGTTTCTGAGGGCGGGGGGCCACCAGGTGTTGTCCCATGCGGAGGGGGTGGAGCAGAGAATGAGGACTTCTGTTTTCTCCAAGTTGAGCTTCAGGCAGCTGTTGCTCATCCAGGTCGCAACGTCTTTCATCCCTTCTTGGAAATTGCGCCTGGTGATGTCGGGTTCCTTGGTGAGGGAGATGATGAGCTGGGTGTCATCGGTGTAGGAGACAATATTGAGTCTGTGGTTTCTGATGATGGTGCGAGGGGGCCATGTAGACGTTGAAGAGTGTGGGGCTGAGGGAGGATCCGTGGGGTACTCCGTATCTGATCTCCGTCGGTTCTGAGAGCAAGGGCAGAAGTCTTATTCTCTGAGTTCTGCCTGAGAGGAAAGATCGTATTCAGTCTAAGGCTGATCCTTGGATGTTGGCGTCGTGGAGCCTGGTGGCTAGTGTGCGATGGGAGACGGTGTCAAAGGCTACTGAAAGGTCCAGGAGGCTGTGGGTTGCCGTGTGGCCTTGGTCAAGGAGGGCGCTGATGTCGTCGATGGCGGCTATGAGGCGGTCTCGGTGCTGTGGTTGCTGCGGAATCCGGATTGAGAGGTGTCTAGGAAGCTGTTGGTTTCTACGAAGTGTGCTAGCGGGTTGTTGACGGCCTTTTCGATGACTTTGGCGGCAAAAGGGAGCATTGAGATGGGCCTCAAGTTCTTGAGATCCGTCGGGTCTGCTGAGGGCTTCTTTAGGAGGGGGTTGACTTCGGCACGTTTCTAGTCATCGGGAATGTGGTGGTATCAAGGGAGCAGTTGATAGTTCGTCGTAGTTCGGGTTCGATGGCAGTGGCGGCCCTCTGGAAGATGTGCGGCGGGCAGGGGTCAGTAGGTACTCTGGAGTGGATGCTTTTTATTGTCTTTACGGTGTCTTCTGTGGTGAGAGGGGTCCAGGTGAGGAGGGTCTGTTGGATGGCACATTGCTGGGGGTGGGAGTTGAGGCGGTGCCGTGGTCTTGGTCGTCGAAGTTGTCGTAGAGCATCTTGATCTTGAAGTGAAAGAAGGAGCTGAGTTTGTTGCAGAGGTCTTGGGAGGGAGGGACATCGGTTGTTTCGCTGTTGGGTCTGGCGAATTCTTGTATGATGGCGAAGAGTTCCTTGGAATTGTGGGTGTTGGAGAGGATTCTGTCTTGGATGAAGTTTCTCTTTGTTGATTTTAAGAGTTGGTGGTGTGCCGTGATGGCTGCTTTGTAGGCGGAGTGTGCTGCCGGGGATTTGCTGTTTCTCCACGTGAAGGAAGTGACCCGCTTGGGGCCACCTGGGTCACCGTAGACCACCTCTCAGCCTTCCATACCAAATGAAGAGTCGGAGAGACAGTGTAGAATATACACCAATAGCTGTTTATTCGTATACACACAGAGCGGAGCCCCGTCTGCACAGTCTCTGGGAGTGGTACAGAGGGAACTAAAGATCAGAAAGCATAGAGATACATTATGTACATTTCATGATTGGTTAAAAACACGCCCACAGTGGAATTTTCCAGGCAGATGCAGCTGGACAGTAGAATACAAAAAAAGGTTTCTGTTCTCGTATCTTCGCAACTCAGCACAGTCCAAGGCCTTTACACCCTGAGCCGTGATCAAACTACCAGACAGGTGGGAGAGGGCCTTTATCTAGTGGGAAAGCTGTGCGCTGGCACTAACAGTTCTTTATTTGCAGAAACGAAACTCAGCGAAGGGCATTTCACAGAAACAGAGAAGATTAGTTTCGATCACCACACAAAATGGAGTCTAAACAGAAAATGGTGCTGCGAATGCTAACTTTGTGTAAGCACTTACGGGCCAATTCTAACACACGTCTTCTCCAGTCGTCGGCAGGAGTGCTTGGATTTTCGGAGGTTCATGGTGAACCAGTTGGCTTTCTTGTTGTGTTGTCTCTTGGTGTTCTGGAGGGGGCGAGAGTGTTGGCGCAGTTGGCAATCCATTGGTGGAGGTTGCTTGCCCCTGTGTTGGCGTCTGTCGTAGTTGGGGAAGGAGGGCAGGTGAGGGCGGAGGTGAGGTGTTCTTTGGAGACTTTGTTCCGGCTTCTGCGTGGGGGCGGAGTGTGCGCTTGTGTGCGGTAGGTTTGGAGAAGTAGAAATGGATACAGTGGTGATCTGTCCAGAGTGGTTGAGTGGTTCCGTGGTGTGGCTGAAGCAAATGTTGTTTCCTCTGGCGAAGATAGGGTTGAGTGTGTGTCCTGCTGTGTGAGTGGGGGTGGAGACAAGTTGCTTCAGTCCTATGTTGGTGAGGTTCTCCAGGAGGGCGGTGGTGTTGGGATTGCGGTGGTTGTCTAGGTGGAAATTCAGGTCTCCGAGTAGAATGTAGCCCGTAGAGGCAAAGGCGTGGGGTGCGATGTGGTCTGCAATGGCGTTGTTGAAGGGGGTGCGGGGTCCAGGAGGTCTGTAGTCGAGTGTCGTTTTGGGGTTGGGCTGGATCTGGAAGTGGATGTGTTCCATGAGGGGTGAGGCGTGGTCCGAGTTGGTGGTTGTTAGCCGGAGGGAGCTTTTGTGGACGATGGCGAGGCCTCCTCCTGGGCGGTTCGGGCGGTCTTTCCTCAGGATCTTGTATCCGTTGGGGATGGCGATTGCGATGTCGGGTGCGGAGCTGGCGTTGGTCCAGGTCTCTGTGAGGAAGGCGACGTCGGGCGAGTGGAGTGTTGAGGAGGTCCCAGATTTCTACGGCGTGTCTGTGCAGGGAGCGTACGTTGAGGAGGATGCATTTCAGTGGCTTGTGTGCGGTGGAATCCGGTGAGTTGGGGGTGGCTGCCTGGGTCTGGAAGTGGGTGAAGGTGTGGTGGTAGTGTGGCAGGAGATCGGGCCCTGGGTTTTGCTTGGCATCAAGAGTTGACAGTTGTTGTTGCGTCCGGGGTTGAGTGCGTGGAGAGTGCTAGTGTTGGGGAACCAGGGTCCCAGGCGCTGGTCGCAGTCGGGTCGCGGATGGGCGCAGATGGGCTTGCCTTTGGCGTGTCTTCAGCGCGGCTGCAATTAAGTAGGGGTCGGGCGAGGGTGAGTAGCTGGGAGGCGGGACGCTGGGGGAGGGGCCGCAGGGGCAGCAGCGTCGGGGAGCAAACAGAAAAAGGCAGACAAAGAAGGCAAACAGAAAAAGGCAGACAGAAAAAAGGCAAACACAGAAAAGACAAAACAGAGAAAGGCAAACAGAAAAGGATGACACACACAGAGCGGAGTAGCAGAAGAGCAGGCTCTTCCACTAGACCACCAGGGATGAGGCGCAGGCAGGAGCTTGCGGGGGCAGGAGGGCCTTGAACACCTACCTGAAGCTCAAGCAGTGACTCCGATCAGGAGGTCAGAGGTCTTGCTCTCATTGGCGTGCAGCCGCCACCATTAAGTAGGGGTCAGGGGAGGATGAGCAGCTGGGAGGCGGGAGCCGGACGCTGGGGGGAGGGGCCACGGGGGCAGCAGCGGCAGGGAGCAAACAGAAAACGAAAAACAGGAAAAAAGGCAAACAGAAAAAGGCAGACAGAAAACGCAAACACATGAAAGGCAAAACTGAGAAAGGCAAACAGAAAAGGATGACACACACAGAGTGGACTAGCAGAAGAACAGGCTCTTCCACTAGACCACCAGGAATGAGGCGCAGGCAGGAGCCTGAGGGTGGAGGAGGGCTTCGAACACCTGCCTGAAAACAAGCTGGTGCTAAGGGCAGATCCTTAACGGTGGAGCTGCGTGGGAGAGAGCAGTGAGTCCGACCAGGAGGTCAGAGCACAATAGCAGTGTGGCTCCATTGTCCTCAGATAAGTGCAATCCTTGAGGAGATGTGTGGATTCACAGATGCAGGGTGTTCAATCAATCAATCAAGTTTCTTGTAAAGCGTGACTACTCACCCGTTAGGGTCTCCAGGCGCTGGGGGGAACTGCGGTTCAGTCGAAGAGCCAGGTCTTGAGGTCCTTCCTGAATTGCAGCAGCGATGGTGATTGCCTGAGGTGCACAGGCAAGGAGTTCCAGGTCTTCGCAGCGAGGTAGGAGAAGAATCTTCCTTCAGCCCTGGTCTTGCGGATCTGTGGGATGGTGGCTAGGGCCATTTGGGTGGAGCGGAGATGTTTGGTGGGAGTGTAGAAGGAGAGGCAGTGGTTGAGGTATGCAGGTCCGGCGACATGGAGGGCTTAGTAGGCGTGCGTGAGGAGCTTGAAGGTAATTCTTTTGTTGATAGGTAGCCAGTGAAGGTCTCTCAGGTGGACAATGATGTGGCTATGGCGTGGGATGTTCAGGATGAGTCTGGTGAAGGTGTTCTGGATGTTCTGCAGTTTCTTTAAGAGTTTCTGGGGGTGCCGGCGTAGAGTGCGTTGCCATAGTCAAGTTTGCTGCTGACGAACACATGGGTGACCGTTTTTCTGGAGTCGATGGGGATCAACTTGAAGATCTTACGAAGCAGTCGGAGCAGGAGGACGAGACGGCGTTGATTTGGCAGTTCATTGACAGCGAGGAGTCCAGGATGATGCCATGGTTTCGTGTGTGGTCTGTGGGGGGTTCCGAGGTCTGCGGGCCACCAGTAGTCATCCCAGGTGGAGGGGTGGAGCCCAAGATGAGGACTTTGGTCTTTTCTGAGTTGAGCTTGAGGCAGCTGTCCCCACGCAGGACGTGGTTCAGTCCCTGTAGTGCCCAGCCCCACCCTCTAGACCACAGGACCATTGCTCTTGCTTGGAATAAGATTTCAACTCAAATTAATCCAGAATTTGCCTGTCTTTTTTTATTTATTTTTTATTGTAATGAGTATACAATGAAGTAGGTTGCAGTCATTATAACAAACAAGCCAAGTATTTCCACAAGTCAAGTAGCAATACTGTTCGCCTAGTTCGACATTAAGCTTAATTCATTCCCACTGTCTCATCATTGAGATTAGCCATGAGATTTCTCCCCGTGATGGCCCAGTCGGGCCCCATGGAGGGGCCAGCGCAAATTCCACCCCTATGAACGTTCCATTTACCCCCAGACCTGTTCCAATTTCCTGGGGCAACACCTAGCTTCATATGCAACCCTCTCAGTGATCATGCACCAATCCATATCTCTTTCCCACTCCTGAAGGGTTGGTGTGTTTTGTGCCCCACATTGTCGAGCCACATCGTTTAGCTATTGTCATACCTAATGTTACCCATATTTGGTCTTTACAACTCAGGTCCGTTGCCGCCCATATGTTATGGAGACGCTCATTTTAGCTCGGGCTGTGGGTCCATCCCACACACTTGCGTCATTATGTGCATAACGGCTTCCCAGTATAGTCTGATTCTCGGACAGTCCCATAAGATATGATAGAATGTGCCTTCTTGCCCACATAGTCGCTGACATGTCGTGGGTAACCACCCTGCCCAATTTGACTAACGAATCCCTAGGGAGGTAGGATCTATGAAGTATTCTGAGTTGGATCAATCATAGTTTCGAGGATATGGCCACTTCTTTAGGGGAACCAAGGGCTTCCTGCCAGTCCTCGTCCTCCATCTCCCCCAGATCCCTATGCCAGTGCTCACGGAGCTGTCGGAGGGGTCGGAGGAGTTATGTACTATTTTTTGGTAGGTGAGGGAGATCGCCCGCCGATCCATGAGATCAGTGAGGAGTCTGTCCTCCAAAGGGGCGGCTTCAGGAGGGTACTCCCCGAGGGTATGATCACCATTAGGGCATACCTAACCTGTAGATATCTGAAGGTTTCGGTCGTGGCGAGATTATATTGCTGCTGCAAGTCTGCAAATGGTCTACCCTCCCCTAGTCCACACGTCTCCCAATTTTGAGATTCCTATGAGGTCCCACTTGTCAAATCCAGGGCAGTTAGACAACCGGCTCAGTATCTCAGTCTCCCAAAGTGGTGTGGCTTGTGTTATTTTATTGTGCCATCCCAGCCTCTTGTTTATTATGTAACAGAGTTTGATTGTTTGCACCGTGGGACCTGTGAGTTTATTGTCCCTGGGGTTAGTGTATAATGCCGGTGTGTAGCCCCCTGTGCCCAGGAGGAGTCTGTCCATTCTATAGGCCGGCTCATCATGTGCCCGGTGCATCCATTGATTAATAACGGCCAGTTGGGCTGCCCAGTAGTTTGTCTGAATGTTCAGCAATGCCCCCATCGTACCACCCCCTCAACAACTTCTTCATAGCTTTTTGCGGGGTTTCCCATCCCAGAGCAGAGTTCGCACTTCACAATCAATAGCTTGGAAGTAGGATGCCGAATCACATATGATGTGTTCTGTAAAGCGTAGAGGAAGCGGGGAAGCGGCATCATTTTGTATAGTGGTTAGCGTCCTAGTAAAGATAGCGATAGTGATCTCCAGTGGTAGACATCACTCCGGAGGCGCGTCAAAGGGGCTTGTAGATTATGGGTGCAAAAATGGTTTGGGTCTGCCGTAAAGAATATTCCGAGATATCGGAAGCCCTCCGCCGACACCGCTGCTTCACGCTCCGCTCGCACACAGAAACGTGAGAAAAATGTGATTTATTCCAGCTAAATTTGAGGTTTGCAGGGGATTCTGCATAGGAAAACTTTGGGGGATCCACGTAAGCCAAACCTCCCTGGACTCCCCTGGGTGACTAGTTTTCAGAAATGTGTGGGTTTGGTAGGTTTCCCTAGATGGCCGCCGAGCCCAAGTGCCAAAAACTCAGGTGACCCCCCTTGCAAAACCAGGTCGTTTTGTGATAGGTAATTTTGATGTCTCCACAATACGTTTTGGGCCCTTGCCTGTCGCGGGCACTTGGCCCACCCACACGAGTGAGGTACCATTTTTATCGGTAGACCTGGGGGAATGCTGGGTGGTGTGAAATTTTTGTCATCCCGGTGATCCCACAACTTTCCCACACAGAAACGTGAGAAAAATTTGATTTTTTCATCTAAATTTGAGGTTTGCAGGGATTCTGGTAGGAAAACGTTGGGGGTCCACGCAAGCCATACCTCCCTGGACTCCCCTGGGTGTCTAGTTTTCAGAAATGTGTCGGTTTGGTAGGTTTCCCTAGAGGGCCGCCGAGCCCAGGGCCAAAACCCCGGTGACTCCCCATGCAAAACCAGGTCATTTTGTGATAGGTAATTTTGATGTCTCCACAATACGTTTTGGGCCCTTGCCTGTTGCGGGGACTTGGCCCACCCACACGAGTGAGGTACCATTTTTATCGGGAGAGCTGGGGGAATGCTAGGTGGTAGAAAAATTGTGGTTTTCTGATACCAGAAGATTATGACACAGTAATGCAAGGAAAATGTGTGACTATAGTCACATTTTGAGGTTTGCATGGCATTGTGAGTAAAAAAGTTGTTGGGATCCATGAGAGGCACACCATCCAGTACTCCCCATTTTTTTTAGTTTACCAAAATATCTAAAGTTGGTAGATTTTCCTAGACACAAACTACACCTTAGCACAGAAAGACAGACAAGACAAATGTGACTGCCTATCCATCTGTTCCTCAAGTACACACACACACTGGTTGGATTTGGCACAAGGGTGAGTGAAAGGTTCAAAATGTATATTTTATTAACAAGAGATTTCACAAAAAGGAAATGCACTGTTAATAATTAAAAGGCTAAAAACCTGAACCAATGACTCACAGCTCATGAGCTGTAAAGCCACGGCAAGGCACCAACCTCTTTACAGGCCATTCACACACCGTTCATACATGACACACACAAGACCATTCACACCGCCAGCTGCGGGCCCAGCCCATTACAACATTCACATCAACAGAAAGCGCCATTCAAGGGCCCATCACTTTCATATGCCCACATGACTGACACAGCAATCACACCGGCTGGTGGTTGACGTAGTGTGTGCAGTGGCGTTTGGCTAGCAGTGTGTGTGTAATGACCAGCAGCAAGTCACTACTCACACACCGCCAGCCAAACGCTAGTCCACGCACACCGCCAGACAAGCGCCAGTCCACGCACACCGCCAATCAAGCGTCAGTCCACACACACTGCTAGCCAAGCGCCAGTCCACGCACACCGCTAGCCAAACACCAGTCTATGCACACCGCCAGCCAAGCGCCAGCCCACACACACCACCAAACAAGCACCAATCCACGCACACCGCCAGCCAAGCGCCATTCCATGCACACTGCCATGCCAAACACCAGTCCACGCACACCGTCATCAAATTTTGTTTTAATAAGAAAGAAAACATAAACCAATTGGAACTAGATACAAAACTATAACTACAAACACAACAGCGGTAACTAAATACATCATTCTAATGCCAACCGTGAAACAGAACTACAAATATAAAACAATACAGACCAGGCAGTTCACTATTAGACTCACGGTTGCTCCCAAAACTCTTTTGAGTGTGATACAATCTGAAACATGTGGGCACACACAGCCCAAGATTAGAAGGACAATCAGCATAGTGCATACGACTCTCCTTCCGTATACCTCTTCGCAAACAGACTCTACATCTCTTACGGGGATTGGTTTTGGGCGTGGGAGGAATTAAATTGGGAAAGCGGCGATCTTTCAATCTAGCCACATCCTCCACCACTCCAACTCTAGGAACACTTGCTTGTTCCACTACAACAAGGCTGCCTATCACAGACTCCTGAAACTGAACAAAAGTCATCTTGACGCTGGAGAACGCTCCTTGAACACAATGAAAGCATTAAAAGTTGCTAAATTGAAGAGATGGATGGCCAACTTCTTATACCAAATGTAAGCCTTACGAACAGCAGTGTAAGGTTCCAACCTCTGATCTACTCTATCTACACCACCCATGTGCTTATTGTAGTCTACAATGCACACAGGTTTGCGCACTTCAGCAACCTGACCCCAAACAGTCACAGGTGAAGTACTTTCATCATGGATGGTAGTCAGCATGTAGACATCCCTCCTGTCCACAAATTTCACAGCTAGAAGTTCATCACTACGCAAAGGCACTGCACTGTCCCCTCTCAAGATTTTTGCAAACAAGCTCTTTGGGTAACCTTTATGGTTGGAGCGGATTGTGCCACAAGCAAGAGTGTCCCCTTTGTACAGTTCCTTAAACAATTGCACAGCAGTGTAGAAGTTATCTAGGTACAAATGGTGACCTTTGTTAAAAAGACCTCTGCCAAGATCCCACACAATTTTCTCCGAAACGCCTAAAGCGGACGGACAACCAGGGGGGTCAATAGTGGAATGCCTATCAGTGTACACCCAAAAATTATAGACATATCCTGTCCTTCTCTCAGACAATATATACATCTTAATTCCATAATGTGCCCTCTTGCTAGGAATGTACTGCCTAAAAACCAAACAGCCCTTGAACAGGACCAAAGACTCATCAACAGATATTTCTTTCCCTGGAGTGTAGATCTCTGAAAATCGATCTACAAAGTGATGAAGGACATGCCGAATTTCAAAGCGACGGTCACAGTCAGGGTGATCTTGTGGCAACGTCGAAGCATTATGAACAAAATACAGCATCCGAAGCAAACGTAAATACCGATCATGACTCGATAATTGCAGGAAATATGTCAGTTGCCATCAAGGGACTGGTAGACCTATATGAAGACAGGGACGGCTTCCTTATCAAGCCCATCAAAAAAGTTAAACCCAAAACTTCTTCATCTCATCCAGATTTGTGGGAGTCCACCAGGTAGCTCTAGAGTGGGGCCTAAGTCTGGCACTGTTGTCCCTGAAAAACTGTTCAGTATACAAATTAGTCTGTTTAACAATCTCAGCCAAAAATACATCACCCATAAACAACTGAAAAAACTGTATAGGCAAAAAAAATCACAATTCACTCTACACCCCGCATTACCACTAAAGACAGGCAACACCGGCTGCACCATGTTTGGATCAACACAGAGTCCAGCACTTCCAATGGGAAGCCTTGCAGCCCCAGGCTACAATTCAGAGGCCTCTTGCTGCACCATCGACACATCAGTGTCCTCCTCTAAAACAGGCACTTCATCCGCACTGAGAGTAGCTTCATCATCAGATGATTCCTCGTGGACAGAAAACTCACTGCCAGAATCTAGCACTTCTTCCTCTGCCTCAGATGCACTGTCAGTCTCATAATCAGGGTCAGAGGAAGATTCAAAAAGCATACCAACCACCTGCTGAGCAGTAATCCTGCGGCTAGCCATAATCCTTACTAATAAAGGTAACTTGACAAACAAGTCAACAACAACAAACACTTTGTAAAATAAGTAATAAACAAAATGTGGCTTTATCATAAAGACCTATGTACTCCAAAACGATACCACTCACTGCCAGAAACACCTAGGGGTATATGTACAAGAATTGCCGCTAACTAACGCTAGCTAGACCAACGTCACGGCGATAAAAGTCTTGCCGCAAACGTGAAAAAGTGACCGCCGGCCAGTCAGCGGGCAGAACATGCACATTAATCAGCGTGACTGCACTTTTTTCACGCTTCGCGGGAAAAATAAACTACAAAAAGCCAGCGTAGCACACAAAAAAAAATTACTACCCTGGAAGCAACATGGACCAGCCTGGAACCAGTACTGCAGGATACAACAACCCCCCTAAGCCCACCTAACAGCCAGAAGGACCAGCCAGAGACACAGGCGAAGAGGAAAACCAGGTTCAGCCAGCAGGAAAATGAGATACTGATTGGGAAGGTGAAAGATAAACAACACCAGCTCTTTGTCAGCTCCACGGTGTCATTGGGGACCAAAATGCAATATGGCAGTCCATCGTAGCCAAGGTGAATGCAGTAGCAGAGGTCAAGAGCACAGTGATCGACTGCAAGAAGGGCTGGCATGATGCTAAGCACAAGACCAAGCAGAAACTGTCCAACAATCGGCAGGCAGCACTGCAGATCGGAGGTGGGAGTCCAGCGCCACAGGAGGAGATGGATGCCTTCGAGGAACAGGTGTCCGCAGTCATCGGCGAGGAGTTGGTGGTTGGAGTCCAGGGACAGGATAGTGCTGAACATGACGAGCTACATCATCAACAGGGTAAGTAACAATCAGGGACTGTGGGGAGTGGGGGGGGGGGGACTAATGTTGCTCATGTCCAACAAAATTTTCCTCAGTGCACACCCACACTGTGTGCAGATCTATTTTCAGATACATAGGTTCCTGGGGGTATATACACGTGTCACTTTAGCTGTTGAATACATATAAAGACACATAATGGTGGTGTCACTGACTTGGAATTCAGCACATCAAAATATTCAAATGTATAGATAATGTACCATTCATGAGTCTTTAAACTATGGCTACATGAACAAGCAAAGGGGCAAATTGACTGGAGAGGTGGCAGAGTGTTGCATTAGCCTCCTTGTCTCAACACCACACTCAGCCAAATTGGGAACACAGGGCTGCATCTCATTGACAACAATATGATGCTGCCCTGTGAACCACCCTGCTCTGGGGCAAAAGTTAGCAGGCCACCACCGATGCAGGCACACTTGCACCATTGTGCAAGGGTGTTTGAGTTGAGTTGAAGATTGTACATGTGCAGGAAGGGGTACCTTACTGCACATGCACTATCTTCCCCACAACCTGCACTACTTGCAAAGGTGCCTGTGTTTGCGCCACGCTGAGAAGTTAAGCACCAGTGCAGCCTGAAACGCAGGGCTGCACCATAAACTTGTAACTATGATGCAGGCCTGTGTTACTGAAGTGGAGGTGTGCGGCGTTAATCCCGTAAGGAGAAGGCCTCACTCTGTCACTTCATTGTACCTATGCCCCCATGAGGCAAGAAAAACGTCTGCAGTCCAACAATGCACAAGTTCATAAGCCTGACTAAGAGTCATATGTCCTCCGACTTGCAACATATCACCGTTGACAATGCACCAAAGTGGAAGGGAGACTGAAGAAGTGAATAAGGGACAATAAACAAGAAGCTGTCCCCTCCCTGCATGTCAACATACATCAATGTGAATGACGTGTCAGTGTGCTTTTGCCACCTTCAAATAGATAGACACTTGTCGGACATGGCAAATCAAGCACATCTACTTGTCATAGCATGGGGTACATCACAGCAACCCTGATCTCAAGTGCATGATTACCATCCTCATGCCACAATAACAATCATGTGGCAGTGGCAACATCAAGGTGGGGTGCTCTCCAATCTACACCTCTAAAACTAGATAGTAAAAACTATATGTAAACTTGAATGAGTAAGGATGACTCAACCACAATGCAGTGTACAGACACATTAATCAGAACAAATCAGCATCGTCAAGAAGGTGATACAACCTGCACCACTGTCACTACTGAACAGAGGATATAACAGGTGCAGCATGTGTGCTGAAGCAGGCCCGTCACAGTTGGCATACAGGGAAACTGTCAAAAACCATGTCCAACCCAAATGTCACATCAGTCATGTTATACGATGATTTACAAACCTTCGTGTAATAGGTGTAGCTTTTTAAAATAGTGAATGGACATTGTCATGCAGTCTGCCTGTAAACGTCTTAAATGCCGGGCCAGACTTGAGATACATATACAACAGCATCTCCCCTTTACATTGCAGAGGGAGAAACATCACCTCATGTTCAGCAGCCTGTCCCACAACAGTATGGAAAGTGTTGGATAGTGTAGGGGTAAAAATTACTATTCCCACTCCAGTGAGTGCAACAGTAGGGAAAGTGTTGGATAGTGTAGGGGTAAAAATTACTATTCCAACTCCAGAGAGTGCAACAGTAGGGAAAGTGTTGGATAGCGTAGGGGTAAAAATTACTATTTCCAACTACCCCAAAACCCGTACCCACCCTAAAACTTAAAAATCTCCATTACTTACCTTATAATGCGTTGTAATGGCATGCGTTGTAATGGCATGCGTTGTAATGACATGCGTTGTAATGGCATGCATTGTAATGGCATGCAATGTAAAGGCAGTTGCATTGTAACAGTTGTGTTGTAAAAGCAGTGCGATATAATGACTGCGTTGTAATGGATGTTTCCCATCTCCCAGGACCCACTGTTAACATTTCAACGTAGTGCGATAGAAGTCCAGCGTGAGATGGCTGGTCAGGTGCGGGTGGGGTTTGACAGCCTGGCGGCCAAAATCAGTGGGATCCATGGGTGTCTCAGTCCCATTAGGGACCACCTAGAGTCCATCAGAGGCACCGACAGTCCGCTCCATGCTCTCCAGCATTCCATTGGTGACAACGCTGGAGTACTTACTCAGAGACAAGAACAACTGTCCAGTCAAAGTGGCTCCAGCGATGTCACCAAGGAGTTGCGTGAAATGCGTAAGATCATGGAGAGCATGGAGCGGATGCAGGCATCACACTTGAATGCCATGGCTGCCTACCACAGAGACGTTGCTGGAGTCTTGCAAGCCCTGCAGCTTATCATCACTGCAGTGATCCTTCATCATTTGGCACAGATGAATGCTGCTGCACCTTCAACATCCACCTTTTTCCCCCTGATGTGTCACAGCTTCACAGTGCTCCAGCCAATCCACCATCCGGCACACGGGAGGTACATGACACATCAGAGGAGGAAGATGTGTATGAATCAACATTCAGGCGTAAAATTCAGCAGTAGCATTCATCTGTGTCAAATGGACAGTCTCTGCTTGGACCTGTGCCTACCATCATGCCTTGGAACATCAGCTTCTACTGTCCTCTGAATGACTTTGCTACACTCACCTTGGACATTAATACGGACTGCCACTTTTGCCATTGTTCCCAATGACACTGCAATCAGCCTGCTGACTGAACTCTGCCTCTTCCTCAATATGTCTCTGGACATGTCCCCCCTGCCAGGACTCTGTCTGGCCCTCCATTGGGCATTTACACAATGGGGTGTTGTTGTACAAAGAACTGTGCCAGTCTGCTACCTCAGTTAATGCACATGTAAATAAAATAACTTATGTCACTAAGATGTGTGTTGCCTGTGACCATTTACGTTTAAACGTGCCAACAATGCATGGTCAGTTTAGCCACCACTACAAATCAAGGGGCATTTGGAAAAGGGAATCTGCTGACTCTGTGTCCCTGATAGGCATTGAGAAGCCCGGACAGGTGTGACTCTACCAATGCTCAGATCTCTAAGACAACACTGTTTCAGCTACATAAAAAAAAACTCTATGCTTAGGATGTTGATCGTGACTTGGAACAATATTTAAGTCAGTGTCAAGCCACACGAAGTGGCTCAAACTTTCTGTGCAAACAATTAATACTTAGAACATGTACTCATTGTCAATGAGGTGGACAATGGTTGAATAGATGGGTGTCATGCCATGACACATGTAAAGACAGTTCCCTCAACATGTCACATATGACAACAAATCTATATAGCAGAAAGAAGAGGAATGGTGTAGGATAGCATATTTCAAAGTGTGTTTCTGGATCAAATCCTAGCGCTGTTGTGCTGTAACGCACATCACAACACCCCTTGCCCTATACTTGTATGCCAAATATTTCCCAGTGTTGTCCACAATGTACAAGGCTGTGTTGAAACACGTACAGAGGTGTTAGGATGACTAGTAAATAATGGAAAGCACACATCCCCTGCACTCCCACATGGAAAGTGAAGCTGTTGTGGGGACCGGTGGTATCCTAGATGCCACCAAGTATCCTAACAACATACCTACAGCATGTAACTAATGCTGTGTGAGCACAATGCCCACAGTGCATCCTATGTAAATCGGTACATGCAAAATAGTATCATATGGATACAAATTTCTCAGACCACTCCAAAACATTCTCGAAACTGAACTTTGCTACCCAACATTTCAATCAGTTCGGTTCACTCACATTCAAAATGAAGATTGACGGTAGCTTGTCTCTTGAAGATGGCGTAATTACATTTGTAGACATTCAAATTGATTGTGCGGGTGATACATCTGTTGTAATCAACTACAAATTCAACAGTAGATGTCAACACATCAACAATCATTGGCAGCACAAACCATCAACCAGTAGCAATATATTTTTTACAAAATACAATCTTAACAAACTAAACTAATAATACTGACTCATCCTAAAGTACACTAACCTAACTTGTACTAATACTAACCTATACTAAACTAACTAGCTTACCTAAGACTATACACATAACAACATATATTATACATCAACCTACCCCCTTACGGCACATACATACTGAACAAATATATGTTTTTTGTATTTTTTTTTAACAAGTCCAAAAGCACATCAACTCCCCACCCTAAGGAAAAGGAAACTTAATCAAAAACACTAAGTAGAGATTCAGAAAAACTAAGAACTAACTACACCTAACACTATACTAGCCCTACACTAAAACTACACTTATCACTAAAATACAAAATATTGTACAAAATGGATGGTAACTGAGTGAGGTGAATTGGTGGACTGTACAGGGGAGATGGAAAAAATCAGTTGGGCATCAATAGAGGACCCCAGGGCCCCCTTAATGTCCAAGAGGTGGCCCTTGAACTCATCATTGTTACGTTCCAGACGGGCCACTCGAACGTTCAAATTGTAGAGTAGCCTCCTCTCCCTCTTTGTCAGGCCTGACCTCTGTTGTTGTCCTGCAGGTCTTGATGATGTGCACTCTGTGAGGGGGCTACAATGGTTTGAGTAGAGGTGGTTGCAGCACGTTGAGCAGGTGTTGATGGTCCGGGAACGGCCGAGGTTTGTTGCTGTGTGCCACGATGTCGTACACCTGAAAGGCCTGGGATTGGCTGTGTTTGGCTCTGGTGTGTCAAGGAGCCAGGCTGGGTAGCATGTCTTTTGCCACCTTTCTTGGTGCTGTCTAAAATGGACTTCCACTTGCCAGAAGCCCTCTCCTCACGGTACCTTCATGCCATGTCATTAAAGGAACTGCCTCTGTTCCTCCGGTGACATGTTGTCTGAAAACAAAGTAAACATGTCATGTTTGCTCACTTCAAAAACATGTCATTCTGCATAATTGGCACAAACAAAATTCACACAATATGTTCTATTAACACCATCATAAAAAACACGGTGCATCACACATGACCTGACAACTCCTAAGTAAATAATACCAGTAATCCGAATAAGATGTTGATGACAATATGTTGACTCCTAGGGTGGGACAAAGCAAACTCAGAGTGCAGTGACAACAGTTGTAGAATAGCTAGTTGCAATTAGGATGTGGCCACAAACAATTGAGTCCAACAGGGGGAGTTCCATAAGGATGAAGTTTAACAGGCCCATAGCAGACTCTGACCATTCCAACTACTACTGCACTGTCTGCAATCATGTCAGACGACTCATCACAACAGTGGTAGTCATGTAGTACATTTGGAACTGGAAAGTCATTGTATTAGGGACACTTTGGAGGTGTAAACACAGCTACACATCCATAATAGATGATGTATACATTTACTTGCAAATCTGCGGCACCCTGCAGATAAATTTACATGAATGCAAGTAATGAGGGCATATGTTGCATGAATCATTGTGTAGCGGTATTAGCCTGCTCTGCACCTTTCTGTGCTATGACCAAATGGGACAGCTAAGCTGCTGCATTTCAACATCAAATTGGGCTCCACTGCTTTTCAACCAGTGGCAGTGTGAACCCCTTAATGCTAGTGCTAAGGATTGCACCCTTGCACAACAGTGCTGTGGTGTTGGACTTGAGCAGATGATAGTCAATGTGATGCTAGGATCACCGTCAGGCACTTGATCAATCATTGAACTATAGTGTTTTTCATGTGTGTCACATTCAGATGACCAACTCGTAACATATACATTGATGATCTGTTGAGCATTTCACAGTAAAGAGCATGTTAGAAAAATATTTGGGTCACAGTCTAAAATGTTACGCACTTCACAATATTCAAGGTGCGCCTGTGGAAATGGTTCTGCGTGATGATGAATAGGCTTAGCAGTGTAACAATGCCCACCCCTCATCCCCTTAATGTAGTCTGAAAGGGTGTCTAATGTATGAGTTGACGTTGTCCTACGTTGAGTTGATTATCACTGCTTTGGCACTGAGGCTGAGACAGTCTGGCCAAGACAATGTTGTGCCACCAAACTTTGCATTGGCTACAGAGGCCTTCTGACTTACATCAGCATGGAAAAGATTCACAAGATTCATTATCAAATTTGAAAGTAATCTATGGAACAGATTTAGGTACCATCAATCTGTGTTACCTTGGACAAGATTCTTTTTTCAAAGTTGTTGACGTTTGATCATATCAATCAGCCATTTGTGAGACATACTCACGTTGTAATTGTGGTTATGTGACCTGCTCTTTGGACAACTAACTGTCAATGTCAACTGTAACTGGTATAAGAAATGACAATTGCCGACAGGCACATCAGTGCTGGGTGTCAACGGATTCCAGGTCTGTTCATACACATCATCTACATTACTCAAATGTATCCTCTGAAGTATGTACACTCTGAGATGTACCTGCAATGGCTGGAGTGATGTACAAATTTCTTATTAATGGGCTCTGAAATTCTGCATCTGAAACTATACTATATTCAAACAAAAAAGGGGTGGGAGCACACTGCTTCACCTCCCAGCACAGTTCGCCCCTTAGCATTATGGTATTTGCAGTTCATGGTACATGCTTACTTGAAATTGTACTGGAGTATTCCACCAAAGTTGGTGCAGGTTAGTGCTGTAAATCTCTAGACACGTGTTTCTGGATATCATCCGTCATCAGTAGAGATAAAAACAAATTTGATCTGGGGTTGCTGAGCAGGCTGCCACAATCCTTTCAGGTCTCAGTACCTCTCACAGGCGCACAGGTGCATCTCCACAAGCTCGTCAGCTCAATGGCTCAAGGGAGCCTTTTCCTATACTATATTCATGTGACAAATAATTTCATGCTCAGTAAACATATTTAACTTGATGTAGCAGTGGACATGCAACATGTCCCCAAGCTGACCTGTATACATTATACCATGTCAAGGAGCCATGACCATTTGGAGTTTTTGATGAGATCATGCACAATAAATCACAAATGTGTCTGTCCATTGTTTCCAAATGACATATTCCATTCAACGTGGCATGAGTATCCACAAACACAGCTTACATCAAGTCATTGAGTTGTGGTGACACAGTTGATACCATGGGGGCAAACATCATATGGTAATGGTTGTACATTGCCAAACTTTTGAACTAAGGCTGTATTTTCATGTTTGTCCCAAGTTCATGTCAAAATGCTACAGCATGTAGCAAATGATACTCAACAACAGATGTGACATGTTCAGGGGTAGGAACTTATCATAATTTACAACTGTCTACACTTGCAATGGCCAGCACCACATCTGGCCCCCTTGCACAATCATGTCAGGGTGCATAGATGTTTGGGATGCTGTTTGATTGGCTCTATTACATTGCAATGAAATCATCAAAATCATGGACTATTTGCTTGTACGTGGCTGGGATGTAGTGAATCATATGAGGAGTTGCAATATCAAGTCAGGAAGGGCAATGTTGTCCTCCATCAGCACATGATGCTGATGTGCACAACTCTTGACTTGATGCAGCATCATCACACTAGAGGTGAGGTCCATGTGATGAACATCCTGACTGTGTGCAACAACATACAGGGCCTGTGACATTACTTGTATATGTCAACACATACAATCCAAAGGTAGGGGCAACGCACTCACCAGTGGCGTGTGGGTCCATGAAGGCATCCACATCTCCTTGTGTGGTCAAGGGTCTTCCAGCTGTGGAAAATGTATAGAAAGGAAGATAAATGTCATTAACATCACATTTCACACAACTCAATTACATCATTGATGGTTTCATGATACAATTTCACTCACTGTAACAGTCAGGTGTGTGTCCACGTTAAATACACGTTGCAATGTGCTTTGCCTGTCTGACCCACAACACATGTCAATTTCAGCATTGTGGCCTAATGGACATCCCTGCCATGATCTGTGGGACGAAATAGACTACAACTTGTTCCTCAGCTTCATGGTTAACTTTTTCCATCACCAATGTCAACAGACGTGACGTTGTTAGCTCAAATGGTTTCATTTTACTCCACACAAGTGTATCACGACCCTTGACATGTTGATGACCCACATTGTGTATCTCACAGAGATTGACAACCAGTTGATCATGTGAAGTGTACCAATATCAAAGCACGTAGGGATGGACAGTATATCGTGACAGGCATTTAGTTTCGCCAGGTAGCACATTCCATGAGGGGTGCATAGATGTTGTCCAGAACCTAATTAGTGTCCAGTGGAGTCATCCTCTGATGTGAAACAAAGTTGGTCATGTACTTACCACCTTGCCTGCCGACGATGATTCCCAGGTGATCCATGAGGTCCTCCTCACGCCCCACACAATCCTGCCAACGGTGCTTCCACTGCTGGACAGTTCTGTTCACACCAAACATTTTTAACATTTTCTCACGGATGTGCTCCCTTCCGTATTTTAACATTGTATCCCTGGTGGATACGTTACCTAGCTCAACCATCTTTGGCAAGTAAAACTTTTCGAGCCGGAGGAAGCCCCCCCAAGGCCCCCTCAGACATCCTGCCCTCCCTACCCTGACCCAACATCTCAAAAAACACAGGTGACCCCAGGAAAACAAACAATTTACCCACAAATTACCACTAAGAACTGTGAAAATTACAAATAGACCCCTAAGACGTACACCCGACAAAACAATAAGACAGTCACATAAACACGTATGGACAGAGACACAGGACTCAACAAGGACAGTGTGGTCAGTACACTACACACAGAACTCTCTCCAAAACACCAACACCAGCAGACACCTTCCAACACCTCCACAACTCACAACAGACACTAACAGTGTGGTTGAAAGAGAAAGTGAAAGTGTACAGTACTCCTCCATGGAACAGAATGCAAACTGACATCCCTTCCTGGCCATTTGCGGCCCGTTTTACGAGTTTGCAACAAAACTTTACCCGCTAAGGGGTAAGCAGGAATATCTCATGTGTATACATGTATTTTGCGAGTATTTTCCGTGGCGAATATGAAAAATATTACCGCTAACATGGATTCGCGTAAAAAATGTAACCGCATATTGCTACTGGATCAGTATAGGTACCATTTTACCAGATTTGGCAGGCCTAACAACACAATATAGAGATGTGATGTGCTCTGTGTAGTGTACTGGAGTGTAGGCTATCTAAACTGTCCTGATATGAGTGATCCTGAGCTGTCAGGAGACACTTGTTACTCACATTGATGTCTGTCTATGATTGGTCATGTGTGTAAGTGAAAACATGCCTCAGTGTCACTCATTAGGGTTAGCATTGGGGTATATGTCACTACTTGTGCAACTCTTACATCACACATTGCTGTGATGTCTGTGCCAGTTAGATGGGCTTGCTACACACATGTACTTGACCAACAGACAGTCACTACTTGTATATGATATTTGTGATGCAGCATACGATGCGCATCTATGACGTCACAATTGAGTATTTGATAAGCTAGAGGCACAGAGGGTCACATTGATGATGGTTTGTGCTAAGGCACTCATGGCTTCGTTTTCAAAAGATATGTCTATGCATTTCATGCTGTGCTATGCATGACATGATCTATGACCGGTGTCTAATGACCAGCTCCATTGTCACCATTACCAAAAATGCTAAACCAGGCGTTTCATGATGTAAGTATATTCTTGTGCAAGCAACATCTCAAGATCAGTCTAGCATGACAGCAATGAGCAGATAGTAGCTGGCATAGACAATAATGTTACGGCTGGACAGATACCAGTACAATTTATTTATGTTAGTGTGCCATCCCATATTTTTCATATCCTGAGGGCTACAAGAGCTTACAGAGACCCCTCAAATGATGCATTGTTAAATGTGTGTGACAGATAGCAGAATGGAGCAGCCAAATCCAAATTATGCATAGGTCAACATGCCCCACTGAGCCATGTACAAACATGTTGTAGACCCAGATTCACATGTGAACATGACATTGTTACTTTGGAACAGCAAAGCAGCACTTTGCATGTCACAATCCTTGCAACAGCAAAGCTACCGATGCCTGTAAGAGCAAACAGTCCACATGGCCAGGAGACCATGCTGTGCTTTTGTATGAGACCCAGGTGGCTAGACACAGATACTGCTGAGTTACAGCTGACTGACGTGGATGTCAATGCCTGCATTGTGTGTGAGATGGTGGGCCCAGTCTCTTGCCATCGGTGCGTCAGAAATTAACATTACCTGATGACAAGGAATGGCATGTTATAGGTTTAAACATTGCTGACATGAGAAGTATGCATGTTGCAACTTGTTGTGTTGATCATTCAAGGTGCTACTGATCATGACACCCACCAAGAGGACACTGGTCTGACAGGGGAGACATCCTATATCTTTGAAGTGCCTCTCAACGTCATTATACCCGAGTAGGTTGTGCTGTCCATCGCTGTCGAGGATGAGGCCCATCTACTCTACAAGACTTGTGTTGGACTTGGCCCTTTTTGCAGGGTCATCCCTAAACTTTTTGCCTTCCTCCTATATTTTTTCTGACCTGTTGTTGGCTGTTTTATGACTCTGGGCACTTCACCACTGCTGATCAGTGCTGAAGTGCATATGCTCTCCCTATTATAAATTGATGTATGGATTAGTGACTCCATGATTGGATGATTGGTTTACTTGTCAGTCCCTAGTACAGTGCACTGAGTGTGCCCAGGGCTGGTAAATCCAATGCCGCTGGTGGGCTTGCAGCACTGGTTGTGCCACCCACAGAAGCAGCTTGTAAAGTGTGTCTCAGGCCTGCCATTGCAGAGCCTGTGTGCAGCCTAGGGCTGCCATGTCGACTTGGTGAGTGCACCCACTTACCAGTCCCTAAACCTTCCCTTTACTGCATGTTGGTCACCCCTAAAGTAGGCCCTAGGGCAGGGTGCATTGTAAGTATAAGGTAGGACATGCCCTGGTGTGTGTGGCATGTCCTAATAGTGAATTACAGCCATTTTCGTTTTTCACTATTGCAAGGCTACCTGTTCCCCATAGGCCAGAATGGGCAGTTTGATTATTACACCTTATAATCCTAACTGACCCAGGAACATGGTAGAGAAACAAATTTAGTATGCCTGAACTCAGAATGATAAAATTCATCTTTTAGTGAAGTTGATTTTAACATTCTGTGTTTGAAAATACCACTTTTAGAAAGTAGGTATTTTCTTGCCTAACCTTCCAAGCCTGCCTCTGCTGGGTTGTGTATCACTTGTCTGGATTTGTGAGTGACAGGGGCTGGGGGACTCCAGGAGACAGGGTGAGTCAGCACAGGGCTGAATAGAGAGATCTGCATGGAGATAGGTGGGAGGAGTTGCACCTGGGACCTGAATAGGGCTGTGCCTTCCCTCCACAATGCTGGCTCCACCTCCTGTGGTGTGTCTGATGTCCCTGGCCTACTCTGTGAAAGGAAAGAAGGAGTCCTGTAAACAAAGTGCTCCAGGACTGACCAGAACTGGTTTTGGACTAGGCAAAGGCCTCTCTGCCTTCAGAGAACAAAGAGAAAAGGTGTATAAAAGGGGACCCAGACCCCTAGGAAATTAGATCACTTTGGGAAACAAGAAGAAACCTTTGCTGAGGAGCGGAACCAAGAAGAAACTGAGGAGAAGACTATCCCTAAGCTAGAGGGATCTGCCTGCAGTGGTTGCCTGACTGCCAAAGAAAGGAGAAGGGAACTTTGTGTGTACTTTCATCAACTTGTGAAGGATCTCCAAGGGCTTGATTTCAGAGCTTGCCTCCTGCTGAAGTCTCAGGGACAACAGACTTCACCCACCAGCTCCCCTCTATTCCCTTGCTGGGAATTTGGACCTTCTGACACACTTGCGTGTCTCTGGGAGCTGGAAGCGCGACTCAAGACGAAGAAGCGTGTCGCTGCAGCCGCTGATTCTCGCATCGCCGGAGAAGAGTGTCGACATCGCAGCAGACGCCGGAGCATCCCCGAAGAAGCGCGCCGCTGACACCCTCGCATCCTTCGAAGCGCCTCGCAACACCGGAGAAAAGTGTCGCCGTCGCATCCCTGGGGCACAGCATCGACCTCGCATCAGACGCCGATGCATCGCAACACGAGGCGCCCCGCATCCCAGGAGAAGATCGTCGATCTCGCATCAGACGCCGTCGCATCGCCAGGGAAGCGTGTCGCAGGGCCTGTCGCGGCTCCAAAGATTCATCGAAATCGCCGCACGGCCGTCGGGCGTGCACGCATCACCCCTTCGTTGTCGCAACATCAAGAAGACGCCACTTTTGTTTCTTTGCACCAGATCTTCAACGCATCACCGTCCGTGCGTGTAAGGGACTACCGCATCACCTTCCCTGCAACACTTTCGTTGCCCTGCGTTACGCCTCTTAAGGTACATTGAACTCAAAGTGTCGCATTTCCATTTTAAGAGACTCAAGCGAATTCTACCATCTTTAAAGTACAGTATTGTGGATTATTTTTGTCGTTTATGGTCTTGTGGTAAATCTATATAAAAGATACTTATTTTTATAATACAACCTGTGTGGTGTCCATTTGTAGTGTTGTCACTGGATTACTGTATGTGTTCACAAATGCTTTACACACTGCCTCTGAACTAAGCCTGTCTGCTCGTGCCAAGCTACCAAGGGGGTGAGCAGGGGTTATTTCAGGAGTGTACCCCCTTACCCTGACTAGAAGCAAGGGTCCCTATTTGGACAAAGGTACCTACCTCTGCCAACTAGAGACCCCCAAATCTAACAACTTGTGATGCAGGGAACCTGTGAGTAGGCAACTAAGAGGGTCCACTTGCATCTCCTGTATCAGTAGTTTCAAATGCATACTTAGAGTACCATGCTTGTATGGTCTGGACTGACCAAGGATTATGATGGCTGAGTCAATGACTCAGAGAGGATGTTGTGATTTGAGGCCTGGTGTAGTATTAAAGTTTGGGAGATGGTAGGCTGTGAATCAGAGGAGGCCCAGGGGTTGTATCTGCACATTAGCAGTAAACAGACTACTTGTACCAAACAGTTTTCCATGGACAATATGGAACATGTGATCTGCTTGCCTATGTTGCCATTCATGAGGCAAACATGTGGCACAGCCTATCATCCCCACATGTTATGGAGCACTTGGGTGTATGTTGGATTTCCATGGATGCTATTGGGACAGATATTTCTGTCAGGCATACTCCTGAATGGAGTGTCTTGTTGTCCACACTGTACTGGTCCATGAACCATACATGATGGCTGACCAGTTTGCACAACACCGTTTCATGATGAGTACATCGCTTGAGAGATGCAACATTGTGTGACATTAACATTTCTTCTTAGAAGCATGCTTGTCTATGTGTTCAACTGTGCCTGCAGATGTGTGGCTATTTTGATTGTTGTAGTTGTGCTGAAGAGCAAAAGTATACGCATCATTCAATTGACATGTGTAAACCTGTAGTGATAATCCAGATCTAGGTGGTGCATTTTCTGGGGTCTAAACAAATTCATTTAATGTCCGTATGACCAAAAACAATGTCCATTCATGTTGTCATAGGTTGCATGTTATTGGCATGTTAGGCCTGAACTTATTGTATTCCCTGTAGCATTTCACTCATGTGTATGTCTGTTCTCTGTCTTGGGGGTGTGAACACAGAGCAAGAGTTATTGGATGAGGATGTAGCCCATTCTACCCCTTCATTGCCATGACACACTCATGTTGTTGTGCATGTGACATCAACAATTTATTGGCATTGCATTGGCAGGTACATGGTCCTACATACACGTTGTTGTGTGCTGCTGTTGTGCCATTTGGCTCATGGCTGACCTATGTGTCATTATTTGTGCTTAAGTGACTACAGCATTGTCAGATCATTGCTGTGTTGTATGATAATTCATGCACAGTGTCAGTGATGCATGACATGTGCTTATTGGTCATTCCAATGGCACATGTGTAATCTTTTGATGTATTTCCACTTTCTGTTTTTGTTTGACTGTGTATGCTTGGTGTTTGAGGCATTCCCTGCACTGTATTGACACATCAGTTATTGTCTCTGCACTACCCTCTGTATCTTCATCCTCCACACCCACAAGTGGATGCAGTGCAGATTAGCAATGTATATTTGATACTGCTGTCAGTTACCTTTATTCCTGTGCCATTGAATTCACAGATATGTTGGATTACACATATTATGATGGTTTTTAGCTATGTGGCCACAGCTGCAATTGGGCATCAGACATACAGTGTATGTTGTACTACACTCTTGTATGTAAACAGACACGTATGTGCTCCTGTGATGACACAACACACAGTTCTTGATTCTCACTGAGGGACCATACACATTAATTGGCTCAGATGCCCAATATGTTGTTCCATTCCCACTCTTCGTTTAATTGGTGTCATACCCCCTGCTATGTGTGAGAGCTGTGTGGCACTGTTTTTTTGTTACCTTTAACTTAACAGATAGATAAACTTCAGAAGTCAGAAACCACGCCAACAAGACGTTTGTGTAGGGATATTTAATTTTTCAAAGTAACATTCTGTGGACTTTTTTTAAAGAAATGTGTGTGATGGGACATTTGTTTATTGTGATTAGGTAAATAAAATGCAGATGATGGCATCCCTCCTTGCTGTTCCAGCAGCAGAAGCTGTGGTGTGTCTAGCATCAGCTTCTTCGTCCTGGCCATCCTCTGGATTGTCCTGCTCCTCCTGGTCTTCATCCAATGGTGTGTTTGTCCGTACACAAATATTGTGCAAAATGCAACATGACATTATAATTTTGCAGACCAGTTCAGGACTGTACAGGAGTCTCTGCCCCCCACCCACCCGCCCCCCCCCCCCAAAATATAAAGGCACTGGAACCTTGATTTAAGGACTCCAAAGCCCTGTTCAACAATGGCCCTTGTGCTTCCCAGTGCAACGTTGTAGTCTCTGTGGGCCTGGTTGTGGGTCACTTTGATGGGGTCCATCAGCCATGGTGAGAGGGCATATCCTTGATCACCTGAAACATATAATGGGGAGATGTGTCCATTAGTATTTGTGCCTGCTGTGTTTGAAGAGTGTCTTTTTTGGTGTGTGTGCATTGTACAACTTTGTACTTTCTGCTTTGTCATGTGGTGGTTCAGACAATTAACCTGCATCACTGAAATTGACTTTCCTATACTTGACAGCCTACACATCACCATGATGTCATTGGCCAGGTCCTGTGTATTACCTCCATGTTGTGACTTTCAGGATGTCTGGATCACTCAAAAAAGATTTGAGGTTATTTACAGGCCTGTTGCACCAACATTATGTCACTTATGCACAGATTTTATAGGGTGCGCCATTGGCGCATGGGCCTGGTGAGGCATCCAACTTGACTTTTGGCTGATTACTACGTTTGAACATCATCAAGATACCTCGTTGGGAGTGAATGTGCTGAGGGTATCCAAGAGCGAAAATTCTTGTCTGCTAAATGTTGAACTCATTGTGGTGTCTTTACATCCAGCTTGCGCCCAAGGTGGGTCAGTGTTTGAGTGACAGTGGCACTGCTACCTGGTGCACTTGACTTACTGGGACATGTGAAGACAACGGACATATGTATTGATGTCCTTGTGCATGAGTTAACTCTGACTCTGCTTGTATGCATGTTGGGGTCCTACCCACCAATATTGTTGTGTGTGTGTCTGTTCCCAATCAACACACATTTATTTGGCTAAATTTGTGCATCTGATTGCTACACCTCACCAGGGGAGTCATATGGATGCACAACATGTAGTGAGATTGAGATTTCGATTGTTTGTATGCTCTTTCTATGCATGCTCCATTCTGCAACAACCCAGACTGATGTTTAATCAACTTTGGTAATTGTTTGTGTGCAGTTGGTGCTCTCTTCAAGCAGCAATACTTGCAACCCCATGAGGCAGGCACCCCCGCAGCATGGTGCATGGCTGACTGTGTTTTTGCATGTCAGCTAATTGTGCACCCTCACAAGTGAGAGCAGGGTGATCTGTCATCTTGTTGTACATATGGCACATGTGTTTATTTCAGGATGGATGTAGCCCAGCAGAAGCATATGTCTTGTGGCATGTGCAGCATTGATTATTTTCAATTTTGGTCAGAGGAGGTCTGCAAAATCTATATTCCGAGGGTGCCATAGTGTTTTGTGAGAGATTTTCTGAGCTACTCCCTTGTTGGTCCGACTTACATATGTCTTGATTATTTTGCATTGGGTACTTGTGTATAGTAGTTGGACCTGTTACAAGGTATGTCGTATTACATTTGCTACATGTGCATTCTCACATATTTGAGCAACATGCTTGGGGACTTGAGGTGTGTGGTGTGTTCAGTTTGTACTTACCAACAAGCAGTCCATTTCCATATGTGCCATTCTCAAACCACTGGTTGATGATCGATTGGCGAAAGTTGTATGAGTCATGCACACTCTCTGGAAACTTTGCGACAACATTGATGAACAGGCCCAGGTGGTCCACAATTGCCTGCACATTCATTGAGTGTGTGCTTCCTGTTCCTGTATATATGTGCAGTGTACGCAGGAGGCACAAGTTGAACAGGTGTGCAGTCAATTGCCCCCAACACATGCAGAAACCCAGCAATGTCATAGAAGCCTTGCTTGTCGTCAAGCTGTTCCTGCGCAGTGTTGGGGAAGCGTAGGTGCTGTTGCGTCAGGCTGATGATGGCATCCAAGACAGTCGGGAGGAACCTGGAAAATGATGACTGTGAGACTCCACCCACTCTGGCAGTGGTTGGTTGGAAAGCACCAGAGGCCAACATGTGCAGCACTGCAAGTAGCTTTGTCTGCAGAGGGAAGTTTGTGCAGCGCTGTGATGGTGCCTGCACCCTTGGCACTATCTGGGTGAGTATGCATAGGATGGAGGTCCTTTTTAGCCTGTAGTGGGCTATCACATCCTCTGGCTGGAAGTCTATCAGGGTGATTTGTTGGCGGTAGGCCCGCTCTCTTCTGCGGTGCTGCCTCTGTGGTGGTGCTGGTGGCAGTGGTGGTTGTGGTCTTCTTGGAGCTCCAAGCTGCAAGAGTAGTACCTCAATGGCGTCATTAAGAATGCAAATGAGGGTCTGGGTTAGTCTCCCTTATGTACAGGTGTGTTTGCACTATTTTTTAGACCAGCTTTTTTCTGGTCTTAAAAACCTGCCGCTAACTGGACTTAGCGGCAGTTTTGGGGGATTATCGCTGGACCGAAAAATCATTGTAAATATCGTGAAGTGGGGTTAGCGGCAGTTTTTACCTAGGAACGCCCACCTTGCATCTAATTTTCGTTAAGTCCCGCTAACAGAAGTGGGGATCTTAAAAATTCACGTTTACACCGGAAAAATGCAGCTAACTGCGGGTTAGCGGCAACTTGTTAATACGGCGATAAAAAAAAAAGCCGCCGTAACGTCAAAAAATTGATGCTACAGAGGCGTTAAGTTCTTGTACATATGTCCCCTAGACTCACCACAATTTACTCTGCATAGATGCAGCAAGGACCAACAATAGCCCACAAAAAAAAATTACACATGATACAACGCAATACACATCGTGCACAAATCCAAAAACAATTTCACACTCAAAACATAAGTTAATATGTTGCTATTATGACACCACTTACAAAAAAATTAATTAATGCATGATTTGATTAATTTGATTTGATTTATGTATTTGTAAAGCGTGACGAATGCCTGTGGGCGTCTTGGCGCTAGGAACTGTAGTTTGCCAGGTATTAGCGGGAATCCAGGAAGATCAAGATCAGTTGTTAAAGAGCCAGGTTTTCAGTGCCTTTCTGAAGGACCAGAGTGATGGGCTGCTCTTTATGGAAATGGGGAGCTGGTTCCAGATCTTAACTGTCCCTAACAGGAAGCTTCTGCCACCCCATCGGGCCTTTTTGCATTTAGGTGTTTGCAGAAGTTTAGTATGGGCTGATCTTAGGCTTCTGGCCGGCGCATACCATTTCAGATGCGTCCTCAGAAAGTGCAGCCCTATACCCTGTAAAGCTTTGAAGGCTAGACATTGAGATTTAAACTCGATCTGTTTTTTTCATCGGGAGCCAATGAAGGGCTCTTAAACCGTGAGAAACTGATTGAAACCTAGGGATGTCTAGTACCAATCTCGCAGCGGCGTTCTGCAGACGTTGCAGTTTTAGTAGATGCTGGGATTGAATTCCCAGGTATAGTGCATTCCCATAGTCCAATCTCGAAAGGGCCAATGCTGTGACCAAGGTTTTAATTGCATTGGCATGACAATAATACTCATTTGGAGTAAACACAACAAAAATGATTTTCTTACCAAACACATGCAGCTACGCAAACTGTAGAACAACCGCTGCCGAAACCGCAAACAGGAATCAAAAGCTTTGCACTAGAATAAAAAGGAGAAATAAAACATTACAATCACTTAGGCAAATAATGCACCAGTCCACACACAATCTACCAGCCAAGCTGGGGGGCAGATGGACCTACAAATAAAGCCAAAACATGCACTCCCAAAAAGGGGCACTCCCCAAAAACAACTTAGTGAAACCAACGTACCTGGTGTCTAGTGGCTTCTGCCCCCCTTGGGGGCAAGTGGGCCTAAAAGCATAAGGCAGATCTGCCCCCAAGAGGGGCAGAAACTGCCAAAATAATCACCCCCTGAAAGGGGAGCGACCCTTGCCCAAGGGGCCGCTCCTCAACAACAACATTCAGCCATCCCTGGTGTCTAGTGGCTTCTGCCCCCCCCCTTGGGTAGTTTTTTGGGCTGGAGTGGGTCGGAGGTAGTTTTGTGGGCTTGGGGGTGGGTCGGGTAGTTTTGTGGGTTGGGTAGTTTTGTGGGCTGGGGTCGGGATAGTTTTCTGGGCTGAGGGGTGGGTTGGGGGTAGTTTTCTGGGCTGGGGTGGGTAGGGGGTAGTTTTCTGGGGTGGTGGTGTTCGGGGCTAGCTTTATGGCTTGGGGGTTGGAGGTAGTTGTCAGGGCTGGGGGGTTCGGGCTAGTTTTCAAGCCTGGGGGGTTCAGGGGTAGTTTTCAGGGAGTTTGTAGCTTAGGGTGGGGGGAGAGGGGTCGCGACCTTAGCCATGCATACCCCTTTACCATTCATGGCTTTACCACAAAATTACGTGGTAAAGGCATGCGTGGTAAAGGAATGCATGGTTAAGACCATTTGTGGTTTAGGCTGCGCAGTAGAGACATGCGTGGTTTATCCAGGCGTGCCTCTATCATGCAACCTCCAGCCCCACTACAATCCCTCTGATCTCTCACATTACACACCACCTCATATGATGACACCTGGCCACACCACTCTGCACCATCCACCCTCTTGATCTTCTATGCACAAATTTTCCTCCAACAATGATCTCCCACTGGTACAATCATACCCCCTGTAGGAAATTGGGTTTTTGGTTGAGGTCGAGTGGTAACCCTCCTCAAGCAACAACCATGATTCCTGTGAGGGTGAACTACAAAAAGTCACTAAATTAACTTGTGCACAGCTCTCTGACAGCTTGGAACAAAAGCAGTCAGGCTTAACTTAGAGACAATGTGTTAAGTATTTATGCAGAACAGAAAGAGTAATTGAGTAAAAACAAAACACAAGAAATATCCCACACCAATTTAGAAAATAGAGAAAACTTTAATTAATAATTTGACACCAGAATGACAAAAATACAATAATTAAAACCGGAGTTATGAATTTTTTAGGTTTTCAAGGAAAAATAGTGCCTAAAAGATCAAAGCGCCAACTGCAGACATCTAGTCGCACGAGACCAGGACAAAGACGAAAATTATGGCCGACTGTAATGGAGGGCGGTTCAGATACACGGAGTGGATTGGGTCCGGTCTCAACTTACCTTCAAACTTAGAAGAAATTCAGAAGAAAAATGTCTGGGAAAGTAAAGGTGAGTGGCGGAAGGCACCTGGCGGTGTCCGAGGAGGTTCTTGGCACCTTTAGCACCACTTCCAGGGTTCAGGACTGGGTGGGCACCAATTTAGAAAATAGAGAAAACTGTAATGAATAATTTGACACCAGAATGACAAAAATACAATCATTAAAACCGGAGTTATGAATTTTTTAGATTTTCAAGGAAAAATAGCGCCTAAAAGATCAAAGCGCCAACTGCAGACATCTAGTCGCCCGAGACCAGGACAAAGACGAAAATTATGGCCGACCGTAATGGAGGGCGGTTCAGATACACGGAGTGGATTGGGTCCAGTCTCAGCTTACCTTCAAACTTAGAAGAAATTCAGAAGAAAAATGTCTGGGAAGGTAAAGGTGAGTGGCGGAAGGCACCCGGCAGTGTCCGAGGAGGTTCTTGGCGCCTTTAGCGCCATTTCCAAGGTTCAGGACTGGGTGGGCACCACTTGGAGGGTAGGACTCACTTCAGGCTTGGTTCAGGTGCAGGGTTGAAATTGTTGAAGCTTTTTGTGTCCCTTTAGCTCAAAACAGGAGTACAGCTAACTAGCCATTAAAGTCTCTTTGGTAGTCCCGGGATCAAGCAACAAGGCAGACCTCCAGCAGCAGGACAGTCCTCTTAGGGTACATGGCAAGCCTCAAGCAGCAGGGCTGTCCTATGTTAGCAGCAGGGTAGTCCTCTGAACTACAAAGCAGTTCTCAAGCAGCAGGGCAGTCCTTTGAAGGACAAGGTAGTCCTTCTGGGGTCCTCCACAGGTCCAGGAGTGAACTGAAGAGTTGGTATGAGGGTCCAATATTTATACCTGTTGCCAGCCTTTGAAGTAGGAGAAACCTCTAGACTCCCCCCAAACCCCTCACATCTGGTTCTGGAATTTCCTTCATCCCCTGCCCAGGCACCAGGGGACCTAACATGATAATGGACTGGTGTCAAGTTCTTATTGTCAGGCACCCCACAAGTCTTACCTTATGCTTGTGAAGCGGTCTTGCAGAGACAACATGACCTACCGCCACCGTACCCACCTTATCCCAGTAGAACGTGTAATCTAGCTAGGATGGCGATGGGAGCGGGGAAGGAAGCTAGAGGTGATGGAGATGGTGTCCAGACGACAAGGAGGGAATCATCCGCAGTCCAGTAGGATGGCCGGGGAATACCGTCTAATAAAGGGAGATAAGGGGAAACCCCATTATACGGGCACACGCAAACCCCCACTCCTTATACAACAGCCTTATGTGGAACAAATGATCACCTTGTGTGTATGAACATCCATCTAAGGAGAAAGTAACAGGCAACCAGGAACGGGTTCGCGCTCCAGCGCACCAGTAGAGAAAAAGGACTAACTACACCACCTCATCATGACAGTAATAGAAAACGTGAGCGCTCCTGTGCATATCAGTCAATGAGCAAACAGGCAAAATCAGCAAGGCGCTACAGCGAGGCAAAGTGAAATCAACATAAACAGGCAAAATCAGCAAGGCGCTCCAGCGCGGGAAAGTGACATAACAAAACAGGCAAAATCAGCAAAGCGCTCCAGCGCGGTAATACGAACCATCAAAACAGGCAAAATCAGCAAGGCGCTCCAGCGCGGTAATATGACATAACAAAACAGGCAAAATCAGCAAGGCGCTCCAGCGCGGTAATATGACATAACAAAACAGGCAAAATCAGCAAGGCGCTCCAGCGCGGGAATTACCTGCGGCTCGGCAGCTCCCAGTGTGGTGATATGAAGGTCTGGATTGACATCCGGTAACGGCAGGGCGTCCGATGGCGGTTTAGGCTCAGTATACGAAGCGCTGACCTGGCGGGAACCGCAGAGGTTTATGCGGTTCGCACCGGAAGCGCTGAATGACGTGGCAGCGGCTTCCGGTGATGGAGACTAGACCACGGACCTCTTTCAGGGCGGAAGTGAGGCAATCCTGTTCCGCGAGGAATCGCGGAGCACGCATACAACTGCTGCTCGCAATTCACGGACCCCATCGCAACCATGACACTTATTGAGTCTGCTGAGGCAGCCCCTTTGAAATGTAAGTGGGGCAAGGCACAGCTCCTTTGACCCATCCTGCCAACAACTAGTCCCCCTTTGTTTCACTGTTTGGGAGGAATACACAAAGGCCAACTGCCAGCTCCTTCCAGTTCTGTGACCCAGGACACGAAAATACCAACTTTCTAAATGTGGCATTTTCAGAATTGTGACTTGAAATCCGACTTTACCATTAAATAGGATTTTGAATTACAGTACCTTTGAGACCAAACATGACATTTCTACCTGTTCCCAAACAAAAGTTATCACATATTAAATGTAATAAGGTAACCCAAGGTTATCCTATGGGAGAGTTATACCTCACAGCAGTGAAAGACGAATTTGGGAGCTTTTCACTACAGGACATGTAAAGCTTAAAAGGTGCATGTCCACCTTTTAAATACACTGCACCCTGCCCTATTGGCTGTTTAGGGCCTACTCTAGGGGTGACTAATATGTATTAAAAAAGGAAGGGTTAGGCTATGTTCTGTTTTGTGCACGAGCTATAGAATAAGAAGTTGGCTATGTCATAGGGCTGGGAGGGTACAGTGACGGTTGGGAAGCTGATGAAGACGGTCGGGTCTGCGCTGCTTCCTGGAGGGTTTGATGATGTACCTTGGCCAATAAAGTTCTCACTTTTCATCGCAGTCTCGTGAACTTATTGCTGGCGACGAGCTGGGTGCCATATCATCAAACCTGTAAATAACTAAACAGACCCACAGGTGAACTTTGCTTACCTTGACTGTGCTGTGAGTCCCCGTGCTTTGATGGCATTTCGCGAGTCGGAGAGGACGTGTAGTTGTCCTGTCCGGAGCGGCTTGGTGTGGCGGAGCGCGTTTTGTGGAGATCACGGGAGCTCTTGTCTGGGGCGGAGTTGTGTGGCGGAGAGCACGTCTGGCAGTTTGTGCAGCTCTTCTCCCTTCCACGGCCACAGCACATTTGATGGCGCACAAGCACTTCGTTTAGAACGTGAGTACATTCCAACTAAGTTCATGACATTACGTCTGTACGATGTTACGTACGTTGTCGGCCATTTTTAGGCTATCTCCACATCGGAAGCGGCAGCTGACGTTCCAGCATTCCCTTCTAAAGCAGTATGAAGTTTTCAACTGAATAGTCCTAGGAATGTTTGGGCTGGCGCTTACACAGTGACAGGCACACCTCTCAGAGCTACGCCTGTGCTGCGAGTCACTGTACTTTACCACATCTGTGAATTTAACTGTTATTTTTCCAGCATTGTTACGGTGACAGGCACACCTTTTTTCTCTGCTTAAGCCTGTGCCAGAATTTTGGTGTAGTTTACACTGCCAAAACTATTATTGTTATTTTCATCCTTTCTAACATTATTACGGTGACAGGCACACCTTTTATTGTGATCAACCTCACTTACGTGTTACTAGTACTTTGTGGGGGAACGTCTATATTTGACCTACCTTTGAAGATTATTCATTGTTATTACAGTTTATTGTAACTGCGTTATGCTCAATTTTTTTAAAAGTATTTGGTCATCTCAAGAGTTTTAGCTTAACATGTCTACCACATCTGAACCACCTTATTTTCTTTCGGACAAGGGAGACCCGGTGCTGCCCTGGAAATTTTTCAGAATTTCCTGATGTATTTTGCAATGAGTTGGGGTTGCTGAAAAACTTTGAGCACAAGATTGTTCTTAAAAGCAATGCTACACTTTTGTTTCTAAGGTGCAGAGAGTTCCTCACATGATGTTATTACCATTGTAACAAGAACTCAACAAATTGAAAGATAATGGTGTCATTGAGGAGATTGAGTGTTCCGAGTGGTTGGCTCCAGAGCTTTTGGCGCCCAGGAATGGTGGTCGAGAGATTTGCATGTATGTGGACTTAAGAGGGCTGAATAGATACATCTGGGTTGGCAGGCAACCCTTGCCTAATATTTCTGAGACCCTGGCTTTAATTAAGGGTGCAAACATTTTTAGTGTGATGGATTTATCCTCAGGTTCCATCAGATTATGTTGCACCCCGATTCCAGACATCTTACCTCTTTTGTAACCCCGTTGGGGGACTTCCGTTTCATCCGCATACCTTTTGGGCTTGCCTTGGCTGTGGCATGTTTTCAGAGAGTTATGAAGAAAGTCCTTTTGGGAATCGAGAAAGTTCTGTTTTTCCAGGATGACATATTGGTTTATGGTGCTGATGAGCAAGAACATGATGTCATTTTAAGTAGAGTGTTGAGTCGGTTACAAGAGGCGGGTTTGGTGTTGAAAAAGGAGAAATGTAAATTTAAGGTACCAACTGTGACTTATTTAGGTCATACCATCTCGGCTGAAGAAATAAGCCCCAAATTGGACTTAGCGAGCAATATTGGGAAGACTCCTGAGCCTGAGAACAAGGATCAACTGCGTTCTTTCCTTGGCCTAGCAGAATTTTGTGCTAAGTTGATCCAGAATTTTGCTAGTATTGCACAACCCCTTAAAGATCTACTGAAGAAAGGTTGTCAGTTTTTGTGGACTGATGATTGTGATCAGGCCTTCAAGGCAATCAAAGGTTGTATTGCTAAATTACCTACATTGGGTCATTTTGATGCCAGGAAGAAAACAATTTTGTCCACAAATGCAAGCATTAAGGGCTTGGGTGCCGTTCTGGCTCAGCTGGATGAGGGTGAGTTGAAAATTGTGGCGTTTGCTTCTCGATCCTTGAAGGGGGCGGAGGAACGTTACTCCGTTATTGAGAGAGAGGCATTGGCTGTATATTGGGCTAACTTACATTTCAAAATTTTCTTGTGGGGGTTGCCTTTCACTGTGAGATCGGACCATAAACCTCTTAACAGAATTTTCTCTTGCAAAGACTCAGAAAATTTCACAGCTAGGATCAGGAGGTGGACCGAAGGACTATCTAGTTACAATTGTGTAGTAGAGTATGTTCCTGGTTCTAATAATCTGGCAGCTGATTGTTTATCTAGATTGCCGGCCAACACTGAGTTGTGCAAGCCTGAGGAGGGACTTGTAAATTGGGTATGTGAGCCAGCATTGAGGGACAGTGAGTGGGAAGAAGCCGTAGTGTATGGTGATTTGGAAAATCTTAAAGTTTTTATCGTGGAAGGTTGGCCTGACAAGAAAAATTTACCCTTGGCATTGGAGGGTTTTTTCTCTGTCAAGGATGAATTGTGTGTTATAGATGGAAAAGTATTCAGAGGGGAGAGAGTTGTACCTCCCAGTGTTCTGAGAGGAAAACTTGTAAATTTGGCTCACGAGGGTCACTTGGGCAGAAATAAAACTAAAGCCAGATTGCGTGAGTAGTATTGGTGGCCGAGAATGGATCATGAAGTTGAGGAAGTAGTCAAGGACTGCTGGCAGCGTTCCAACAATGATAAAGACTTTAACTACAGGGAAAGGGACTTCCCCTGTGCCGTAGGGGCTGAGAGGATTTTTCACGTGGGAGTATGTCCTCCCGTGTTTTACCACTAAACCACAAAGAATACTCCACGACAATGTGAACGAGGTCCACGATCTAAACTAAGATGAGAGAGGGAAGCCACTAAGTGAAGACATGAATCTGTACCCACTAGTGAGTGGGGAAGAAAGGATTCCTTTTGTTTTAGTTACCTCTCACACCCTAGTGGTGTCATGCTTCATCATCAGGTCACCCTGACGCCTAGAAGTCAGGGTGGGCTCGACTCATATTCCAGGGAGCTCTTAGTGAGAATTGGCCAGGGGAGTATAAAGATTAAAAACCCTCAGACAGATCCGGTGTCCCTTTATTAGTGGATCTGTCAGGGATATTAAAAAGTGAATAAAAGGGTCAGTGGGAGTATTATGGTCCTATGACCCTAATGCCAACATGTTTCAGTCCAGTATAGGCCAGAAAGGTCCCGGACTTTCTTCAGGGCACGAAGCGAGTCCTCCCTGGAAAAAGCAGTAGATGGGGGGTCCCTATCCTGCTTTTATGTAAGGGCAGATAGCTGCTCCTTAGAGTCAAGTGAACAGATAATTTGTCTGATATTACACTCTTATCTCCATCCCTCTTTGGGAGAGAAAATGCATCACTGGGGGCCTCAGGACGTCATGGGGTAGCCCTTTAGTCACACATGCATCAAGGGTCCTGCTCCGCAGAGTACCTAGTAAGTCTGGGTGCAAGCCCTGGGACTCAGACCTACTAGGCCAGGGAGGACTCGTTTCTGTGCCCTGAAGAAAGTCCGGGACCTTTCTGGCCTATACTGGACTGAAACATGTTGGCATTAGGGTCATAGGACCATAATACTCCCACAGACCCTTTTTTTCATTTTTAATATCCCTGACAGATCCACTAATAAAGGGACACCGGGATCTGTCTGAGGGTTTTTAATCTTTATACTCCCCCTGGCCAATTCTCACTAAGAGCTCCCTGGAATATGGTCGAGCCCACCCTGACTTCTAGGCGTCAGGGTGACCCGATGATGAAGCATGACACCACTAGGGTGTGTGAGGGTAACTAAAATAAAAGGAATCCTTTCCTTCCCCACTCCCTAGTGGGTACAGATTCATGTCTTCACTTAGTGGCTTCCCTCTCTCATCTTAGTTTAGATCGTGGACCTCGTTCACATTGTCGTGGAGTATTCTTTGTGGTTTAGTGTTCCAACAATGACAAATCTAAGAAAACTCACACTGCTCCTTTATCACCTGTTGTCATTCCCGATGGACCTTGGACCAAGCTGGCGTTGGATATTACAGGTCCATTTGAGCTATTCAATCAGAATGAACGATTTGTGTTGGTCCTTGTGGATTATACTTCCAAGTGGGTTGTGACAAAGTGTGTTCATGTTGTCAACACTAGAACTGTCATTGATTTTCTCAGAGAAGAATTTTCACGTGAAGGTATCCCTAAGAGTTTAATCACGGATAACGGGGTGCAATTTGTGTCCCAAGAGATGTCTTTCAATTACACATCTCAGAACTGCTCTTTATTTTCCTCAGGCCAATGGTCTTGTTGAGAGCATGAACAAGATTGTAAAGAGTTGTGCTCAATGTGCCTTGCTGGATAGCCTGGCACCTGTGGTCCCCATCTGTGAAGCACTGAACCTTAACTTGCTCAAAGATGCATCCCAGTAGGGAGAAAGTACCACCATGGCCAAAAATGTGGTGTGGCTTATTTAGCTCCTTGGATCAGGCTTCTGTCCCCAATCCAAGGAAAACTCTGCCCATAAGGACAGCAATCAACAGAGGCCACTGACAGTTCTCAATGTTGAGAGCCATGCCCTGGACTATCCACTGCCAGGTAGAGGCTCCAAGTGGGGGCCTTGGGGGTGGCTAGGAGTTCCCTACCTGCTCTTGAGGGTTCTCTGACCTCTGAGGTTTCTCAGAGTGGGGGGCAACTGTCCAGGGTGATAGGCACTCTCCTTCCACTCTCCCTCCCACCAGTCCATGGGTGGTAGCCTGAAACTGGTTCTCCAGCTAAAAATCTGTATCCTGAGGCAAACAGGGGACAGGCGTGAGTCCTTTAAATCTCTGCCCCTCCATCTGGGCTTCCGTACCCTCCGTTTGGGAGTGGTACCCCCATAAGCTTGAGTTTTCAGGGCACCCTGGGTGTCTGGACCTCCCAACTCTTCTAACCCCGATGGTAACTCATTTCCCAGAATGCAGTCAATGAGGATATGGGAGCTGCCTATGACTCTCCTCAGGGCCACTTCCATACCCCATTCTAGGGGTACCAGACCCATAGGGAGGATAAACTCCTGCCCAAGGTCCTGGCTTACCCTTCACACCTGTCTAGTGTACTGATCTGGGGAAACCAATCTTTCCACCACCATGGCCTGGTTGGCACTGGTTTCCCTCAGAGCAGTGACAGGGATCTCATTCACAGGATCTGGTCGAAGTGATAACTCCTATCCTCAGGGATTACAAGCCTACCCTCTGAGTCTATCTCCCAACTAAGGGAGATAAGGGCATGTTCTACCATTGGCTCGTGGGAACTACTTACCCCTAGGGCCATTTTGGCCACCCTGTAGAGTTTCCACTAGTGGGTGGTTTCTTTGGATAGCCAGAGTACTGCAGCTTGTGCCCTAACTGGTAACACACAAAGCAACGGGGTTGGAAATGGGGTGCCCGGGTCACCGCACACCAGAACCTCCTCCCTGTTTCTCAGAAGGGACATGGGAACCGTTACCCTTCACCTTACTCTGGGACCTTTCTGTGTCTCCTTGGACCTCCCCTCACTCTGCTGGGGGAACCTGAACCACCCTTCTTGGGGTCACTCCCAGGTACCTTCTTGTGCACCCTGGTGCTAAGCCAGTGGTCGGTCTCCTTTGCAAGCTCCCTGGGTTCAACGAGCTTACTATCCACTAGGTGTTGGCGCAGCTCTGTAAAACAATTCCTGAACATGTGCTCTCTGGCAATCAAACTGTACAGCCCCTTATATTCACTTACATCACTGTCCTTCACCCAACCACTCAGTGCCTTACTGGAGCAGTGCAGGGAATCCACCCAAGACTGGTAGTTTCTGACAGTCCCTGAACCAGATACGATACTTCTTAGGGGGTCAGCCTAAATTGGTGAGTAAAATGGCTTTCATGTGAGTGCACATCATCTGGTGTACCATCTCTAATGTAAGAAGGATATCCCTCCCACAGGGTGCAAGTGTTTCCACAGGCTATCTCCCCAATCCTCCCATGGGCCTCTTTGCATCCATAGAGCTATCTCATATGCAGAAAACTATTTATCTGTATCATCCCCCACCACATAGCTAAGCGCCATGAATGAATGAGGGGTTTGTAAAGCGCAGGACTCACCCCTACAGGGGTATCTCCGCGCTAGCAGCGAAACATAAAAACAGGGAGGTGGAAAGCTAGTCGGGCTAAAAAGTTCGGTTTTCAGTAGTTTTCTGAATTTAGGCAAATCAGGACACACACGTAACGCAAAGGGGAGTTTGTTCCAAAGGCGCGGGGCTACATAGGCAAAAGCTTTCCCACCCGCACGGAGCTTGTTGATCCGGGGTACCACAAGCAGGGCCTTTCCACTAGAACGTAACTGTCTGTTGGGATGATAGAGGACAAGACTATCGGTCATGTACCTGGGCCCACTGTCATTAAGAGTTTTGTGAATCAAACAGCAAATTTTAAACTTGATTCGACTACGAATAGGAAGCCAGTGTAGGCTTTTTAGTAATGGCCGGGAAGGAGTTCTGGGTGGTTGATTTAAAGCCAGTCGAGCTGCCGTATTCTGCACTACCTGGAGCCTATTTAGTGTCCCCTCATTCGCTGCACCCAGAAGTGCATTGCAATAGTCCAGTCTACTAACTACTAAGGCTTGGGGCAGGGTCTTGCATGCCGATAGGGGGAGAAGATCGAACACTCTCCGTAGGAGTTTTAGTAAACCAAAACAGCTACCTGACACGGCTGCCTCCTGCTCCTTCATAGCTAGAGAAGGGTCCAAATACACTCCTAAGTTTTTAGCCTTGTTGGTAGGCACAGGAGCGGGGCCTAATTCTGCCGGACACCACTCTGGGGACCGGAGAAGTTGAGCTTTGCCAAAGATGAGGACTTCAGTTTTGTTGGCATTCAACTGGAGAAAGTTCTCTGACATCCAGTTGGAGATTGCACGCATGCCCTCTGCAAACTTCTGCTTGGTAACATCCGAGTTGTTATCAAATGGAAACAGGAGCTGCGTGTCATCTGCTAAGCCATGCCTTGGAGTATGTGGACCCTCACCTCTCCATTGGACACTGGATTGCTGCCATCATTGCTGCTGGATTCTACTGCTTGTCAGGTTTAAGGTCCAGCTCCTTCACACTTATCACATGAGCCATTCTCTTCTCCTTTTGCTTTCCTGCCCTCTAGCTGATCTGGGGACAGGTTGCGGGAGGGGATACTGCTGTCTGCTCTGGATCTGGCAAGGGACCTCACTCCTATGGGTCCCCCTCGCTCCCCTGGGGCCACAATCAAGGATTTTCATCCTTCCCTTCTATTTCCTCCTCCTGCTCCTCCTCAAAGTCCACCTCCTCATCCTCCTGTGCTGTTAACTGTAACTGGCTGAAATCTCATCCCACACTCCATCATTACTCATCATACTTCTACCTCTCGACCCCCAACCCCCTTACCGTTGTCTCCATAACCCATCCCCTAGAACACAAGCTAGATCTCCTCAACTTAAAATTCTCCCAACTTGATGATAGTATATTCCATCTAAGCTCTAGACTGTCTTCTCTCTTAGACTCTCTACTTCCCCAGCTCAGAGCACACCATTCCTGCTGCTCAACACTGAGATGTAGTTGTCTACACCCCCCCAAAAGATTCCCACCCACTCGCTCCCAAACTGACATTATTGACCTACTTGCTAGCTACAGCACCCAGATACCTCGAGCCTTCTCCACTTCCTCTACTCACATAACTACCATCACCCTTTTCAACTCCAACCTACACAGAATCCCAACTATTTCCTTGACTTGTCCCAAGCACCAGTCCCATCCTAAGCAAACACCGACTAACAGCAACATTATTTCTATCATTACCAAAACCCCTGACACACCTCACACCAAATCAGTTACCTCAGATTTACATTGCATGCTCCACAACTGTAGGTCCGCAATGAAGCACAAGCTGGAAATTTGGGACACCATCACACACTACAACTTCGATCTCCAAATTTTTATAGAGACCTGGTTCAGTGTAGGGTGACCAGACAGTCCCGGTTTTGAGAGGACTGTCCCAGTGTCCCGACACAATTCCTAATTTTCAAGAAATGTCCCGGTTTTTAAGAATAACATAAAGTCAATCTGCTAAGCAGAAATTAAACTTTTACTCTCCTTTCAAGAGATGCCTCTAAAGTGATCTGATTTATTATCTGCCTTTTCAGGCAACACAGGAGGAGGTCGGCTGCCTGCCCACAGCAGAGGAAAGACAGAGTGGGGGGGGGGGTGGGGGGGACCTGCCACAGCTTTTATATAAGGTAGCCTTGTAAATGCGTGTGAAAATATAAATATATATATATATATATATCAATCAATCAAAGATGTGTTTATTTAGACCAATGGCCTTTAAACAGTACAGCATTAAAATATGATAACAAATACATATATAATAGTAATTTCTATCTAGTAAAACCATAAATAAGTTGTTCAGATAAAACCTATATTTCAATAAAATCGGTATACAATTCTTAAAAATACACCACACCTCTACTTGTTTTCTATAAACACTGCATTAACTGCCCTCATAAATCTACCAATAGCACATGCTATATCTAAGAAACACATCTCAGTTAAAAATTCTGTGGCATGCCCTCGAGTCATAATTCCATATTTCAAGAATATTGGGAGTAACCATTGTCTCCGCTGTTGTCTGAGTTTTAAGCAATCCAACAAAATATGCAACATATCACATGTGGTGTTCAATCCACAGACACAATTCCCTCCTATGCCAATCATTTTTGCTTTTCCCGTATTACTTATCTTACAGGGGTTGAGACCAATTCTTACTCTCAGCACTTCGTTTCTTAACAACGGACTTGGTAAAGTGTCCACGTATGGGTAACTCACTTTATAGCGCCACGCATTTAACATAAAATCTACAGATTTTTTCTCTTAGATATTGGTAGTCATTTTCATAGGACAATGCTTTGCCTAACGCTTTTAGCTCACTCTTGGAAATATCAATATGTAAGAACTGCGGAAGCTGCTGAACTTTCATAGCCGTGCAGACGGCGGCCAGGTTAGCCCTAGCCCTTTTTGCCCATTTTAATTGACTGTGCACAATTTCATTCTTGCACAACTGAGAAATTTTTTGTCCATATATATATATATTTTTACACACACACACACATGCATTTACATAGATATGCAAAAACCGGGACAGGCCTGACATAAAATTAACATGAAAGACTTTAGTCCTACTTTTATGTCTGACCTGTCCCGGTTTTTGCTTCTCAATATCTGGTCACCCTAGTTCAGTGACACATTCCACAACATATTTGATCTTCTACTTCCTCTAGATTACTGGGTATGCAGGGTCGAGGGAGGCATCGCAGCCATCTTCAGAGAATGTTTTGCAATGCAGGGAGATACCTAATGGCCTTTTCTCCACATTCCTGACATCCAACGCTGGTCCCTGATGAATGCTGAGCCTATAACGGAAACAAAAGGCAGACTTTTACTTTTGCAGGACAACGAAGGAGAGAGAAAGAGAAGAAGGACAAGAGAAGCTACAAAAAGGAACAGCAACAGAAAAGACAGAAAGGGAAGAAACAGAAAGTGAGGGTAGAAAGCAAAAGGAGGAAGAAGACCTTGAGATGCCGACAAAACGCTTAGAGGAAAAAGAGGAGAAGTTCCATTGCAGGCCATTTTCTCATTGGTCTCCCGAACAACCTCGACTAGCGAAACGAAGAACCTGAGTCCCGACAGCCCTGCACAGCACAAACGAATATCCTGCCAACATTGACCCTGGAGCACGAGAAGCCGACATCAGAAGCACAGCGGTATCCAGAAAACCCCACCGGCTTCCCTCAACCACCCACCACGCTCCAAAAGGAGCGTGGCTTTTGCAATGTGTGAGAGGGTTCAAAATTGGAAAGGGAGTAAGGGTGGGGACTCAGACGGCCAATACGTGGTAAAGCTAGTAATTCGCAGGGAAACAAAACAACACAACTCAGGAAACAAGGTGAAAATGGAACTCAATTGAGTTCTCTTATAATCATTTAGAGCTATACTTATCAGGTTACATTATTAGCTCTCCCTCATTTAGGTTGTCTTTATCTTTGTTTTATACGTTAGCAGGTAAAACCTTTTTGTTTTGTGAAGTTTGAGAGATAGCGTATGTCATATGAGATGATAAAGATAGGAAAAATACCAAGTAGGTGAAGAAAGACAAATAAATCAATGAGAGAAGAGCAGACTATAGCAGATACCATCAAATAGCACAGGAAAAACAGGAATAGATGCAGTTCAAAGAGGGCTAAAAAGAAAGGGAATAACATTCAAGAATAGATACTTACCTGTGCTTTCTTCTCTCTGAGGGTACCAGTGGGGCAAGACCAAGTACACACCTTTAGAAAGAAGAAAAGTAACCGACCATAAATATACCCCGTTGACCAGAGATTAATAATCAATTCCTCATTGTGGAGCTATACTGCTATATTCTCTGATATTGAAATTAAAAATAGCGACATTATTTGCTGGGAACTCTAATATAATTAAAAGGGGAAAGAAGTCATACAATACATACAAGCTGTTGTGAATTCATTATCCCGCCCGCTTTACGTGACAGGCTTACTCTGTAACTATGTGCTCAACACAATTCCCCTTAGAGAATAAATCAATCTACTACCTACCAGGTGATAACACAGCCTTTACCGAGGAATGCATGGACCTCGTAAATGACCAAACAACACAAAGCGACAAAGTGATCTTTCTGGGGCACTTTCATCTTCACTGGGAAACCACATAATACTCTGCAGTTAACCACTTTGCATGTTTCTGGCAATAATCTGATTTAACATCACTTAAAACCAGCAAACATTCAAGTCTACATACTAATAATCTCCAAAGAAGACATGCTCTTAGTGAATGAACCCATACCTATAGACTAGTCTAATCATGTCCTTATTCCCTTCACTTTATGGCTCTCTCTTACCATGACCGTGGGCCAAATAAAAAGAACAATAACCTGGTTTTGAGGCACGAGGAACTTGGACATTAGCCTACTTACCTCACGGCTCAGAAGGCACTACCTTCCATCAGCCCCATCACAGATATCAACGACGCAGCCGCCCACAGTCTTGATGTAGCTCCACTCAAAAGCAAAAAGAAAGGACCTAAACCATCAGTGCAAGGTACAAGAGGCCCTTATATGAGGAAAGAAAAGCCTTAAGAATTCTATAGAAGAAATGGAGACAGTCGTCCTCATATATCTATCTCCATAATGCCAGTTCTCTGTACAAACTACATATCTTTTATGAGAAATCAAATCATTTTAGATCCCTACTGGACTCAGTCAAGAACCAACTGAAGCAACTCTTCGATCTGGTCAAAACCGCCAACAGCTTCTACATATCCACACCCATCAAATTTGATGACTCACCAACAAAATCAGAAGAGTTTCTAAAGTTTCTTGACTCCAAAGTAGAATTGCTTCTATGTCAAGATACCCACCCTACCCCTCCCATGGTGTGCAAATCCAAATACACTTGCCAAATACCTTTATACACTCATGCTTTCCTACTGGACACAATTGGTGAATCTGTCTCTCTCTCAGCCAAGGATCATTTCCTCAAAACTGGACAAGTTACCCCACTCCTCAAAAAACCTTCTGCAGATACTAATGACCTCAACAACTATTGCCCTATCTCAGACTTGCCTTTCCTGGCAAACTTCATTGAAAGGTATGAAGCGAAGCAGCTCACCCAACACATCAAAGACAACAATCTCCTAGACTAATACCATTCCATCTTCAAACAGGGCTACAGCACCGAAACAGCATTACTACAAGTAGTTGATGATGCCCATCAAATCCTAACCTCAGGTAACTCCTGATTCTTCACAGCCAATCAGCAGCCTTTGACATGGTCAGCCACCACATGCTCCTAGTCACACTTAAAAATTGAATGGGCATCAATGGTGTGGTCCTTAAATGGTTCGGATCATTCCTCATGGGCTGATTGTAAAGGACAAAAATTGATGACTGTCTCTCAGCACCAATAGCCGTTGAGCAAGTGGTCCCTCATTGATCTATCCTTGCTCCAACCATGATCAAATCGTACATCGTGCCTCTTAGAGTCCTTCTAAGGACAGCAGGGATGCCATATCGTCATTATGCTGATGATACCCAACTGTATCTAAAGGTCTCCTCAACAACCGACACATCACAGCTCACGAACATTCTAAACTCTGTTCAAAATGGCGTGTCTTCTCACCACTTGAAACTCAACCTTTTCAAAAGTGAATTCCTTCCCATCTCTCCTTTGATATCAACATTCTCAGTACAATCCTGGATGGACACACTGAACATCCTTAATATTAAACCCACCATAGTTGACAGTGCCAAATCCCTAGGAGTCATCCTAGATAAAAAGCACAACTTTCATTCTTAGATCAGCACCCTGTGTCTTGTCTGGGGAATCCGCTGCTACATTCCAGAGCAAGATCTGAAATATCTTGTTCATACACTGGTGCTCTCCAGACTTGACTATTGTAACTCTCTCTTGTTGGTCTCCCCAAAATCCACCTCATTCCTCTAAAAAGAAACCTACATTCTGCAACACACTTTGTCTATGGAGCCTAAAGGAATAACCACATGACACCTATGCTGGTCACACTCCGCAGGCTGCCCATTGAAGCCAGGGCTATATACAAGACTGCCTGCATCATTTATAAAGCCCTACACACATCCACTCCACGTTACCTAGCGGACAAACTCAAGCTATCAGGAGGTTCTAGACAGACCATCGCGTAACTCATTGGAACTCATTACCTCCAAACCTATGCACCTGCACCTCACTGGTGACCTTCAAAACGGAACTGAAAACCCTCCTTCAATGATATTTTAGCTAAACACTAGAGCTAATCTTCTCCTCAGGGAACATGCTCATGCACATCTTGGCAAAGAACTACACTACCTCCATTTAATTAGACCCTTATAACTTATTCACTGCTGTAAATATTTCCTGTACAATTTGTATTTCTGTAATGATTTGCCATTTTGTAATTCTTGAACTTATGCAACAATATTTGGTAACTTTGAACCCTGTATAAGTATCTATGCAACGACAGATATGTACTCTAAAGTGCTCTTGCACCGCTGAGTAATGTCTGCGCCATGTAAACAGGCATAACTAAATAAAAATAAATACATACATTGACTGATCTGCTCCGAGGGGCAAATATGTTGTGTATAATCCTACATTTGCCTTTGCCTTTTATGTTAAAAGTGAGCAAACAAAGACCTCAAAAGGAGGGCTGCTAAAGAGACCTTTCTCTTTCAATCTTTTTCATAGCCAACCTCCTTGTTATGGCCTAAGGCTTTCTGGTTCTTGAAGAACCTGGAACCTAAGTCCCTGTACCTGGTTTCTTAAAATCATAACAGAAACTAATAAATCTGATGGGCAAAACAGTATTTCGGGTAAGAGTTTTGGCAAGGGGGTTCATAGCCTTAGGAGATATGGTAGAGGGGTCTTCAAAAATGCGAAAGAGACACCTGATTACTTCTGGCCACTCTTTTCTTTAGACCAGGTGTCTCCAACCAGTCAAGGCAAACCTTCAGTTCATTTTTAACTAAGAACTGCAATAAATAAGTGTTGCATTTTACTTTTAAAGTTAAGGAAAGGCTATGTTTATTTTACATTATTATCAGGCTGCAGATAGCAGAGCCTGATAAGGAGCAGTGCTCCACTCAGATTTATGGCCCATGTGGGTCACAGAGGTTCAGAACTGAAGCACCAGGGTATTTAACTCTTAAATAAAAGTTGTTCTCAACTTACTTTTGGAGCATGACAACAAAATGATATTTCTGAATGTTTTTAAATGAGAGAACATTACAATGAAGAGTTAACTTAATGATTAAATTAACTCTTCAGTTTAATTTGCTCCCTTTTCAAAGTATCACATTTACAAATAGTAGACATCTTGCTCCCAGTGGCTGGTAGACACAGTGCCATAATTATAACTGAAAAATACACTCATTTTCTTTTAAAAAGGAGAAATTTAAGTGAAGGCAAATGTTTCTATGAAACATGGTTTTAATGTTTTTCTCTACTTTAAATTAAGCCCATTAAGTTCTAATGTGTATGAAGCATGTTTCTTCACATTAAACTCCTCACATTTAAACAAATGGCTGTATTTTCCTGTTATAAATTTGGCACCATGTCTACAGGCCACTGGGAGTAATATGCTTGCTGTTTGTAAAGACACTTTGACATGAAAGAAAATTAAAATGATGACTTTTATGTAATGCATATAAACAAAGTTAACTCTTCAGTTGAATTTTCTCCCATTTCAAAGTCTCGCATTTACACACAGCAGGCATATTGCTCTCAGTGGCTGATAGACACGCTGCCATATTTAAAACTGAAAAATACAGCCATTTTTTTTTAATTGGAGAAATTTAAAGTGAAGAAAAAGTTCCTTATTAGGAACATTTTTGCCGAACATTTTTCAGCACTTTAAATTTCTCCCATTAAAAAAAATGGTTCTTTGTGTTGTACATGTAACGGTGCCACATATGGCGAAGGTATGTCCGGTGCCACAAGTGCATAAGACACAGGCTTTCAGTCACCCATAAACACATATCCAATTCATTCACACACATGTTCATACATCCCCACAGACCATCCACTCACTGACTGACATTGCAGCCCTATCATAGTTGTTAGAAATGGGGGTCTCTGGTTGGCAGTGGTATACACCCTGTCCAAGTAGGGACCCTTCCTTCTAGTCAGGATAAGGGAGTTACACACCCAGATAACCCCTTCTCACTCCCTTGGCAGCTTGGCATGAGCATTCAGGCTTATCTCAGAGTCAATGTGTAAAGTATTTGTACATAACACACACAGTAACACAGTGAAAACACTACAAATGGACACCATACCAGTTTAGAAAAATAACCAATCCTTATCTAAACAAAACAAGACCAAAACGAAAAAAATCCAACATACACAACTCCAAATATGACTTTTACAAGGTTTCAAGCAATTCTGTGCATAGAACTCTATGGATGCAGTGATTTAACACAAAGTACCTCAAATGTGTCAAACTCCACAAGGTGAAACAGCTGCAGAGGAGGGAAACATCTGAAAACACAACGATGGGTCAGTTCCTGAGTCCACGGGGAGACGATGCGTCAGTTCTGCGCCACGTAGAAGTGTTGGTTTGAATCCAGACTGTATGGGGAAGCGATGCGTCAAAATGCAAGACGGTTCTGGTCTGCGGGTAATGCGTCGGAAAAACTTGGCGCACAGGTGCGATGCGTGGAAATCCAGATGCGCTGGAGGTCGATGTGTCGTCGTCAAACAGGCACTGCAACGATTTCTTCAGCCTCAGTCCCACTATGCGTCGATTCTTTCAGCCGCACAACAGGGCCTGCATCAGAGTCGGTGCAGGGGTCTCGGACCTCCGAGACACAGTGCATTGGACTCGGGCTGCAGCTGTTTCTTTTGCCGCTGACAGGCGCTGCATCGATTTCTTCGGCCGCATGGCTGTGGTGCGTGGAAATTTCTCCCGCACGGAGGTGCTGCGTCGGAAAAACAGGTGCTGGAAGGGCGATGCATCAATTTTGATATCTTCTTGATGCTTTTTGCAGCAGGAACAATCTCTGCGGGCCCAGAACTGGTATTGGCACCACAAGGCAGGTCTGAACTCCCAGCAGTGCAGTTCAAGGATGCTGCAGGTGAAGACTTTGTGTCCCTGAGACTTCTTAAGAGGAGGCAAGCTCTACTTCAATCCCTTGGAGAATCTTCGCAAGCAGGATACAGCAAAGTAAAAGTCCATTCCTTTCCACTGCCCATAGACAGAAGAAGCAACTGCAGGCCAACCCAGCAAAGCAACACACAGCAATGGGGCAGTACTCCTCTTGACAGCTCTTCTTCTTGACAGGGTCCTCTTGATCTAGAAGTGTTCTACAAGTCTCTGGTTTTAGGTCCAATACTTATACCCCTTTTGGCCTTTGAAGTAGGGATACCTCTAAGGATTTTCTTTGTAGTGCACAAGTTCTTGTCCTGCCTGGTTTTGGCTGAAGACACACTCCAGGGGGGTGGAAACATCATTGTGAGAGGCCAGGCACAGTCCTATTCAGATGCAGGTGACAGCTCCTCCCACCACTCTAGCTCAGGAAGACCCATCAGTCTGGTGATGGACCATCAAGAAATGCAGGGCATGGCTCAACTCCCTATGTGTGAATGTCTAGAGTGAATGCACAAACAGTCTAATCCAGACGTTGATTCCACAGGCAGGCAGAGGCACAGGATTGTTAAATAACAAAATGCCCACTTTCTAAAAGTGGCCTTTTAAAACACAGAATTTAAAAAAAAACACCTTTACTAAAAGATGTTTTTTAAAATTCTGAGCTCAGAGAGCCCAAACTCAAAATCTCTGGCTGTTCCCAATTGAAAGTTACACTTGTAAAATGTGACAAGGCAGTTCCAAAGATAGCCTATGGGAGAGCTAGTCCTTGCAATAGTGAAAAAAGAAAATTGGTAGTATTTCACTATCAGGACATGTAGAAAATAACAGGAGTCCTACCTTTCACATACACTGCACCCTGCCCATGGGGGTACCTTGGGCCTACCTTAGGGGTGCCTTACATGTAGTAAAAGGGAAGGTTAGGGCCTGGCAAGTGGGTGCACTTGCCAGGTCGACCTGGCAGTTTAAAACTGCACTCGCAGGTACTGCAATGACAGGCCTGAGACAAGTTTATAGGGCTACTCATGTGGGTGGCACAACCAGTGCTGCAGGCCCACTAGTAGCATTTGATTTACAGGACCTGGGCACACAAAGTGCACTTTGTTAGGGACTTACCAGTAAATTAAATATGCCAATCATGGATAACCAATCAAGATCACAATTTACACAGGTAGCACCTGCACTTTAGCACTGATCAGCAGTGGTAAAGTGCCCAGAGTACCTAAACCAGCAAAAACGAAGTCCAGCATAACAGTCAAAAATACTAGAGGTAGAGGTAAAAGACAGGGAAAAACACGCCAAGGATGCCAGGTCTAACAATAGTAGCACAGTTTTTTGTTCGAACCATAGTATCGGGCTCCATGGACATTAGGTTTAAAGTCATGAAGCTGTGCGAAGGAGTGTCTTGTAGCAAAGCACGAGTTACTTGGCCTTCGGTAGCTCACGACGATTTTCACTGATCAGAAGTAGCTCTCATTACAGAAAAAGATGGAAACCCCTGCTTTAGACGTGTTGAAAAATTTGAGCTCAGGGTAGCTGAGATCCTGCAGAAAGTAGCAATTGTGTTTGAACTTGCAGATGCTTATAGGCTTTGTACAAGTTTTTTTGTTGAACACCAAACATGCACCTTTTTTTATCTCTCCCTGGTGTTTGGTCCTAAAGGGCTGACCCATACCCTCGCTGTTTCGCTGTTTTTGAGCATCATGCAACACAACCAAGAATTAATGTCAGTTTGGTCCCAGAGCATGTTTGGGTTAGATGATTTTTTGTCACCCTTAAGGCTTTGTCATAATCCTTAAATTCCCTATATACACCCACAGTTTTGGTCTGGTAAAAAATGCCATCTGTGAACCTAATTCAGGACATTTTTCAAGCATAACAGGCTGATGAATTGTTAAACCCTTTACCCAGTTGACTAGAGACTCCTTGACCATGGGCTTTTTCTACCTATGCGTGCACTCCTTGGCCTCCTTCTATTCCTCCACTAATGTTTTTTCTGTAGTGAACTCAAACAGATCCACATTAGTTAATTTCCTGTCTTGACCTTCACCTCTGAGGTCAAGTGTAAACTCAACTGATCCATTGGAGCCAGTACCTGATCATACAATTTATCTGATGAGCCTGGATATTCAACTTTTCTAATCTTTGTCCCTACAGCAGCAGAGGCGACTGTGGCAACAGGGGATGCCACAGATGCAGCAGCTTCGGAAGAGGGAGAATTTTGAACCTGAACAATGGGACCAACCTGAGGATGAAGGGTTAACTGTCCACTATAGTGCCCTGTAGTGCTGCTTAGGTGATTCAGCTGCTTCTCACTAGAGGCGGTTTCCACCAACTTCCTTGCAGGGCATCCTCTCACTTCCATGTGGGCCAGCACTCTGGGCCCCAATTTACATAGCCAGGGCAAAGTATATGCAAAGCTAGACACCAGATCAGCCTCATTGCTGTATCCCTTGTTTTTCTCTTAGCTTTTCCCAGCACCGATCCCTTGTTCTTCTACCACAATTACCATGCCAGCACCACATTGTATGTCCTCAGGGCCTGTAAGTGATGGGGCGGGTGTGAGAGTCCCTGTTGTCTTTCTGTTCCCCTGCAGTTGCCCCTTTCCTTGGGTGCTTTGGGAAAGCGGGAATGCCAATTTTGGCAGAGCCCCCATCCACCTGGAACGTTCTCCCTGCTCCTTCCCCATGAAGGTGGCTCAGGAATTGGTGCGGGGTACAGCTGTGTGCTGGGGTCTGGCTGTGGCAAGCCCACACCCACATGAGCTGGAGGAAGCAATCTCAATAGTTCCTCAACTGAGTCCAAACTCCCCATTACCAAATCCATGTCTGTGTCCTTCTCTCCTGCCTTTCTCTTAGCCTACTAAAGAGGCATCTCACCCAGGTAAGACAACAATTTATTACCAACTGCCCAAAATAATGGGGAAGCAGATATGAACTGAATTGAATAAAACTGCTCATTGAATATGTCCTGCAGCTCTTCTGTATTGCCAACATGCACCTCTAGCTGAGAAAGCTACTATCAAATTATGGCCCGTAGCAGGGACAAACTGTGCACAAAGAAAATACTCACCAGTTGCCAGGCCAATAAATCCTTTGAACTCTGCCCCACAAGAAAATAGACTCAGACAAGGCCACACCAGTACACACTGAAACAATGCCTCCAGGCCCTAACGAGCCAAAAAATTGGTTGTTGGGGAAAAAATAAAATCAGCAACCTGACGCCTCGTAACCCACCCGCTTACCTCTGCCCAACAACAATAACATTGTCCAAGACAGTGGCAGGGGCAATCCGTCCCAGGTGGCATGAGTTTTGGGGGCGGTGGCCTCCCCCCCTTACCTGTGGCCGTAGCGGAATCGCCACCATCACCCGACACCCCCCCTTACATGCCGCCACGGGCGGCAAACGCAGGGACCGGCACGGTCGGCACATGGGCTAGTGACGCCACTGGCCCAAGGTCCATCAGCGAAGGTGCAGCCGGCCCTTGGCAGTGTGTCTGTACTACCTGCCACCACCGCTGAGGAAATCCAAGCTTAGGAGAGGTGTTGATCAGAGTTGGACTGGCTACTGGGAGTTTTGGTGTGGGGGCCGGTTTTGTTGCTGGGGACCTACTTACCACGTTCCTACTTGCAGCACTTCTAAATAAACAATGCAAAAACAAAAGGCCTTAAAGCATGCCTAAATCGAACTTTAAAACCATTTGTTTTTGCATTGTTTATTTAGAACGAAACGCCGTTTATTTAGAATGAGTCTGGCTCTGGTAGTAATAGCAAAGAATCTTAAACCATGAACAATCATTTTTTTGTCAGAAAGGTGGAAACCCTTCAAAGAGTGCTTCGGAGGACTACAGGGTGCCACCATGAAACAATCAGGGTCGGACTAATCTATATGGAAATCACATAAATACAACAAATGTTCCAGAGGCAATCATTCAAAAGAATTTAGACACATTGGCAGAGATATACAATTTAAAGGACCCTGCTATCACAACAAAAGATATTGGAATACTTCAAGTTTATGATTAGATAAATCATATCAATAAAGTGACAATTCCAATCAGTGAAAAGGTGCTACGTGTGGTGGCTGGTGAGAGTGAAAATAGGTGACAAAACCATGTATAAAATATAAAGTGCGCACAAAACAAAATAGCCTTAACCAACTGGACAGATATTTGAAACAAGTAATCCTAAAGCGAAACAAATCCAACTGAGTTTCCAGAAGTCAAATCATCAATGAAAAAGTGGTTAAGACAGAACAGTCGGCGTTTCGACCTCAAGAGGTTACTTGACAGGGTCTTCCTCAGAACAGAAGCAGCAACCTGACAAAAACTAATCCAATGCCTAAAGTGTATATGACCATCAATGTCCCACAAGGATGTGTAAGCTGGTTATGTAGACCAAGGAGTTGTGACCCGGGCACACTTGGAAACATGGTGGTGGTATAATTTGCACTACCCGTATGTTCCTCCTGGGACCCATTCTTGCTCCTCAGAGGAAATCCTCTACATCAGCATTTACTTTAGCTCTCTGGGCATATTGCAAGACGTTGGAGAGTTTTTTAAGAGTTGTGTCCATGGTAGTGTTAATGTCCAACATGCCCTTCACCGGCGAATCTGGATTGGCTGATTCGACTCTGGAGTCTTTAAGGCTCTCTTCATGTTCTTTGTCTGCCATTCTAATCCATAGCTAATAACGCACTCACCGCAGCAGGTTACCTATTAGTGAAAAACAGAGAGTTCTAGTAGAGCCGTGCTAAATTAAACTAAGCTACAGACAGTACAGTGTTTATAAGCTCCTTTGTTCCGTGTCCAGAGACGTTTTAAGGCATGGGCAAAGTGGGCTCTGGCCCAGGACCCCAGTCATTAAGGGGGCCCCCAGATAGAGCCAGCTTTGTTCTGCAGAGTCTTGCCCCGATGACCTTGAATAATTCTTCAACAGATTTTTTTAAATACTGTTTTCCTTTAATTTACTTTTATTGTGGATGATGCGTGAGAGTCTATCACAGACATTTTACAGAGAAATGTTGTGTTTATATTTTTTGTTCATATTTTATGCAACATCAATAAAAATGTTTCTTTTGGATCAAAACAGGACCTCACATATGAGAAATGGGAGGATGTCACAGAGATTATTTGTAGTAATATTAGCGAGCTGCTGCTGTGTTACAATATTGAAAACACGTCAGAACTTGGAGGATTGTGCCTGAGCACTGTCAGTGACTTGGACAAAGAGGGCATGAAAGAGCTGAAACTGGGTCATAACATCAAACCTGTTCTGAACAGGGGCCCCCCAAAATGCGTTTGGCTCAGTGCTCCCAAAATCCTTAAGATGTCCCTGTCCGTGTCATGTTAAAACAAGCATTGGCATAGCCAATAGGTCTCGCCTTTGGGACCTTATAAGTGTTTAGTTATCCAGCACAATATCCTTGGTGCAACAACATCAACTGTTGCATGGCTAAACACTTATAAGGTCCCAAAGGCGAAACCTATTGGCTATGCCAATGCTTGTTTAGATTGGACATCAGAAGGAAAAGGTGGGAAGGAGTCAAATATTTGCGCGTTGTTCGCATAAAGAGAGTAAGAGAGAGACGAGACAATGTCTCCAAGGGATGTACAATGCCAAGGCAGAGCAGAGCTCCCAGGCTGAGCCCTGGGAAATTCCTACTGGCAAAGGAGTTGGGTTAGAGAATTGACAGCAACATGGAACAATCGAGAGATAGGAATATATCTGAAAGCATGGTTTGGGATCCCTGGAGCAGCGAATGGAGAAAGGAGCAGTGCAGGTCAAGGGTCTTGAATGTAAGTCAGAGACTGAGGCACATTGGTGGACACGGTTTGTAATGGCGAACAGATGCAATGGAGTTGGAAATGTGACAAGGTGCATTCTAAGTGGAATGTGGCAAAAGAAAGCAAGAATCTAATGAGTTAGTTACATAATGTGGCCTGAGAAAGGAAGTCAGACAATTAAATTCAAGGGGTTCCAACAGAAGGGGAGAAGTAGGACAGGGCAGTCGTGCGCATGGAAGGATGGGTGTGGCATAGGCTTCTTGAAAAGAGATAGGGGGCATGCAGAATTGAAGAACTGAGGGCCATTGCCTCTGCTGTTGGCACGTTGAGAAGTGAGGTAGGAGGGAGCCCAAGTTCTTTACAGTTTTTGCGATCTCTTTGGTTAAGCAAACTGTGAAGTCTGAGACAGAAAGAGTATCGAAGGGTGTTCAAAATGTGCGTAATTTGCTTTTGTGTAATTATGCAACACTTCAGGAAAATTACGAAAAATTTACCATAATTATGCAAAATACAAATGCATGATTTAGAACTAGATTTAGCGTGAAATGGGACCTCATGTCAATATTTGATGCAAGGATGCATTACGTGTTAAACAAATAGCGCGAAAATCCCAAGTGCTGTGTGAAACAGCAGCTCGTGGTCTGCCCTTTCACGTTGTTCCAGAGCACTTGCGGCAGATATTTGCTGCGAACGGTGCATAAATACCAAACGCGGCGGCGTAATTTTGCATACCAAGCGTAATGGATAATTCCTGAAATTTGGGATTGGCCTAGCGGTTTTGCGCTCTATCACTTTCAAACATTACCAGACACCACCATGCTGGAGAGAGTCGGTGAAGCGGCGTTCTTCTTGGCGCTATGTCAAGGCGCTATGTCAATGCGCGGGCAGGTACATAATTGCTAGTTTCTACAATACCGGCGCGTGGGGGCTGCGGGAGTGAGTGGGTGAGAGGTCAGATGTCGACTGCGCCAAAGCTGCCCTAGCAACTCCACAGACTCCATTAAAAGCCGATTAATCCTGCAGCCACTTGAGAGCCTTCACACAGCGCGCGCAGAGCCCAAACATGCACCGCTGGCTTCCTTCAAAGGCGCGCGCCTCCGCACCCCTGGAACATGTCACAAGGAATAATTAAGCCCTCTGCCAGTTACACACGTATAATAAATCTCCATTACTGTCAAAGGGGAAAGCACAGTTTTTGGCACTTGTTGTATTCCGCTGTATTTATAAAAAACACGTTGACAAGGGAAAGCGAAAATAGAATAACCCAAAGAAGAAACAAAAAAAAATAGTGAGAAGTTTAAATAAAACACGTTGAGAAGGGAAAGCGTGGGCAAGACAGGCAGTAAAAAAAAAAGAGCAGGCAAATGCAAACAGCTCTTTTCAAGCACTCGTGCTTGTGCTGGCATCCACCTTGCGGGAGCGAGCAGCGGCGCGCGGGCCATCTGTTTTCAATTAGCGCGCGGGCCGCTGCTCGCTCTCGCAAGGTGGATGCCAGCACAAGCACGAGTGCTTGAAAAGAGCTGACCAATTTCTAAAGGTCAACTCCTAGAGCAGCGCATGCGCGCTGCCTAGGCGAGACCTAAAAAACAGTATGGTGGTCGCCTTCTTGGTAAAGTATGTGATAAGGTATTGTGAGGTATTATGGGGCTCTGAACTGAGAAGAAGGCCGTGTGGAACACCGGAGAGAGTGGCGACACAGCCCTGCAGAATTCCACCCGAAGAAGGCACAGGTAGGGATGGTTGCGGATGTCTGGTGCCCTGACCGTTGCATCGAATTTTTGTTTGGAAGACATAGATCCACTGATCCAGAGGGCCACTCTGCAAAATCGGGCAGGGGAGAGCAGGACAGTGCAAACTGCACACCTACCAGTGCTCAGTTGCGGGAGAGGAGTGCTGAGGTCGTTCTGTGTGTCCTCGAACCTTAATGCTCTGTGCCGCTCGGATGCAGGCCCTCGGGAGGCAAGCCCAGTGTCCTCCCCGCCAACTGGGCTGGTACATGGTCGATAAGCATACGTTTGTAAAGGCTGATGGCTCAAAACCTCATGAGGCAGTTACAAAGCTGTTCAGGTTCCGACAAACATCCACAATGTGCTTGTATATTGGTCTCTGATGGCGATAAATGTCAGTGAGGGAAAGAGGGGAGAGGTGTTCTTCACTTAAGCGGCCATTTTCCTTCGCGCGTGGCCACGCCCCCCTATTGAGATGTTTTTCACCAAGGGGTTTTGAGTGACATCAAATAGACAACAAGAGCAAAGCTTGAGTTGTCTAAGATGTCACTTAGAACCCTGTAGTGAAAAACATTTCTGTAATTGCCTTTTTCCCCATCTATACTGTTATGTTATGTCTGGCCACAAAACCATCTGTACCTGCTGTCAACGTTTACTCAGGGTCCGAGGGGTAGTGGGTTAATCAAACATAACAAGACCCTCCTCCATGTTACAAATAAAACAAGCATTTGCAATGCAATGCAATGTAATAGGTCTCACATTTACGAGAGTTTGAGCTATTGGCATAGTAAATGACAATGCCTTTTATTTATGTGTTGTTTTTAAAACAGATAAATAAAAGGCATTGTCATTTACAATGCCAATAGCTTAAACTCTTGCAAATGCAAGACCTATTGCATTGCAAATGTGTTTGTGCTATACATTTTTTTAAAGGCTTAGGAGAGAGCGTGTCCTAAGCTATTTGAGAAAATAGTACTCTGAGGCTGTAATTAAAGCCTATTGAGTAACAACATAAGTAACAGGGGGTGTCGCCATGGGAGGTTACAAAATGAGACAAGGCGGTACTAAGGAGGGACTACTAAGCTTTTTGACCAATGAACAGTAACAGTTTACAGTGGACAATGACACAAGCCAATGAAAAATATGGGTAAAGAGTGGGCGGAACTTCAAGTCTCTACCTGAATACAGCATGCTTCGCAGAGCAGCGCATGTGCTGTCCAGGCTCAACCGAAAAAGCACCAGGCCTCTTGCTACCTACCCCCACCTCTCTCTGTGCCTTCCCTTTCCTCTCTTCCAGAAGCTGTGCTCTCAGAGAACCCAACCAGAGCAGCCTGAAATTTCTGGCAAGAAAGGTTCTGTTAACCACACATGCCACATCATAGCAATGAATTACTGGAATTAGAATCCAGTCACTTATGCTACTGACTCTCTATGAGAACAATGCATAACATATAGAATTATAGATCGGTAACTGAATTACAGGGATGTTTTACACGAGCGGTTCTGAGTGACATCAAATAAAGAACGAGAGTGAAGCTCGAGTTGCCTATGATGTCACTCAGAAATCCAAGGTGAAGAACATCCCTCTAATTCACTTTTTATGTATGACTCCCAAAATCAAGTGCCTGTGCTCCCAACGGCTATGCAGGGGCAGAGGGGTAATGGGGGAGCCATATGTTACGTGGCCTCTCCTCCCTATCCCAATTTGTTTTTAAACATATACAGGGCCTCCTGCTACCCACCGTCACCACTCTCTGTGGGTTCCCTTCCCTCTCTCTAGACGGTGTGCTCCCTGCTCTCGAGTGCTGCTCTGACAGGCTATCAGAGCGCCCAGCCAGAGCACCCTGGAATACCTTTAAGAAACAGTATTGGAAATGACTATTTTTACATGTTATTCCCCCAAATGTTTGCCTTCATTAACCAAACCAGTTTTTGTTGGCCATAGGACTATGCATACTTTACTCCTGCTAACCAGTGGTAAAGGGCTTGTGCTCTCACTTTTAAAGATGGAAAAAATTGGCATTCACCTAATTGGTACAAATAATTTACTTTTACGTTCTTGGTATATGGTACTGCATGTACCTAGGGCCTGTAAATGACATGCAACAAGTGGGCAGCAGCACTAATTGTGCCACCCACTAAAGTAGCACTGTAAAACATGTCTTCAGGTCTGTCCTAGCAGCCTGTGTATGCAGTTGTAAGCTGCCACTTCAACCTGGCAAAATAAACTGTCATGCCTAAACCTTCCGTTTTTAGTAATTATAAGTCACTCCTGAGGTAAGCCCTAAATGCCCATATGGCCCATAGGGCAGGGTGCATGGTATTTAAAATGTAGGACATGTATAATTAACGTTTTACATATCCCAACAGCGAAAAAACCTGTAAAGTTGTTTTTCGCTGTAGCAATGCTGACCCTCCCATAGAAAAACACTAGGTTACACTTTGACAACTTATAGTGCTTAGCTACTGTTTGGGAACTGCTAGAAAGATGATTCAATGGCTCATTCTAATAGTAATTTACAATCCAACGTAATGGTAAATTTGGATCTTATATTACTATTTTGAAAATGACACTTTTAGAAAGTTCAAGATGGTGTGTACAAACCTTGTCACACACTTCAAGGTGCACAGCTCGTGCCCCTAGGGTTCAACAATTGAAGTCTACTACTTATTACCAATTCTCAATTGTGATTTGTTGAAATTTATTTCATTTTTTTAGTACACAGAAATTATCCTAAATGATAGCATATAAGAAAACAATTGATCATCAACATTTCTAGCATGTCTCACGTAATGATCATGTTACAATCTTCACATTGCAGTACAATAAAATAATCATCTTTGTGTGTCCAATGCCGTGTTCCCAATGCATTTTGGGGAATCCCTTCTTAAAAAGTTGTCATTTTCCTGCTTAAGCCAAATGTACCTTTCTGCCAGTGTTCAGCGTCAGCTGGCTGTTGAATGGCTCTCCTGTGGGTAGATGGGGATTGTTTGCAGACAATGGATACAAGGTTTTGGAGTAGAGATGAGTTTTTCCTTCTTGAGGAGAATGGCCTGGGAGCTAGTGCCCAGCCCCCTTCCTCAGCTTCAAAGGATGCCCACCCGGTCACTGGCGGATATAGTTTATACCTAGGCCTGCCTCCCTTTGTCTTCGTATTCAGCTTCGCTCCAAACCCAGTGGGAGGTGGGAGCTGCCCCAGATCTGGTGTTGGGTGACCACAAGTGAGGGTTTGCCCATTATCCTAGCCACACACAGGGTACAATGAGCTCTGTCCAGGGGAAGAAGGGTTACTGTGGGTTAGCGTACAGTAAAACACACAGGAATGGCTGCCGAAGTGTGTAGGGTCACCCTTGGGAACGTTCACACAATTGGTTATGGAGCAGCTTGGCGTTTCCCCCACTCAAGGGCTGGCGCTTGGCATAAATGTGGCATCCCAGTACCCTCCTCAGATTACTTCTGGACCAGTGGAAGAACAGAAGAGGACTAGATCTGCTGTCTTTGACCAGAGAAGAGCCTGAAAGACTGGACCTGCTCTTCCTATTGTACACAGGACAAAGAAGTGGACTCCAAGGGTCATAATCCTGAGCTCTTGTTTGGGCTACAAGGACACATCAAGCTACTATAGGCATATGTCCTGAATCCTCAGCTGACTGTTTCAAACTGGACCTGCTCAGGGCCCTGCTACTGACCTCTGCTGGAGTGAGTTTTGATTTATGCCAACTTTTTGCTCTGAGAACCGATGGAGGATTGGGACCAACTGCCAAGACAATCCAACAATGATGCATCACTACTGGGCCAAAGATTCAGACTACTCCCGCTATGTTCTCTTCTGCAGCAGCAAATCTGATCCAGCTGGACTTTGCAGAGAAGGTGTACGGCCATGAGGCGCCCTCTTCAGATGCAGCCTTGCACCACTAGAAAAATCTGAGCTCCAAAAAAGTGACTACGTCGAATTCAAAACTTTTCACCAGGCAAAGGCACGAAAAGTATCCAGCCTGCTAGGGAACCTTCTCTGGGCATGAAATTGAAATTTCTCCAGCTCTGAGCTTTCCCACTAAAAGTCAATGGCTTCAACAAGAACTCCAGCAACATGGAGTCCTCTTCGGCCACAGCCTGCTGCCTTGCACCACTGAGGATTTTTTACTTTAAATCTTAGAAACAAAGTAGGAAGGTAAAGCTTTTCAGAAGGACGAACCTGATCCATGTATCCAATCTGCGCTCCATCACCCTCAGGCTTAATGCTTACCCTTGTCCCGACCAACACAACTGTGGTTGGCGCTTAGCAATTTTTGGCACTTTTTTAAACATAAAACCTTTACAATTTATAACACAAGTTCTACTTATTGGTTTTTGACGTTTTGGTGTCATTTTATTTATTAAAATTTACTTTATTCTTCTAAATTAGTTGGTGAGGTTTCTGTTGTTGTGTTATCGCTTAATTACTGTTTGAGTACTGCATAAATACTTTGCACATTGCCTCTCAGTTAAGCTTGATTGCTTTTGCGCCAAGCTACCAGAGAGTTAAGAGCAGGTTTCTTTAGGGACTTTTGTGGTTCACCCTGACAAGGACTGTGATTATTATTTGAGGGGGGTCCTCACTCCCCTCAACTAATACTCCAATGTCTTACATTGATGTTCAGTGGTGGGATTCAGTACTTGTGTTGTTCAGTGCCACTCAATGATTTGTGTAAAATCAAAAATCCCTTGTAAAATCTGACAAAAAAATTGATTTTTAAAATTCACCCTTATTTTTAATTGGGCATATTTTTCCTCTTTTCTAAATTTCCCTCCTCTCCTCATAGTTTGCACCTGTAATTTTTGTAAGAATGGAGTAAGTTCTTAGCAACATTGAAACCTTTACTGTGGCAGAGCTGATGAACTTGTGTAAGGGGGTTGGGGGAGAGTCACCAAAAGGCTTAATGAAACTGGGGTACCAGAGAGCCATCAGATCCTGGGAAGAGGTCTGCATCGCAGGGACAGGAGGATGATGGGGCAGAAGAGGAAGGTGAAGGACAGGAGGAGGAAGGGAACATCCTGACGATGGCCCCAGAGGAGATAGAAGGGGCCACAGGAGTGAGGTGCCCTGCCAGGAGTAGTGTGTCCTACAAAGTCTGACCCCTGAAGAGCTGGATGACAGGAAAGCTGAAGGAGAGCTGAGGCTGCAACTGGCCACTTTGGGCATGGAGAAGAAGAAGGTGGCCATGGAGAAAGCAGCCGCAGCCAGGGCTCTGGAGGAAAAAAGGCAGAAGTTGAGAGAGCCTTAGAGGAGAAAAAGTCAGAAGCTGAGAGACCCTTGGAGCAGAAAAGGCTAGCTTTGGAGGCGAAGAAAATGTTGCTGGCACATGAGATGAGCCAGAAAGTATTGGACCTGAACGTTAGGAGTGTCATAGAGTCCAGTGAAGATGGTGGCAGTGATACTTAGGTGCCTAGAGGAGGTAAAGGTTCCACATCCCCAAAGACCTGGTGCCTAGCTTTGTGGTGGTGGATGATACTGACAAGTGGTTTTAGGCCTATGAGGTAGCCTTGGAAATGTGCAGAGTACCTGAGGAGGATTGGGGGAGGCGAGTCTCTGTAAGTATATGTCAACTTAGGAGAGGGATACCTTACTGGCCCTAGTTAAGGGCGACAGATTGAAGTATACACTCATGAAGGAATCCCTTCTTAAATAGGTTTGCCTCCTGAGAAGTACAGCTTAAAGTTTAGGGGCAGTCAGAAACTGTCTCACCAGTCTTCGGTGGATTTCAAGGATTACTCTAGGAAGGCACTAGAAGGATGGGCCAAGGGTAGCAAAGGGAGTGACTATGATGGGTTGTACAATCTATTTTTGAGAAAGCAAATTTTAAATAAGTATATACTACTACATGTACCTAGGGCCTGTGAAATACATGCTACAAGTGGACTGCAGCACTCATCATGCAACCCATTAAAGTGGCACTGAAAAACCTGTCTCCAGGCCTACCCTTGCACCTTGTGTGTGAAGTTTTAAAATTCCATTTCGACCTGGCAAAAAAATTGTTTGTCAAACCTTCATTTTTAGTACCTATAAGTAACCCCAAAGGTAGGCCCTAAATGCCCATAGGGCAGGGTGCGTGGTATTAAAAAAGTAGGATATGTATATTTAATGTTTTACATGCCCTGGAAGTGAAAAACTGTAGCAAGGCTGGTCCTCCCATAGAAAAACACCAGGTTACACTATAGCAACTTATAGTACTTAGTTTTAGTTTGGGGGCTGCTAGAAAGTTGACAAAAGGACTCATTCTAATAGTAATTTAAAATCCAGTTTAACGGTAAAGTCAGATTTTATATTAGAATTTTGAAAATGACACTTTTAAAAAGTTGTCAATATTCCTGCCCGAGCCAAATATGCCCTTCTGCCAGTGTTCAGTGTCACCTGACTGAATAGCTCCCCTTTGGTCAGATGTAGATTGCTTCCAGAAAGCGGACAAGTGGCTTTGGCATGGAGAGATGGTTTTTTGTCCTTAAGCAGCATAGCCTGGGGGCTGTGCACAGCCCCTTCCTGATCTTCAAATGATGCCTGCAGTGTCACTGTAGATGTAGCGCTCACACCAAGGTTGCCTCCTTTATCTTCCTAATCATCTTGGCTCCAAATCTGTGGGAGCTGCTCCAGAACTGATTTTGGGCCACAAGGGCGAGTTTGCCCATATCTTAGCCACACATCTTGGTGAACACAGGGAGCTCAGACCAGAGGAAAAGGAGTTCTGCCATGGTGGATTTAGGTAGGGAGAGGTACTGTGGGATAGTTTACAATAAAACACACAGGAGGAACTTTTATCCCATTGGTTAGGGGGTGGCCAGGAGTTTCCCCCACCCACAGGCTGGTACTGGGCATACATTTGACATACCCAGTACCCCCTCGGACCATGTCTGGACCTGTGAAAGCACAGACGAGGACTGGTCCTGCTGTCTATGACCTAAGAAAAACCTTAAAGTCTGGACCTACTCTTCCTCTTGTTCCCAGTACAAAGAAGTGGACTCCAAGGGTAATAAGACTGAGCTCCTGTTTGCACTACAGTGGCAGAACAAGCTCCAAGAGACATTTGACCTGCATTCCCAGCTGACCAGTTCTAACTGGACCTGCCAAGGACTAGGCTACTGGCCTCTGATGGAGCGAGTCTTGACCCCACAAGTGCTGTTCCAAAGGTCCTGGACCCTCGGCTGTTGTCAAAGTGTACTCTTCCTGAAACCTGAGACTTAGAAATTTCTTGCCAACTTTTTGCTCTGAGATCTGACAGGGGACCAAGACCAACCTACCAATCCAACAATGGTGCATTGCCGCTGAGCCAAAGATTCAGGTTGCTTCCACTACTTTCTTCTCTGCAGCAGCAAATCCGATTCAGCTGGACTTCACGGAGAAGGTGTCTGGCGTTGTGGAGCCATCTTTGGCTACAGCCTGCATCCATGCCCCACTGGAAGAATCTGAGCTCCAAAAAAGTGACTACGTCCGACGGTCAAAATCTTCACCAGACGACAATGCTAAAATATCTGGCCAATGACTTAACTTGGGCGCTAAATTCAAATTTCTCCCGCTCTGAGCTTTTCTGCTAAAAGTCAACGGCTTCACCAAGACCTCGTCCAGTGGCAATCTGACGACATGGAGTTGTTTACGGCCGTAGCCTGCTCTCTTGCTCCGCTGATGATTTTTTACTTCTATTCCAGAGACTATGTCCAAGGTAAACTTTTCAACAGGACGAAACTGGTCCTTCTATCCGTCCCATGCTCCATCGCTGTCGGTCTTAAACCTTACCCATGTCCCAGTCAAGTGCAACCAGACGACCGTGATTGGCACTTAATGCTTTTTGGCACTATTTTGAACCTTAAAACGTTTAAAATTTGTAACTCCAGTTTTACTTATTGGATTTTTGTCATTTTGGTGTCGTTTTATTTATCCAAATGTAGGTTATTTTTCTATTTTAGTTTGGGATTTTTCTGGTGTGTTTACTGTTTTAGTACTGGATAAATACTTTGCAGATTGCCTCTAATTAAGCCTGGCTTCTTTTTGCCAAGTTACTAGAGCGTTAGGAACAGGTTTATTTTGTGACTTTTGTGGTTCGCCCGACAATGTTTGTGATTATTATTTGAGGTGGGTTCTCATGACCCCTCAACTAATACTCCACTTTATTACAGGTACCAACAGTGGTTAAAAAAACCTTGTGTAAACCACTCTTGCTACATCATAGTAGTGAATTACTGCAATTGTTATGTCATGTATAACAATTCCAATTATGCATCACAGAATCTGGTGTTAACTGAAGTGCTTTAGAATAGTATTAATCTTAAGGAGGGTGTTTAGCTCTTCAATTAACTAAAATGTCATATTAGGTTTTCTGGCAGGATGAAGGGTTGTCGATTGGATGGAACTGTAAGATTCAGACTGTCTAGAACCCTCCACAGCAGTACTGGTAAGAAATGGTAGTGAGGGGGACAGATGTAGGCGTTACTATCAACAGGGCCCGGTCCCTTTCAGTCTCTTCTGAGGAACACCAGCTCCTAGATAGGATTCCACATAAAGTTATCCTAAGCTCGGCCTGGGCAAAATATTCCGTTATCATTGGATACTTTGCATAATATGTGGAATATCAATTATGAAAATTAAGCGAAATGTAGAAATTACACAAGCGTGAAATTTTGTGCCATTTTTTGCTGCAAAGGACTGGTTTGAGCTGAAAATGTTTTGTGGGAGACAGGTTGGAGCAAAAGATGTGTCGCAAGAGATATTTTCTGCACAAACCAGTCCCCTATCTCGAATGTCTTTTGTATACAAGGTATACCCTCATGTTCAGTTTTCACTCAAGATAACCTAAAGTGCATTTTGCGTAATTTCGCATAATTTTACTAACATTTCATGTAACTGCTGGAACAAATTATGGTTATTACGCACACCCTTTAACTATCCTCTGCCCAGTTCTAAGTGTTTCTCACATTTATGGACACTTGCTTCAGACTGTTACTTGAGCCTCACACAAGAAGGACAGCTTTACACCTACATTTGGACATTTGGGTACCATTTCCTGAGACAGAGGGTCGCATGATCTTTGGCCACCATACCTTCAGCCAATGGGAATTACTTATGTGTCATATATGGTCACCAAAGGTATTGTTCCTGGTCTGGCTTGAAAGAAAAGAACCAAGGCTAAAGCCCATTCTTGACTCACCCAGACTGAGAACGAGTGTAACATGCACCCTTCCCTGCTGCCCTCTACCAGACTTCATGGAGTCCTTGAACCCTAACCCCACGTCTGGGTAAATAGGAGATTGTACATTGTAATATGAAGTCCTTGTGGGTTCCATAGTGCAGCCACGCCAGCTCACTCGGCCAATCCTGAGAGGTTTCCTGCACTGTGGCACCATGCGTTGCTTGGGCCTGAATTGTGCGACCCCTGCTATCTGACAACCCCAGGACCTCCTGCGTCCAGACAAATCCATTTCCACCCTTTCTCTTCTCACATAATGTGTCTAGTTATAGACCCACCTGCTTGCCAACTGAGCAGAAGTGCTAGGTGAGGCAGAAGCATCATCCACACCATGCCAGAGAAGCTTGCAGCAAAGTAGCTGCCCTGCCTTACACTATGACCTTTATTAATTGAGGGTAGTGTGGTCCCTTGCGCAGTGCAACACATTTTAGCACTGTGCACGCAGGCCTTTAGAATGGTTAGGAGACTGCTGCTTTATATGGTGTTGCATCACATGAATGCTTGCGCTAGCCTTTAGAAAATAGCTTGTTAATTGCAGAGAAGAATCCCTACATATAGAGGGCAGGAGTCCTTTTAAGATGCTAGCGTTCAGTCAATACATCAAAATGTCAGGATGTAATTGAATAGTGAGGGAGAGTTTTAATAAAACGCTAAATAATATCGTTTATATTGAATGTGCAGCTTTAACGTGCAAGATTTATTGAAAAATAAATGTGGTTAAATGCAAACAATTCGCATAAAGCAGTCTAGGCCTGAAAAACTGAAAAAGCATTGCTTTACCTAAAACTGACTTGACTAGAGAATGCTAATGTAATCTAAAATTGATTATTTCTTGACCTTTTCCATCAACATGTTTTTCATAATAAATAAATAGTTGTATAAAATGTTGTCACATATTTCCGAAGAATGTTTCTACTCAAACAAAGGTCACTGTTAACAAACAATTAGTTTTGTCATTTAATGGGGAAATTAAGTATTCATACATGTAGAATCAGCATTTAAACTTGATCTTACCCTTCAATCTAACTTGTATTTTTCTTTGTAGTAAATGTTTGCTGCTAAATGTTTTCTTTTGGTATATTAGTGTTTCAACTTCCACACACAGACTATTGTTAATAAAGTGATATTAGAAGGTTAGAGATGTAGTTAATACGTGGGAAAATAGTCCTGAATGAAAGAAATACCCATGCGAGTTATAGAATGGTTACCATATAGTTGCAGACTTAACATTGTTGTCAATGACGATTGTATTCTTGGTGAGAAGACGAGGAGGGATCCTGTTCCCAGGAGATCATCGAAAGCTGATTGGCTGATGGAAGATGGAAGAAGGAACATGTTGCAAAGCTTCATGAATGTGTTGTTTATATAAGTATGTGTTCCTAGAGTAGTGTGCCAAATCGTTTTGCATGGACTTTCAAACTCACTTGCCATTGCAATTCCTTTTGTCCTTCTTCCACGTTGCTCTGAGACTCTGCTGAGTTTCTTGAACCTCTCTTTATGGGAAGTTTCTGCTTTTTGAATTTGTTCAGCTGGTGTAATTACACCTGCCAGAAATGCTAAGGCACAGGCAGTGCTGAAATAGAGTGGCAACTAGCTGGATTTTTATGTTATGTAGATTTGTATAGCGCACTAATCATCCCGGGGGTATCCAGGCGCTTGAGCAGGTGTGTGGTCCCCATAGAGTTATTCGAAGAGGAAGGTCTCCAGCTTCTTGCGGAACTCCAGAAGTGAGAAGGAGGCTCTGATGTGTTGTGGGATGTCGTTTCATTTTTTGGGTACAATGTAGGAGAACAAACAACCTCTTCCTCTGCAGTGTGCGAGCGAGAGGGAGGCTGAGCGTAGTTGTCTGGCAGGCTGGTCAAAGTGTATGCAGCTGTTCATGTATGCTGGCCCAGTGTTGTGCAAGGCTTTGTATGTGTGCGTGAGGAGTTTGAATTGGCTGCGTTTGTGAATGGGGATCCAGTGGCGATCTCTGAGGTTGTGAGATGTGGGTGCAACGTGGGAGATTGGGAACGAGTCTTGCGGCGGCGTTCTGGATCGTCTGTGTGGGAGATGCTTGGAGATTCCGGCATTGAGTGCATTGCCGTAGTCGAGTCTGCTTGTGATGTGTGCTTGCGTGACGGTGCGTCTGGTGTTCTGTGGCAGCCACTTGAAGATCTTTCGTAGCATACGCAGTATGTGGAAGCAGGCAGCTCTCACTGCATTGAATTGTGCTGTCATGTTGAGCTTTTCATTCAAGATGTTCCCTAGATTTCTGGCATGGTTGGTGGGTGTTGGTCCTAACTCTGTCAGCCACCAGGTGATGTCCCATGGGGAGGTCCTGTTTCCAAAGACCAGTACTTCTGTCTTGTCGGAGTAGAACTTCAAGCAGTTGGTTCTCATCCATTCTGCTACCATGGTCATGCAGTCAGTGAAGTTGGCTCTAGTGGTGCTTGCCTTGTCTGTCAGGAAGAGGATCAGTTGGGTGTTGTCAGCATAGGGAATGAGGGTGATGCCTTGGTACTGGATGATGTTGGCTAGCGGAGTCATGTAGATGTTGAACAGGAAAGGACTGAGAGACGATCCCCGGAGGACTCCGTAGATCGATGTGAAGGGTGGCAGTCTGACTCTATGGACTCTTCCCATGAGGAAGGAGCAGATCCAGTTGAGTGCAGGTCTTTGGGTGCTGGGCTTGTGAAGTCTTCTGATGAATGTGTTGTGGAAGACCATGTCAAATGCTGCAGAGATGTCGAGCAGTATGAGGGCAAATGTTTGTCCTCAGTCCAGGATGGTCCGGATGTCGTCGGTGGCTGAGATGAGTGCTGTTTTGGTGCTGTGTGTTTTTTCTGAATCCTGAATGAGTGTTGTCCAGTAGGTGGTGTTGTTTGAGGCGAGTTGCTTTGATGGCCTTCTCTATCACTTTGGCTGGGTAGGGAAGCAGGGAGATAAGACGGATGTTGCTCAGTTGGCTAGGGTCTGCCAATGGCTTCTTGAGGAGGAAATGTGGTGGATGTGATGGAGGTGTTGATGAAGTGGATGACGGCAGTGCTGATGAGTGATGGTCCAAGGTTGTAGATGTGGTGGAGGCATGGGTCTGTTGGGGTTCATTAGTGGATGGTCTGCATGATTGTTGCTGTATCCTCTCTGGTTAGAGTTCTCCATTCGTCCAGGTGGCTGTTTTGGTTGGTAATGGGCAGAGTTCTTGGGAGGGGGTGATGCTGTTGATGGAGGCCGAGGCTCTGGTGAAGGCCTTGATGATCAAGAAGATCTTCTTGCAGCTGTTAGAGCTCCCTTCAATATGTTCAGCTAGCTCTCTTACCTTGGTGTCTCTCAGTTACTGCTGGTAGCATCTGAGTGCAGCCTTGTGGGTGGTTCTGTCGGTGGTTTTGTGGCTGGTTTCCCATTTTCTTTCTAGCTATTTGCAGAGTCTCAGAGGTCCTCTGAGTACCAGCTGACCTGCTTGTTGGTTCTTCTTTACTTGTTGAGTTTGATGGGTGAGATGCATCTACACAGTTCTTGATCCATTTGTTGAAGTTGGTGATGTCCTTGTTGAGGCTGTCTGTGGGGTTAGGTTGGTCCATGCTGAGGGCATGAAGCCAGTCTGCTTCTGAGATTTTGCCCCAGCTGCGAGTGGGTAGGCTGACGCTGGTGAGGGTAGGCTGACGCATTGACTTGCGGTGTGTTGCGTTGAAAGGTGATGATAGAGTGATCGGTCCATGAGAGCAATGAGGTGGAGTTGTACTTGATGCTGTCTGTGGTGGTGAGGATGGTGTTCAATGTGTGTCCTGCAATGGGTGTTAGTTTTGTGACAAGCTAGGTTAGTACAATATTCTTCAGGCTTTCGAGGAGTGCTGTGAAGCAGGGGTCAGTCCTGTTTTCTAAGTGGAAGTTGCCAAGAAGTATGAAGGCTTTGGAGTAGATAGTGAGAGGTGTGATGAAGTAAGCGATGAGGCTGGTGAAAGTGGATTTCAGTCAGGGTGGTCAGTAGGTGAGGGTTCTGTTCAGGGTGAAGATTTGCTGCTTGAAGTACAGATGTTTCATGCATGGAGTAATGCTTTCTATGGACGTTGAGCACTTGGTGGATTAATCTTGAGCCAGCACTGGAATCCAGGCGAGCCTTAAATAATTGCCCCCACTGTGTTCCAGTGGCTTGTTTCTAGACATCAGGACACATGCAGTCGTGCCAGCAGATTCAGAGTGTCTTGCAGAAGTAAGATGCAGAGCACTCTTGTCTTCCTTTCACCCAAAACAATGACACTTCTGCAGTGTCACTTCACAAGTTTTCATGACATTAAGGAGAATATAACGTATTTTGGACAGCATAGACATATGTAGGTCTATGTATGATCAAGTGCATGCACATAATTTTAGGATATATATTAGGGCCTTATACAAAGTTTGGAGGATAGAATACTGTGTCACAAGCGTAGCAGATGTCCTGTTCGCCCTATTACATAAGCATTGTAGCCTATGGCACTTGTAATATGGCGGACAGAATATCTGTCACATTTTGACAGATTATCCCATCCACCAAAATCTAATAAGACCTATAGGGGCATATGTACTAGGAAACTGTTGGAGTGTGCCGTTAAGCCAGAAAGGCTAACACCGTGCTCCGACAGTTTCCAAACGCAGGGATGCGGCGTATTCACGAGAATATGGTGCACCCCTGCCTTTCCCTTAGCGCTGGCGCTAAATGTAGCTACCTAGCGCCAACACAGGCAATGGCGATTTGTAATTTCTATGTGTGCTGCAGAATGCAGCACACATAGAAGTTGCAACTCGTCATTTTTTTAATGATTGTTTATGTGCAGGAAGGGATATCTTCCTGCACATAAATAATCATTCATGGCGTTTTGCTGTTTCTATGTGTGCTGCACAATGCAGCACACATAGAAACAGTAAAAACGAAGAGAAATAAAGCATTTCTCCACGTTTCCCCATGATAAGACCAGGTTTTCCCTGGTATTAATTTTGGTGCTGCCCCATATTTATGCCACCATTGTAAATATGGGGCAGCATCAAAATCAATGGGTGTGTGGTGGAATGCCCACCGCAACACCCATTTCCCACCACTTTCACACTAACTGTAGCGTGAAAGGCGGCCTTATTCACAAGGCGGCGTTAAGCCACGTTAAGCTAATGCCCCCTTGTGAATAAGGCGAAGCCCCTATCGCCACAGGAACGTAAGAAAAAGTGACGTTCCTGTGGCGATAGAGGCTTGTAAATATGTCCCTTTCTCGGACCTCCAAATGTAGCTTGTTCCAAGGTTGATATGTAGTAGAGGGCAAGATTATTTTTGCTGGGGTGATTTTTGGTGTCTTGTGTTGAAAAGCAACGAGGTAATGGTCTGACCCTGTGACTGCAGTAATTATTTGGAATGCGACTAGATCTGTGAGGATGGTTCTGTGGCGCGGCATATTAGGTTTGTCAAACCATATGTTGAGGTCACAAAGGATGCATATGTTTGAGTATATTGTAAAAAGGCTACAGATTGTATATAGCAATGTGTCTGGGACTGTTGCACTACTAGGTGTTGTGCTCTTGTTGGTGACGTTAAGTGTTAGTGGACAGAGAAAGCGTTGCATTTGTTTATCATTATCTTCCTTGTGGCGTAGAGTAGAGTGGAGCAGAGTAGAGTGTGGTGGAGTGAAGTACAGCGGCATGAAGTGGAGTAGAGTGGCGTAGAGTGGTGTAGAGTAGAGTGGCATAGAATTGCATTGAGTGGGGTGAGTGGTGTGGAGTGGCATAGAGTGTAGCTGCGTAGAGGGCAAAGAATGGTGGTGAGTGGCGTAGACTAGAGTGGCATAGATTCGAATGCTATAGACTGGGATGGAGTGGAGTAGAGTGGCATGGAGTAGAGTGGCATGAATTGGAGTGCCATAGAGTGACATAGAGTGGAGTGAGTGGCATAGAGTGGTGTGGTGTAGAGTGATGTATAGTGGAGGGGGATGGAGTGACAGAGTGGAGTAGCACAGAGATAATTGGTGTGCAGCAGAGTGGCATAGAGTAGAGTCGGGTGGAGTAGAGTGGCGTAGCGTAGAGTGGCATAGTGTAGAGTGCCGCAGAGTGGAATTGAGTGGACTGGCATAGAAAAGAATGGAGTGGTGTGGAGTGGCATAGAGTAGATGTCATGTCTCGGCCCTGCACCTTACCTTGTGCCCTCACACCCCTCACACACATCAGGAAACCATACTATGCTGGGCACTCCACCACCACAATGAGGTATATCAGCCCCCGTGCACCTTTATTCATGATTGATACTTTTAAAGTGGACTATTTGGAACCCCTTGCCTCACTTATTCGTCACTCATCGCAGATTCGGGGAATACCTATAGCGGGTGGTGTATCTAAGTTATATTTATATGCTGATGATATCCTTCTTACTCTTAAGGATCTCTCTCATTCTCTACCAGCCTTGCTTGAGATTATTAATAGGTGCTCAGCCCTTTCTGGTTATAAGGTGAATTGGGACAAAAGTGAAGCTCTTCTACTCTTTTCTGGCACCACAAAAGCATAAATTGATGGATATACCTTTTGCTGGAAATCATCGCACTTAAAATACTTGGGAATTTTGGTTAATCGCGGATTAGAAGGGATGGTCTCGGATAACCTCTCACCTCTTATAGTACAAATGGAAACTGATTTTGCCAAATGGTCTCTTTTGGGTTTTTCCATGTGGGGAAGAGTACAGGCGGTACGAATGGCCACTTTGCCTTGCTTTACTTATGTTCTTGGAATGCTTCCAATTGTAGTTCCCTTGTCCACATTACTTTGCGTGGATGCCCATATACGGGCTTTTGTCTGGGGATTTTTGCACTCTCGATTAGCTGCTGCCAAACTAATGGCTCGCCGCTCCCATGGTAAATTGGGTTTGCCATCGCTGGAGCATTGCTCTTTAGCCTTACAACTATCGCAATTAGCCTACCTACTTCCAGGTACGACAGACCCTCTACAATGGTTTACAATAGAACATTCACTACTTAACCGTAATGACGGCCTTGAATTTTTATATGGATCTCGTAGTCCACGAATATCTCCACCGCACCCTGTGATGCAAGATACATATCACGCATGGCATTGAGCACATCGTCTTCTTGGGGTTGCTCATCATTTGCATTCTAAAGCTCCACTTTGGGGTAACGGGAGCATTTGAATAAACGGTCATGCGCTTCACTGGTCTAGTTGGAGTTCAAGAGGAATCCAGACACTAGATCAGGTCATACTAAATGGAGAGTTGAAATCCTTTGAACTGCTTTGTGAGGAATTTGATCTTCCTTTGCACCAGATTTCGCGGTATTTGCAACTGCAACACTGTCTGAGGCGATGTTTAGGTCCTTCTCCTTGGATTTTAGAAGCATCGCCGATATTAGACTATCTTCTTATTTGGGGACGTCATAAGGGTGTAATGTCTGGATTATATTGCGCTCTAACTAATCACTTATACTCACAACCACTTTTTAAAGCTTAGCTCGAGAAATGGCAGGAACCCTTACACATTATCATAGATGAAGATGTTTGGCCAGACATACTGGAAGCCTTAGACAAGGGTTGCCGGGAAGCACGCTTGAAATTTTGTCTTTTCAAAACGTTGCATGACTGGTACTGGACGCCTTCGAAATTACAACGAGCAGGATTATTATCACATTCTAAGTGCTGGAGGTGTTCTCGAATTAATTGCGACCTTCTTCATATACTCTGCGAATGTCCTTCTATACAGAGTTTTTGGGCTCAAATAGGGGATACTCTTAAATAAACAATTCTCCTCCAACTTCCCCTTACACCCTCTATTATTTTATTGCATGATCTTGAGAGTTTACCTAACATTACTCGCCCACAGCATCGTCTTTTACATACTGCACTCTCTACAGCCAAAATTTGTGTCTTAAGACTGTGGCAATCGCCTAGTCCCCCCTCGAAGGAGGACTTGATGGTAGCAATGATTCAGACGGCATCCCATGAACGTGTAATATACAGACTACAAGATCAGGAAGAAATGTTCCAACAAGTATGGACTTCTTTGCTCCGAGACTCCTAAATGCTTTCTTTTCCTAACTTGCCCTCTCCCCTCCCCTATTTCATATTTCATCTTTCATCTTTCCTCTTTCTCCTTTCCCTCCCCTCTTCTCTCATTCGTTCCCTATCTCTTTCTTTCTTTCTTCCACCTCTCTTCTTACCTTCTCTTTCTCGTTCTTTCTTTTTCTGGGTAAGGATATGTCATTCCTTCTCAAATCATTTATTTATTCATTCTTCTATTTATTCATCCACCTATTTGATCATATATTTATTTACTTATTTATTTATTTATCTATTTATTTAATTATTTAACTATTTATTTATATATTTAGGATCCTTTAGGACCTCTCATCATCCTCAATGTACACCACATTTTACATATTTAATACTTTTGTAAGTCCAATTCTATTCGTTTTATCCGCCCTACCCATGATCCATTCTGTCTAACCCATCTCGTGCTAATGAATAACCGGTGTTATGGATTTTTAAGCATACCATGTACAATATCCCTCTCTTCCACTATTGATCTCTTGTCTTTTACTTTAGCACTCCTTATTTTCCTTCCTCTCTCCTCTTATATGTAGTTTTCACTTCTTTATAGCACATTAGTATATGTATTGACAATAGACTCTTCTGAGTCCATTATGTTGTGCTACACTTTTATGTATTTATCTGTCTTTAAATTTTCAATAAAGAATTACGACACAAAAAATAAAGTGGACTATTATTGTATTATGTGGTGTCACCGAGCACTGTGTGCTCTTATGCAGTATTGTTGCATGAATGCTTATGCCCGTGCATTGTGTGCTCTTATAAGTTATTGCCACATATAAAGTTATGTCCCTGAGCAAAGTCTACCTTATTTCGTGTCCCCTAAACACTGGGTGCTCTTTATGCTCCATTCGCTGCTCGTGTAATTGGATGGCCGACAGATCGGCAATCTCGGCGGCCATCTTTGGTGTGGCTTGGTTGCAGTCTATTTAAACAGCACCCAAGGAAAGAGGCTTGCTTTTCCTCAAGAAAACCAGCCCAACAGGAGCTCTGTGTTGGAGCTTGCGAGGAGAAAGACTCATTGTGACAGCAGCTGCCATACTTCGTGACGACCCCGATCCATAGACACCCGTAAAACTGATCTGCAAATCGCGGAGTAAATCTGGACACCTGTAAAGAAAAGTAAACAGGAGAAAGAAACAAGTAAGGTATTTCATGCATGCACGCATGAAGACCTGGGGCCAACACAGTTGGCAAACTATCTTAAGCCATATATCCCATGAAGGTCCCTTAGGTCAGCTGAGCTTGGAAATCTTGTTGTCCCTAGAGTAAGTAGGGCCAGGTGGGCTGGTAGGAGTTTCACTACAACAACAAGCCAAACTGTGGAACTCTCTGCCAACCTCGCTTAAAAAAGAGACTAACCTGCTAAAATTTAGAAAGAGCTTCAAAACATGGCTCTTCAAGGCATACATTTTTCTCCCACTCCAGTCAGATCCGTACGTTCTGAGGGCAGCGCCTAGACACCTCAGGGTATTTGTCATGCTTTATAAATTTATCATCATCACCAAGAACCAAAGATTTACATCAAGAGCAATCAAGCACTAAAGAACTAACCTGTTATTGTACTAACAGTCTGTTGAATATAGTAAAGAATTGTGTTGCACATGTAAAGAACTAACCCAAGTCCCAGTGAAGGCCTGCTTGGTGGACTAACCTGTTTTTTAACAATTTGCTCCATGCATTGACAGTGAAGGCTATTCCTCATTCAACAGAGCAAAGCAGCATCGCAAGACTTAAACTGAAAGCATTAGGTAATTAAGAGTCTATGCAATAAATAGCCTATGTATACTATGCATAGATAGAGAACTGTGCAGGATAAAGTGGGGATCAATATTGTAAGTGTGCTGTATATGTAATACACTTATGTTTTCCTCCTGCAGAAATACTTGTGAACCTAATACAAGATCCTCAATCATCCGGTGAGAAGGTATCACCATTCCCTTGACAGTAAACACGGATCACCATTAACAGAACAACTGACAGTTTATCGCAGGTACTTACCTTAACCTATAATGACCCTAACACACGTACAGGAATTTAAGGGGGAACTATAGACAAAAGAGAGCTAAGGATCTCATTAGTGTCATGTTTATGTTTCCTAACGTGCGACAGACAAATGAGAACTGCGCCCTCGTCATCATTCCCCAAGACAGGATCTCCTCCCTTAGTCTCATCTGTCTTCCTTGCAGTTCACATCTTGCGAGTAAGGAGGTAGGGCTTGAGGAGTTGATCCATATCATCTCTGCGCGGCCACGTCATGGGCCATTAAGGTAGGTCCATGTTGATCTGACAGTAGAGTGGAGTGGCGTAAAATAGAGTGGCATGGATTAGAGTGACTTGGAGTAGAATGGCATGGAGTGGACTGGTGTAGAGTCAAGTGGCATAGATTAGAGTAGCGTACAGGGGAGTGGCAGAGAGTGGCGTAGAGTGGAGTGGCAGAGAGAGCCGTAGAGTGGCGTGAAGTGACATATAGTGGCGTGGAGTGCCGAAGAGTGGAGTGGTGTAGAGCGGAGTGGAGTAGAGTAGAGTGGGTTGGGGTGGAGTGGAGTTGAGTTGAGTGGCATGAAGCAGAGTGGAGTAGTCTAGAGTGGCGTAGAGTAGAATGGCATAGAGTGATATAAGTAGAGTGGAGTTGAGTAGCGTGGCATTGAGTAGAGTGGCGTGGAGTGGTGTAGAGTAGAGTGGAGTAGAGTAGAATGGCGTAGAGTGGAGTGGAGTACAGTGGCATTGAAGAGAGTGGCATACAGTGGAGTGGCTTAGAGTGGCATTGTGTGAAGCAGCGTAGAGTACAGTGGAGTGGTGTAGAGTAGAGGGGGCACAGAGTGGAGTGGCATAAAGTAGAGTGGAGTGGAGTGGCACTGAGCAGAGTGGTGTAGAGTGGTGCAGAGTAGAGTGATGTCGAGTAGAGTGGAGTGGCATAGAGTAGAGTGGAGTGGAGTGGTGTAAAGTAAAGTAGCATAGAGTGGAGTTGGGTAGAGTGGCGTGGTGTAGAGTGGAGTAGCATACAGTGGAGTAGCGTAAAGTGGAGTGGCATAGAGTAGTACAGTATTAGGTGTAAGTAACTAAAGCATCAATAGAGACTGCAGATAGGGTGAAGGCAAAATAAATAAGAAGCTGGATGCCTGTGATAAAAGTAGTAAAGCACATTGCACATCCAGGAATAATACTGAAATGCTTATAAAATAAAAACAATTGTGCTTTGCAAAAAGACGAGGAAGAACATATGTACTTGGTCCATGCTCCTAGGAGGCGCTAACACAAGAAAGGAAGAGAAGCCCACGGGATCGAGGCAATCGAAAGATTGCAAATGAGAGTGACAACAAAAACAACTAATGGTATGCTGTGGGCGAGTTGTAAGTCCACTGAATTGTAAACCATACATCTCGCAGCACAGCTCATGTGCTGGGTAGATGAGACCTAAAAAGGAGCAGTAGTAAGTCCAGCACCACACATGGCCAACTACTGATAATGTAACACCCTCCCATAGAAAATAATGTAGGTAGGGACTTAAAACAGAACCCTGCTAGAAATAATGCTATATTAAAATTATTTATTTCAATTTTTAAAAAATATATATCAATTAAATTAAGTTAAAATAATGATATATAATTTAAAAATACATATTATTTAATGATAACACATTGTAATAACCATTTTAATTTAAAAATGAATGTAACTGTATTTTTTATTTGCAAATGAATTTCACTTAATTGTATACATACCTTTTTATAATTTTTAATACATAGTAAATAAGTACAAACATTTCACTTTAGGTGGAATTTTAAATATATCTTTACAGTTCCTTTTTATGTAATTTAATACATTTAAATTAAGTTGATTATTTAAAAGATAAATTATTATTTTAAAGTTACTACTAGTAACTTTCACATGTAGACAGAGTAAAAGTTTATTAAACGTTTAAAAGAATAGAAAAGATATTTGAATGTAAACTATTAATGTTAAAAAATTGTATATATTTATTCTAAATGTAGAACAATATAAAACAGTTACAGCATTAATAACTTAATTTACATTTTACATTTGATTACTTTGAATATATTAATATAAATCAAAAAAATCTGAAATTTAAATTTAAAGAAAATCCCACCTAAAGTAAAAAAATATACTTTTATTGCGTATTAACATTTATAAAAAGTTGTGTATAGAATCAATTAAAAGAAATTTTGTTCTATTTTGATAAAAAAGTTAAATACATTTTTTCATAAAAAAATGTGAAATTAAAATAAAAATGTTTTTTAAATATGATTTTTAGACATTAAATTACATTTTGTTACATTTTTAACCAGTTTAAATATGTTAATTTAATTTAAAACTATTTGCTATGTTTTTTTTTTAAAAACACTATCTCCATTATTTTTTAAAGGGAGGGTGATACAGTGCCAGTGGTGGGCCATTAGTGTTGCTGGACTTGATCCAACTATGAGCTGGAGTACATTTATTGTTTTGGGTCCTATTTGGCTGCAGTAGCTTTAGAAGTGCAGTTTGTCAATAGGAATGAGTTTAATCTTTTGTGGGGGTGTGCCCTCCCTTAAGCCCTTCTCACCCCTTTCTTAAACCCCCTTTCCTCCTCCGTCAACCCCTCCCATTTTGTCACCAGTGTTTCCCATTTTCCAGCCACTCCCTTGGTCACTCTCACATTAACTACTAAAACGTATACATCTGTATACAGAGGCTCCACTATAAGGGTGGAGACCTCCACACAGAAACAATTAGGAGAGGTGGAGGCAGAGCCTCTGCACACTGGTTTGTGATAGCATTGTGTAGTACATTAGTAGTACTATTGTAGTACTACTTAATGTACTACAAAATGCAGTTTGTGAATACGCACATAGTGCTTAGGCTGTCGTAGACTCATGACACTTTCCACATGACTCCACCCCATTTCACCACTCTGCCCCAGGCCCTGTTTACGGGTTCCTTGTGTAATTTTTCTATTTCCAGGAATGTACAGAAGCATACTTGAAAGCTGGACTGATGCAGCTTTAAATGCATAACATGGAAACATTTTGCAAACAGCAGAAAGTCGTGAATTTTCACCAATGCAAGGTCATGGGCCTACGAACCCATAAGTTGGGTTACAAGGTGGGCAACAAAAAGGAAGTGGAGTTACAAGGGGAGAAGTCATGAAAAGCAGTCTGACAGTCAACATATACATTTCTTTTTTTTAAAACTCTGTCACAAAGATATTGGCACCAAGAAGAAATGTGACAGTAAATCTGCTCTAGCTTAATTAGCTGCAAAGGATATATTTTAAAATATCTTACCGGCTTAAAGCGCCGGCTGCAGACAGCATTGTGTGCCCAGTAAATCTCAGGGACTAATAATAATTATAAGACACCTCTGGTGGTTAAAGCACTTGCTGGGGAGATCTGTGTTTTGTTTAGTCACTGTTTTTACTCATAAAGTAGCATAGAGCATAAATATGCCTCCTGAAAAGCACACTGTGTAACATGCGGATGACAGATTATTATGTTATATAGCTTGGTGAGTGGGTCACTGCTTTTGACACAAAGATCCTTTTATTACTTGCAGTTCATGAATTGCAATCCTTTTAATATAGCACATGAGCTGTGAACTGAAATCAAGGACCTGCACGCAAACTGCAAGACATAAGTTTAGAACCTTATTGTTTTTCCCAATCTGTTATTTGTAAGGATGCTAAAATGGGTTTCTTTGGGTAGTAATAAGACAACCCCAAGAACTGCATTGTGTTTTAAATCCTGACTTTAGGTCTTATTACGAGTTCAGCGGTCCGTGAACTGCTGGACCTGAGGTCCGAACGCCACGAGCTTGGCGGTCCGACCGCCTTATTACGAGTTGGTTGGATTGCCTTTGCAAATACCATGGCAGCACCGCTGACATTGCGAGCACACCGGTGACCGCTGGGCTTGCGGTCAGGGGAAAGCAGCCTCCATAGGGCGGTACAGAGGAACTACACCGCCATCCGTATTACGAGTTGGCTTTTCCACGAGCTGACCGTGGCAGTGGGACCACTGACTAAAGGTCGGCGGAAACAAAGGATCTGAGGTGCATACTCACTCCTTCCCTGTTCTCTCCAGCATCAGTCGACGTGGATCCCTTTCTCCAGGTCCCCCCTTCACAGCAGCATCTTCACCCCAAGGAATACGACCCTGTCTGCGGCGATCTACAGATAAGTCCTTTTTGTACCATATGCCCACTGCCAGGACTGGCCACATATGGGCCGGATGGGTAAGTGTTTTTTTCTTGACAAAAGAGAGGGACTGATAGGGCTGTTTAATGGGGTCCAGCGTACATGCCCAGATACTGTAAATCAAGAAAGGTACGCAGTTCCCCAAAAGAGGATAGGACAACGAGTGTGGAGGCGGAAGGAGGGGAATCCTTGTAAACGGAACTAGAGTCCTCACACACCCAGCCAGCTAGGTGTCATGCTTCATCATATGGACTCGCTCCTCGTCGGGTCGGCGGTGCAATACCCGATGGGCACCCATAAAGGGGCTCTTTAGCGGAGATCTTTTGTTCCTGCCGTATGATGCCGTGGGTGTAAGGGCCCTAGGGGTGAGTGTAGATGTGAGTGTGTGATATAAAAAGGTTGGATAATCCAAAAGGGGATTTTAATGGAATGGTCATCCACCTTATTAAAAATACAAAAGAGTGGCTGCTCGCTGGCTTAATGGTCCAGGGAGCAATGCTCAACTCTACAAATGTGGTCGACATGTTTCACGCTGTTTGTTCATAAATGATACAGTGCATTTCTTCAGGACCTATAAAAACTATCTACACATAGTGGTTAGGTGGAGGGATACCTACCTACCACTAATCTTACTTGCGAGCATGTAGTTGTAGGAGAGTAGGATCTGCTTCACATGGATACCCCCACTTTTTGCTGATGCTTCACTGTTTTTCGACCTTAGTCTGGCTGTGGCCCTGCTAATAAGAACCCCAGCCTAGCTGCTTCCTCTTTAAAATGGTTTCCATGTGCCTTAGGCACATCTCTGATTGGAATCTGGAGTGCCCTTATAAGTCCCTAGTATATGGTATACTATGTACCCAGGGCATAGGTACCTCAGAGGCCTACCAGGGGCTGCAGCATGTATTGTGCCACCCCTGGAAGGCCATCCAAAATGACACCACAGGTCTGCTACTGCAGCCTGGGTAAGGTGGTGCATGCACCCCTTACTGTGATATAGGCTACCTATATCACTACATACATACACACATATAAACCTATAAGTCACTCCTATGGCAGGCCTTATCAATCCTGAAGGCAGAGTGCGTGGTTCCTATGTGAGAGGGTGCCCCTGCATGAGCTGGGCCCCTCTGCAGCGTTCGGAGACCCTTCTCTGATGCTGTTTGTAGTGCAGCCCGACCATATACTCTTAAGCGCATTATAACCTCGCGTTAAATGCTAACTTTGGGATGGCTGCACGGAGACATGTCGTGTTTGGTGTCAAACATCTTGGAATACTACCCCCGCCAGTTCTGGCGGCGGGGGTAGCATTCCACCCTTCTAGAGGGAGAGACATGTACACACCGGTATACCCGGTACTGACTTTCCAGAGCCCTGGCATCACAAAATGGATGCCGCTGCCACAGACACGAGTCTGGCCTCCTGCTGCTGACCGAAACTCCGGCAGGGGAGGCCTGGACAATAGGTTTCCTGTCCCAGGGAGGTGTAACCACCTCCCCAGACAGGATAGTGTGTATTGGGGCTGGGCGGGAGCACTCTCTGGTGCTTTGAAGTCCTGCACTGGGGGCACATTTGGTGTCCCTGTGCATACCCCAGTTCAAACCGGCTCAGGGGCTTCCAGCCCCTGCTCTGGCGCGAAACTGGACAAAGGGAAAAGGGTGTAACCACCCCTCTGCCCTGACCCTCCCATAGGTGGGGCCACAGAGTATGTCCAACCCCCTACCTTAGTATAAGTATGGGACCCCAGTCCTTAGGACTTTAGATTTACCTGGACGAAACTCTGACACAGAATCCTGGACCTTCGACGCTCTACTTTAAGATTAGAGGACTGAAGAATCTCCCTTGGGGTCAAGGAGTGACTCCCCTGCTTGGCAGGCACCAAAGAAGCAATTGTCCGGTCTGCATCGCTGAAGCTCCCGCCGGACGCCGAAGTCTTTGCATCACCAGAGGTGGATTTCCAGACTTCCCCGAGGCTGCCCTGAGTCCCCAGCAAACCTGAGGCCCGTAGCTGTCGTGGGTAACGTGGAACCGTGACCCCTGGACACCAATCGCATTTGCAAGTGCATCCTCTTCTAGGTCTCCCACGAAGTCGTGCTTTGGGCTCCGAGTAGCCCCAGCCTCCAGCACCAACTGCACCGAAGATCACTGGCCTCCACTCCACGAGTGTCCTGTGAGCCAGCTCCACGTGCGTCGACTCGAGGCTCCTTCGCGGTCGCTAGTCCGTTGGCAAGTAGGCCCTCCCGAAGGCCAATCTTCTTCTGCTTGCCTGGTTGCTCCAGGCGTGCCCTGACTTACCCTCGCTGGGTGAGTCCCCCAGACCTTGCTGGTCTGCAACATCGTCCTTCTTCCATTTCCACAAGACTTGCCGTTGCCAAGGCTTGTTGGGTCCAATCCGGTCGCCGACACCCCTGCAATCGACAGACGTCGTGGGACAGCTCGAATCCAGCTCCTGGTCGTCGTCAACGCCTCCTGGACCTCGTGGCTGAAGAGTCAAGACGACCGTCAACCTACCTGAAGCACTCGACATTAGTGGGCATCTGCTCATCGCCTTCCTGGTCACTGGCTAGTGACCCAGACTCTGTCCCCTCTGCTTTCAGGTTCTTCAGATCTTCGATCCACCTTTGGATCCACCCGAACACTTTCGACTTGGCCGCCAGCAGCACTTTGCAGCAGATCGCCATTGAAAGCGACGACGAAACCCGACACCGAAAGACACCTATGCACCCGGCTCCCCTGGGTGAGGTAACTCGAGTACTCCGGTGCTCCTGAGGGTATTGACACTAGAACAGCCTAGTTCTCAAAGGGTTTGCTCCAAGTCCTCCTCTAAGTGTCCCTTTTCTTTTAAATTCAAATCGCGACTTTCCCCATAGAAGTTAACGGCGATTCGCGGCTGTGTTCATACACTGCACGCGTCCCCCGTGGGTCCCCTGTGTCACTACCTTGGGTGGTTCCTTGTGGTCCAAGCACTTCTACAGGCTCTAGGCCTTGTGTCTAGCTCAGTCGTGGTTCTTATACCACTTTATTGGTATATGGTTTGGTACGCCGCTAGGGCTCAAACGTGTATTTGTGCTATTACTGTAGATAACTAACTTATAATTTATGTACTTGAACTCTAGCCTCATAAAGAGACTAGAGGGTGTGTTTAGCAATAAATACATATATTTTGAATATATACCTGGTGTGGTCCTCTTTCATTTGGTCACTCAAGAGATTATAGACTGGTAAAACAAGCTGCTTTACATTCCTTCAAGACTTAGCCTGAAGGCTGCTCTCCATATCCTGACCCGGAAGCTGTTCGTTGATGCAGGGAGGCCGCAATATTTTTAATAGGTTTATTTTTAGATGGCTGCATGAATATTACAGCAACCAGATCAGAAGTGAAACCTGCGGGAGAGTGCTAAATATTGTGACCCTCAATTACGGCTCATCCATTATTGGTATATCTGGATTAGTTCATTTTTAAAAAATAATAATAAAAAATTTTAAACAAATATATTTTGGTGGCATCAACGAACACAGAAATATTTATTGGCTTTTATATTAAGGAGGGTAACAGTAACCTCTAGAATACGTGGCGGGATATTTTCAAACCCCGTTTTCAACTCGAGCACGTTGCTTCTATAAGTGCCCTGTGAATTTTAAATTTGAGCACTTCCCTACCTAGAAAACTGTCCTGAAGAAGGTGATTTATTATCAACTCACCGAAACGCAGCGTCGACCTTTCTGTTTTCTTGTGATGTATATTAGTGCAATATTGTATTATAATATGAAATGTTTTTAATTCTATTTGTGTTTTTTATGGAATAAATCTCATATGTCCCATTCAGCTTGTTATTCATTTGTTTATGTGCTACTGTCTTTTTTCTTGTGTATATTGTGATTATTAGTCACATTATTGTGTAATGCCCATGATCCAAACTAGTGTATAGAGTGAATAGGGACCCTTGTGTTATTTTGTGTTGATTACCCAGTCCCTATTCTTAGTAGAAGGGTTCTCTCCCCTTTTTTAAATGCTCTCCATAGCTACCACTAGGATAGCTTTCAATAAAGGTTGTCTTTAACCTATCTCCAATAAGGGGTTGTTTGGACTGGTGCAAGGTGCCCACTATAATTAGTGGACAGCATATGCCAGGCCAACTTCTCACATTGGTGTGCAGCGTGTGGGATTCCAGCTTGCTATTGTTTTACCAGATAATCTCAATTGAATTGATCAACTGAAAACCACTAAGGGTACCTAAGGTACATATAAATCAAGCTTAGTAATACAGTAAGTTCTACTGAACTTAGAGTTGTGTGTTAAGGGATAGCACACCCTTTCTACAACTGAAGAGAGTTTAGTAGGCCACACTAGAGTAGGTAGTGCATACACCACACCTCACTAGTAATGTCTTCAAAGCCAGGACCCAGTGAGTCCTCGCCAGAAGCCAGTGGGCTTCTTCCCTCCGAGTATGATAAACTCCCATTCTTGGAATTGAGAGCATTATGCAATACTAGGAAGTTGAAGGCAGGCAAAAGTGCCAGCACCCAACACCTCATGGAGGTGTTACTAGCTGATGATCTCAGCAGACCCATAGGGTCTGAAGGGGTAGGCAAAGAGGGTGGGGCAGAAGATGAGGAAGGGGCCAGGGGAGAAGAAACCCAGGCCCCCCCCCCTCTGAAACTGGCCAGGAAGGTGAAAATGACCTTGTCCTGGAAAAACCCAATTCCTCCTGTGGAGGAGGAGGAGGAGGATCAGACTGACCTCCCCTTTGTCCCCCAGGAAGAGTTCTGAGTGTGCCCAGAAGGTCTAGGTCTCCTTCTCAGGAGTCTAACCACTCTGACACCTCAATAGGGACCTCTGTCTCCTCTCATAGGAGGGAATCCTCTCATGAAAGGAGAAAGAGATTGCTTCAGTATGAACAAGCCCAGCTTGAGCTCAGAAAACAGCAATTGGCTATAGACAGGGAGTCCCTAGATCTCTATAGAGAGAGACAAAAGATGGGACTAAAGTCCCATGGTGGCAGCAATTTCCCAAGAGATAGGGAAAGGTCTTATGACCATAGAAACCTGAGCAAGATTGTCCCTCCCTACCAGAGTGGGGATGACATCCACAAATGGATAACTGCTCTAGAGAGGGCCTGTAAAGTACAGAGGGTCCCTCAGGAGCAGTGGGCAGCAATCTTGGGGCTCTCCTTTGCAGGCAAAGGTAGAGACAAGCTCCTCACTGTTAGAGAGGAGGATGCTGATAATTACAAAGTCTTGAAGAGTGCTCTAATTGATGGGTTTGGCCTAACCACTGAACAATACAGGTTAAAGTTCAGGGATACCCAAAAGCACAGACTCAAGACTGGGTGGACTTTGTTGATTGTTCTGCCAAGGCTCTGGAAGGTTGGTTATTGGGCAGTAAGGTATGTGACTTCACAGGATTGTACAATCTGATCATGAGGGAGCAGATTCTTAATAACTGTCAAAATCAGCTGTTGCATCAGCACCTGGTGGACTCTGATCTGACCTCTCCCCAAGAATTGGGAAAGAAGGCAGACAAATGGGTCAGAACCAGGGTGAGGCAGAAGGTACAGAACCAAGGTGGTGACCCTAAGAAGCAAGATTCGAAAACCTCTGATAAGGGTGGGGAGAAGGGTAAAGATCAAAAGTCTTCACAAGGCCCCCAAAAATCTTCTTCAGGTGGGGATTCACAGTCTAACAAAGGGAAAGGCCAAAGGAAACCATGGTGCAAGGTCTGTAAGCAAAAGACCCACTGGACCAGTGATTGCACCAAGTCCAAAGACTCTACTCCAGCCCCCACCAATGCCCCTAAGGCCCCTGCTCCCCCTAGTGCAGTTACAGTTGGTGGTGGGACTACTCAAGCCAAGGGTTTAGTAGGGTTGACCCTGGGTAAGGAGATGAGCTCTGACCTAGTCAGAGAACTCACTCAGGCTGTCCTAGTCTGTGATGGAGGCATGGATATGACCTCCTCTGTGAGTCCCAGTAATCTGGGCAAGTACAGGCAACAGCCCTTAATCAATGGAAAAGAGGCTTTGGCATTTAGGGACACAGGGGCAAGTGTCACCATGCTGACACAAGACCTTGTGAATCCTGGGCAGATTATACTTGATGAAATGTACCAAGTGACCAATGCTAGCAACGTCAGAACAGACCATACTCTGGCAGTTGTTAACTTCTCCTGGGGAGGGGTAACTGGCCTTAAGAAGGTTGTGGTAAGTGCAGACCTACCCGTTGAATGCTTGCTTGGCAATGACTTAGAAACTTCAGCTTGGGCAGAAGTGGAGCTCAGGACCCATGCAGAAATGCTGGGCATCCCTGCAGATGTGTTTGCTGTGACCAGGTCACAAGCCAAAATGTCTAACACTGAACAGGCCTTGGATTCTGGAATAATGGACCAAGTGCCCTCCAAGAAGAGGAGTAGTAGGGTAAAGGCAGTGCCTTCCCCCTTGGCTCAGAAGGAAGATCAGTCTCTTGAGGGGGATGATCTCAGTCCTGAGGAAGGAACTGTCGCAGAGGAGCTTGAACCTGACCAGGTTGAGTTCTTGGGGACAGGGGGCCCTTCCAGGGCAGATCTGAGCCAGGAGCAGCAGAGCTGCCCCTCTCTTGAACCCCTCAGACAGCAAGCTGCTGCTGAGGCTGCTGGGAAAGCTAGTGGTCCCCATACTGTGTATTGGGATGATGGACTCTTGTACTCAGAGTGTAGAGACCCCAAGCCTGGTGCCACCAGGAGGTTGGTTATACCTCTGAAGTTCAGGGGCTTCCTATTGACCCTAGCCCATGACATTCCCTTAGCAGGTCACCTGGGCCAGAACAAGACTTGGGACAGAATTGTCCCTCACTTTCACTGGCCCCACATGTCTGAAGACATCAAGGAGTTTTGTCACTCCTGTGTAACCTGCCAGGCCAGTGGCAAGGCAGGTGGCACTACAAAGGCCCCCCTGATACCACTACCTGTGGTGGGGGGGGGTTTCCTTTGAAAGGGTGGGGATTGACATTGTTGGTCCCATGGATCCCCAAACAGCATCTGGGCACAGGTTTATCCTGATGGTAGTGGATCATGCCACCAGGTACCCAGAGGCTATTCCCCTTAGGACCACTACAGCACCTGTGGTGGCAAGAGCCCTCCTGGGAATTTTCTCAAGAGTGGGCTTCCCTAAGGAGGTTGTATCAGACAGGGGTGCTAACTTTATGTCTGGATACTTAAAAGCAATGTGGAAGGAGTGTGGAGTGACTTACAAGTTCACCACACCCTATCACCCACAATGCAATGGTTTAGTTGAGAGATTCAACAAAACCTTGAAGGGCATGATTAAAGGGCTCCCAGAAAAGCTTAGGCGAAGATGGGACATACTCTTGCCCTGCCTTTTATTTGCATACAGGGAGGTGCCTCAAAAGGGGGTTGGCTACAGCCCTTTTGAACTTTTGTTTGGTCACCCTGTCAGGGGTCCATTGTGCTTGGTGAAGGAAGGATGGGAGTTACCTCTCAAGCCCCAATGCAAGACATAGTGGACTATGTACTTGGTCTCCGCTCCCGGATGGCTGAGTATATGAAAAAGGCAACTAAAAACCTTGAGGCTAGCCAGGAACTTCAAAAAGCCTGGCATGAGCAAAAGGCTGTACTGACTGTTTACCAGCCAGGACAGAAGGTGTGGGTGTTGGAGCCAGTGGCCCCAGCAGCTCTCCGAGACAAATGGAGTGGACCCCATACCATTGTTGAACAGAAGGGTGAGGTTACCTATTTGGTGGACCTAGGAACACCCAGGAGTCCCCAAAGGGTTCTCCATGTCAACAGGTTAAAACCATATGTGGACAGGGCAGACATGGGCTTGCTCATGGCTACTGATGAGGGACAGGAGGAAGAGAGTGACCCACTCCCTGACCTGCTCTCACAGAACCCTGATGATGGGTCAGTGGATGGTGTAGCCTTGGCAGGCAGCCTCACTACCCAGCAGCAGACTGATTGCAGACAGGTGCTCAATCAGTTCAGACACATATTCTCACTGACACCCAGTCAGACTACCTGAGTGCACTCATGAAGTGGACACTGGGGACAGTCTGCCTATTAAAAATAAGATTTATAGGCAACCTGACCATGTCAGGGACTGTATCAGGACAGAAGTCCAGAAGATGTTGGATTTGGGAGTTATTGAACCCCCAGATAGCCCTTGGGCTAGTCCAGTGGTCCTTGTGCCAAAACCTCACACCAATGGTGGGAAAAGAGAGATGAGGTTTTGTGTGGACTACAGGGGTCTCAATGCAGTCACTAGGACTGATGCCCATCCAATACCAAGGGCAGATGAGCTAATAGACACTTTGGCCTCAGCCAAGTATCTAAGCACATTTGACCTGACAGCTGGCTACTGGCAGATCAGACTAGCTGATGATGCAAAGCCAAAGACAGCATTCTCAACCCCTAGTGGGCATTATCAATTTGTGGTGATGCCCTTTGGTCTGAGGAATGCACCTGCCACTTTTCAGAGGTTGGTGAATACAGTCCTTACAGGTCTGGAAGCCTATAGTGCAGCATATCTAGATGATATTGCTGTCTTTAGCTCCACCTGGGAGGATCACCTGGTCCACCTCAGAAATGTTTTACAGGCCCTGCAGAAAGCAGGCCTGACTATCAAGGCCACCAAGTGCCAGATAGGGCAGAGTCAGGTTGTGTACCTGGGCCACCTTGTGGGTGGAGGCCAGGTTCAACCACTACAGAGCAAGAGCCAGACCATCATGGACTGGACTGCTCCAACTACCCAGACTCAGGTGAGAGCCTTCTTAGGCCTGACTGGGTACTATAGGAGATTTGTCAAGAGGTATGGATCAATAGTGACACCCCTGAATGACTTAACTTCCAAGAAAATGCCCAAAAAGGTTCAGTGGACAGTTAGCTGTCAAAAGGCATTTGATGACCTAAAGCAGGCCATGTGCACTGCTCCCATTCTACAGAGTCCTGATTACTCCAAGAAGTTCATTGTTCAAACAGATGCCTCTGAATTGGGGGTAGGGGCTGTACTGTCACAATTGAATGATGAAGGTCAGGATCAGCCAGTAGCTTTTATTAGCAGAAGGCTGACCCCTAGAGAGAAACGTTGGTCAGCCATTGAGAGGGAGGCCTTTGCTGTGGTCTGGGCTCTGAAGAAGTTGAGGCCATACTTGTTTGGTACTCACTTCCTTGTTCAAACAGACCATAAGCCCCTCTTATGGCTAAAACAAATGAAGGGTGAAAACCCCAAACTGCTTAGGTGGTCCATTTCCCTACAGGGGATGGACTGCACAGTGGAACATAGACCTGGGAGTAACCATGCCAATGCAGATGGACTCTCTAGGTACTTCCACTTAGAACATGAAGACTTAACTGGGCAAGGTTAGTTTAATGTCCCTACGTTTGGGGGGGTTGTGTAGGAGAGTAGGATCTGCTTCACATGGGTACCCCCACTTTTTGCTGATGCTTCACTGTTTTTCGACCTTAGTCTGGCTGGGGACCTGCTAATCAGAACCCCAGCCTAGCTGCTTCCTCTTTAAAATGGTTTCCATGTGCCTTAGGCACATCTCTGATTGGAATCTGGAGTGCCCTTATAAGTCCCTAGTATATGGTATACTATGTACCCAGGGCATAGGTACCTCAGAGGCCTACCAGGGGCTGCAGCATGTATTGTGCCACCCCTGGAAGGCCATCCAAAATGACACCACAGGTCTGCTACTGCAGCCTGGGTAAGGTGGTGCATGCACCCCTTACTGTGATATAGGCTACCTATATCACTACATACATAGACACATATAAACCTATAAGTCACTCCTATGGCAGGCCTTATCAATCCTGAAGGCAGAGTGTGTGGTTCCTATGTGAGAGGGTGCCCCTGCATGAGCTGGGCCCCTCTGCAGCGTTTGGAGACCCTTCTCTGATGCTGTTTGTAGTGCAGCCCGACCATATACTCTTAAGCGCATTATAACCTCGCGTTAAATGCTAACTTTGGGATGGCTGCACGGAGACATGTCGTGTTTGGTGTCAAACATCTTGGAATACTACCCCCCGCCAGTTCTGGCGGCGGGGGTAGCATTCCACCCTTCTAGAGGAGAGACATGTACACACCGGTATACCCGGTACTGACTTTCCAGAGCCCTGGCATCACAAAATGGATGCCGCTGCCACAGACACGAGTCTGGCCTCCTGCTGCTGACCGAAACTCCGGCAGGGGAGGCCTGGACAATAGGTTTCCTGTCCCAGGGAGGTGTAACCACCTCCCCAGACAGGATAGTGTGTATTGGGGCTGGGCGGGAGCACTCTCTGGTGCTTTGAAGTCCTGCACTGGGGGCACATTTGGTGTCCCTGTGCATACCCCAGTTCAAACCGGCTCAGGGCTTCCAGCCCCTGCTCTAGCGCGAAACTGGACAAAGGGAAAGGGGTGTAACCACCCCTCTGCCCTGACCCTCCCATAGGTGGGGCCACAGAGTATGTCCAACCCCCTACCTTAGTATAAGTATGGGACCCCAGTCCTTAGGACTTTAGATTTACCTGGACGAAACTCTGACACAGAATCCTGGACCTTCGACGCTCTACTTTAAGATTAGAGGACTGAAGAATCTCCCTTGGGGTCAAGGAGTGACTCCCCTGCTTGGCAGGCACCAAAGAAGCAATTGTCCGGTCTGCATCGCTGAAGCTCCCGCCGGACGCCGAAGTCTTTGCATGACCAGAGGTGGATTTCCAGACTTCCCGAGGCTGCCCTGAGTCCCCAGCAAAGCTGAGGCCCGTAGCTGTCGTGGGTAACGTGGAACCGTGACCCCTGGACACCGATCGCATTTGCAAGTGCATCCTCTTCTGGGTCTCCCACGAAGTCGTGCTTTGGGCTCCGAGTAGCCCCAGCCTCCAGCACCAACTGCACCGAAGATCACTGGCCTCCACTCCACGAGTGTCCTGTGAGCCAGCTCCACGTGCGTCGACTCGAGGCTCCTTCGCGGTCGCTAGTCCGTTGGCTAGTAGGCCCTCCCGAAGGCCAATCTTCTTCTGCTTGGGCTCCTGGTTGCTCCAGGCGTGCCCTGACTTACCCTCGCTGGGTGAGTCCCCCAGACCTTGCTGGTCTGCAACATCGTCCTTCTTCCATTTCCACGAGACTTGCCGTTGCCAAGGCTTTTTGGGTCCAATCCGGTCGCCGACACCCCTGCAATCGACAGACGTCGTGGGACAGCTCAAATCCAGCTCCTGGTCGTCGTCGATGCCTCCTGGACCTCGTGGCTGAAGAGTCAAGACGACCGTCAACCTACCTGAAGCACTCGACATCGGTGGGCATCTGCTCATCGCCTTCCTGGTCACTGGCTAGTGACCCAGACTCTGTCCCCTCTGCTTTCAGGTTCTTCAGATCTTCGATCCACCTTTGGATCCACCCGAACACTTTCGACTTGGCCGCTAGCAGCACTTTGCAGCAGATCGCCATTGAAAGCGACGATGAAACCCGACCCCGAAAGACACCTATGCACCCGGCTCCCCTGGGTGAGGTAACTCGAGTACTCCGGTGCTCCCGTGGGTATTGACACTAGAACAGCCTAGTTCTCAAAGGGTTTGCTCCAAGTCCTCCTCTAAGTGTCCCTTTTCTTTTAAATTCAAATTGCGACTTTCCCCATAAAAGTTAACGGCGATTCGCGGCTGTGTTCATACACTGCACGCGTCCCCCGTGGGTCCCCTGTGTCACTACCTTGGGTGGTTCCTTGTGGTCCAAGCACTTCTACAGGCTCTAGGCCTTGTGTCTAGCTCAGTCGTGGTTCTTATACCACTTTATTGGTATATGGTTTGGTACGCCCCTAGGGCTCAAACGTGTATTTGTGCTATTACTGTAGATAACTAACTTATAATTTATGTACTTCGAACTCTAGCCTCATAAAGAGACTAGAGGGGTGTGTTTAGCAATAAATACATATATTTTGAATATATACCTGGTGTGGTCCTCTTTCATTTGGTCACTCAAGAGATTATAGACTGGTAAAACAAGCTGCTTTACATTCCTTCAAGACTTAGCCTGAAGGCTGCTCTCCATAGCTACCACTAGGATAGCTTTCAATAAAGGTTGTCTTTAACCTATCTCCAATAAGCGGTTGTTTGGACTGGTGCAAGGTGCCCACTATAATTAGTGGACAGCATATGCCAGGCCAACTTCTCACAGTAGTCCCGACAGGCCTAGTGATATCCTACCACTAATCTTACGTGCGAGCATGTAGTCCCGACAGGCCTAGTGATATCCTAGACAGGGATGACAAAAAGCAACAAAAATATTGACAATAAACTGTAAATGGTATTGTATGGTCATCCTCATAGCTCCACAACAAGTAGTCCATCCAATAAGTGCATAAATGTGAAAGAAATGCACTCATCTTACAAAATAAATAACATTTAGTAAAAACACAAAATGACTGGAGGAGAACGTAACTCAAATGAATATAAAACAGATAAATAATTGATACCCTCACCTAACTAGGTGGTAGCGCTTGCTTCTACGGTATTGTCAGCTCTTGACACCTCAATGGATGGTGTCCTAAACAAAGGGGAGTAGGACAGTATAGATGACAAGACAATGTCAAAAAAGGAGGACCCATCCTGGCGGCGTATGGCACAAGAGGACCCCCACATCGTGGACCAGCATCGCGTCAGGACGCCCCCACCCTGGCTGAGTCAGTGTTGAGCATTGCTCCCCTGGACCATTAAGCCAGCGAGCAGCCACTCTTTTGTATTTTTAATAAGGTGGATGACCATTCCATTAAAATCCCCTTTTGGATTATCCAACCTTTTTTATATCACACACTCACATCTACACTCACCCCTAGGGCCCTTACACCCACGGCATCATACGGCAGGAACAAAAGATCTCCGCTAAAGAGCCCCTTTATGGGTGCCCGTCGGGTATTGCACCGCCGACCCGACGAGGAGCGAGTCCATATGATGAAGCATGACACCTAGCTGGCTGGGTGTGTGAGGACTCTAGTTCCGTTTACGAGGATTCCCCTCCTTCCGCCTCCACACTCGTTGTCCTATCCTCTTTTGGGGAACTGCGTACCTTTCTTGATTTAAGTGTTTTTTTCCACATGTATCATGCAAATATGTGCATTCGACACACAGTGGCATAACATAGGCCCCCGCAGCCTCCTAAGTGCGGGGGGGCCCCTAAGCACAGTACCCTGGCCTGAGAGGTCCAGGTTGAGTCCAGAGGGGGGGGCCCTACATGTACCGTGCAGGGGGGCCCCCTCAAGTTTCATTGCGTCACTGTCAAAACATATGCAGTTGAAATACTAACACAGGCATCGATACATATGGAAAAGTACTCACCACCGCCGCAAGACGGCTGCAGCCACATCCCGGACACCGCGGTCAACTTGTAATACAGCGGTCAGAAGACCGCCGGCACTGCGGTTTTCTAGAGGACGCGGCCACGGTCTTCAGGCGGTCAGACCACGAAGCTCGTAATAAGGCCCTTTATGTTTTTCCTAGCTATACAATCTTAGCATATAATCTCTACCAGTAAAGGCAATGTTTGACTCCTACGCTTTGAAACCCTCTTTGTCATATATAACATCCTGTACATTCATTTATACAACACAATTGTATGAGCTTTTACCAATTTTAATGTGTGCATGAAAGCTCTCTGACTCCCTACAGGGCGATGAATAGCGCTATAAAAGTGTTAAATACATAAAAAATAGCAAGTGATGTTGAAATTGGTGTGCACGTAAATACTGATACATCTAACATTCTTACAATGCTTGCATATCTCTTACATATAAGGGTTGCAGAAAATGAAAAACCTGCCTCCGGATCGTAGTTTCTCTTAAGTACTTGTGAAGTGATAACACGCTGTGTGCCTTTTTCTTTCCCCATAGCATTGGCATTAGGTGTTATGGTGCAGATACCTTGAATCCAGAATTATATTGCAACAAAACGAGGTTTGGTACCACTTTAAATTCGCCCTTTGTTTGTGCCCAGTTGCGAGCGGAAATAAACCAGCCCCTTCACTGCCTGCAGGTTGCTGCTGTGAACAGAAAGCAGAGAGCGCCCGGTGCTGCTGAATTGTGTGCAGGTGCTGGCAAATTACACAATACAGCATATTTCACGGGCCTGACGAATCCCGATCCGGCTGAATAATAGCTGCTGGGTCGGGGATCCGGCTGGTTCCCCCTTCATTGCAGCACTGGCCACACACACTCACCATCACCTGCTCCCTTACAAGAACTCACATGACCTTTACTGCGCGCTGCCTCATATTCTCACATATGCTCTCCCACACACACTCTCAATGTGTTGCTCACTCATTCTCTTACTCCTTTTTACTCAGCTTCCTACCTTGCCTCATTCACTCGTGTACCCGTCCCCACACTTCTTTGCTCTCCCTTATTGCTAGCCTCTTCCTCCGTTTCCCGCTCATCACCCACACTCATTTCTGCATTCTAGATCTGTTCATGCGCTGCTTGCACCCTCTCACTCACTGTGCGTCACTGTCACTCTCTGAGTCACCCGAGTCACTTTCCGCGAGTGTGGGTGACAGATCATTACCACAAAGTGCACTATACATGTCACAGCATCTTGGTACACGTTGGTAACAGCCGAACCTGGGGGTGAGTTGCTCCCGCAGAAGTAAGCACGCATTCCTACTGGAGTTGGGTGAAATCTGCATGGAAAGCAAAATGCAGGAATTTTGGCTGTCTTTTTTTCCGGCTGTGGAGTGGAATTGAATCTGATCCGCTGCTCTGTGGGAAGAAACAAAGCAAAAGTCACGATTTTTTTTTTACTGAGTTTTATATAGCGCGAACTTGAACCGAAGGTATCAGAGCGCTTTAGATGAGCACCAGTTGCGTTACACAAGGACACATTCATTTTTGTTAGGAACGGGGAGATTAAGTGATATGCCCAGAATCACAGGATGTTGAGCGTCATTGCCGAGACTCGAACCTGAGTACCCAGATTTGAGATCCCCCGCCCTAGTATTTAGGCCACATCCTCTCCCTAATAATCGCTTTCTAATGGTCTGTGAGGGGCTAGGCAATGTATTTCCCTTAATGCTAACTGGTCAATACATTTCTGAGCATCTCACAGTGCACTTCAAAGCAAATTCCCCAGCAGCGAAGTCTGTGTGCAGCACTTGGCTGCAAGGTCTTCCTGGAAGGCAGGGCCACACTTAAGCTCCCTGCTGGAGAAGTTTCTCTGAAGGACACTGTCAGGGGCCGGTCACTGTAATCAACTTAATGTGCTTACTATTAAGTTAATTACAATGACCAGCGCCTTACAGTGCTGGGTGACACAAAAATTCTGCGGTCCTTGCATTTATCAATGCCCGGAATGAGGAATTCTTGGTTTTCAGGGCATTTCTTCTGCATTCCTCCCATTTTTATTGAGGATGGGAGGCACACATTGCCCCTTACAGTTCATTAATTCATTAAGCATGAGACTTTCACATGAGCTTAGGGTGGACTGGCTATAGGAGACATGGAGAAAACTCCCGGTAGGTAGACAGATTACCAGGGAGGGAGCTGACTTTGTGTGTGTTGGGCGGGGATTTGATGAAGGGATCATCAGAAATCCAGCCCAGCAAACAGTCCTGAAGGAAAGCACACCATTTATTTCACATTTGTTCAGCTCTTCATAATCTGATAAGTCTGCAAAGCACTCTGATTTCAATTGGCACCTGGGTGACTTGACTTTTGTAAGGTTAGAAGAGTGTTGGGAGCAGAATGGCCTAAGAGGGAGATGTTAATTGGAGTGAATGAGGTTCAGAGGCCCAAACATTGGTGCAAGCATTGTAGTGCCTTAGCATGTAGTGTTATGAAGTGTGTGAGGATAGACGCAACATGTGCGTTTGTAAACACTTACATCATTTGCCCACCCTTCTACATCAAATCCTCTTGGAAGCAGAAAAAAGTTTTTGCTAGACTTGCTCGGTAGAAATTAGGGCTGGTACGAACCAGTGGCGGCTGGTAGGGGACGGTGGAGGGGGGCAGGGCAGGGAGGTAGAAAAAAAAGACTTACCTGCGAACGCCGCCGCCGCCTCTCCTCCGTCCTCTTCTCTGGAACAGAAGCACCCAGGCTCCCAGTCTCTCCCAGCCAATCACGACGCTGCCTTACAGCAGCATTGTGATTGGTCTGAGCACCGTGGTTCGGCGCTCAGAAAGGGACTGGGAGGATGGGCAAGTTCTCCACCCTGGCTGTACAATACAGCCTGTGGAGAACATGCACAGTGTGCATGACGGTTTGGCCGGATCGAGACAGCCGGCCAAACCGTCATTTGTACTTATGATGAAGCCACCAGTCCTCCCTCTGCTGGCGTCACGCAGCCCAGCCCCACCCTAACATGGACCTTAAAGGCAGACTAAAAATAAAATGATAATAACGTTCTGTTATTGTCCTTTTATTTTTACTTTGCTCTGCTCTTAGAGCAGTGGGGCAACGCTCCTCCGCCTTAGCAGAGGAGCCGCCCCTGGTACAAACACATTTTCCTGCACTCCTGTTAATTCCCTGTGCAATATACAGCATGAGCCATCCTGCACCTGTCTCAATAATCAACCATTTACCATTCCATTTTTAGGGGCTTTAATGCACAGTTGACCTTATGTGATCAAGAAAAATAGAGCTAACTTTGTCTCCACCCACATGTTGATTAACTTGCACACAGCATTTAATTGGGCAGAAGTTGTGTGCTTCCAATTAAAAAGAGAGCTTGCATTATAGGTTTTGTCTTGAGAGAAGGCTTATGCATAATACAGCAGGACTACGCTGGTTATAGTGACAAGGCAATAGCTGGTGACAAACCAATGATGAAGACTATAACCAGATATGTATATATGAAAAGGTATGACACAGGCAGTAAGCCTGACTTATGTATTGTGAATTTTTGTTACATGGAATTTCACAGATTAATGTAGTAGCATTGGTTTTGGTGTTGATTACCAACTCTGAACACATCCTTGAGATTGAAGATTTGCAATGAGATAATCCTCGTCATGCCCTTTCGAGAGGGGTTGCACATTTTTGCCCACTGTAATTTTGAATATTTAATTTTATGACTGTATACTTGATTGCTGCCAATTTATGTATAATACAGTGGGCGTGAAATGGTTATAGTGACGAGTCCATGATGAAGACCAAAGTCTTGATTGGGAAGAGGTATGCCAGATGCCATACGTCCGATCGGTTTATTATGAAGAGTTATGACAAAGGCAGTTGTCTTGACTTATTTATTGTGAAAATCTTTTGTTAAAGCCAATAGGCCTCGAAGCATGGATTGTTATTACGCTATTCTAAAAGCTGTAGATAGGTTTGTTTGTTACTTGAAATCTCACAGATTACTCCAGTAGACGAGAGGTTTCATATCAGTTAACCCCTTTTATAAAACCCAGGAGTAGAATATTTGCACTGAGATAACCCTTGTTGGGTCCTATTAAGAGTGGTTGCTTATTGTTTTGCTAACTCAAATTTTTACCATATTTGTAATTTTATGGCGCCATGACTGATGGTTGCCTTGTTGGAAAGCTTATTATCAATTCATTAAGCCTCAGTTGGTTATAGTCACAATCCATTGATTAAATGTTATATGGCCTGATTGAGTCATTGGTAAAGTTGTGTTATATATGTTATAGGTGTGAGAAATTTCTTACGGTAATTTACGAAAAAGGAAACAGGCCTGGCTTATTTATTATAAAAACATATGTTAAAGGCAATAGGCCTTTAAATGTGTATTAGTATTACACTGTCTTATAGCCTTTAGACAGATATTTTCTTACCTGGAATCTCACAGATTACCATAGTAGGCAAGGATTGTAGTGTTGGTTATCTACTCTCACAAACGCTGGAGGTAGAAGATTACCAATGCAATAATTCTTGTTAGGGAAGATTGTATATTATTTTGCCTACTGGAATTTTGTACACACTTGTAATGTTCTGATTGTATGCCTGATGGCTGCCTTGTGGCAAAGCTTATGTTCAATACAGTAGTTCAGATGCCAACTTGGAATGGTATTGTGAATAGTGTACCATTATTTTACCACTCCAAGATGGTTAACACGTTTCTTCTAAACATGACACCCATTTTGGAACTTTACAATAATGAGACGTTATGTGCAGACAACCACCTGATGCTATCTTTAATTTTACTTTTTATTGCAAGCATATGTTCGTCCTGCTTAGGCAGCTGTTTTCTTTTTTTAAGTTTCATTCTTTTAATTTATCTTTCATATACTTCATGAGTTTGTGTGTGGTGTACTGTGGCTGGGTAAGGGGGTGGGCGAAAGAAAGGTTAAGTGGGTAGATAAATGGAGTCATGATGCAAGAATGAGTGATAGCGTGCTTGCATGACAACTTAGTGAGTCTCTGAAGAGGCACTTTGCATTATAAGCCAGACCTATTGTCATTGCCAATGCTTGTTGTTTTCTTCTTGTTTTGCACACACAGCAAGTAGTTGGAGTTAGAAGCAAACAGTAGTCTGTGCGTCTGTCTGCATGTGTGAGAGAGAGAAAGCTAGAGCGAGAGAGACTAAGAGAGAGATACTTTAGAATGGGCCTCTTCAGACAGCACATTGTGCACAGCACAGTACATTTACAACACTTGGGAATTACAGTTAGGGGACGTAAGTGGGAAGGGGGGTTAAGAAATCCTCCCATATTCCTCAGAGCTGGGTGTTCTGTTAGCCATGATATTTTAGCACTCAGTAGTTGAGGTTTCATATGGTGTGAAGCACTAGCCTCTCCTAGCTTTGGGTTGCAGTGGCTGGGCCTCTCATTCATCTCCAAACCTAAAGAAAACAGGTGAAAATCTGCAGAAATATTTGTAAGATTTTAGCACAAAAAAACATATCTGTGGGTAAATGCAATAATCCGTAGACACAATTGTGCATTAATGTTTCCCAATTTAGGGCCTGATTCTGATGCGGTTCGGAAGGCCTCCTAACAGCATTTGCTCCGTCCAAATCGGATCGGGAATGTGTCTTTCCAACCGACTCAGAAAGGTTTCCAACCGACCGAGTATGATGCGAGTTAGGCATTAGGAATATCCCAATCCAAATCCGACGGCATTTGGAATGACCAAGCTGTACAGAGCAGAATTGTACGTCTCTATGGGCAGCGTTTCCAAACGACCGAGTACGATACTGGATTCGGACAGCCTTTCCGAATCGTGCTGTCCGACTCGAATCGGCATCAGACTTTGGGAGCCCGTAGTGGGCCCCCCTGCACCTGGAGCTTTCCCAATCGGGCCTGTGGGGGTACCCATGGGTCTTCCCTTACCAGCCATGCACAGTGTGGCAGGCACCAGGGGGTACCCGCCACAGGGTGCCCGATTTTCCCCAGCCACCCCTTTCTTCAATGGGACCCTATGCATTCGGTCGGAACAAAGGCTCCCATTGAAGTCAATTGGAGTCCAACCAAATCATATCTGGAAGCATCCGGATGCATTGTACTCTGTCAGTTGGACTCTCCCGATCCGATTGGAAACCATTCCCAAACCCATTCGGTCTGGAAGCTTTCCAAACCGCATCAGAATCGGGCCCTATGGATTTATTGGATTTCCAGTATTGTCTACTGCTACATAACTGTAAGTTATTTTTTATTATTATGGGTTGGAAATGTTTTTAGTTACATTGATTTGTTTGTTTATTTTTTATTTTAATAATTATATTATGCCATATATATTTGTGTTATGTTTTTAATTTTACATGACATACTTATAATTATTAATTTAAAAGATAGTAGAATTATGTTGTTTAAATGTTTAGAAATGTTTATGGTGTTTAGCATTGTTTTTTCTTTACAGTATAAATTTAGCTATCATGTCTAGGTATTCTAGACCTTTGGTGTTTCCAAATAGTGTAGTTTTGTGTTGTAGGTATTCATACATCGTTTTAGTTTGTTTACTTAGTTTAGGGCAGATTTTAGTTAGGGATTGTTCTAGCCTTAGCTCTTGATAGCTTTGTTCTTTTTTGATAGCTTCTATAAGTTTATGTAGTGTTGGTTGTCCTCTTCCTATTGTGGCTTGGAAGGCATTGTGCCATCCTTCCACTGCGTTGTTTGGTTTAGCTTTTTGAGCTGGAGTACCTTGGTAGACGTTCCACCAGGGTATTTGGAACTTGGGTTGTCTATGGTGCCCTGATCTATGTAGCCTTCCCACCCAAGTGTCTTCGAAGTCGTCTAGGAAGGGAGTTAGTTTAGTTTCATTTGCTTGATAGAAGGGGCTTTCAAGAGGTATGTTATAATGGTTTGCTACTTCAGTTGTTCGTATATAGGCTAGGGCTAATAATTTTTTTATTTGGTAGGCAAAGTTGCTATTGGTGGCGTAATCTATACTTAAAGTAGATTTTTGAAGGTGTCTCCAGATACTTTGGTCAAAGTGGTAATAGCAACCTTGTATTGCAGTGTGTGGGTATATCTTTAAAATTGATTGAATCATTGCCTGTTCAAAATCAATTATGATTTTTTGCGGAAAGTAGTTGTCGGTATATTGTTTTAATATTGTTAGGAGCTTTATGTATGTGGTGTTTTGTTTATTAGGGAGTAGTGCGTATATGAAGGGGAGGTTAGTATCTTCATATTCGTCGTGGATAGTATATAGTTGATAAAAAGGCTTGGGGCAAACTTTGAATGTGCCATCCATAATCCACGTTTCGCAGTTTTTAAGTTTTTGTAAGTTGTTGTTTGTTGCAAAGATGATAATTCATTTTTCATGACTGTTGTTGTCATGTAGAAGGAATATTTCATCTTTGTGGGTGATGGTGTATTCTGGTAATATTTGGATTTCTGCAACAGTTTGGGGGCTGGGGGGTGTTTGAGCTGTAGCTCTTTTAGCTCGGGCAATTAACCTCTTCAGAGTGGGGATAGATGGTAGTTGTCTTGTGACATGTTCAGGTACCCTACTTAACACGATTTTAAGTACTTGGGTACTTGGATGTTGGGAGCTTGTACTTGCTTCTCTGATTGTCTCGAGAGCATCTCTAACTTCAATTTCAGTTACATTGGGGTATGGTTGTGTTCTTTGACATTTACTACATTGGTTTCTATTGTAGTGGCTCTCCATTAGCAAGAGTTAGAGTAATATTTACTGCATTTCCAATTTGTTTTGTTTCCTGTAATTTTCTCTTGTGTGTAAGTGTAGCCCATGCAGTCAGTCAGTCAAAAAGTTGTTTATTTAGACCATAGGTCCTTAAACATATATAGACATATAAACAAAAAATCTCGATTTAAAAAACCATCTTAGGCTAAGAGCTATACAATACCCGTATGAAACACCAAATCCAATATAAGAATCTTCTTAAATATAAAAATATATTCTATATAACAATTATTTAGATTCCAGTTAACATTTATAAAACTGGAGAACAATTTATTAACTCAATATCAGTAATAAAATATCCATTCTACGCGTTTTTAAAATCTTTTTTCAACTTCAAGCATGAACTTCCCTATTGCACATGCTACATCTAATGAGTGCATTTCAGTTAACAGGTCTATTGCCTGTGTACGATTCTTAACCTCATATTTTAGGAAGATTGGTCGTAACCACAGTTTACGTGCATCAAGAACATTTAGACAATCTAATGAGTTGTGCAAATCATCGCATTTAGTGCCTAGGTTACAGGTACATTTCCCTTCATAGTCAATCATAGCCCTTTTAATCTTATCATTCTCATAACATGGATTTATCCCAATCTTTATTTTTAGTAATTCTCTCCTTAGCCAACGATTGGGAAGGATATCCATATATGAGAACTGTTGACCCTCTTGCCAAGCTTTTATAATAAAACCTACAGAACTTTTCCCGTTCAAGTACTGCCTATCCTGGACCTGTGATATTTTTTTCCCTATTGTCCAGGGCCGGACTGGCCGTAGCGGGCACCGGGCGTTTTCCCAGTGGGCTGCTAGGGTGGGGGCCGGTTTTGGGCCCCTGGGGGGCCATTTTTGTTACCGAGGGTCGGCAATATCGTCCCCCTGTAACAAAATCGTCCAAAACCGGCCCTCGCAAACAGCTCGGCTGCACCCCCTACCCCCAGGGGGGGCCGGCCGAGCAGTTTGCCAGGGCCGGTTTCGGTTCCCAGTCCGGCCCTGCTATTGTCCTAAGTTCCTTCTTACCTATGGTAGCATAAAGGTTCTGCTGGCCTATGTCAGCCCTCAAATCTCTGCACACCATAGCAACCGTTTCTCTGACCCCTTTTGCCCACTTCATTTCAATCTGTAGGATTGCACGTTTACACCAAGAAGACACTTTTTGCTCCTCTTCACCACCCAGGCGTTGCCAAAATCTTAATAGTGCCATGCTTGCCATTTTCCCCCAAGAACCATTCCGGTTTCTAGATTTATTGCCTGGATCATTGAGGATCTTGGTAGGGATAATAATTTTTTACACATTTCCCTTCTTCCCCATCCCACTTCCTCTTACTACTTAGGAATAGCAATTCAGCCCCATATAAGAACTGAGATGGTACCTTAGCCGTGTAAGCCTTCAGAACTGGTCTATCCGTCATTTCTCCATAGATATTATTGAATTTCCTCAGGCCACTAACCGAGGATAGAGCCCGCAGTTTTAATGCATTCAAATGTACTTTCCACATCATAGATTTTTCAAACCAAATTCCTAGGTATTTGTACTCCTTAACTATCTCCTATTTTATGGAGCCAAGGAACCAGTTGAAAATCTTCCTCTTTTTACCGAAGCACAAGATCTTAGGGGCTCATTACAATGGCGGGCGGAGGCACATCTGCCGTGAGGGCGGAAAATGCCCTTTTCCGCACTCCATCGGCGGTCTTTGCGTCCGCCGTATTATGATGGGCATCGATATCCCATTTCCCGTCCGCTGCGGTGTTCCGGGTTCTGCCGAAAATCTCCGTCCGCACCGGTAGCGGACGGAGCCACAAGAGTGGTACCGCCGTGCGGAATGCGGTCAGGACCGCCGGTCAAATCACGATGCCTCATACAGCCCACCACACTGCGGATAGCTCCATGTGTTCCAGACCGCTGGGGAAACGGCGGTCTTTGGCCTTTCCGCAGCAAATCCGACCGCCGCGGACGGATTTTCAGCTTTTCCGGCGCTGAATCCTGGAATCCGACCGCCGCGGTAGGGAGTTTCTGGCGGTGCATCCTAATCTGGCCGGCGGTTTTGCCGCAGTACCTGCGGGCGGAGGTTTCTCGCTAGCATGGCGCTCGGAATGCTTTTCCGCCCGCCATCGTAATGAGCCCCTTAGTTTTTTCCAGGTTCACTGTTAATCTCTTCCAACTACAGTACTCACCAAACACTTTAAGCTTTCTTTGCAGACCTATCTCAGTTTGGTCCACAATCACCAAATCGACTGTATAAAGTAAGCATGCGACATGCTTCCCATCTATTTTTGGACTGGCACCCCGCACCGTTCTCAGAGTGGCTGGCAGATCCGTTATAAATAAGGAAAAGAGTAACGGGGCCAAGACACACCCCTGCCTTAACCCATTTTCAATCGGTATCTTATGTGAAAGTGTTCCTTCTGTATCCAAAACAACCTGGGCACAATTCTGAGAATGTAACCTTTGTATTATAGACAGAAGATCCTGCGGAATATCTAAGTCACCTAGCATTTCCCATAGCCTTTCTCGGTCTACCAGGTCAAATGCTGCCCTGAAGTCTACGAAACAGCAGAACAGATTCTGTTCCATTGACTTCCGGGCCATTGCCCACAACACAAAGCAGTCATCAATTGTAGAGAGAGCCGCCCTGCTCTGGAAGCACAATTTGGGTTTCCTCAGCCCACTCCTTAAGTTTTCCCATGATTAATTTAGAAAACACCTTTTCACTGATATCCAATAGATTAATTAACCTATAATTTTTGGGATTCATTATATCTCATCGTTTATGGATAGGTCTGATGATTGCCCCTCTCCAATGTATCCGCATATTCCCCAAATCAAGGATGCAATTGAACATTTTGGTGAAAAAATCTGCCCACCAGTCTGGTCTGGTTCGTATACTTGCTGCCGGGAGATTATCTGTGCCCGCTGCCCAGGTTAGTGTTAACTTAGATATGATACTTCTCACATTACATACTGTGAAAAGAGACCTAATATCTTGTTCCACCTCTGTCCATAATGTATCTTCCTGACTTTCGAGACCGACCCCTTTTCCATATAACTCTCCCAGGTGACTCTCCCAGGCGTCTACCGTCACCACACAGTTCATAGCCCCCTGTTCCCTACCGTTCCTTACATGTAGCCCATGTAGCACAGAAGTAGTTTTCCTTTTTGTGAAGTAATGAATTTTGCTCCTTCTGCCATTTTATGGTGTATCTGTGAATATATGTATATATATATTTATTAATTATTCTATTTTGAATAGTAAATATTTTGTATAATTAATATATTCGAAAATATACTTACATGTATTTTGATTTGATTTTCTTGATGGATTTTTTTCGATTGTTGATGTTTTTCCACTGGTTCTTTTTTTCTGTTGGTTTAAAAGCAAAATTTTATTTTTATTTAAGTGTTACAGTTTATTGTGTTATTTTAATTATTTAGTTTCTATTTCTTTTAGTTGAGGAAAAGAAATACTTACTATCTTTAGTTGATGATGTTTATTTCAATGTTTTTGTTGGAGGTTGCAGTTTGTAGAAGCTGGCAAGAGAAAAATATTTGTTAGTTATATTTGCTTTTTAATTTATTTAATTTCTTTTAACTAGTTTGTTGTATTTGTTGGTTAATTTATATACTTACTTTTTTTTATTTTTCTGTAGTGTTGCTTTTGTCTTTGTTTTTTAAGTTAATCCTTGTTTTGATTTTTTAGGTGGAGTTTTATTGATGTGTAATCTGTGATATATAAAATAAAAGGTTATAATATTAGTATATTTGTTTATTTCGTTTTTTAGTCTCTTTATTTAATTGAAAAAAATACTAACTGAATGTAGTTGGTGAAGTATCTTTCGTTTATGTTCCTTTTTGTTGAAGTTTGTAGAAGCTGTTAAGAGAAAAGTATTTGTTAGTAATAATTAATTTTTATTAAATTTATCGTTTTTTCATAGTTAGGTTTATTTACTGGTTAATTTATATATTTACTTTGTATTATATTTTTCTCTTATTTTGATTTTGTATTTGTTTTCAAACATGTTTGTTTTGGGGTTTTTGGGTGGAGTTATTGTGAAGTATAATCTGTGAAACATAAAAGAATATGTTGGAAATTTAGTTAATTTGTTTATTTAGTGTTTATTTTTATTTATTTGTAATTAAATAAATATACTTACATTTTTTAGTTAATGGAGTGTCCTTGGTAGATGTTGTGGTTTTTGTTGAATTTTGTAGAAGCTGTTAAAAAGAAAAACATTTGTTAGCTATGTTTGGTTATTTAATTACATTTGTTACTTTTTAATAATTTACGTTAGTTATTGGTTTAGTCATATACTTACTTTGTGTTATATTTTATTGTTGTTGTGTACGTAAATCTTTGTGTTGAATTTTCTATGTCTTATTTTAGTGAAGTTGAATCTGTTATATATAAAGGAAAACATGTTATAATATTTTTAAAAGCTTATTTCATATATTTAGTTACAAAGTTTTGTGCTTACCTTTATTGCGGTATGTTTGGAATAGTTTTTGGGTTAGTTGTTTTTCGTTTTCTCTTTCCTCTCAAAGGTTCGCTCTTCCTCTGTGGTTGTCCGTTATACGGTAAATTTTATGTTAATTATTGGATTGTTTTTATAGTGTTTGTTTAATTAGTTAGAGTTTTCTATTGGTTTGTGTTTGTGTGTTTTAAATTTATTGGTCAAGATAGCTTTTTTGAATTTTTAGCTGTTACAATCTAATTTGTTTCATTATTATTATGTTTATTTATTGCTTGTTTTTATTTTGTTTATTGTTGTTATTTAATTTTATATGCAGATAAATGTGTTATATATTTTTATATATTATATATATTTATGTTTTTTTATTTTCGTTATTTGTGATATATTTTTAATGTTGTATTGTTTGTTTATTTATTTGTTTTTGTATTTTTAATTTATTTGTTTTAATTAATGTGGTTAAATTGTAAATGTTGTATTGTTTCTTTAAAATATTTGGTATATGTTATTTTATTATATTATTGTAAATAGTATTATGTTTAAATGTTATTTTCGATATAGTTTATATCTATTTTATCGATGTTTGTGTTGTTGATATTGTTTATATCGATATTTTTGTTGTGTTTCATTTTATTTTAATTTTATCGATATTTTTGTGTTCTATATTTTTGTCGTCGATATTTTTGTAATTGAGATTTTTGTAGACGATATTTATTTATCCATGTCAGCGTCATTTCTATTTTGTGTATTGTGTATCGATATTTTTGTTTACGATATTGTTAACTCGATAATTTTGTAGTTCGATGTTATCAGAGTAGATGTTGTATCAGTGAACCAAAACACACCACTACACAAAACTCCCGGAAGCAGCAGCCCTGCTCCGAGTGAAGCTCTCCAACTCAGAACTTTCAGCAGACTTTACAGATGAACTGTGCACTAGCTCCAAAGCTGGTACAGGCCACGGACACTCGCTCCAACAGCTTTGTTCCAGGAGACGGGGAAACGTGGAGCCCTTGGCTGACACATTCATCTTCTACTCACTCCTGAATAGGCATTTGATATGCAATAAGTTCCTCAAATTCTGTACCACTATGGGTCTTTCTCTACATGTTGTCCGTTAGTACGGCAGGCCCCAACATGGGGGCAGCTTTATATTACATAATACTGCTTTTTGACTTTCACTGTGGGGCATACCTGATGCCTAATGCACCCTAAGACTCCAACCAGTGTTTTATAGTTCTGAAGTATAACTTGTTACCTTGACTCTTAGCTACTCTAATAGGAGCATCCAAAAGTTTTCCATTAGACAAATCAGAAAACTACTACAAGAGTGTCCGTTGGGAGCATGACATGATAACTTCACAACCCTGGACATGTTCCACCAATGTTTGCTGTTCACTCTAACAGCATTAACGCAAACTTTATCCACAATCATAGGATCAGAGAACTTAGCATCAGCCTTCTTGCTGTGAACAGGAATTTTCACACGCACAGAGTCACCAACAGCAATAGTATGTGGAACAGATCTTTTCCTTTCGTCAAAATAACATTTTTGGCGAAACTGTGTTTCTGTAACATTCTTCCTTCCGAAATCGTCCACACCCTAAATGGCATCCATCTTCACCCACCTAGACATCCAACCAGGACACACCTTGGAAGAAGGCTTCCTTCCTCGCAACAATTCAAAAGGTGAAACCTTGGTGGAGGAGTGGTTAGTGATGCGGTAGAACCAAAGCATAGAGCGCACAGCATTCTGAACGATACACTTGCTAGCAACGGCCCACTGGACACAGTTGTTCAAAACCCTGTTCATTCATTTCACAAGACCGTTGGTTTGTATGTGATAAAGGGAACTCTTTGAATGAGTAATACCACCCTGCACTAGAAAGTCTTGAAATTCCTTACTGACAAACTGTACACCGTTGTCAGATATAATGGTAGAAGGAAAACCCTCCCGTAGGAAAATGTCCTTGAGGAAATCAATGACGTTTTTGGAATTCGGCTCACCAAAGAAACAAACCTCAGGCCACTTTGAATAATAATCAATAGCAACAACAGCAAAGTGAGAGGAGGGTGGAAGAAGGTTGAAAGAACCAACCAGATCAATACCAATTTTCTCCCACGGCCTAGAAGGAAGCTCAATAGGTTGGAGAAGAGGAGTCCTCACTTTCAATCCTTTTTCAGCATTCAAACACACGACACATTCATCCACAAAAGCATCAATGCCCTTGTCCATGAGGGGCCACCAAAAACACTCGCGTAGTCTACGCTTGGTGAGTGTTTTTCCCAAATGCCCCTCATGAGCACCACAAATCAATCTGCTTCTGAGTTTTTCAGGAGGAATTAACCTATCACCATGCACCAAGATACCATCTTCCACAGAAAGTTCCAGAAACACCTTAACAAAAGTCTGTAAGGAAAGAGGCACGTTCTTTTCCTTGGGCCAACCATCCTTCACACACTTAATGACCTTACACAGCAAAGCATCCTTGGACAACTCATTCCTCCATTCTACCTCACTCACCGCACACATATCGCCCATGAACATGGAGGCAATAAAACAATTGCCAATGTCATCATCCTCACTTGAACAAAAATCATCATCAGAAACTGGAAACCTTGAGAACAAATCTGCCCTGCCATTCTTATTGCCAGGCAAATAAGAAACTTCAAAATCATACTGAAGCAACTTAGTGGACAATCTTGCGATTCTGGGAGTATGTTCTTTGATTATGTCCCCAGTAAGGATGGAAACTAAGGGGCTGTGATCGGTGCATAGTACGAAATGGCTTCCCCAAATGTAGGAATGAAATTTTCTGATAGCCCACCAACAAGCCACCAGCTCTCTTTCAATGACTGAAAAATTCAACTCAAGACCACGTAAAACTCTTGATGCATAACCCAAAGTATTCTCCGTACCGTCTATGACCTGAGTAAGAATAGCACCCAAACCAACACCGCTGGCATCCACAGTGATGGTGCACCTGACATTGGGATCAAAAGGTTTGAGAATTTTTGGTCCAACTAACTGGGTCTTGATCCAATCAAAAACTTCGTGACAGACATCATCCCAGATAAAAGCAACACTCTTCTTCAACATGTTGGTGAGAGGTTGGACCTTAGAAGCATAGTCAGGAACAAACCGTGAGTAATATTCACAGAGTCCAATGAACGATTTGAGCCCAACCTTATCTGTAGGCACTGTGCTGTCAACAATGGCCTTGACAAGACCAGGCCTCAGTTCCACCCCATGTTCTGACAAAACATGTCCCAAATATTCTACCTTCTGTACCTGGAAAAGACACTTTTCTTTCTTAAGAACAACACCCTTTTCTTGCATGATATCTAGAACATGGTACAAGGATGTATTGTGTAACTCCTTGGATGCACCATAAATCAAGACATCGTCTTGGAAAACAGCAACGCCCTTGAACCCTTTAAGCATGTGACACATGATCCTTTGAAATACAGCCGCCGCAGAGGCGAGGCCAAAGGGCAATATTGAAACGTACCAATGGGTGACACAAAAGCAGTAAGGTGCCTTGATGAGGGTTCTAAAACAACCTGGTGATAGGCTGACGTAAGAACCATTTGGACACATTAATCATAGTCAACATCTCCGAAATCTTGGGGAGATGGTGAGAATCGATCCAAATATTTTTATTCAGGCTTTGTAAATCTACACAAACAGGAAGATCTCCATTTTTTTTCCTGGCTACAACCAAAAGAGAAAGCCATAAGGAGGACTCAATAGGCTAGATAATCCCTTTTCTACACAAGTCATTAAGTTCGTGTTCGAGCCGATCCCTGACACTGAAAGGCACACTCCTGAGTCTGTGCTTGCCTGGAACAGCCTCAACCTTAACCTTAATCTGATGTGTAAAACCTCTAATCTGTCCCAACCCTCCACCAAAAACAGAGGGAAAACGTCGGAAAACGTTATCCGAAAAATCATTAAAGGAGACAATAGAGACCTGTTCCTTAGTGCCCGGCCTAAGAACCATCTGAAATAGGCCTTGATGGAACCACCTCAGAATGGACAATCCCTTGATGGCCACATACACTTTACCAAGAATCTTCCTACCTTTAAATTCAATAATATCCTCAAAATAACCTGCCAGCTCTATCTTCTGTCTTTCATAAGAAACAGGACCCCGGTCAGGAGGTTCCAAAGAGCAAGAACCCCACACCTCATGAAACATTTCCTGGGTGATCATGGTTATTCTAGCACCAGAATCTACAAGTAAACACACTTTTTTATCTCCAATCCCAATCTCAACGTAAGGGTCAATGCATTCAGAGACATCACCAACGACAACACTACTCTTACCGACCACCATAACCATATCTCTCAATTCATCCTGGATACCGCTGTAACTGTCAGGCTCAACGTACTCTGCATCCGACACAATAGCAACTGAAGGTGTATTGACATGTTTGCCAACCTGAGGAGTCGACACGTTTCGGTTACCCCCTTGACAAACTTTGGCAAAATGTCAGAGCTTACCACAGGACCTGCACGTGAAATTTCTGACTGGACAACCCCTAACTCCTTTAACATACGAGGGATTTCCACAATGGAAACACAAGTTAGTTTGTTTGAAAAAAGAATTTTCTGAACATGTGGCAACTAAGTTTTTAACGTCCTTGGGTCTAACCCCCCCCCCCCCACAAGTTCATTAGGTGTGTCCTCTAACTCTTTGACTGAAACCTTGGAGAGCTCTATGCTCTTCGCAGTGCGAATAGTCTCCTCAAGAGAGGGATTTCCCATAGATAACAGCTTCTGCAGGATAGTCTTGTCGGAAAACTTACAAATGTACTGGTCCCTGACCAATTGCTCAGTGAATGCTTCAAACTGGCAATCAGCACTCAACTTGCGGAGGGCAGATACAAAAGCATCAACATCTTCTCCAGATCACTGCTCCCTTTTGAAGAGCTTATGTCGAATAACGACAAGACTGGGCTGTACATCAAAACGCAATTCCAACTTCTTTAAAGCCTCAACATATTCATCAAAGTCCTCCTCGTCTTGGACTCGGACCAAAGGCGGCAAATGTTTGAACACAGACCTTCCTTCAAACCCTAGGGAATGTAGTAGGAGACACTTTTTCGTTTCTGCCCTGTAACGAGACGCTCCAATAGCACCCAAGTAAGTTACAAATGCATCAAACCAATTTTTCCAAGTAATTGGCGGGTTACCCGGAACTTCAAAAAAGGGAGGAGGAGGAGAGACGGACTACATGGTAAAAGTGTGAAGCACTGTAGTTCACAATTCAAAAAAAAAAAAAAAAAAAGAAAACAAGAAACTAAGGGGCCGATTCCGATCTCGGTCGGAGGCGCACCCAATACCATTCGGTCGGGAAAAAAGCCATGCGAAAGCCTGTTTCCCGACCGAACCGTACGCGAGTCCGGCCGAGCGAGTACGATGCGAGTTCGCCGACCGACTCGTCCGGGGCGTCCCGACAGCTCCGACCGACTCGCTCGGACTCGGAACCGCTCCGACCGACTCGGTCGGACACGGTTCGCACCGCGCAATGGAGACGTTTTCCGGCCGGGTAAGTACGATGCGCACCTCGACCGCACCGACCGACTCGCGCCGTCCGACTCGAACTCGCTGTCGGGGCCGTACTTTGGGGGTCCGTGTCGGACCCCCTGTACGCGTACCCGTGCGAGGCGCACACAGGGGGACCCAAGGGTCCCCCTACCTGTGCGTGTACGCCGCGACAGCTTCGCGGCGTACTCGCTGTAGGGGCGCCCTTGTCCGCCTCGCACCCATTGAGGCAATGGGAGCCCGCGTACGCGTTGTACGACCGGCTCCCATTGACTTCAATGGGAGTCCGACCGACTCGTGTCCGATAACATACGGACGCATCGTGACTCGTTCGGTCGGACTGCACGGGTCCGATTCGGTCGGAAATCTCTCCGGGTCCGGCTCGGTCGGAGAGATTTCCGGCCCGAATCGGAATCGGCCCCAAAGTGTGTTTCTAAGAGATAGAAAAAACACAAACTCTTCCAAAAGTAAATAAATTTGGACGAGCAAGGCAAAGTGTGCGTGTCACTGAAGATGAATGAGACTGACTTGGATACGAAGGCAGAAAACAATGAGTGACACACAGGGTGTGCTTGTCACCGTAGGTAGAATTAAATACAAATGAGGGAAAAGCGGCGCATGTAGGTCCAGCATACAGGCCCCAATAAACACAACGTAGCACCGAAGGAGTATGCAGTTCCTGTAGGGCGGTGAGGAGTGAGAAGGAGGCTAGGTTGGTCAACAGGAGTGCAGTGTGGGTGTCTCCCAATTTGGGAAGTGGGGCCCTCACACACCCACTTGGGTGTCATGCTTCATCATAGGGCTTGCTCCTCGTCAGGCAGGCGCTGCAATGCCTGACGGGCACCCTATGAGTGGCTCTTTGTCGGAGATCTTTTTCCCAAGCCGTATAGGTGAAGTGTGTGTGAGGGGCCTAGTGGTGTAGAGGTGAAGTGATGTGAGGAGAAATAAAATGAGGGGAGGTGGTACAACAAAATTAATTTTAATCTGCGAGCCCACTTGCCTCAATTAAAACCAAATAAGGAAGTCACTACCGATTGTAATGATTGGAGGTGTCTATGTGTGCGTAGTCATGGTCAACATGTTTCTCGCCTTATGTGTAAAGATCACTCGGCAATTCTTCAGGACCTATAGTGATGCACTATCTACACGGGTGGTTGGTTATTAAAAATGAACCAATCACTCAGTTGATCTGTCAGTGAGGTACCTTAATGATTCAAATCATAGGACTAACCCACTTCGGGTTCAAGTCACGCCTCATAAATTATTAGGAAGAGCAACGATCGTTACAAAAGTTAACATCATGAGTTTTCCTGGAAAACAGGTGCGGGAACCTACCCCTCGCTCTACCTCTTTGGGAGGAAGCTTCCTCCCAATAATTAAGGTTCAATGATTGGTTCATTTTCCATAACCAACCACCCGTGTAGATAGTGCATCACCATAGGTCCTGAAGAATTGCTGAGTGATCTTTACACATGAGGCGAGAAACATGTTGACCATGATAACGCACACATAGACACCTCCGACCATTACAATCGGTGGAGACTTCCTTATTTGGTTTTAATTGAGACGAGTGGGCTCGCAGATTAAAATTCATTTTGTAGCACCACCTCGCCTCATTTTATTTCTCCTCACATCACTTCACATCTACACCACTAGGCCCCTCACACGCACTTCACCTATACAGCTTGGGAAAAAGATCTCCGACAAAGAGCCCCTCATAGGGTGCCTGTCAGGCATTGCAGTGCCGGCCTGACGAAGAGCAAGCCCTGTGATGAAGCATGACACCCAAATGGGTGTGTGAGGGCCCCACTTCCCAAATTGGGAGACACCCACACTCCACTCCTGAGTAGGGGTGTTGACCAACCTAGCCTCCTTCTCACTCCTCCCCGCCCTACAGGAACTGCATACTCCTTCGGTGCTACCGTATGTAGAATGTATTAAAAAAAAAAACTAGAGTAAAAAAATAAAAAGTCAAATGGAATAACCAGGTGTGTGTGTCACCGTTTTTGAGTATAAATGAGAACAAGAACTTGAACAGAGAAAAACCAACCAATGACACACAAGATGTGCGTGCCACCGAAACTTACTGCAGACTTGTGGTTTGTCAAAAGGTTGATAAGCTTGAACGTAAACAGACATGCAAGGTGTGCGCGTCACCGAAACTTTGTGGAAAACGGCTATATAAGAAGTAATGAAGAGTTAAAGGAGTGCGTCCATTAGCCGTTAAACTGGAACTCAGAATGGCAAATGCAACTTAAACGCCAAGCTTTCCAGCTAGAACGCAGACTTCTAGATTTCCGAAACGAGCCCAAACCAAAATGGCCAAGACGCAGCGTAACTTTTGATGTAGGAACACCAAAAGGACACTGCATTGATCGGTGCCACCAAAATTGCCGCTGCGTTCCTCATCATGCGTGAAGACGTCAGCTCAGCAATATAGGCCTGACTCCGAAATGGCTGCTTCTGATGCGTGCTTGACGTTGCGAGTGCGTGTCCACGGTTCCTGGACTTGTAAGAAAATGGGCCTGACTCATAAATGGCTGCTTGTGACATGTACCAGACGTTGCGAGTGCGTGCCCTCGTTTCCTGGATTTGTACAAAAATGGCCCTTACTTTGAAATGGCTGGTAGTGACACATGCGTGACGTTGCCAGTGCCTGCCCACGGTTGAACTGCTGCTAGGGTGCGCAAACACAGAGCACTTAAAACAGTACCTTAAGATGACTGGCCTTGAAATCGTACAAACCCGCTTCAGATCCCAGCTGCGAAGACACAACGGAAGTGCATTACAGACAGCTTGTCGACAACGAAGAAGTGGAGGTGCTGATGTTGAATCTCATTCTGGGTCCTGCAGTCCACTGTTGATCGTCGCCACATAAATGTAGTAAGTACCTCTCAAGAAACATAGTAGGTTTTCACAGGAAGCTTTATTGGCAACAGGGACTGCGCAGCAGCCAGCCAGGAGGCAAGCAGAAATCAACTGACAGCATACTCAAAATGTTCATAACAAGGTTCTGTTGTGGAATGCACCCGCGGCAGAGCCCACGCGAGGAGCATTCCACAACAGAGAAAGACACCATAAAGGAGAACACTACAGTTTGTTTTGGTATTCATTTGCTATTCCGTAAGTGACCTTTTTCTAAAGTGCTGGGTGTGGGGAACCTGGGTGGAGGGGGACTTTGGGGGTGATGGAGACACTACTTAACCGAGATATCCACCCACCATGACTATGTTGTTGACCACATTAACTTGGAATTTTAAAGGCCTCAATTCCCCAGCCAAGAGACAAAAACTATAGAAATACCTTATTGATAAGCATTATGATATGGATAAGCATTACGATATAGTGGCGCTACAAGAAATCCATCTTAAATGCAGCTATTACAGTAGGCTTGGGCACAAGTTCAATCTGGTTATCTGTCAGTCCTCTGCCCCCTACCAAACATAACGGAGTAGCCATCCTCTTCCATTCCTCTCTAAATTTCCACCCTTTAGGCAGTAAAATGGACAAAGAGGGCTGAATACTGATAGTGAAGGGGACAATATCTGGTAGGCTGTATACAATTGCCTCGATCTACACCCCAAACTCTGCTCAAGCCACTTTCCTCCATTCTCTTCTCACACCTTTAGAGGGATTTGCAGAGGGAAACATCATGCTTGTGTGACTTTAATCTCACTTGGGATCCACAGTTGGACAGCACACACCTGCAATGCATGAGCACAGGCAGCTTTACAAAAGCACTCCAACAATCACTTCAATCTCTAGGCTTGGTGGACGTGCAGCGGACGACACATCCAAGTATGAAGAACTACACTTTTATCTCCACTCTCACTAATGATTGGATTATGTATTAATAAGCCAATCTCTACAACAGGCCATTTTAGTGGTGGACTTCCATCATATTGCCCCATCTGATCATGCTCCAATCGAGTCTTTTCGATCTTTGAACCGGACGCCACAACCAACCGCCAGGAGATACATATCCTATGCACTTGACTTACCATTATCTTGTTCGCTTATACAAGGATTAACTACAAAGAACATATGGTATATGTGTTTCACTTATCAATCCCTGAAGAAGTCCCAAGAGGGACGAAATGCGTCGGCTGTCTTGTGAATTGCGTGCTGTGATTTTAAAAGATTTTCTATGGATTAAAAGAATAAAGGAATCGTTTTCTACAGCAAAAACATCGACTAACGTTCTTCATTTGGGAAGATATACTTTCATTTTTGTTGTTTTGAACTATAGACATAAACATCCTTTCACTAATCACTTACCTGTTCATCTGAGTGCAGGACCTCTTTGTTCCAATCGAGCTGACCCTGAATTGGGGGGCTCCCACACCTAAACTACATTGATGTTATTTTCCTGGATCCCTCACGAGAGACTGCCTTTTTAGGGATGAAATACGCAAAACTATCTGAGAATTTTTCCAACTAAATATACTCCAAGACACCGACCTCTCTACTATATGGGATGCTTTTAAAGCAGTGATTAGAGGAAATGTATTGTATTGAAACTGTAATTGTATTTAGTTAGCGCTTACTACCCCTGACGAGGCGTCGAAGTGCTTTTCGGCAAGTAGCACGCTTCTCCGGAACCCAAAAAGTTTAGTGGTGGATTAGTATAGTGAAACTTGAGTTAATTTGAACGGTGGACATGTGAATGTTAGTTGGATTGAAAAGGATAATGGGGGGTAGAAGAGGGAAGAGTCTAGAAAGTGTTTATTGGGAGATCATAGTAGTAAGATGAAGTTTGGGATGAGCATAAGGAGAGATGGATGAGGGAAGAATCTCTAGAAATGGATTAGGGCTATCATAGTAGTAAAATGAGTTTTGGGATGAGTCAAAGGAGCGATAGGTGAGGGAAGAATTTAGAAGGGTAGTTTGGGAGATCATAGTATTAAAATGAGGTTCGGGGTGATCCAAGGATGGATAGAGGAAGGAAGACTCTAGAAAGGGTTATTTTGGAGATCATAGTTGTAGAATGAGGTTTGAGATGAGTCAGAAAGTGAAGGTAGAGGGTATATCAAGAGAGGTATAGGGTGAAATATAGGGTAGTGTATTGGAGAGAGTCAACGCTTTTTTTTACAGTATGAGTAAAGTAATGAATATAGATACCTAAGTACATATTATACATATTTATATAAACAAAATACAAATATCTAGATACATATAATCAAATTAAATGTTTATATACATAGGGATATGCTGTACATTTGTGTTTGAGTATTGTGGTTATGTAGGAAAGAGCCAACTCTTGAGTAGTCTTCTGAAAATAAGATAGTTATCTGTGGATCTTATGTTTGGGAGTAATGAATTCCATAGTTTAGCTGCTTGAACAGAGAAAGATGTGCCATCTATGTTTTTTTCTTGTATGGTGGCATGGAGTGGAAGGGCATAGAGTGAAGTTAAGTGGCGTAGTGTGGATCCACAATTCTGCAACTGGCAGTGTGGGCTAAGAACAAGGGCGCACTGGTGTAATATCAGGACCATTCCATTAGCATACTCTCACACTCAACTTTAAGGGGTCACACTGCCCCAGGGCCACGTTCAAGCAAAAATCAGGAGATATGAAAGATAATGATTTCACAGGCCATTTGAAGCCGACAGCAGTCATCAGACTGATAGAACTTGATAGTTAGGAAACGTTTACATTTTTGTCTGGGTCCCCATTTTGACTGATGAAGAGACTGACTACGGAGGATAACTGAGATGTGGAAATTAACTACTGTTGCCGGAGGAGCTAGTATTGCGACCGACAGCAGCGATTTGATTGGCAAAATTTGGCCTTCAGAATAGGTTTATATGGGGGTCTGGTTCCCTTACAATTGGAGTGGAGACTGACCACATAGGATTATTGAAACGTGGAAATGTAAAAAATAATTACGGCTGGAGGAGCAAGCATGGGGTTCTATTTTCAGTACTCGTCCTAGGGGCTTAAGGCACTTTGATTGGTCGAGCGATCTGTGATTCTTTCAGAGGACTGTTCCCCTTCAGGTCCGGCTCACCAGTGATTGGCTAAGGAAACAGAGCCTAATAGTAGAGGGTTAGAATAAGCACAATGCACTGGTGGTCATCCCGTGATAACAAGGATAGTTTGGAAGGAATACTCTATATATATGGAATGGTGTTGCAGACATCTGGTCTCAGCCAGACATAATACACATTGAGTGTGAGGAGGGGGTGGTTTTAGTCCCCCTAGCCTTAGGAGGTAACATGGGGTTCTCTTTCCGATTGTGTTCTATCGGTTCTAGATATCTTCACAGGCAGAACGGTCTGTGATTTTCTCTTCCTACGGTTCCCCTTCTGGTCCGGTTCGCAGGTGATTGGCTTAGGAAATGGAAGCCCGAAAGTAAGGGCCATGATAGAGATTATTAGCCCAGAAGGAGGATAAGTAGTTAATTCTAGAGAGGGGATAGAAATCCAGACTTTTTGATTGGCCCGGGAGGTAGAGTAACAGATAGGGAATATGCACATTATTTATTCTAATGAGAGGATAGAAATCCAGATTATGGGTTGACCCCGGAGGGAGAGGACCAGATAGGGAACTTGAACTCAACTTATGCATACTAATGGATGAGGGGATAGAAATCCAGACTTTTTGATTGGCCAGGGAGGTAGAGTAACAGATAGGGAATATGTACATAGTTTATTCTAATAAGAGGATAGAAATCCAGATTTTTGATTGGCCCCAGAGGGAGAGGACCAGATAGGGAACTTGCACACAGCTTATACATACTAATGAATGAGGGGTTAGAAATCCATACTTTTTGATTGGCCCGGGAGGTAGAGTAACAGATAGGAAATATGCACATAGTTTATTCTAATGAGAGGATAGAAATCCAGATTTTTGATTGGCCCCAGAGGGAGAGGACTAGATAGGGAACTTGTAAGCAGCTAATGCATACAGATTCGTAATTGGGTAGCTCAAAAGTATAAAAAGGGGTGAGTGGAGACTATGGCTCAGCATTTAACTAGATGGATACTGGATGAGCAGCAGTCAGGAGGTCTCCATGGACACGTTGTTGGGACTGACAGCATGGTATGTGAACAGGAGGAGGGAATTGTTTGTGGGGCAACTGTGGAGGATTTGATGGAATTTATGGTAGAGGAAACTGGAGGGAGATTGGTAGTTTTGATGGGTTTATTTATAGAAATAGATACAGTTGGAGAAGAGGCAAGGAGAAGGATACCTTTAACATGGGCATGGAGAAGGGCTTAAGGAAATTGTCGAATTGATTATTATATTTGGCCAAAGTAAATGGACCATTTTGGCATGTATATTTATCGACTCAGGTTAATAGACAGTGGTTGGATGTAATAAGTAACCAACTGGGTCTGAAGTGGTGTCTCTTTTATTATAGAGATCAATGAGAACAGGATATGAAAGATTTATGTGAATTGTGCTGCACCTTGATTGACACAACAGAGGAATTAACAGTATCTTCTGACTGAATCGTGATATTGAGGTAATAATTACGTGTTTTTTGCTCATGTTAGAGACGGAACTTTAGATTCTTTAAAGGGAGGGAGAGCAGTATTCCAAAATACAGATAGGAGGTTTTCTAAACATTACAGGGTGGTATACAGGAGGTTTTCTAAACATTACCAGGTGGTATACAGGTATTGAGGGTGTGCCTGAAAAGGAGAAAGCACATCAATATTTAGAGATGTTGATCATGCATAAATAGGGGGTATCAAGATAAAATAAAAATAAAAACCTTTTTGATATATCACTAAGATGTTATTGGACAGAATGTCCACAGTAGAGTGTATATAGGCAAGGAGTCTTGTGGGGGGTTTTGTGCAATTTGTTGTATAAATGGGAATAATGTTATATATTTGTAAATTATAAAGCCAACTTCATATGATTGATGCATATGTTTTGATTTACAGCCCTGATGATGTCCATAGGGACGAAACGCGTTGGCTGGGCTGCGTTGACTGCTTGTGATGAAAAGCATTGGTTGAATTAAAAAGTTTGGATCCATTAAGAAACACAAGACTCCAAAGTGATTATTTTTTTAATGGATTGATGATAATTAAGGAATGAACAGTATTATTCTTTGAATTTTGGAAAGACAAATCAAGGATGGCATAAAGTGGAGTATGCATGGTGTGGTAGCTCACTGCCCAAGATAGGCTAACTCTCGAGATGGAACTTCAGACCGCAAAGAGAGCTCATAAAGATAGACCCACAGAGAAAGGTTACAGCCCTGAGGGGGAAGCTAAATGCTATATACACCAATAGAGCCGAATTCAACATATTACTTCTAAAACACACGCCATACAATCGAAGTAACAAAGTGGCCACCCATCTGGCATGCCAGCTCAGAATAAAACATGAGAAAGATTACATTAGACAAATACAAAAAGATACAGGGGAGCTGGCCACCTCTGAGTATGATAAAGCTCAAGGCTTCCATGATTTTTACAAAACTTTATATACCTGTGACCCATCCTTCATAGCAATCCAAAGGGAATACCTAGAGGAAGTGGAGCTACACCAAGTGTCAGCAGATCAGAATGAGGAGCTAGGCAGTCCAATTGAAGAAGATGAGGTTAGAATGGCCATCACTGCCCTCAAGCGACATAAATCACCCAGGACCTGATCGGTTTACGGCAAATTTTACAATACCTTTAGCGCTGAGCTCATACCCCACCTTACACTCCTAATTAATCTTATGACCACTTCTAAAATGGTTACCGCCTCAATGAGTGAAACACTTACTTCAGTTATACCTAAACCGGGGAAAGACCCCTAGTTTTGTGCCTCTTATAGGCCCATAGCCCTGCTTAATTTAGATGTGAAACTCTACACCAAGATTCTGGCCACTAGATTAGAAAGTATTCTGCCTGATTTAATTCACACCCACCAATCAGGCTTCATCCAAGGCAGACAGACACATGACAACTTGAGGAGGATAGTCCACCTGGTTGAAAAAGCCCCCCCCCCAAAAACAAACTCCAGCCATTCTTTTAGCGTTAGATGCTGAAAAGGCGTTTGACCGGGTGGATTGGTCCTTTCTCTTTCATACCCTCCGTAAATTTAACTTCCACGGCCGATTTATTGCTATGGTTCAAGCAAATTATGCGGAACCTCTCTTAAGAGTTGTGTTTAATGGGGTGAGTTCGGACTATTTTCATCTAAGTCGAGGTGCCCGACAGGGTGTCCACTTTCCCCACTTTTATTTGCACTTAGTATAGAACCCCTAGCTGCTAAAATCAGAGCTGCGCCAGACATTTGTGGCATCCCCTTCAGTTCAGTGGACCATAAAATCTCACTCTTTGCAGAGGATGTGCTGCTCTCTCTCACCTCCCCAGCCACTTCATTGAGTGCCTTACAGCGAGAAATGGCCCAATATGAAGCAGTTGTTGGATACCGTGTAAATTTACATAAGTCCTTCCTCTTAAATCTGACCCTCCCTAAACAAGAAATGGAGATGTTGGTACCCACAACTCCCTTTTCAGTGGGTGAAAAAAGACATCACTTATTTGGGAATTAATATCACCTCCAAGCTCACTGATCTTTATTGGTCCAATTTCCCCCCACTACTTTGTAAACTGAAACTGGATTTTAAACGTTGGGCCCCCATGTACCTATCGTGGCTGGGACATATAAATCCAGTTAAATGACAGTTCTGACGCGTATTTTATACCTTTTCCAAGGGGGATCTATATGGTAAAATCCTTGTCCTCTCATATTTTCAACCCTATCCCAGGGAGCACTCGAATACAGCTTATCTAGCCCCTAAGAGATAGTTTTATCCTTCCTCACTTTTTGCTCTGCACTATGCCCCACTCCCTACCAATTTATGCTCATCATTTAAAAACACCTCAGCTCCTCCCCATAGGGGAGTTATAGCCCACACCAGGCATCGTGCAGTACTGATGTGAGGAGGGAACCCAATGATGAGGCATATCACCTGCGGGTGAGTGAGGGCTCTTGTCCTAAAAGAAGCTCTCTTCCTTTGAGACATTTTCACTGACATGTTGTCTTTTCCCTTCCTCTTTAATGTTTATACCAGATGTACTTCTTCATTCTTTCTAACCTTTCACTACCATTCTTAAGGTAAAAAGAGTCTTTACACAGCGCTTCAATAAATGGATTACTGGAATCCTGTTTCATGGTATGGCCCGAACTCAGTAAGGGTCTCGACCCTTTGACCATAACGGAATTTTCTATAGTGAGTAAACAAGATACTTTGTAAAGACTACTACTGTGAAATCACTCACACTTGGTTACTTTTAGTCTGTAAACTCAGCTGGGTCAAAGTACTCTAAAATTTAGAAAACGCTGGAGCTGAGGCAGGGTTCACCAGAGGTGGAAGAGGGCCTCACCATTAGACAAAGTGGAAAGCAGCGCCCTTAAAAATTTTGGACACCGACATTTATTTATTTAACTATGCACTTATTTATTTATTTGTGTTTACAAATTAAGTACCGACCCTAACCATCACCTTACCGAATTTGCCTTCGTGCTGTGAGAGACTAAGGTGAGTCAAGGAGACTAAGGTGTGAAAGTGTGCTTAGGGATTCATTTATTTCAGTGGTTTTGTTATGTTAGCCCTCCGTCCTGGTGCATGCATTTAGAGCTCCCTGCTTGACGCGTTTTTTCCTTCTTGTGCCGGTGAGACTTTCCCGACTTGTGGTTCTGCCCTAGTCACCCCTTCTCTGTCTAGGCCCTTCCTCTTCAAAGGAGTATTCTCCTTGAGGTTAGATTTTAACCCTTTCTTCCCCGGTTATTTTTCACTCCTTTTTCCCTGGTTAGTGGGCATTTACCAGTACATAATGTCTGAAGATGAGGAGTCTCAGACCAGGGCAATTTAAAATCCTTTATTAAGGATTCTGTGCAACAAGCAGTATCTGTATCCATGCTAGATGTTTCCAAGTCACTAGAGGCTTCCATTTAAAAAATTCTGCACTTTCCTTCTGATATTCCTTCTAAAAAAGGAAAGAAACTTGCAGCACCTAGTTCTGTGGCTTCTAAAGGCGTTTCAAAGTTTACTGTTCCACCCACCAGAGAGGTTTCTTTTTCAGGGTTACCCTCGTCCCCCCCTAATATTGTTAGTTTACTGGACACTGATAACTATGATGATGGCGTCCTGGGTGGCGCTAGGTCTAATTTGAATATAGTTTCTGACCTTTTTAATGGGCCTTTGAAGAAAAGGTGTAACATTTCTCCTTCTGATGGTGGTGTTTCTCACCCAGTGTCCAATGATCTTGTAGATCATTTAGGTGAACCTATGTTCGACCCTGCCTTAATTCACCATCTCAATTCCACTGAGTGGTTCCCTTCGAACATGTTTCTGATTATGTCTCCTTTCATTTGCATCATGCCCTATATAAATCTTCCAGGAATAAACTTAAATCTGAATGCCCTTGCCCGTCCCTTCCCATTAAAGTGGCCGATACTCTAGTCATAGATCCTAATAAGTTGTTGTTTTTCACTAAGTTTGGCAAGGACCCCAAGAAAGGGATTGATAGAGCCTAGTCGAACTGCCAGGACAGAATTTTGGATCTGGTTGGTCCTTTAACCAGTATATTGGATTTACCCAAGGAGGCAAAAATGGGGGGTGAACAGGTGGGCCCTGGTACCCTATTGCATTGGGCTCTGCGTGCTATTTGTATGTTGGGTAATACCAACGCATATATCTTGCAGGAGTGACGGAAAAGCCTGCTTCTAAATATAGACCCTAAACTAAGTAGCATCGCAACTAAAGAAGAGGGTCCTCAAGCCAATGGGCTCCTTTTTGGTGACTCCTTTATGGAGGAAATGCGAAAGTATTTTACCACCTTCGCTACCGTTGACAAGGCCCAATTTTCTTTGAAGAAGATTTTTTCTTCCCTGGTCTTTGGCAGGGCCAGCTAAGGAAAGAGTTGCTTTGCCGGCCGTTACCCCTCAAGAGGACAACCCTTCCATTGAGGCTCCTACAATCAAGGCTCCCAAAACTACTATCAAGAGTACAAACTCAATTTCTACCCACGCTGTTCCTGTGGATTCCGGAACAGGGGTTATCAAAACAGAGAATATCAGTACTCAGGTAAAAAAATTCAGTTTTGGCCTTCCTCCCATAGGGGGCAGATTGGCTCTTTGTCAAAATGATTGGTTGCCTCTCACATCATATCCCTGGGTAATTCAAACCATCAAGGGTTATCACATAGATCTTTACAAGAGTCCTGTTCAACTTTGTCTGCCCAGCCCCTTTCATTTTTTACAGGAGGAGTTCCTTCTAGTTCAAGAGGAGGTGCATTCACTTTTTTCGAAGCAGGCTATCAATCAAACCTCTTCTGCTCCTTCAGGTTTCCTCAGCACCATTTTTTTGGTTCTCAAAAAGAACAAAACATTTCGTCCAATCATCAATTTGAAGGTTTTCAACAATTTTGTGGTTTATCATCACTTCAAGATGGAGACTATTCTCCATCTCAGAGACTTACTCCTTCAGAACGATTGGTTGGTGCGTCTGGATCTCCAAGACGCTTATTTGGCAGTTCCAGTTCACCCGTCTAACAAGAAGTATCGCCAGTTTAAGTGGGTCCAATCCTTTTCGCATTTCAAGACACTCCCTTTCGGTCTCTTTTCAGCCCCTTGGTGTTTTACCATGATTCTTAAACTTGTGGTAGCTTTCCTCAGAGCTCAGGGAGTCAGACTCATCATTTACCTTGATGATGTTTTGCTTATGGCACAAGACAAAAAACATCTCCTCGCTCTCGACTGGAGGTACATGGTCTCTTCAGGAGTAATCATTGCGCATCATTTGTTTAGCGCTGCATGTAGGTTCCTATGCCATCCAGTCTTTTATGAAAGACAGAGCAAGGCACCATCCTTCTGCGGATGGACAACCTGTCGGTGGTCAGGAATATAAACCGTCTAAGGGGTACAAGATCCAAACCATTAGCAGTTCTGGCCAAGAGTCTGTAGGAATTCTGTCTTCAAAAGAAACATCTGTCAGGGTGGAATATCTTCTGGGCAAGCTGAATGTAGTAGTGGACTGGTATTCCAGACATCTCTAAGATTCATGCGATTGGTGTCTGTACTCTTCTGTGTTCAGTCAACTTTCTTCAATCTTTGGCAACATGTCCTTAGATCTATTTGCTTCCTGCATAAATTCTCAGCTGCCCTCCTTTTTCAGTTAGAGACCAGATCCTTTAGCGCTAGCCATGGATGCATTTTTCCAATTTTGGCCTCAGACTCTTCTCTACGCTTTCCCTCCATTTCGCTTCATTACACATGTCCTAGCTTAAGCTCACAGACAGAGGCCATCCCTGGTCCTGATCACACCCTTTTGGTAGGCTCAGCCTTGGTACCCATCTCTTCTGGAACTGGCTTCAGACTTTCCAGTGCAGATTGCCTGGTGTAGCTGGTGTATGGACAGTGATTCAGATCCCTTTTCAGCAAATATAACCCTGGGGGTTAAGTTCCTAGCTTCTTTAGCTTCTCAAGGGAATGCGTATCGAACCATCAATACGTACAGGTCGGTGATTTCGGTGGAACACATCAGAATAAATGGAAGGCCTGTTTGAGAGCATCCTTTGATATGTTGTCTGTTAAAGGGAATATGTTTTGCTAATCCTCCTTGTCACAAATATAATACAATGCGGGAAGTTAATTTGGTTTTGCACATGTTTATTTCATGGCCAGACAATGTGGAGCTTTCTCTCAAATATTTATCTGCTAAATTGACTCTGCTTTTGTGTTTGGTTTCTCTGAAACGTGTTCCTAATGTCAAAGCACTTGATGTGTCCTCTTTTCATTATTGGGCCCTTGGTGTTAATTTTCAGGTTAAGAAATGTACTAAAACCAATCTGATGTCCGTTCATTACCCCTTTTTCCCTTCACAACCAAAGTTATGTGTTGGAAATTGTTTGAAGACATACGTTTCACAAACTGATAATCTGAGGCTGCTTTCTGCCTCCCAGTTACTCATTTGCTTCCAGAAACCCCACAAGCCTGCCTCTGTTCCTACCTTGGCTCGCTGGGTTAGGTGGATTATGTCTCTAGCTGGTATTAATACTAATTCCTTTGGCGCCCATTCAGCCAGAGGGGCCATGAACTCTAGGGCTTTTTGGGCGGGGTTGCATGACATTCTCAAATCTGCAGATTGGTCAAACATTAATTCGTTCAGGACTTTTTACTGTAAACCAATTGCTCATCCTTCTGAATCTGTAATCAATCAATCAATCAATCAATCAATCAGGGGTTTGTTAAAGCGCGACTACTCACCCGTAAGGGTCTCAAGGCGCTGGGGGGGGGGGGGTGCAGGTTCCATCCATCAAGGAGGGGGTCTGTCGAAAAGCCAGGTTTTGACGTTTCTTGCGAAGATGGGGAGCGATGTTGTCTGTCTGAGGTGGAGCGGAAGGGCGTTCCATGCTTTGGCCGCGAGGAAGGAGAAGGAGCGGCCTCCCGATCTGGTCTTTCTGGTGCGGGGGACCACGGCATAGGAGAGCTGGGCTGATCGTAGGGTCCTTTGGGGTGCGTGGAATTTGAGTCGGCTGTTCAGGTATGCTGGTCCGGTGCCGTGGAGGGCCTTGTGTGCGTGGATGAGCATCTTGAAGGTGATTCTCGCCTCGACAGGGAGCCAGTGGAGTGTGCGCAGGTGCTGGGAGATGTGGCAGTGTTTTGGCAGGTTGAGGACCAGTCTTGCGGCGGCGTTCTGGATGTTCTTTAGCTTGCGGGTGAGGTTTTTGTTTATTCCGGCGTAGAGTGCGTTGCCGTAGTCGAGTCTGCTGGTGACCAGGGCGTGAGTGACGGTCTTTCGGTGTTCGAGGGGGATCCATTTGTAATTGCTATGCTTTGAACAAGCATAATATGAGCCTCTGGTCTTGTAATTAAAATTGAGTTTTTCCTAGCCTTGGTGTCAGAAAGGCTAGATTTTATTAAAGACACGGAGGCGAGTACTATTCCACCACTGTTTTACTAATCCTCCCTGATTTCTTTCTCCTGCAGTCCCAGTGCCTTTAGCCAGTACTGCAACCTCAATCTAACCATGCTGGAGACCTTTTTCCTTTAGATTCTGTTTGGCGGATGTAATCTGCATTGCCATCTTTTTGGATCTTCCTTCCCCTGCTCATTTTGGATTTTCTCAAGAATTTGGTGACTATTCTGTTGACCTTTGGTTCCGTTCTGCTGTGGCCCGCTGGAACTCATGTAGACTGACTCTTAAAAAGAAAAGAGGGTTTGTTGCTCTCAGTCAAGATAATTATTACAGTGCTCAACGTATGCTTGGTCTTTCTATTGTGATGTATTGTTGCAGTTTTTTCCCCAGGGTTTTCTGGGTATTGTCGTTTTTCTTCTTGGATGCGGTTGATATTAACCCCTTCGGTGCTCATGACGGAGCGGTTCCGTCATGAGCCACGGTGGGCGTGTGCTCATGACGGAACCGCTCCGTCATGGCACCCACCCATGGGGGAAGCGCTGGCGATCCCCCCATGGGCAGCCCAACAACTTGCCACAAAGGGGGATGACAGCGGAAGAGTTTCCGCTGCCACCCCCGACACCCCCCCCGGCAATCCCATGATGTCAGCGCGCACAGCGTGCGCCGACGTCATCAGGAAGCCCCGGAAGCCCTGGAAGCCATTTGCTTCCAGGGTCCCGACGGAGCAGGTAGGTTTCCTTGCTCCTGGGGGGGAGGAGGGGGGGGGGTTCCTGCACGCACAGAGGCATCGGGGGAGAGGAAAGAGTTTTTCCTCTCCCCTGATGTCTCTGTGCAGGGCATTTCTGCTTCACGATCGCGCACAGCGTCGCGATCGTGCAGCAGAAATGCCCCCACTAGGCACCAGGGAGTTTTTTAAATTGTATTGGAAGCAACCCCTTGGACAAGGGTCGCTTCCAAAGGGGGCACAATGTTTGTTTGTTTTTTCTGCTGGCAGATCGGCGCGTTTTTTTGGCCTTTCTGCCCCCAGGGGGGGGGGGCAGAAAACCCCACTAGACACCAGGGAGTTTTTAAAAATTAAAATGGAAGCGACCTCTTGGGCAAGAGTCGCTTCCAGGGGGCAGATATTGTTTGTATGTGTATTCTGGGGGCAGATAGGCCCGTTTTTTTGGCCTTTCTGCTCCAAGAGGGGGGGGGGGGCAGAAAACCCCACTAGACACCAGGGACTATTTTAAAATTAAAATGGAAGCGACCCCTTGGTCAAGGGTCGCTTCCAGGGGGCAGATATTTTTTGTATGTATATTCTGCCCCCCTGGGGGCAGATCGGCCTGTTTTTTTGGCCTTTCTGCCCCCGGTGGGGGGGGCAGAAAACCCCACTAGATACCAGGGACTTTTTTTTTAATTAAAATGGAAGCAACCCCTTGGGCAAGGGTCGCTTCCAGGGGGCAGATATTTTTGGTATGTTTATTCTGCCCCCCGGGGGCAGATCGGCCCGTTTTTTGGGCCTTGGGCAGAAAACCCCACTAGACACCAGGGACTTTATTTTAAATTAAAATGGAAGCGACCCCATGGGCAAGGGTCACTTCCAGGGGGCTGATATTTTGTGTATGCTTTTTCTGCCCCCCCCCCCCCCCCTGGGGGCAGATCGGCCTGTTTTTTTGGCCTTAAAACCCCACTAGACACCAGGGAGTTTATGTTAAATGAAATGGAAGAGACCCCTTGGGCAAGGGTCGCTTCCAGGGGGCTGATTTATTGTGTATGTTTTTTCTGCCCCTCCCTGGGGCGGATCGGCCCGTTTTTTTGGCCTTTCTGCCCCCGGTGGGGGGGGCAGAAAACCCCACCAGGGATTTTGTTTTGTGTGTAATAGAAGCGACATGGTTGCTTCCAAGGGGGTAAAATTTGGTTAATGTTTTTTCTGTCCCTCCTGGGGACAGATCTGCCCCTTTTTTTGGCCTTTCTGCCCTAGGTGCAGTGCTTAATTTGTGCCGATGCTTTCCGGTGCTCAGCACCGGCACTTAAATCACCGGGCCGGGTCTATGCAATCTTTCTCCTCCAGCGGAGTGCCCGGTAATTATTAAAAATTAATTCCTGCTCTTCCTCTGTTGCTGCCTGGTATGTCCTCTTACGGAGGCCCACCCCGGTCCAGGCATGTTAAAAGATCGACATCATGACGTTCATCACGTTAGTGATGTCACGTCAGCAGATCGTGCCTGCCTTCCACAAAGAACATGTTTTCATTTCCGTTGGGGAACTGCCGAGGGCGGGCTTTTGGCTGAACTGGGGCAAGGCAGGCTGGAATTGTGCAGTACTGCAGGTCAAATGTTTTAATGTAAAACTTCCAGCAGAAGTGAATTTAAACGAGCACCCACGATCAAAGCAGCAGGTATGAGTTTCATAGATTGGATTTACTTGCTTCATAAGTAGAGAGGTAATGTGGTGCAGTCGCTATCGGGCTTCTCAGAATCCCGTGAATAAATTGTTATTTTGTGAAACCGGGCGTGAAGTGCCTTATGTTACACGCATTCCCGATATTTTTCCCTGACACCCTCATCGTGATTTAGTTGGGCCACTTATTTCCTGCTTAGTGTAATCTATTCGTTTGGGCCTTCTCACGTAGTTTAGCAGTATAATGTTTTAGAATAGTTTTCGTTTGCTTCGTTTACACGTGCTTTGAGTCGCTTCTTGTAAGAGAAAGTTTTTAAAGTGTCAGCTTATGAATACCTTCGTGCACATGGACGCATACTTGGTGCAACTCACGGTTTGCCTCAGTGTGTTTGGCATTTGTAACAGTCAACCATGGTTGTAAAGCGTGGCTACTCACCCGTGAGGGCTGGGGAAGGAGAGTATTACCTCAGTATTTTGTCATTTTTGCACGTTGACACTGTCTGGGAAAAGGTTTCACCTCCGCACCAGTTTGACACCCAAATACAGCAAAGAACAGAAAAGTGACAAATCGGCGTTAGAGAAGTGCCTTCCAAAATGACTTGACCAAAATCATTGTTGGCGCTTCTTGCGATGAAACTTGGGTGCAAGATTTGTCGACCATCCTGAATCGCGCCCTGCTCAGTAACATGAGACAACTACTCGCAGAAAGAGCTCTTTGAAGCAGATAACATATTTATCTGAATTCTGATAGGTTCACGCGGAAGCTTCAGTGTGGAACATTGTAATATCGCCTAGAATGAATGCTGCACGTCCTAAAAGCTATTCTTCCCAGTTTTGTTGAGGATCCTGGTGCGTTGTTGTGCACAGCTGTCTTAAGTGAGACCTAAGATTTTCCTCCATCTCCAGTCTGAGTGCACTGTGGCAGAAGAGGGTGTGCCAGGAAGCCCTTTCCTGTGTGTTTTTGTATACATTATTGTTAACATTCTGCTTTACCAACTAAGCAAATGTAATTCAGTCCTATCCAAAGACAGGAGAAAGAGCAAAAACGAGTGCATGCAAAGCCATTCTGCTTTCAAAATGGATGGCTATTCTAGCTTCCTGCAGCTAATCGTAACATCTTTTATCTTGTTTCAATAACGTTGCTTCTAAGTAGGTTTATTACTACAGAAGCCCTGTTCCGAACCCTGGGCTGACATTCTGAACAGTTTGGACAGCAAAGTACATTTCCAATAAGTTTAAAATTTAAGGGATTTTGAGGCGAATGCTTTTCTGGGCTTCATTCACATTGAGTAGCTGAATCTGGCCTAGTGACAGTTCTGACACTTCTGAATGTTGCCCATGTCCGCTTTAGTTCTTTCTGGTCTATCGGCCCCATTTAAGACTGCCCATGCCTTACTCCTGCGCCATGTTAGAGGTAGGCCTATGCAAGTATTGTTTATCGTGGGCCATTTCTTTTTCCTTACATTTCAGTTTGCTGTGCTGCCTCCACTTTCAAGTGCACATTACAGGAAAGGTCTCTCCTGTGCTGTGACACATTTTCTACATGTGTGGTGGCTACCAATATGTTTTCTTCTGGTTAAATTGAGAAATAGTTCTTGTCTATCAATTTCGTTGCCATGCATGTTGCCCATTCTTGATTGAATGAACTGCAGTTGTCTAAAGTTGAATCTAGCAAGACAAAGGAAATGGTTGCAGGTGTATTGGAGGACCATAGCTCTTTTGTACACTGGCCATGAGAGTTAAGGCTTGCCCAAATCTTTAATGTGATATGCGGCTTAGGATTCAATTTGACTACACTCTTCGTGGCACCCCAGGGAAGAGTGTTGATGTACGTACCTTTTCGAGATGAGAACTCCGGGGTAGCTTCTCGCCCAAACAAAAACGCTTGAACACCCCATCAGGGGTAACCAGCGCTATATAAATGCAAACCTTTTCCCTCTTCTAACCCTCCGCTATCCTTCTCAATCCAAATAACTTATTAATATCCACCACTCAAATTACTTTCATATTTCACTATGCTAATTCATCACTAATCCTTATGGGTTCCGGAGTAGCGTGCTACTCGCCGGAAAAAGTGTTTTAACACCCCATCAGGGGTAACAAGCGCTATGTAAATGCTAACCTGTTTCCCTCTTCTATCCCTCTGCTATCCTTCTGAATCCAAATAACTGACTAACCTATCCACCACTCAAAGTACTTTCATATTTTACTATACTAACTCAACACTTAACCTTTATGGGTTCCGGAGTACAGTGCTACTCGCCGAAAAAGCGCTTCGACGCCTCGTCAGGGGTAGTAAGCGCTATATAAATGCAATTACAATACAATACAATAAAAGCAACAAGAGCCGCACAAAAAATAAATACATATCCGGCATTAAGGCACATTATTAATCTCATGTCTTTCATGCTGAGGGCCTGCGCTTCAGATTTATTGCCATGTGAAATCCGACCGATGGTTGCCAGAAGCTGCGCTTGAGTCACATAGTTTGGGTTTGACAGCCTGATGCTATGAAATCCTCTGTAGATTTATTTTGCTGCCCTGCCTTTCTGAAATTAAAAAAGAGTACATACTCATAGCATGCATTTTTATCAGCACTGACCTGGAGAGCTGTCTGTAATTCTGCTTTCGAACTTAGTACTCATGGCCCAAAACTAACTACAGTGTGCACGTGCTGCTCTGCACTTAGTAACTGCCAGCACTCTAATTGCGTGGCACAGGACCTGGCAGCATTACGAGGAGCAGCCGGGCAGCAGGCATAGCAGGACATTCTGAACCCAGTCAGCACAAGGTGACGCAACACAATGTGACTAGCCCATCATCCCTCAAAGATCAGGTAACTGGGGCCAATCATTTTCGGCGCTGGGAGGGCCATTGCTGATTTTGTCATTTGCGTGTTTGCCTTGAAAATGAGGACTCTGTGCATTTTTGTAGTGTTTTCATTGCGACAGATAGTTTGCACTAGCTCAGCTGTGGGATATAAGAAGTCCACATTTGTTAGAAGAAATAGCTGAAAGAAATAGCAGATACCTGAAAAGAAGGCCGTTTCTTATCTACAAGTTGCTTTTGACTTTATCAAATTAAAAAGACTGGCTAACGAGAACCCTAAACAAAGAACGCTTTTAAAAAGGATACTCTCATCCAGAATCACAAGTGTATGCACTTTGTGATTTAAAATGTGGTTGGCAGTGGGCTGAAGCAGGTTAGTTAATAGCAGGAAAGTATTTGTGTGTTTGAATTTCACATACTTGCTGCATTGTCTCTGCAAGTGTGTCCTTTCATTTCATTTCCACTAAATTCAATTACTAGATGAATGAACACAACAGCTGAAACTGATTGATCCAAACATACATGCCGGTTGATTAAAGTGTCCAAAAGCAAAATGAGCAATAGTATGCTGCAGAAACCATTGTCCGGAAACCATTGTCAGTCTCCTTAATTAAATCCACTTATGGTAAAATGCCACCCTTGACCCACTACACTGTATGTAATTGGCTTATTATGAGATGGAAAGGGTTAACTGTTTTGAAAAAGATTTATCATTTAGGAGCTAAATTGAAAGAGTCATATATGACTTTTTCATTCTTCCACCACTGTTGCCTCTTGAGGACTAAAGAGTCATTCATGTTGTGCAAATGATTCGGTGCACACTTGTTAAAATGTAGAATGTTTAGGATACACTACAGGAAGACCTGTGCAAACAAGCCTGAAGTGGACAAATTGTAAAAGGAAGCCGTAATTTAAAAATATGACATTGTTTCTATCTTCACATGGAGTTAATTTGTGATGTATTTTTCAATACTCAAGTCAATGTGAGTGGATGAATTAATGAGTTTCTAAGTGAACGTGTTGGCAGCGCCCGCTTTAGCGCTCCTGGCGCCTGATGCAACAATCTCTTTTGGCGGCGCGTACACCAAGCTTGAGGAGGTGGGGGGACCGCCATGTTCACATACACTCTGAAAGAATGAGTCCTTAAAACTAACAATGGCACGTGCTTTCACAGTGCATGCACAAATGGTGTGCCCCCAAGCTTTGCACTCAGTGATATGGTGTCCTTAATCGCTATTGTGTGTCTTGGACAGCACAGCTATGCATGGATGAGACAGGCCAAGAATGATATAGCCCTGTCACCCCTCAACTTTACATAATTAATTACTGTATATTTAATAAAGCAGAGGTGTACTCTCTTCCTGCTTTTCCTCAGTATTTGCTTTTCTTCCTACTCTTCACACCTTACTCCTTCCCTTCTCTCCATTCTTCTTTCACTTTCTGCCCTACGTCCACGTCTCTTCTTAATCGCCACCTCCCATCATTAACTGCTTTTCATTTTTCACCTTCTCATCTTTCCCTTCCACTCTCTTTTCACGCACTCCCCAAAGTCTGCTCTTCTTCCCTTTCTCCTCTTTCCTTTTTTCATTCTCATCCTGTTCCACTCCAATCTCGCACTCCCCATCTCTGCTTTCCTCACTTCTCTTCACATTTTTTGTCTATCGTATCTATCTTTGCCTTCAGACCTCTCCTCCTTCCTCACTCCCCCTTTTATGTTTTTCCTTCTTGCAGATTATTTTATATCCACTCCAGGAATCAGTGTTTGTTCTCAGGGTCTTAACTTTAAATCTTGGTGTGGCAACTCAGTCTTTCATCTTCCTGAGGTCGATAAAATGTGTGCCGTTGAGCTGGATCACAACATTTTAAATTCATTTCAAGGCTTCCTTTGGTGAATATGTGCTTTACAAACATACATGGTATGTTAAGGACACAAATGTATTTGAATTTTTTTTTTTTCAATTTCTTTGCAATATTGCACTGTCATTATTCTCTCTGTACCTCCTGGACCCAGTACCTTTCATACTCGTATCCATTCCCCTGACCTCCTTTCTTTCCTTCGTCCCATCTTTTTTCTCTTCCTTTTTCTCTCCCTCAGCACCTCCAGCCATGCCTTCTTTCCCCTCTTGTTTCTTGCTTCCTTACACCCTCATTCCATTCTTCCTTCCTTACACCCTCATTCATTCCCCATCCTTCCTCCCTTGGTGCATTTAATCCTTCTTCCTCCATTCATTTCGTACTTTCTTTTTTTCCTGCTCCTTCCTTCATCCCTTCTTTAATTTCTTCCTTTCTGATCCCCAACCCTTCCTTCTGCGTTTCTTCCTCCTTTCCTTTCTTCTTTCTATTAATCTATCACACATTATTGATTTCCTTTCTCCTTCTATCCCTTAATTTCTTAGTTTCACATTATTTTCTTATTTCTTCCTTCTTTTATCCATTACTTATTTATTTCCTCACTCCAGTACCCACATCCACCCTGCATTTGATGCTGCCTTCTTTAATGTATTCCTTCCTTCATCCCTTCCTTTCTTTTAAACAGCACAGTACAAGCACATTCTCTTTAGTTTGCAAAACTGCCTCAAGTCCTCTATTGACCTTTCCTAAAGCTGCATTTTCAGATTTGCACACATTCTCTTATTTGAGATAACTTTTAAGTTGTTGTTATAGGCTTCCCATATGTTACATTATGTTATGTTGCAGTATTGATTTGTATAGCGCACTAATCACCCAAGAGGGTATCCAGGCACTTGGGCAGGTGTGTAGATGGGAGGTCCTCGATGTGCTTATGTGAAGAACCAGGTCTTCAGCTTCTTGCGGAACTCAAGATGTGAGGAGGTGGCTATGATGTGTTGAGGCTTGATGATGTGGGTGGAACCAATAAAGGAAGTGGGTGGAGCCTCTGGAGGAAGTGGGCGGAGCTGGACAAGTGGGTGTGGCCTCCTCAAAAAATTTGAGCACCTGCACTTAATATTTTACAAATTAAGCACTGCCTAGGTGGGAGTGGGGAGGCAGAAAACCCTACTAGGCACCAGGGATTTATTTCTTTTGCAAGGGGGGCACATTTCTGTCTGCTGTTTTCTGTCCCACCTGGGGGACAGATCGGCCTGGCAGACAACCTCACCCGATCCCTTGGGCAAGATCACCCCCCATTTTTCTCAGCCCTATTTGAAGGCCCATCTGGCAGATTGACCATTTGGGTAGTGACATAGCGTGTTATGTTAATTGTTTTATTTCTTGTGAATTGCAATTGTAATGTTTTATTTCTCCTTTTTTGTTCTAGTTCAAGGCTTTTGCTCTTTAGACTGTTCCAGGTTGCGGTTTCGTTACTGGTGGTTCTGCTGTTTGTGTAGTTGCATGTGTTTGGTAAGAGACTTTTTTTTCTACAATGTAAATGAGTTTCATTTCCCTGCATGACTGTTTTTTGCAAATGGTGTAATAATAGCAGTATATTTGGCTTCTGCTTTTTGAGTGTCAAAATCTTTTTGCATTTGTGCTCGATGTGTATTTTGTTGTCTTGTGAGTAATTAGTTTTGTTTCTTCTTTCTAGTGGGATATCGTTGCTTTTTGCTGTGTCTCTGCAGAGTAGGTGCTGGTGAGTGTAGCTATCTTTGGCAAGTGAGTCATTGTCTTTGAGTATATAGATCTTTGTGCTAAAGCCACACTTTGTTTATTACTTATTTTGCAGTGTTTGTTGTAGTTGACTTGTTTGTGAAGTCTCCTTTCCTTGTAAGGACTATGGCTAGCCGCAGGATTACTGCTCAGCAGGTTGTTGGTTTGCTTTTTGAGTCTTCCTCTGACCATGGTTCAGAGACTGACTCTGCATCTGAGGCAGGGGAGGCAGTGGGGCAGTGGAAGATTCTGGCAGTGAGTTTTCTGTCCACGAGGAATCATCGGATGATAAAGCCACTCTTAGTGCAGATGAAGTGCCTGTCTTAGAGGAGGACATTGATGTGCCGATAGTGCAGCAAGAGGCTTCTGGGCTGCAGCCTGGGGCTGCAAGGCCTCCCATTGGAAGTGCTGACCTCTAGGTTGCCCCAGGCATGGTGCAGCCGACATTGCCAGACTTTACTGGTGTTCCAGGGTGTAGAGTGGGTACTGAAAACTTTTTGCCTATACATTTTTTTCAGTTGTTTATGGACGATGTATTTTTGGCAGAGATTGTTGAGCAGACTAATTTGTATGCCGAACAGTTTTTGAGGGACAACAGTGCCAGCCTTAGGCCCTACTCTAGAGCTACCCGGTGGACTCCCACAAATCTGGAAGAGATGAAGTTCTTGGGTTTAACTTTTTTGATGGGCTAGCTAAGGAAGCCATCATTGTCTTCATATTGGCCTACTAGTCCCTTAATGGCAACAGCTATATTTCCCGCAGTCATGAGTTGTGATAGGTATTTTCTTCTGCTTCGGATGCTGCATTTTGTCGATAATGGTTCAGCGTTGCCACAAGATCACCCTGATTGTGACTGTCTTTTAAGATTCGGCCAGTCGTTGATCATTTTGTAGAGCGATTTTCTGAGATCTATGCTCCAGGGAAAGAAATAGCAGTGGATGAGTCTTTGGTCTTGTTCAAGGGCCGCTTGGTTTTTAGGGCAATACATTCCTAGCAAGAGGGCACGCTATGGAATTAAGATGTATATGCTGTGTGACAGTAGGACTGGATATGTCTCTAATTTCAGGGTGTACCCGGTAAGGATTCCAGGATTGACCCCTGGTTGTCCGTCCACTTTTGGAGTGACTAAGAAAATTGTGTGGGAACTTGGTAGAGGACTGTTTAACAAAGGTCACCATTTATATGTAGATAACTTCTACACTGGTGTGCAGTTGTTCAGGGAATTGGCCAAAGTGGACACTGTTGCTTGTGGCACAATGCGCTCTAACCGTAAAGGTTTCCCAAAAGAACTTGTTTGTCAAAAGCTTGTGCGGGGACAGTGCAGTGCGTTGCGTAGCGAGGAACTTCTAGCTGTGAAGTTTTCAGACAGGAGAGATGTCTACATGCTGACTACCATCCATGATGAAAGCACTTCACCTGTGACTGTTTGGGGTCAGGTTGCTGAAGCGCGCAAACCTGTGTGCATTTTAGGCTATAATAGGCACATGGGTGGTGTTGATAGAGTAGATTAGAGGTTGGAACCTTCCACTGCTCTTCGTAAGACTTAAATTTGGTAGAAGAAGTTGGCTATCCATCTTTTCCACTTGGCAACCTTTAATGCTTTTGTTGTATTTAAGGATTGTTGTCCTGAGTCAAAGATGACTTTTGCTATGTTTCAGGAGTCTGTAATAGGCAGCCTTGTTGTAGTGGAACAGGCAAGTGTTCCTAGAGTTGGAGTGGTGGAGGATGTGGCTAGATTGAAAGATCGCCACTTTCCTGATCACATTCCTCCCACACCCTCAAAAGACTTTCCCAGTAGGAGATGTAGTGTCTGTTGGCGAAGAGGTACGCGTAAGGAGACTCGTATGTACTGCCCCAAGTGTCCTAACCCTGTGCTGTGTGTGCCTGCTTATTTTAGAATGTACCACACGCAAAAGAATTTTTAGGAGCATCCATGAGTGGTAAAGTGAACTGCCTGGTCTGTATTGTTTTATAATTTTTTTTCAGTCTCAAGGTTGGCATTTGTGCAATGTATTTAGTTTCAGATTTTGTGTTAGTAGATTTGTATCTATTCACAATTTGTTTGTGTTTTCTTTTTTGTATAAAGTGTGCATAGGCTGAGGCTTGGCTGGCGGTGTGCGTGGGCTGGCGCTTGGCTGTTGGTGTGAATGGACTGGCGCTTGGCTGGCGGTGTGCGTGGACTGTCGCTTGGCTGGCGGTGTGTGTGGACTGGGGCTTGGCTGGTGGTGTGCGTGGGCTGGCGCTTGGCTGGCGGTGTGTGAGTAGTGACTTGCTGCTGGTCACTACACACACTGGTAGCCAAACGCCAGTCCACGCAATCCGTCAGCTGGTGTGGTTGCTGTGTCAGGCATGTGGGCGTGTGAAAGTGATAGGCCCTTGAATGGCGCTGTCTGCTGATGTCTGTGTTGTAATGTGATGGGCCCGCGGCTGGCGGTGTGAATGGTTTTGCATGTGTCACACGTATGAAAGGTGTATGAATGGCCTGTAAAGAGGTTGGTGGCTTTACAGCTCACGAGCTGTGAGTCATTGGTTCAGTTTCTCGTCCTTTCAGTTATTAACAGTGCATTTCATTTTTGTGAAATCTCTTGTTAATACAATTGTATATACTGAACCATCACTCACCCTCGTGCCAAATCCAACCAGTATGTGTGTGTGCTTGAGGAATAGATGGTTGTGCAGTAATATTTGTCTTTTTGTCTCTCTGCCAAGGTGTACATTCCATCTAAGAAAAATCTACCAACTGTAGATATTGTCGTAAACTAAACACCCATGGGAGTACATGGTGATGTCTCTCTTGTGGATCCCAACAAGTTATCTTACCCACAATGTCCTGCAAACCTCAAAATGTGGCTGTCACATTATCCTTGCATTACTGTGCTAAAATTTTCACGCTTCAGAAAGAAACAAATTTCCTATCACCCAGCATTTTGCCAAGTCTCCCGCTAGAAATGGTACCTCACTTGTGTGGGTGGGCCAATTACCTGCGGCAGGGATGGGCACAAAGCGTATTGTGGAGACATCAAAATTACCTATTTTGAAAGGACCTGGTTTTGCAAGGGGGGAGTCACTTGAGTTTTTGGCCCCGGGCTCAGCGGCCATCTTGGGAAACCTATCAAACCCACACATTTCTGAAAACAAGACACCCGGAGGAGTCCAGCAAGGTATGGCATGCGTGGGTCCCCCAACATTTGCCTTCCCAGAATCCCCTGCAAACCTCAAATTTAGCTAAAAAAATCACTTTTCTCTCTAATTTCTGTGTGGGAAAGTTCTGGAATCTGTGTGGATCCACAAATTTCCTTCCACCCAGCATTCCCAATAAAAATGGTACCTCACTCATGTGGGTGGTCCAAGTACCCGCGGTAGGCAAGGGTCCAAAACGTATTGAGGAGACATCAAAATGACCTATCACAAAACCTGTTTTTGCAAGTGGAGTCACCTGGGTTTTTGGCCCCGGGCTCGGCGGCCATCTAGGGAAACCTACCAAACCTACACATTTCTGAAAACTAGACACCCGGGGGAGTCCAGCAAGGTATGGCTTGCGTGGGTCCCCCAATATTTTCCTACCCAGAAACCCCTGCAAACCTCAAATTTACCTGAACAAAATCACTTTTTTCTCACATTTCTGTGTGGGAAAGTTCTGGAATCTGCGTGGATCCACAAATGTCCTTCTAAACAGCATTCCCCCAGGTCTCCCAATAAAAATGGTACCTCACTCGTGTGGGTGGGTCAAGTACCCGTGACAGGCAAGGGCCCAAAACGTATTGAGGAGACATCAAAATGACCTATCACAAAACCTGTTTTTGCAAGGAGGGTCACCTGGGTTTTTGGCCCCGGGCTCGGCGGCCATCTTGGGAAACCTACCAAACCCACACATTTCTGAAAACTAGACAGTCAGGGGAGTCCAGCGAGGTATGGCTTGCGTGGGTCCCCCAACATTTTCCTACCCAGAATCCCCTGCAAACCTCAACTTTAGCTGAAAAAATCACTTTTTTCTCAAATTTCTGTATGGGAAAGTTCTAGAATCTGCGTGGATCCACAAATTTCCTACCACCCAGCATTCCCCCAGGTCTCCCGATAAAAATGGTACCTCACTCGCGTGGGTGGGTCAAGTACCCGCGACAGGCAAGGGCCCAAAACCTATTGAGGAGACATCAAAATGACCTATCACAAAACCTGGTTTTGCAAGGGGGGTCACCTGGGTTTTTGGCCCCGGGCTCGGCAGCCATCTTGGGAAACCTACCAAACCCACACATTTCTGAAAACTAGACACCCGGAGGTGTCCAGCAAGGTATGGCTTGCGTGGGTCCCCCAACATTTCCCTACCCAGAATCCCCTGCAAACCTCAAATTTTGTTGAAAAAAATCACATTTTTCACACATTTGTGTGTGGGAAAGTTGTAGGATCACCGGGCAGACATAAATTTCCTATCACCCAGCGTTCCCCCAGGTCTCCCGATAAAAGTGGTACCTCACTTGTGTGGGTAGGCAGAGTGGCTGCAACAGGAAATGGCCCAAATCGTACTGTGGAGACTTCAAAATTACCTATAACAAAACTACCTGGTTTTGGGGGGGGCCTGGTTTTTTGGCCCCGGGCTCGCCGCCATCTAGGGAAACCTACCAAACCCACACATTTCTGAAAACTAGACACCCTGGGGAGTCCAATGAGGTATGGCTTGCGTGGATCCCCCAACGTTAACGTTAACGCCGAGCCCAGGGCCAAAAACTCATGGGACTCCCCTTGCAAAACCAGGTTGTTTTGTGATAGGTCATTTTGATGTCGCCTCAATAGGTTTTGGGCCCTTGCCTGTCGCGGGTACTTGACCCATCCCCACAAGTGAGGTACCATTTTTCTCGGAAGACTTTGGGGAATGCAGGGTAGGTGGAATTTTGTGGATCCACGCAGATTCCAGAACTTTCCACCACAGAAATGTGAGGAAAATGTGTTTTTTTAAAACAAATTTTGAGGTTTGCAAGGCATTTTGGGTATCAGAACCTGATGAGAGCCAGACAAGCCACCCCATCCTGGATTCCCCTTGGTGTCTAGTTTTCAAAAATGTATAGGTTTGTGAGGTTTCCCTAGGTGCCGGCAGAGCTAGGGTTCAAAATCTACAGCTAGGCACTTTGCAAAAAAAGGGTCCGTTTTCACTGTGAAAATGTGGTGTGTCCACGTTGCGTTTTGGGCCGTTTCCTGTCGCGGGCACTAGGCCTACCCACACAAGTGAGGTACCATTGTTCTAGGAAGACTTTGTGGAATGCGGGGTGGGTGGAATTTTGTGGATCCACACAGATTCCAGCACTTTCCACCATACAAATGTGAGGAAAATGTGGGTTTTTTGACAGATTTTGAGGTTTGCAAGGGATTCTGGGTAACAGAACCTGGTGAGAGCCAGACAAGTCACCCCATCCTGGATTCCCCTGGGTGTCTAGTTTGCAAAACTGTATAGGTTTGCTAGGTTTCCCTAGGTGCCGGCAGAGCTAGGGTTCAAAATCTACAGCTAGGCACTTTGCAAAAAAAGGGTCCGTTTTCACTGTGAAAATGTGGTGTGTCCACGATGTGTTTTGGGCCGTTTCCTGTCGCGGGCACTAGGCCTACCCACACAAGTGAGGTACCATATTTCTTGGAAGGCTTTGGGGAATGTGGGGTGGGTGGAAGTTTGTAGATCCACGCAGATTCCATAACTTTCCACGACAGAAATGTGAGGAAAATGTTTTTTGGTTTTACACATTTTGAGGTTTGCAAGGGATTCTGGGTAATAGAACATGGTGGGAGCCAGACAAGTCACCCCATCCTGGATTCCCCTGGGTGTCTAGTTTTCAAAAATATATAGGTTTGCTAAGTTTCCCTAGGTGCCGGCAGAGCTAGGGTTCAAAATCTACAGCTAGGCACTTTGCAAAAAAAGGGTCAGTTTTCACTGTGAAAATGTGGTGTGTCCACGTTGCGTTTTGGGCCGTTTCCTGTCGCGGGCACTAGGCCTACCCACACAAGTGAGGTACCATTTTTCTCGGAAGACTTTGGGAAATGCGGGGTGGGTGGAATTTTGTGGATCCGCGCAGATTCCAGAACTTTTCACCACAGAAATGTGAGGAAAATGTGTGGTTTTTTTTAACAAATTTTGAGGTTTGCAAGGGGTTCTGGGTAACAGAACCTGGTGAGAGTCAGACAAGTCACCCCAACCTGGATTCTCCTGGGTGTCTAGTTTTCAAAAATGTATAGGTTTGTGAGGTTTCCTTAGGTGCCGGCAGAGCTAGGGTTCAAAATCTACAGCTAGGCACTTTGCAAAAAAAGGGTCCGTTTTCACTGTGAAAATGTGGTGTGTCCATGTTGCGTTTTGGGCCGTTTCCTGTCACGGGCACTTGGCCTACCCACACAAGTGAGGTACCATTTTTCTCGGAAGACTTTGGGGAATGCGGGGTGGGTGGAATTTTGTGGATCCACGCAGATTCCAGAACTTTCCACCACAGAAATGTGAGGAAAATGTGCTTTTTTTTTTTTTTTTACAGATTTTGAGGTTTGCAAGGGATTCTGGATAACAGAACCTGGTGAGAGCCAGACAAGTCACCCCATCCTGGATTCCCCCGGGTGTCTAGTTTTCAAAAATGTATAGGTTTGCTAGGTTTCCCTAGGTGCCGGAAGAGCTAGGGTTCAAAATCTACAGCTAGGAACTTTGCAAAAAAAGGGTCAATTTTCACTGTGAAAATGTGGTGTGTCCACGTTGCGTTTTGGGCCGTTTCCTGTCGCGGGCACTAGGCCTACCAACACAAGTGAGGTACCATTTTTCTCGGAAGACTTTGGGGAATGCGGGGTGGGTGGAATTTTGTGGATCCATGCAGACTCCAGAACTTTCCACCACAGAAATGTGAGGAAAATGTGTTTTTTTGGACATATTTTGAGGTTTGCAAGGGATTCTGGGTAATAGAACCTGGTGAGAGCCAGTCAAGTCACCCTATCCTGGATTCCCCTTGGTGTCTAGTTTTCAAAAATGTATAGGTTTGCTAGGTTTCCCTAGGTGCCGGCAGAGCTAGGGTTCAAAATCTACAGCTAGGCACTTTGCAAAAAAAGGGTCAGTTTTCACTGTAAAAATAAACTGTGTCCACGTTGCGTTTTGAGCCGTTTTCTGTCGCGGGCACTAGGCCTACCCACACAAGTGAGGTACCATTTTTATCGGGAGACTTAGGGCAACACATAATTTTAGAGCAACTGTTATTACCTATTGACTTTCGATGTATTTCTGCCTTCCAAATGAAAGACAATGTGTAAAAAGGAAGTCACTTTGAAAAATGACCTATAATTCTCATGCTAGTATGGGTACTCACTATTTCGGAAATATGCAAATATCTACTGTTTCTAAACTCTATATTTTGTTCCAATTTCAGAAATACATAGGTGTCTTTCATACCGATTTTTCCATGTATATATTTTCCCAAATTAATTGCTATATACCCGGTACATAATAAAAAACCATTGCAAGACGCTGCTGAATTATTGGCTCTGGGTTCATCGGGTTCTTGGTGAACCTACAAGTCCTATATATCCCCACAACCAGAAAAGTCCAGCGGGTGTAACGGTATATTGCTTTCAAACAGATGTCATAATTAGAAGAAGTTACAGGTGAAAACGTTGCCACAAATGGCTGTTTTTTTCAACTAATTTTCAATTTTTCCTATATTCAACTGTTAGTTTCTATAAAGAAACCTTGAAGGATCTACACAAATGACCCCTTGCTGAATTTAGAATTGTGTCTACTTTTCTAAAATGTATAGCTTTCCAGGATCCATTATTGCTTTCATACCCATTTCTACCATTAACTGGAAGAAGGTTGAAAGCACAAAAAATAGCAAAAATAGGCTATATCCCAGTAAAATGCCAAAATTGTGTAAAGATTTTGGTTTTCTGACAAAAGTCTGTCAGTCCCTAAAAGCTGGGAAAATGGTGATTTCAGCCCCACAAACCCTTTGTTGATACCATTTGCAGGGGAAAAACCAGACGCTTTCATTTGCAGCACTTGTTTTCCATTTTTCCCAAAAAAAACAAAATTTAGCTGTATTTTGGCTAATTTCTGGGTCCCCTCCAGGGGAATCCACAAACCCTGGGTACCTTTAGAATCCCCATGATGTTGGAAGAAAAGGACGCAAATTTGGCATGGATACCTTATGTGGTCAAAAAGTTACAGGGGCCTAAGCGCGAACTACCCCAAATAGCCAAAAAAAAGGCTTAGCACAGGGGGGGAAAAGGCCTAGCAGCGAAGGGGTTAAAGCAAGAAAAGAAAGAATAATACTCGCATCCGTGTCTTTAATAAAATCTAGCCTTTCTGACACCAAGGCTAGGAAAATCACTTGAAAGGAACTATCCCACTTATGGAGCATAGAGGTGACTGCTCTGTTCAAACATAATTTTTCATGTATTTGCATTAATGGAACATGGCAATAAATGTATATATTTGTGTACTTTTTATTTTATTTTGTGTTCCAAAGAGTCCCTACTGCAATTCTGAATTCATTTAACCGAAATGACTGTGTAATCTCCCTGTTAGAGCTGCAGAAAGTAAAGAGTATTCTTAAGAACACGGTTCACCTTCTGTTCTTGAAACAGCTTTGGCGAAATCTAAAGCCAGGGACCGTAAAGACAGTCAATAACTATAAGGTGTGCTATTCCTTAAGTTTTGCTTATTCACACTCAGCTAAGTGGACTTGATCAAGTCGGAGGAAGTATCTTTTTCAGGATGCATAAGTTCTCACCCACCAAAGTGGCATGCTTCCTCATTGGACTGTGCTTCACATTGAGTGGGCTCTGCAATACCAAATAGATCTTGGCCGGAGATCTTTTGTCTCCAAGTCTGAAGTTGGTCAGACGAAATGATTTTAGCCCTTCTTTATTTAGGTAGGAGGGTATGAGGAAGATTGGGATAGTAATCAGATTAAAACTATGGACCGCCAAGGACAAATTTGTTTTTCAATGGTTGTTCATGTTAAGGTTAAAAACAAACAGAATAGGAACCCTTGGGTTAATAATGATCCCCGAGTTCTGGAATGTTGTAAATAGATTGCTCACCACTGGTGCCCAAGAAGGGTCGGTGGCAATTCTTCAGGACGGTTTCTGGTACTCTAATGTATTCTATTGGGTACTGGGTTTGTTAAACAATGCCACAATGTACCCTTGAAAATACATGCAGATAATTCAAACAGATAGTACTTGCTTAAGTATGATAACTCCTCCAATAGGGGGTTACCATTATTTGTGATTGTGACGTGTTCGATAATTGGTCGGCCCCCTTAAGAAAACATGGATGAGAGACTTTCCATGTAGCTAATTGCTCCTGGGGAAATCTTCAGCGTTTAGCCTATCCCCGTCCATGACTGCAAAGGCAGTGCCATGAGTCGGAAGGGGCAAGACAGGGCTCACAGCTGCGATCCCTGGAGACCCCCTAATGAAGTCCATGGAACCCGGCCCACATGAAGACAAAATGACACACACAGCCAGGCCTGGTTTTTGAGAAGGTGCCAGGAGGCCAGGCCCAACCAAATGAGTCCTCTGGCCCACCAAAGGCACTCTTACAATTGAATGGGCATCCATTTGTGTTTTTTTTTTCACCTGTGCTTTCTGACTCATCGACTCACAAGAAACCTAGCAATGAACTGAGACACTTCATGTCTGTGTGATGGGGCAGTCACAATAGGGGCGTAGCTGGATCTGGTATCACCCGGGCTGTAATTCAAGTGGCTCCACCAGCAAGAGATGCTATTGTATGGAAAAATAGACCTTATCTGTTGGCTGGGGTGACAGTGAACAGCATCTGCTGTGACCCTTGCAGGCTACAGTCAGGGGAATTCCTCATACTTGGCAATAAACAAAAATGTACATTCAGGACTGGACTCTATATTCATATCCTTAACTTTACAAGGTAAAACAATGATTGATTTGCCAACAATGACTGCAAAAAAAACCCTTACAGGACTCCATGGAGATCTCTGTTTACATTTCACATGCTTGCCTTGCATAAGCTAATTTCCATTTTCCAGATGTTGCATTTCTGTAGATTTTCATGCAAAATATGAGTCTTGTGTAGCGAATACTGTGAACTGAGTCACCTCTTGGTGTTTAGATGAGTTCACGGCATGTACAGTTGTTCCTGACAGGGCATGATTAAAAACTCTGGCGTTGAGGCAGAAGGCATGGCAAGTTTCTTACAGTGCCTATCAATGCACCATAAAGAGTTCTGACTATATGCTAAACTAATTCTTGGTGTCTCTGCAGAGTGATGGTCTCAATTGTATTTATCATATTTGTGAAAGTGTGTGAAGGAGGGACACAACATATGTAATATTGACAGTGCCAAATGGAAAGAAAATGATGTCTTAACAGGAGAGGAGAGAGAAAGAGAAAAGAGAGAGCATGGTGAATGGCTGGTAACCCAAGGAAATACATGCAGAAAGATGGAATGAGAAGACAGCAGTGAAGAGGAAGGAGATGTATAAGATATGCAGCTGGTGGATTTCGGAAAGATGTGAGTGGAAAAATGGCATAAGTATCTAACAAAGATAGAAATTACAGACAAAAGTGATGTGAAGGGGAAAAAACAGTTGATTGACAAATTTAGAAGACCACTACCCCTTCCACAGACCTTAGTAATGTTTAATTCAGTTTCTTATTCTGAAAATTGTAACAATTTTAATTCTAATTATTCACAGCATTATCAATGTTGTTACCCATTTATCTGATAATGCTAATAAGCATTGTCAAACCCAACAGGCTTGGCTTCTTTTAGACCTATGTTTGTTGTTGTATAATATGTCTGGATGCAATAGTGGAGTGCATGCGGCTAAACTGGATTTCAACACAATCTGTAGTGAGTATCCTACCCTGGCCTAAACACCCCTTCTTGGTGTTGGGACTTCACCTGCTCTGTGTTGGATTCCATAAAGTATTCCATTGGTGGTATAAAAACACCTCCAGTGGTCAGGCTCTTATCAATCGTCGGTGGGCTTCATAAAGCGACTTACAGGTGGTGTAAATGCCTCCAGAGGTTAGACTCCAGTCACATATGGGTGGACTCCATGAAGTTCTCGCCAAGACGTGGGCTATTTTTGTGCCAGGACCAACTTCAAGCATACCCCATTGAGTGGAACCCTCCTCTTATTCTGCCATTTAAACATTAGAGCTTGCCCCCATGAGGAATAATGAATTCCAAAGCCACTGGCATTCAGATGACCGTCAAGGCTAGGGCTCTCCGAAAACGCAACACAGAAGACACTGAATGACGCTCAACCTCACTTTTTTATACTGCCTCTAGTGTGTGTCAAATGTACATGCTGCTGTGACAAGTTAAGAACACACACACATGGCACACACACACATGGCATGAATACTCCACAGTTTATATGACTAGGCAGTCAACATCCTTCCACATCCATGCATCATAAGATTTGATCTTATCTAATTGTCCACTTGGAGAAAGCTTTGATGCCTCAACAAAAGGTATAGAAAACACTAAAGAAATGCCACAATAAAATACCAACTGATATTAGCTGTAAGGATTTATTATAGGTGGTCTATGAAAGGCTAAAAGGGCTGTATCAGAGTTAATTACATCAGAGAATACTTCAATTATTTTGTTGCTCGGCATGTGGCTGATAAGTCCCAGCTTATCCCCACTTTGATAGTCACCAACATGTACTAATCACTGTTACTGCCATACTTATTGGAAAGAAACAGCAAGTCCCACAGAAAAAATATTTATATCCTTATGTGTTTCAAGCAATGTCATTGGCCCACTATGCATTAAAATGTACCATTCACAAGTTCCCCCCCCCCACAAATTACTTACGGGTTAACTCATTTTCCCAAAACTGTTTTTAAAAAGTTCCATGTGCCAGTGATGTGTAAAAGCAATAGCTCTTAAAATGAAACATTGTAATGGATGTTCAAAAACATTTTGGGACAGAAACAAGAATGGGATCCTGCAAGTAGTTTCTTTTCCCAGATGGCCCCACAAAACCTTCTGACTAGCCTGCAATGCAGATAGATTTGATTTCACTGAGGAAACAAAGTGTGGTTATAACCATCCATCATTCATCTGCAAATGAACAGCAGGGTATGCCATGACACCCCACACAACTAAATGCAAGCTCCCATTGGAAGGAAGTTTAAAGTCAAAGACATAAAAATAGATTCTGGATATCAGCACAGGTCGTGCCCACTAGATCCAACATCATGGCCGCTCCTTAGGTATGGTCATGGTGGACAGACGTTGTTAGAGTATAAACAGTGAATCTCCAAAATTCATTTCTTGATTTTTGCCCCCTTTCCTTATGTGTCGTCTTGATCCACAAAGGCTTCTTCAAAGCCTTCCTAGAACTGGATCCAGCCTGCAAAATCCGGTAAACATGATAAGGAATCTCTCAAATTGTACTTGGGCCTTCCCACACAGCTTGGCTGAGAAGACAGAGGGCACTCTCAAGTGAACATGAGACTCCGCTTATGACCTGAAGTGCGTCTAGCAGAGCCTGCAGCTCTGCTAGAAGCCATATTTGAAAGACCTCGGATTTACCTTAGAAGTGCGCCCCCTATAGGTCAGTTCTGGCCTCGACCTTGAAAGGCTGCATACATGGGTAGGCCGCCCCTCATTTAGGCCTTCCCATGCTGCTGCCACTTCATCAGCAAAAAAACAGCTGCATAATGAGTCCAGCACACTGGCTTACCGCTGAGACTTTATTTCATTCCAACCTGCTCTGCAGTGGCATAGCAATGTTACTATGGACCGTAAAGCAAGCAAGGAAATGGTTCCCGATCCCTTGGTCTGGTGGTAAAAAAACAGATACAATTGGGATGCATCCTTAGGCCCCAGTGCCATGGCTCCTGCTGCACTATTGATAGCTACACCCTGGCTACTCAGGAGGGTGTGTGTAACATCTGTTGCAGTGTGTTCTGCCTGCCCAGACTGCCACCGGCTATGGTTGACAGTTTGCAATGGATTTACTCACTCAATGCTTTACTGGTGGAAATTTGCACGGGCGCTCCTCATTACGACTGTGCTAGTACAACTTTTTCTGAAATGTGATTCTGTCTGCTTGGCAAGGCCAGACTGGGAAACCAAAGCAGCCCTGGCTAATTTTGTCCGACCACTACAAAGGGGTTTTTGGGGGAGTTCCCCCACCCCCAAGAAAATCTGGGGGAAATGATGACCCTTCTGTGCACCAGGATACGACAATCTTAATTGGGGCTCTCAATGATTCCCTCACTATCAATCTGCAACAGTGCCTCTCATCTCTCCATAGCTCCTCTCTCACATGTATTTTCTTTTATAGCACCTCTCATACTAGTGTAGGGTGTCGAATCCCTTTACATCACACACACATACAGAGACAATGAATCATACATGTGTAAATCAGTGCATAGAAAATGTTAAATATGGCAAAGGGGACTACAAGGTGTAGGATTCACATGCCATCCATACTGGTAGGCACTTTTTAAGAGGGCTTGGTCTGGAGAAGCACAAAATCAGGACTGAGAACATAATACACTGGTTAGGGTTGACGTTAATAATAAGAATGTATTTCTACCCAAACAAACCTTTTAAGCAACATCAGGATAATGAAAGACTTGGGAAAAAGGCCTAACTTTCGAACTAGTACCATGCAGCTTGCATGCAGCTCTTTGATGTCAGTTCATAGCTCATTGTGCTAGATTACGATTGTAACTTATGAACTGCACAGTAACAAAAGAATCTCTTTGACAAAAGCAGTAACCCATTGAGCTAAGCGCATAAAATATTGTTCTTTGATATGAGTGATACATGTTCTTTGCAGCAGGCATATTAACCCTCTGAGCTAAGTTAGACGAGTCAAAACTGCCACTAGACAAAACTCTCATCTCTTTCCAGCAGGTACATTAATCACAAGAGTTAACGTGACACTTTTATTGTTGTCTGGAAACTGCTGAAAATACAGGGAACTTTGCAGTGCTTTTAAAACTGCTGCACTGCTACAAAATCGGGCCCCACTAACAAAACCGGACCCCCAAACTTCCAGCCTCCCGGGGAAACGCCCGATGCCTGGTACGGCCAGTCTGGCCTTGACCCAAAACAAACCTTTTTTTAGCAACATCAGGATAAAGAAAGACTGGGAAAAATGCATAACTTTCTAACCTGTATCATTCAGCTTGCAAGCAGCTCTTTAATGTCAGTTCATAGTTCACTGTGCTAGATCACGACTGTAACTTATGAACTGCACAGTAACAAAAGAATCTCTTTGACAAAAGCAGTAACCCATTGAGCTAAGCACATAAAATATTGTTCTTTGATATGCGTGGCACACGTTCTTTGCAGCAGGCATATTAACCCTCTGCGCTACCTTAGATGAGTCAAAACTGCCACTAGACAAAACTCCCATCTCTTTCCAGCAGGTACATTAATCAGCAGAGTTAACATGACACTTTTATTGTTGTCTGGAAACTGCTGAAAATACAAGGAACTTTACAGTGCTTTTAAAACTGCTGCACTGCTACAAAACTGGCCCCCACTAAGAAAACTGGCCCTCCACCCTTCCAGGCTCCCGGGGAAACGCCCGATGCCTGGTACGGCCAGCCCAACCTTGACCTAAACAAACCTTTGTTAGCAACATCAGGATAATGAAAGACTGGAATAAAAACATAACTTTCTAACCTGTACCATGCAGCTCTTTGATGGCAGTTCATAGCTAACTGTGCTAGATCACGATTGTAACTGATAAACTGCACAGTAACAAAAGAATCTCTGTGACAAAAGCAGTAACCCACTGAGCTATGCACATAAAATATTGTTCTGTGATATGCGTGGCACACGTTCTTTGTAGCAGGCATATTAGCCCTCTGTGCTACCTTAGATGAGTCAAAACTGGCACTAGACAAAACTGCCATTTCTCTCTAACAGGTACATTAATCACCAGAGCTAACTTGACACGTTTATTGCTGCCTGAAAACTGCTGAATATACGTGGAACTTTTCAGTGCTTTTAAAACTGCTGCACTGCTACAAAACCAGCGCCCTACCATTCCAGCCTCCCGGGAAAACGCCAGATGCCTGGTACGGCCAGTCCAGCTTTGCTGCTTGGATGTCTTTTTTTATGGTCTGGCTTGACAGCGCAGCTAGCGCCAGACAATTATGTGAGTATCACGAGGAGAGGGGCTTTGGCCCCGCCCACATGAATGGACCATGAGTACAGGTTTCGAATGGGCAGAAATTGTGTGCTTCCACTAAAAAGTGCTTGCTTTCAACACATCTGTGATCATTTTGATTATTTATCCAGTTGCCTGAACTTGACCTTTTAGGGGCACACTGGGGTGCTTCCTTGCTGCTATTGGTTTTATCTGTGCTCGGTCTTTGGTTGAGCTGTTTTTATATTTTTCGATTACTCATGTTCAGGAGCGTTCAGTGTTTTCTTCACTCTTGGAGGGGGGTATTGTGTGTGGAACATGGGTTCCTGAAGCAATTTTTAAATTGTATATTGTGTATTTTTATCGCATTATGTATTTGCACTCTACTTCCTGATTCCCTTTTGGCCGACTTTAAGCTGCCATTTTTTGCGAGGCTGCGCTGTAGTCATTCAGTGATCCCTCATTATTTCAACCGACTGATGCACCTGATGTGTGCAGCTGCCATGCCTCAGGCAAACCCGTCTGCACCCGTCCACTTCCAGATCGCGGCCAGCGCCAGCCATGCTGCCGGTGAGCCATCCCATTCAACTCCTCTTACCAAATACACTAAGATGGAGTTGTGGGCATTACCCCCGCATAATATGTCCATTTGGGAGCTCCTTACTACACTAACCCTGGAATAGGTTTTATCTGCCAAGTTGTAGCTTTTCTGCTGAGCCTTTGGAACGGGCCAGTTTCTCACGTAATAATTCCTTTGGACCTTTGATTTCAGATGACTCAGCTGGAGCTTTTCTTTCTCTGGCAGAAATATCATTTATGGCTGGTCTTTTAAACTGTCGCTCCCTACCTAGACATGCTTTGGATATCTTTAACTTTCTTTTTGATAAAAATTGGGATGTTTTGTTCCTCACAGAAACGTGGTTTAGAGCCAGCTCTGCTGCTGACATTGCCTTAGCTATCCCCCAGGAGTTCTCTATCAAACATTTTGATCGAGACAACAGAAATGGGTGTGGGATTGCAATTATACATCGCTTGGCATTCCTGTGCTCTGTTTGTGAGCTTTTTAATAATGATAATATTGAGGGACTTTCTCAGTCTCGGGTGCTCTCATCTATCACCCCCCTGATGGAGCAACTACATCCCTACAATCTCTGTCTAATACTTTAGGCCAACTTTATCGACTACACGCTAACTTTGTGGTTTTAGGAGATTTTAATCTCCATGTGGATGACCCCAAAAATAAACTGGCACAACAATTTGTGATTACCTTGGAAGGCTTTAACCTTGAATAACTTGTTAAAGTACCCACTCACATAGCCGGTCATACCCTTGATTTTATCTTGGCCAGCTCGCTCTTGGTCAAAGTACAACCGGTGGTCAATCTCCTATGGTCGGATCATGCCTTAATTCTGTTTGAGATTCTAACACCCACCCCTTGTGTCCTGCCTTGCATGACAAAAAATATGTCCAGATCCTGGCACAAAATAATGACTTGCTTCTGGCGGATGCCTTTCAGTCTGTCACTTTTGATTAGACTGGAGTGTTAGAACATGACGCTGTTCTTTTCAATGACTGGTTTGAAAAGGCTTTTGACACTATTGCCCCACAAATATGGGAGGGATACCCTTCTAACCAAAAGGGACAGGGTCAAATACCAATTGAAGAAAGGATCCTTTTTGTGTCACACACTCTCACTGTCAACACCATTTATCAATATATACCTTATACTAATAAAGGGAAACCACCATTCACTTTCGTGCACTACAGTGTCTTAACACTGATTAATGTAAAAGTGTCTAGTTTGTTAAATATAATTAAACCTCTACATATCCAAAATTGCTATCATGATTAATACATGCTGTATAAAATATTTCATCGATATAAATCAATATTATATCAATTCTAAAAATGTTAAACCATTATTTATACTATGTGCAAAATATCATCGCCAAAATATCTCACTGTTACATTACTACTTGTGGTACAATTTCTTTTTCATTGTATATTATGGTTATTGTTCGTTCTGTGATAGTCTAGATCAGAGAAAACATTTTATAACAAAAAACGTGCTTGATGCAACAGTGAGATATTCTGGTGATTATATTTTGCACATAGTATCAATAATGGTTTCAAAGTTTTAGAATAGATATAATAACGATTTTTATCAATTAAATATTGTATATAGTATGTTTTATTTATGATAGCAATTTTGGATATGTAAAGGTTTGATTATATTAAATAAACTAGACATTTTTCATTAAACAGTGTTCAGTGTTAAGGCAGTGTAGTGCACGAAAGTGAATGGTGCATTTCCCTTAATTAATTTAAGGTATATATTGATATATGGTGTTGATAGTGAGAGTGTGCGACACAAAAGTGATCCTTTTTAGGTCTCGCCTGAGCCAGCGCATGCGCTGCCCTGCGAGACATTTAGTAAGTGGGGTTTTCAAAGTGCTACCACACGCTTTTGCTGGCCTAGCGCTTGCGGTTACGCGCGCGTGCACGCGCGCAGCCGCCAGCTTTCAGCGCCCGAGGCACCATCTGGAGCGCGATCACTTTCACTTCTGCTGCGCGCGCACCACTCGCGTGCTTTTTAAAAAAAATTCTTTTAGCGCGCGCGCGCACACACAACTCCCGGGCTTGTTTTATTACTTTATTCATGTGCCGCTTGCGGCGCCCGTTTCTCGAGCGCCGCACTACACTCATCATATAAGTAAGCTGAAAAAAGCTACTGTAAATTAAAATCCGTTTTAAATTTTAAAAACTTATTTTCCGTTTTTCTAGCACAAGTTGCCTATCTGTTGATTCAAAGAGCTTTGTGAAGCGAGGGCTGAGCTTTGTATAGGATAACTAATCCTATAGCAAAAAGTTAGGCATCGTGGACAACTGCAGTCCAACACGGATTATCCTTCTGGAAATTAGGAGATTTCAGACTTTTTGTGAATTTCAAATAGTCTCCTTTGAGTCAGACAAACGACATAAGGGAAATACAGTGGAAGCTTTGAACACATAGATTTCCCACCCCAAAATAAGGGCCACGGCAATTATGTGGAAGCTGGAGGTCAAAATTCAATGACAGGGTCGACCAATTGTGGCAAAACAGTGAAATTGCGCATTACATTATGAGATTAATGGAAGATTTTGCAAACTATGTGAAACTGTCTAGTGATTTTGACGTTTTCACAAAGTTGCTAAAAACGCTATTTCTTTGCTATAAAAATGAATGTTTTTTAAAGAATGGAACTATAAACATTTTCCAGCTCCTATTCAAAGTGTTGTCCAACAACAATTATATATTTTGTCTTGCATGGAAGTACAGGAAGGCCACTGCAGTAACTTTGTCCTTTCTGCCTCCCAGAGAAAAACACACACGGTTGGATGCACCATTTAAAACATTGTGCTTAACAGTAAAAAAGTCTAAATGTACAGATTTAATCAGTCTTTGTTTTAAATGATTTATCGATGTAAAACGTTGTTGCTCTGAATTTGAAACCATATTCACATATGCATTACGCATGTTACTGCTTCAGTGTGGCGTAGCCCCAATTGTTCTTACAATTCAATTGTTCTTAGGTTTTTAGTAGTGCATTTCAAACGCACCTATAAAAAGAGTGCTTCTTTCATACACCACGGTGCATCTAGGGAAGGACTTATTCCCAGACTTTACTTTGTTTGAAACATAGCTGAGAACTCAGCTCAAACATGTGCTATACTTATGAGAAAAATTGTGAGGCTTTGCTTAAAGAGAGACTTTAGGGGTCTTTTGAACAATAGTCGACCCAGCAGGAGAGTTACTTCCCTACTATTTAACTCATTGGCATACGAAACATTCATAGAAGCACCAAATACCGCTTATGGCTGGCTGAAAAGCGAGCCTTTTTTTGCACGCAGCACAATTACAACACGGGCCCAGATACAGCTAACATCTAAGAAGCTTCTGGCAGGCGACTGTGAAGGCCATAAAACCCCCCCTTTCAGTGCGAACACAAGGGATTGTAAACATCAAGGGGCCTTCATGCGGAGCTCAAAGACCTCATAAATCAGGTGCTTATCTCCGGGAAGCTCATTCCTTAGCTGCCCACTAAGCAGGGACAGGAAGGCAGGATTACGGTTCCAGCAACAGACAAGCATTTGCAATGCAATAGGTCTCGCATTTACGTGAGTTTAAGCTATGGGCATTGTAAATGACAATGCCTTTTATTTATGTTTTAAAAACAAAAATAAAGGCATTGTCATTTGCAATGTCAATAGCTCAAACTCGCGTAAATGCGAGACCTATTGCATTGCAAATGCTTGTTTCAATTGGTATTGACACTATTGCACCTAAGAAATTTCATTCCGCCAAGAGGCTGAATCCTTCAGCTCCTTGGTTCTCAGATGCTCTCAAACTTCATAAATCTAATTTTAAGAAGCTAGAAAGGTGTTGGAGGACCAATTATAAAGAGGATGCTAAAGTGATTTATCAGTCTGCTCTCAAGAAATAGAGCAATTTGTATGGCTCGAATAGCATTTATTGCCCTGTCAATTTCCGAGGCAGATAACTCTCCTAAAGAACTGTTTAAGGTGGTTAGTACCTTTTTCTCCCGTTCGGCGACTAAAAATACTCTTACTCCCTCTATGGAGCTTTGTGAATGCCTTTTGGATTTTTTCCATAATAAGATTCAAGCTATTTATGATCTTTTTCTGAAGCCTTCCTCTACCTCTCTGAGTCTTCCTTCCTCTACCCCATCAGCTCCCTTTTTGTCCTGTTTTGCTCCCATCTCCCCTGAAGAATCATCCAAGAACCTTGTCAAATGTAAGTCGGGATCCCCACTTGACCCCAGCCCCCCGACCATTCTCAAAATGGTGGTTACAGTGGTCAATCCCATTGTGAATGGCCTACTTAATGAGTCCCTTGTTCAGATGGTCGTTCCTTCTGGGTGGAAACAGGCTCTTTCACTTCCAATACTTAAGAAGCCCTCTGCCGATCAGTGCTTAATTTCTGCTGGTGCTTTCCGGTGCTTAGCACCAGAACTTATTTCTCAGGGCCGGGTCTTCACCGCAACATGTGTGACAAGAAAATGATGAGTACACCTGTTCACAAGTTCCACACTCTCACTCTGTCTCCCCGGTGAAGAGCTGAGCTTGAGCGGAGTGCCGATTTAAAACTATGCCTTCATTCAGTGTTGCCGGTGGGCGGGCTACAGATTGTGCTGAATTTGATCCTATGTGGCTGCGGTAGCCACGGCAGCAGCGTGTTTACGCACGTGCGTAACCTTTTGAAAATTCCTTGCGGCCAGCCCACCTTATCATCATTAAGAGGCACACACGGACGACGCACCGGCGGCAGTATCGTTTGAAGCAGCGTGTCGTGTGCAGCAGCAGGCCTCAGGTAGGCATTTCTGCCATATCCAAATGGATGTAGATTTATGACTGTCTTTCTAGAATTCATAAAACGTTCAAGAAATATGTCTGTGAAGATGCAAGAGCCACAGGACTCCAGGCGACCTCCTGGACATTTTGTTGTAATTCGTTTTTTTGTGCTGGTCCTAGACACACTACTTGGCATCCCTTAAGTGACTGTGGCATGCAGCCGCATCTGGCTGGTTAAAACTGGAATTATGGTTGAGCAGGGTTCAACTAGCCTCAGCGCCGAGAACCACATTAAGAGGCACACAAGCACCGGCAGCACTGGAAATCCGGCACTATCATTTGAAGAGCAGTGTGTTGTGCGCAGTGTGCAGCAGCAGACCTCAGTTAGGCATTTCTGCCAATTTTACTGACAAGGGATGGATGGTGTAAATTAATTAGGAGGTATTTTTTGACGTCATGGGACCTCGGTAGCACAAAAAACAAAGAGCGCTGAAGGCCAGGCAAATAATTGAAAATGAAGAAGCAAGATGAATACTGGATGGTGTTTTACTTTTAGCATGGATTTGTTTGTAGTCACAATCGGATACACACCCAGGCTGATTGTTAAATCGTACTTGTGGAAATTACTAGTTTTATGCATGGAATCAGCGTTTGGGATCTTGGTGGGGGATGCAGTGAGGAAAGCTATTTTTCATATAGAGGAAAAAAAACGACAACTTTTAATGTGTAATTGTACGATTTTTTTGGTACTGACACATGCATAAATATACACTATGTGCTATGTGCAATTAAATCTGTGAAACTGCCACCATCTCTTGGACTTCACAATAAAATTCCAGTTCTGCACAGAGGTATTATTTTTGTGGTGAATTGGCAAAAATAGAAAGTGTGGAAAACGGTAACCTTTCCAGTAAAAGTAAACACAAAGGCCGTAGAGTTGGTCCTCCCAGAAACTTTAATCCATAAAGTAGTCACGTGCAGGACTGAGTGCAGGAATGAAAGAGCGCACCAAGAGTTCATGTCATCACCATGATCACTGTGAGGAAGGTCACTGCTGTACTCCTTCACAAGAAGATATTGTACAAATAATACAGAACGATGATATATACTTAATGTTAAAACTTTCATAAGATGCATGTTTAAGAGGAACTTGACTGGGTTTTGCAATATTTGCACGTCTGGTGACAGACATTTCTCACATCCTCCCCTGATGACACTCCACCATGGGCTGGGATCGTACTTGCTTTGCCCAGTATCCCAGCCACTGTATGTTTAAGTGATTCTTCTCTGGGGTCAGCCACCCACAGGTGGGCTCGGTTCTCCCATGCTTTTTTAGTGGTTGTTTTGGAGTTTCTGAAAATCTTGAGCTTTCTAGATACATTTGGTAATGCTGCTAGGGCAGGCGATCTCCCCTGTGTCTCCCTCCTCTGTAGAGAGAGCAACCTGATCTCTTCATTGATCTGGAACAGGCACAGTAAAGTGGGAAGTTTTGGTCAGCATCCAGTTAGATTAATATAGATGTCTCCCACGAACATAATCTGCACATCCGGAGGGTGCATTCTTACAGCTATGTTAATGCCCCGCTACAAACAAGATGGCGGCAAACTGAACAGTCCTATAAAGCCTTGTTACCAGGATAAATAGGGCCTGTTTGTCAACATGTAATAGTCCATGGGGCTCTGAAAATCCTTACGTTGGAGCTGCATTCACATTATGCAAGTGAAGACATTGTAAATGCTGGGGTTAGCCTGTATGGAAGTGCTTCCAGTTTCAGCAGACCAGGAAACCGAAGCACAGAGATATAAACTCAATCCCCCTTTAGCCCTATTCACACAGACTAGTCAGTCTGTGCATGAAGATAACTTAATCGTCCGCTTTCCTGATCACTGTCCTAAGTCCTTACTTCATGAGAGTCGTGTCCCTTTTTAATGCATCAGTCATTTTAGCTCATTTATTTCCAACATTTGCTTTAAATGCACTTTTGATTTCATCCTTTTCAAAATTTTCACCGGTCGGGGGAACCTCCTATCAAAACCTTACTTGAGGCAGGCTCCCTTGCTGAAATTCAGATCGGATATTACCTCTGGCTTTCAGCAGTGCCAGTTGAGGATGTGGGTGGAGCCAATAGAGTAAGTGGGCAGAGCTGGAAAAAGTGGATGTGGCCTCCGACAAACATTTGAGCACCTGGACTTCATATTTTACAAATTAAGCACTGCTGCTGATCCTAAGATTTTGAGTGATTTTAGGCCCATCTCGCTTCTCTCTTCTATGGTAAAGGTGGCGAAATTTTTTTTAATAGACAGCTTACACTTTTCTTGGAAGAAAACCATCAACTTCATGACTTGTAATCAGGTTTTCGCTTAGGTTATAGCACTGAGACCGCTCTTCCTGAGGTCTCTGAGTATATCAAATTTAATCTTGACCGAAACTCCCTGGTTATAGTAATGCTTTTCACTCTTTCTGCAGCGTTTGATACGGCCTTTCTTGCTATTTTGCTTGAGAGGATGGAAAGGATGGGTATTAATGATCACGCCCTGTTATGGTTCAAATCTTTCATCAGCAACTTTACTCAGGCAGTTTTTCTTCCTCCTTTTGCCTCTGCAGCAAAACCTTTGGATTGCGGAGTTCCTGAGGGTTTGGCTCTTAGCCCTACCCTTTTTTAATGTATACATGTCACCTCTGGCCAATACTGTTGAGTCCTTGGGAGTGAGGGTAGTTTCCTATGCGGATGACACTCAACTTCTCCTGGCTTTTCATGAAATGTTTCCTCCTCGTTGAGTCCTTTTAAGTCCTGCCTTTGATCTGTCGAGTACTGGATGAATACCAGTTTTTTAAAGTGGAACTCAGACAAAAATTAGATTCTTTTTTTTGGTACTAAATCTTTCCCTGATCCTAACCTCTGGTGGCCATCAGAGATGGGAACTCCCCCCTGCCCTTCCCTGGTGGTGAGGAACCTTGGGGTCAAATCTGATTCTGAGCTCACTTTTGAGCCGAAAGCATTGTCCAGTTCTTGTTTTCTGACCTTGAGATCCTTGGGAAGTATGCTACACCTTATTCCCACGGAACATCAAAAAACAATTCTGCATGCTTTGATCACCTCCAAACTGGATTACTTTAACAGTTTGTACCTCGGCCTTCCTATCTTTCTTACCCATCGTCTTCAGATTATTCAAAAGACTACTGCCTGTCTCATCCTTAAAATTCCTCCCTGGGGATCGATATCAAGTCATTTGCGATAGCTTTACTGGCTACCAATCAACAGAAGGATCCAGTTCAAGGCCCTCACCTTTGCCTTTAGAATCTTTAATCTAAAGGGACCTCTTTATCTTTGGCGCCGGTTTAAGTTGTCCTTTCGGACCCGCTCATTGCATTCGAACAACCTCAAATTGTTTCAAACTCCCCGCATTTATATGTCTGGAAGAAGAGGCCGTTCCTTTGCCTACTTGATGGCCAGACTTTGGAATGCTCTGCCTCTGGCCATGAGTTGTCCTTCTGAAATGGTTTTCAGAAAAGGAATCACAACGCTTCTCTTTGATTCTGCTCTAACCACTTCCTAACTCTGTTTCTCATATTTTGCCACTGTGGCAATCCTTTCCGCTAGCGCAGGAACATCTTGTTAGGTTGAGGTGCACTTTAGAAATGTATTTAATTGTATTGTAGTGTATTCCTTCAGTGCAAGTGTAGAAGTCTCTTCTGTGTTTTCCCCATCTATTCTCAGCCTTTGTAGACCGCCTGCACGAACATTCTTAATTTCGTGCTAGTGTGCCCTATTCTCTACCGTGCTGCTGCCTACGCCGATACATCTCTGCTGAGAGACTGCGCTCTCATGGGAATGACCACTCTTAACCGTGCTTCTCTTGCGTGCCCTCGGTCATTCTGCCAAGGCTCTCTTATCCCCGCGGCTCAGGTGAAATGCAAAATGATGCTTCTATGCAGAACGTGAACTGCCCGAGTTTCCCATATCTCACACACTCATTGAAGTTGGCCAGAATGACTACGGATGCCCTGAACAGTTGGGTGCCCCCCTTGCGCTGCATGGGCATGCATTATGCCCCTGTGTATGCTAATGTTCCTCTGTCTGTTGTCAGTCAGGGAAGGGAGTCTACCGAGGTGGTCCCCGCGCCAATATGCCCTCTTCTTTACTGTGCCCGGCTTATGCCAACCTGCACAGGCTCTCCTCGTTTCATGCTAGTGCGGCCTCTCCTGTTTCCACGCTGCTGACTGCTTCGGTCTGTCTCGCCTGACGCAGTCCGCACTGCTGCTGCCACTGCGGGAGACCTGATTAATTCTAGACACAGCGGGCAGGGCGGAAAGCCTCGGCTCCGGAGGCCTTTCATTAATGCTCTGCGTAGACCCGCGAGAACGTGCCGCGGTATTGTTCGATCCTGTCATGGTAACTGCTGAAGCCTGCATACCCTCCCTCTGCCTGGCGCAGCCTGGTGCCGTGCGGGCGCGTACTTGGCGTCGAGGGGCCCGCCGCCTTTCAACCTCCCCTCGCCAGCGCCGTGTCAGCGCGCGGCCAGAAACAGAACCTCACTAAGTGGTGCCCACGTGGCGGGCGCGTACTCTACGATACGCATAACGTGACACCCGCACGCTCTTTCCAGCTCAGATATGGGGCATGAGTGCAAACCCGTTTTCTTGCAAAATGCACTTTTTCTATTCACTTCAGACACAACTGCTCTTGTTTCTTACCTCATATTAGACGCACACGATGCATTCATTCAGATGGTCTCCGCTTCTCTTCAACGAAATTCATTCTTTACTGAGATTCGTCATAGTAACGTCCTGCAACTCGTGTGGTGTATTCATCAGAACGAGGGCCGGAGCTATGCATTACTCTAAAGAACTCTATTTAAAATAGTGTACCTACACTGAATCTAAATGGAATGTATTTACATACTATTTTAAAATACAGAAATTCTCGCATGGACTAGTTGGGCACCTTGTTTTCCAGCAAGAAATGTGCACAGCAGCCAAGTTTCCGAGGTCTGTGCTAAACTAGCTGCTCCAGCACACCTTTTTTTTCACGTATATTCTGGGGCTTGTAGTTCTGGGTATTTGATGAGATGAACAAGACTACAAGTCCCAAAATGCAAAGAAAGAGCTGAATTGGAGCACAGTCGCACCTGGACCAGGGAAACTTCACAGGGCTGAATGTGCACTGTGTTTTTATTGGCCTTACTTTATGGAATTCTCTTCCATTTGAGCTACAATCAGAGGTTCCTTTCAAGTTATTCCACAATAAGTAAAAACCTGGTTATTTATTCAGCCTGAGTACTGTCAGTTATGGTTTGTCTCTATACACTATCTTCAAGCACCAAGACACCCTCCAGACAGCTGCTTGTGCTGTACAAATCACATTCATTCATTTATTTAATCATAGTGATTTGACAGCCTGCTTGAACATGTCAAGAGAATTTATTGTGAGGTGGAGGTGTGCATAGTTCAGCATTTGTTGGGAACTGGTTGGCAGAATTCCAGGACAACTGGGTTGGGTGGGTTAGTGGGTTTCAACTGAGTCTTTTTTGAGATTTTTACCTCATGTGTTCTGGGGCCGCCTCATTATTGGACCCAGAACTGAGCACAAAGTTCCCCTTGAGTACTTGACCCTAAACATAGCAAGGCAGAGCGATCAAAGCTAATGGCTCAGAAATCAACAAAGTACAAAATAACAATGACTCAATGTCCAGCCTGTGCTTTTACTCTAAAAAGAAAAAAAAATGATTCTACACACAGATAAATACTACCCAGGAGAATGCAAATGCACATAAGGAAATAAGCAACATACAAGAGGCTTTATCTCATATATAATTCCTGTCTGCTACATTTCCCAAAGGTTTTTCGTAATTAGCATTCTTGTCGCCTTTGACACGGGGGCCAATTTACAAACTGCATTTGGCTCATGTACTCCAAAATGCTGTTCACTGTCCTCCATGCAGAGACCCCTGCCTCTGCTACTCCTACGTTTTCTGAGAGGTCTCCGCCAACATGTGAGGAGATCTCTGCACACGTAGGTCTATGTTTAAGTAATAAATGTGGACAGGACAGAGGGGAGTGGCTGGAAAAGAGGGAATACCAACACCTAAATGGGAGGGGTTTCACCAGGGGTAAGCAGAGGTTTAGGGAGAGACTTGTAAATACAAATGCTCACCCAAAGAGAAAGCCCATTGCTGTTCACAAACTACACTTCCAAACTTACTACAGCCAAAAAAGTCCCAAAACAAGAGTACATTTACGCTATCCCAGCCTTGGAATATGTCCAACACCACACATGGCTACTCATTCGTACTGCAACACACTCTCATAGAAAGTAATATTAACTAAATGCAATTATTTTGATGTTTAAAATATTTATATAGTTCATGCTAAAAAAACACAATTATTGCATAAATATAGCTTTAATAAAAATGTTATTCTCAATTTAAAATTAAATTACACTTTGAAACTTACATTAAAAAATTAACAATAATCTAAATCAATTCTACAAATAATGTAATAAATGTTAATGCACAATAAATAAAAATATTACTGTGGGGGGTTTTGTAAATACTTTTTTAATATATATAAATGATGTGTATTTGCATTCATTATTTAATATACATTTAAGTTAATGTGCTGTAATATTTTGTTAGTTCTAGGTTTAAAATAAATATTTTAAATTATTTTACATTATTATTTTACATGAAAATATATTTAATATTTTTTTAAGTTTTATAAACTTTTTACATTTTTCTGTGCATTCCCACAGAGTGACCTACTTCACGATGGCGGAGGTCTCTGCCTAAACGTGAACATTTATGAGTAGTAACTTTACAGTCGTAAATCCTGGTGTAGAAGGCTCCACCAATAGCGGGAGACATGCATGTCTACTTCTGGGAGTGACTTTACACTCGGAAATGGTATAAAGTTTCTACTACGTGTCATAATAAATATTCATATGATTAAATCAATGCAAGTATATTTACCTCTGTTAGTAGGGCCCTGGTTTTTCACAATAAAGAGGCCCTGCTTACTGTCTTTATCGCATGCTTTTGGCAATAGTTGAACCTCTGCCTACAGGTTGTGTCAGTGGTGCGACTATGCTAAAAGATCTTTTCCAAAAGCTCTGCGGGAAATATATTAATCCAAGGAGCACCCAGACCTACTTCCAGGCTGCTCACTGTGATTACAATGTTTTTGCTTTCAGATTCAGCTGAAGCTTATGAGGTCTGACAGTTTCGTGGATTTAACCATGGTCCCTTCTCATTCAATGCGCATGCTTGCACTTGATGAGCTGAGATCAAGGGAGCAGGTGGTGGCATGGAGCGGCCAGTTATGCAGGGGGTGGGTCACATGAAGGTAATGTGCTGTTCATGGAAGAATGCGCACCGCGCAAACACCTCCTATCTCCTGCCAGGTTCCTGTGCCACCTGCTGACATCCCTCTTCAGGCCTACTCTGACAAGACAAGCCCCATCCAAACAAGTGCAGAGTACACACTGACACACAATAAAGATCACCAAGGAGGTGGGGGTCACATTGTTGAGCAGAAGTCCTCACTGGAAGATTTGAGTTGTTCCTGGTTAGCTGCAAAAGAGGGAAGATGTCTATCTAAAACAGTGATATTTTTGCAACAGCAGAACGTGGACAAGATTTTCCAAAGCCACCAGACTAACATGCTTTGGCAAAGCGAGTAAGTCTGGCATTGGCAAGCTAGTGCAATGGTTACATTTTTAACATTTTGTATCAAAAGTATATGCTATAAAAATACAAAGAAAACATGCTGCTGCCGATATGGGCTGGACAGATGCTTGCAATAAAAAAATTAAATAAAAACATAGCAATTGTATATATTTTAATAGTATAGTAAGGACACTTTCTAGCAGGCAGGTGTAATTAGAACAGCTATTGAAACACTTCTTAATTTTAATGTCCATCATAGGAAAATATGATATTTGTTGGTGCAGCGAAAAGATACTATTGACTTCGAAATATTGAACCACACAAGAAAGACTAAAGGACGATGAATGAAAGAAAAAGCAATGGTAAAGTAAAGTCTTATTGAAGAGAACAAATTGTTTCTGTCCTGAAGAAAGTAGAAATGATACTTTCATCCCACTGAAACTTGCAGAAGAGTAATTGTGTTATAATCAGCCTACACTGGACATTTATGTACAATTGATGAATTTTACCAATACTCTGTATTATATATATATAGTGAAGGTACATGGGACTAAAGGCAGATTGAATTATCTTAGGATGAAGTTTGTCTTTCTTTAAACATTTATGTGAATTAATTTATATGATGTAATATGTGGTTTTAATGTGATTACATTAACTATCTTTGTATACATTTGGTATTTGTATTAATTTGCCTTAACTCATATGAATGTGGCTTTTGTATTACTTTTGAACGTGTGAGGAGTGCTCGGTATCGTTTCTAAACAGGCACTAAGGGAAATGTCTGTATTTTTGAAACCACTGAACATGTCAGATGTGTTTCAATGTTGCACACTTTCAGGGGCCTTATCTTAAAACCTGCCATATGTGGTTTACTTTTCGTGTACTGGGGCCACCCACATAACAGGTCCAAAACAGACTCTCACAAAGCAAAGCCAAATATCTCTGCAACCTCAGGGTAGGTTTTCAAGTGGTTTGCAGTGACTTTATCATTTTCGTCTTGTATTGCACAATCCACTAATCACTTCTAGACCAGGAACGTGGACTTAGCTTAAGGTCCTGTTGAGGGAAATGAGAGGCACATTGGGGGGCACGTACAGACGGGAGCTCACCACAATGCTGACCACACACACAATTTATTCTAGTTTTTGTCCTTTCAGCACGGCTTTGATCTCCTCTTCTAGACAATGCCTTTCTGCTGGGGCATGCTTCCAGTGTCCCTCTCTGCTTTAAGCTGCATTCTTCCTTCTAGTCGCTATATCACTTTATGTACCACTTCCAGAAGGGTTCAAACCCAGGTGCCTTTCACAGCACATAGCCAGCCACCAGACAGCTGGGCTGATGACTCCAAAAAGCATGATCTCCTGTTAGGGAAGCACTCCATGCTTGTTTCTCAGCAGGCGGTGCTCTTTCTCAGGCATTCTGCAGCTCTCCTTGCGGCATACGGTCTCTGGAGTGCCTCAAACCTGAAAGAAATCCAGCAACCAAGCATCTTGTCTCTGCTACACTATTAGATTCTCGGATACTGTGCTATATAACTTCTATCCCAGGTCCTGAGGATCCCTGGCACCCTGAACAGAGTGTCTGCCAACATTTATTCTTAGACTGCTCGGTGAACAATGTGCAATGTTCACATTTTGGGATGCTCCTGCAATCAGATTCTGCATTATCAGTGCATTCTGGGTATATCTTCCACAGCAGCTCCGCCAAAGTTGGTTTTAGTCAATTCCTGCCTTTTTGTGTATTAGACCCAGTCTGATCACAGCCACAACCTTTGTCAAGGTGATCCAACAGGATGAGGGGGTGGAGCTGCGAGTGTCATGGCGGAACAGATGGCTATTGCGAGGGGGCAGGGTCAGGGTCTTCTAGAGGTAATACGTAGCATGGTGACAAGGCAAGGCAAATACCAGGCTGCTCAAAATAATAACCTGTGATCACAGGACTACAGAGGACAGGAGGTGACTGTAAGCAGAGACAATGCGACTGACAGAAAACCAGCAACAGTAAAGAATAACAAGATTTGATCACAGTACGGGTGTACTGGTATGTGACAAGGGGTCTCTTAGGAGCTCAGGTAAAGCCCTTTGAATCGATACCAGCTGACAGTTCTTAACAATACTCATACACCAACTCATAGATCAGGCCTGCTGCTATAGATTCTGTTGTTCTCAGTGCAAGGTGGACCAAGACTGACAACAACACTGAGTCAACACTCCAAAATACCTATACACAACAACAGAAGTGTTTTCTTTACTTGATCAAACCCAAGACCAACCAGAGGCCACACTGTAAGGAAATACAGAATACAATAGTCAGATGGCCAAATTTGGAATAGAACAGACAACGAGTTATAAACGGGGCTTTAGAAGTCAAGAACAAGAATACTGGGTTAAAGAGCAGGCTGTACCCAGCGGGCACTGAAACACGTAATATCCTGTTGGTACAGGGAAACTGGAGCTAGGATTTTGGACAAGGAACTCAAGGATGTACCTAGCAGGCACTGGAACAACTAAAGCCCTGCTAGTACATGAATTCAGAACAAGGTTAATCAAGGAAAAGGAACTGTTATCATCTCACTGAATATGTGGTCAGAAGCACAAAAAGCGCAGCATAGAAATTTGGGACATCAAGGTAGGAAGGAAAGGCAGAAACAAAGTGAGACTAAGAACCAAGGAGTAAAAAAACAAGCACAATGCTGCACAGGACAGCCACAGGAAAGCAGGACACTGCAAAAAGTAGTACCAGGAAACAGGATTCTTCTCAGGTTTTCAAACATTTGCCAATGAATCCAGCTCACACACACAGGGTGGAACTGATTGGAACACAGAACAGGTGCGTGCTAGCTGGAGCACAGCGCAGGGAAGAGCAGCTCTCTGCCTGATTGGAGTGCATGGAGATTCCAGGAAGCAACAAGTGGACAGAATGAAACTCTGGAATGGAGCATGGATTGGATCTTGTTTCAGAATATGGCAGGTATTCATGCAAGGAAGCACAGGGGCATATGGACGTGGTAATATGGTGTTCAAAGTGCAATTAGATTCACTAAAAAGTACCATGTGGAAAAGGCATACAAGAAGCACAACACATCAGTAGTTTGTAAGTAAACCCTACAACGGAATCTGGACTGGATGAATTTTTCAAGTGGATAAGGAAAGTTAGTGAATTAACAATGGAGTGCGGCACAGGGTCAAAACTAGTGGTTATGTAGAGGCAGGGTCACAGAAGGTCTTTAATTAGCGGCACCCATTGGCAGGGTGGAAGAATCCTTACAGCTACACTTCAAAAGGAAGGATAAGACATCCTACCTGTTAGCTTCTGAAATCTGACAGTGATAATCCAGGAGAGAGGGGCAGGGAGTATCCAGAGATCAGTCCCAAGTGAGATAAAGGAAATGATTTGTCGCTCACTAGCTACCAGAGCCATGGTATTGTGGAGGTCCACCAAAGGACCTGGACAGTCTCATTTTGTGTAGCAATCCACACAAAGGAATTCCGAGATGGATTCCTGAACCCAGTCAGTAAAACACTGCATGCTATCTTATACATGCACTGCGTACATGCACACTCCATCAATATTTCACATGGATAGAGGAAAAGACCTGACTCCATGATACTAGCAGACTTTGTAAAAGGAGAGGGCAGGAGGCATTGCTTCTCTGAAGGCAGCAAACAATAGAGAGTCTGCCTTCTCCATTAGAAATTAATGTCAGCCGGGTAATAGAACAGAAGTTCCTCTTCAAAAAGAGAGGTACACTTTGAGTGCCCCCCTGAGCTCAGACCAATGCTCTGGGCTCTCAGTCCATTTACATGGCAGACACTCACTGAACATGTGATTGTGTTCAGTGACAATAATCCAAACTCTTGCTTCATGTGAGTTAAAGTGACACAAAGTTACTACACATTTTGGTGCTTCATGAGCAGTAACAGAAAGCATATAATCCAGGGCCCAACAGAGCACACTTGCCAGTGCCAGGCTAGCACAAGAATATTTCTGCGAGCAAATATGGTGAGAAGAATTACCTCCCCTACTATCCCCTCACCAGAGGATCAGCACAGAACCTTCTCCCCCAACGAGGCAGTTTTGGGGTACACTATGTCTGGCAGCTTGCAGGGCCCTGCAGGCCAATGGCCCTCAGCACCCTCAAACTTCACAAACACTAACTCCCAAATACTGAGATATCTTGCAGTTCTTCGTGTGCATTAGCCCGAAAAATGGATTTCCTGACAATGGGAATGGTGAAATAGAAAACACACACATAGTGGACTGGAGGGTGAGCGGCAGAATTTGGGAACATGATTAATAAGGATGGTCTTGAGGCCTCTACTAAATGCTTTGCTGTTTATGACTTCTATTCATTTTAAAAACCAGCAGGTTTTAGGAGCTGCAGAACACTGGTTTGATATCACTCCAGGGAACAACTAAACTGATTGAAACTCATGTGATGTCAAAGTGCCTGCAGGCTGGAGGGGAAGCAGAGTGAATGAGGTGGGGAAAGGGTATATTTTGATAATGTGGCAGGAGATCCGATGTTGGTAGGTTACCAGTTAGTTATCTTATATTTCACATTGGGGTCATTGAGGAAAGCGGGGCAGTTGGCCAGATGTGTTTTAGGTGTGCAGGTGAATTAGAAGGACATGTGGTGAGGCGTGGTAGAATACCAAGACATTATTTTTTATTTGAGAGATATTTTTGAGAGGGGCATGCTCAGGGAGGTTTGGGAGAAGGGTAGGACAGGTATGATCTTGGTGTGCAGGGCAATAGTAGAGCATAGGAGAGTGATACCAGATTGTCATTTTATGGCAGTCACAGGGCACCTCTCCTCACTCATTACTTTGTGCTAGGACGTATATATCAATGCATGGCCCCAGAGAGCATACCCCTATGTTGAACTGCTGGCAAAACCACTGAAGATTTTTTTTTCTTTTTTAATCAATGAACATGGCAGTCACACATGATCACTGAAGGCCTCTCTGTTAAAAGGGTTTAGAGCCTGATCATGGTTCTGAGGTCAGGAGGGGCAACCAAAGTGCACCCTTCATTGAGAAAGGGATTACGGTCATCTCACCAGAATGGCAGTGACTAGCAGCATTGGCAACATTGGTTTCTAATGGTATGGACAAGCCTTTTCCTTGTCACCTTCTAAGAAAAATGCATATGGTCCTCTACTGTTAAGAGGGCTGCTATTCTCGCTCAACAGTGTCCTTTTCCCCCATCAATGGTTGGCATAGTTGGAGGCTGAATATATTGTGTATGTGTGAGATAGGGCGGGTGTTGAGCCTGTGTCAGTTTGCTTGACTCAATGAGCAGAGGACTCCAGCTTGGGATTCCTTTATGCGGACAGCAATTCAAAAATTTTGGGCTGAGGTGAGGCTGCTCTGTCTTTCGTTTAACATGAACGCAGGCTCTACACTATTCCTGAACGTTACTGTAGCTGGACTACATCAGCTGGTAGGTGGAGTGGCAGCCGGACATGGATCTTTCTGCACCTTCCCCAAGGAGTCCCACTGTAATCAGGTGTAAGAAATTGTATTATTACTACGCACCTCACAGAATAATAACAACCCATGTCAAGATGAACCCTCAAAGTCATTAAATGAACCCCTGGTAGCAATGGCACAGAGCAGAGAGGCTTAACTTAGAAGCAATGGGTAAGTATTTATGCAGTGACAAAACAGTAATAACGTTGAAATTCAAAACAATAAAAAAAATCTCAAACCAAATTAGCAAAATAGAGTAAAATGTAATAAACAAAATGGCACCAAAATGACAAAAATCCAATACGGCGAACCAATTTTAAGTAGCACTAGTACCAAGAAGCATAAAGTGACAATGATAGCCAATGTTTGTGGTAGACCGGGACGTAGGCGCAATTTGATATTGACCGCAATGAACTGGGTCAAATACGCTAATCAGGTTTGTCCTGGTCAATGATTTTACCTTCTGACTTTAGGTCTTTTAGGTCCCAATCCACCACAGTGGTACACTCCTAAAGCCCCCCAGGAGAGGCACGTAGAGCCTTGCTGGGTGTCAAGCAGAGGCCAACAGCAGGGTCCGGTCCAGGTCGCCAATGGTCAGCTAGACAGTTGCAGGGAAAGGCCTTTTGTAGCTTGTTGTGTCCCTGTATCTTTAACAAGAAGTCAGCCTTATGACCCTTGGAATCCACTTCTTTGTATTGGGTACAAATTAGAGCAGTTCCAGTCTTCCATGGCTCCTCTCTGGTCATAGATAGTAGGTTCAGTCCTTTTCTGTTCTTCCTCAGGTCCAGGAGTCTTTTGAAGTGGGTGCCTGGAGATGACACTTTTGTGCCTGGCACAAACTAGTGGGTGGGAATGACTCCTGGACACACTCTAGCGGTAAATGGTTCCCTGAGCCAACCATACCCACTTTGGGCATTTTCATGATACTGAAAATCCTCGACCACATTAAACTTGGTTTCTGAGGGCTGGGGGTATATGTGGAGAGTGCACTATGGTAATCCCAGTCTCCCAATCAATCCACACAACACAGACCAGGGACTAACAGAATCATAAATCGTGATGGGTAATAAGTGAGGTGGTTGATTGGTGTAAGGCAGGGCACAAACAGTGTGTATAAAACTGCCCTCACACACAGCAAGCTGTGTCATGCTTCATCATAGGGCCTGCTAAACACACCCCCGTGCTAACCAACGCTGGAGGTGGAGCAATAGGGAGGGGAAAACAAACACACAACATAAAAAGTGAACAAATCGTGTGGGATCTAAGAGGTGAAAAATGTGGCAGAGAATAATTTAAAAACTGGTAACAGTGTATCCCTACTCTGTCTTTAATGGTGGGTACACTGTCCAGACACAAAACGTGGTCCCTGTCGGACCAGTGGGTGATGGTAATGGCTACTAGAAACCAGAGCCCTACCCCCAACTCTGCTAAAATGTCGACATGTTTCAGCCGAATGAAACTACTACCCCGCTTTCTTCAGGACTTTCACCTGAACAATCCCAACAAGGATAAAGTCCCTACCTCCTTATAATCCAGGGGTAAGGAAAAACAAGCACCTTGTTTTAGTGCACACTCTGGTACAGGGAGTGATGGAGCCCCATGCTCTCAATGAGGAACCTGTAGAGGATAAAATTAAGAAGAAGCACAAAAAGAAGTGAGGTGCAGGGTGCAAAAGTGCTGTGCCCTGTCTCATAACCCAACCAATCAATGTGAAGGGTGACCCCCCCACACAAAACAAATACATACATAATCCATAAATAGTATAAAATACCCAAGGTCACGTTAGATATATCATGATCCTTAATGCGTCTAGCCAATTAGGCTGAACACGTGTTGCACTACCCCTATACAATATTCGATGGTTGTGCCCTGGTGAATAGATCATAAAAACATAACACTATGGAATATCATAATGTGAAAATATAGTCAAGCGTCTATGTGCAACGCAACATACTCCCCATGACTATATCCAAATTAAAAACAGCGATTTCCTTCAATAGGAGGCACCATCCATCCAATTCCATTCCTGGAATCTTACCAAGTTTATTATTAGGTCAAACTCGAACTGGCGGAGGGGTGCAAGTAGCTCCCTGTTGTCACACTCTAGGTTTCGACAGGGAGAAATACAAGAGAGAGAGTCGAAAAAATGCATATTGAGTCACAAGGAGGGAAATCTTATGCATGGTAGCGGAAATAACAGATCAAAACACGGGCCCTCGGGAACAGCCATACGAGTCCACGTGGTTTCAGAAGGCTCAATCAGGACCCTTGCATAATGGAACTGCCAAGAAAAACTCAAGATGGTCCAACAGAGTAACAAGAGAGTAGCAATATATGTAATATCTATTGTGCGTAGAGCAGGGTAAAATTAGGGCGTTAACGCGCTCTCCTAATCTACCCGGTAAATCAAAATCCCTAATAAAATACAAAACGAGCACTAAAGAGAGTCGCGCACGTCATAAAACCAGCCAGCAACCCCGCTCATCCCCACTCACTTCGTCAAGGTGAGCCTGCATCCGCCACCTAACCGCACTCCCAGCACCGTGTCTCGTAGATGTTCCCTCCATCATTACATAGGCAGGAGGGAAGCGTCCACCACTCATGCGCTGTTGCGTGGTGTGCGTGTAACAACTAGAACGTCACCCTCTCGGCCATATTGGAAGTGGCAAATGACGAGTATTTACAGACGAGGAAAAAGTCATGGGAGTCAGGGTAAAGATCTACTCTCAGCACAAGGGAAAGGACAGAAAACACAGGAAAAATAGGCACTTAAGAGTTAAGAGTTAAGGCTGTTCCAGGGAATATCATCATTCAGGCCGCTGATGCTAGTTCCTGCGTAACCTGTAAACCCATCTTTGTTCCTTCATGAACAGCGCTCTCTCTGGTTTGCAATGCGTCATGTCAATATAAGGCTTGTCAATAACAGTCCAGAAAAAATCATCAGTCAAATGATTTTTTTCTTTAAAATGCGTAGTAAGTCGACTAACAGATCTCTGGCTTCAGAAGGTAGACCTGTGTTCCATTATTCTGACCTTTACCTTCCTCGTGGTCATGCCTATGTAAATGAGCTCACATGAACATTTGATTAAATAAATAACATACATGGAGTTACAATTTGTGTGTTTTCTTTGTTCCCACGGGTGGGGGAGGCCAATGTCTATGGTCTTGGTATTCGCAGTCAGATGGCATACATCACAAGACCCACATCTTGTGTGACCCGTAACAGGTGGTAAGAGAAACCCAGGTCGAGTAGCCCGGGCCGCAATATTAGTACCCTGAAACTGGGGCCTGGGTCTGGTATGAACTAGGAGATCCTTGATGTTATTGCTCCTTTTATAGGAAAATAATGGTTTATCCAAGTTCAGTCCGTTGGAATTAAGGATTCGCCAATGTCGTGTAATGATTTTCTGGATGTGATTGGAGGCTGTGTTAAAAGTAGTTACACAGATAGGCCTGACAGTAGATGGTTTAATGACTGTTTCTAACAGAGCCTCACGATTACAGTTGGCAGCTCTCTTGTTTGCTCTCTTTACAATCCTACTGGGGTAGTTCCTCCGAATGAGTTTGTTGTGTAAAGCCCGGGATTCTGACTTAAATTCATCTGTGTCAGAACAATTCCGGCGAAGGCGCAGACATTGTCCCACCCGGAGATTCTCCCTAAGGGATCTAGGGTGAAAGCTGCTGAATGACAGTAGACTGTTTCTATCGGTGGTTTTGTGAAACATTTTAGTTTCAAGCCCGCCCCTATGTGGAAAGATGGTCAGGTCGAGGAAAGGTAGACTTTCTTTGGTAATGGTGGAGGTGAACAGCAATAAAGGATTCCGGCTATTAAGCCATATCAGAAAGTCATCGATAGATTGTCTGTCCCCCTCCCAGATCAAGAGAACGTCGTCAATATAACGACGCCAAATGTTCACATTGTTCGTCCAGATGTTGTTAGGAGCGTAAACATACTGGTCCTCAAAAGCTGACATATAGAGCCCTGCCAAACTGGGGGCGAAGACGCTCCCCATGGATGTACCATGTGACTGCAGGTAGTATGTACCCTGAAACTCAAAGAAATTTTTGGTTAAGGCAATTTCTGCCAAATTCAAAATAAAGGGTCTGGGTGTAGTGTATGCCCAATCTTCAGAGTAGATAATCTCTTCCACCACCCTCAGGGTTTCCAACTGAGGAATATTGGTGTACCGGGACTCTACATCTAGACCCACCAAAAATTCGCTCTCTGGATCAAAGGGTAAGTCTTTGAGCTGGTTAAGGACTTCTGTAGTGTCCATAAGATAAGCTCGCCTCGACTGCACAATGGGTTTGAGGAAAAAATCGCAAAACTGCGATAATGGTTCCAAAAGGGAACCCATACCCGACACTATAGGTCTTCCCGGTGGTGGACGTGTGGGTTTGTGCACTTTAGGGAGAGTATAAAAGTAAGGGGTCACTGGCTCATGTTGACAAAGAAAAGCCCCTTCTTTTTCAGTGATCCATTCATTTTGTACAGCTTCTTCCACCACTGAAGAAATCTCTCTTCTTATTTTATCAGTAGGATCTTCTCTCAGGATGGTATAATTTCTTCTGTCAGCCAGGAGTCTCAGACATTCCGTCTCATAGGTGGTTTTGTCGAGTATTACGATTGCGCCACCCTTATCGGCTGGCTTGATAACCAACTCCTCGTTGTTTCTCAATTCATCAAGGGCCTTGGTTTCAATATTCGAGAGGTTTTTGTAAGGGGAGCGATGTAGGGTAACCCACAATTCCACCTCCTTAACAACTGCTTGTTCAAAAGCCTCCACCTCCACTGGGAGGCCGCCCAGTGCCGGGGTGAATTTAGATTTTGGTCGGAAGTCTGTATCCCCCTCTGAGGTAGGACGCTCCTCTTGGTGACCAAAGAAGACCCTGAGTCTGATGTTCCGGAAGAAAGATGCTAGTTCCTGGCGAATTTTGAAAATATCAGGTGGGTGAGTCGGGACAAAACCCAGGCCTTTGTTCAAGAGTGATAGTTGGGTGTCCGTGAGGATAGTGTCAGAGAGATTCATTACTAAGGAAGTCAGTTCCTGCTCGTGCTCGGGGATTGATCCCTCCCCATGCTCCTGGTTACCCTCTGTTCCAAATCTTCCCACTGGACTCCCCCTGTGGCTCCCTTCTGTTTACCTCTGCCTCGTCCCCGGCCTCTCCCTAAAAAAGGAATCGGTGCTTGGGGAAAGAGTTGTGTGTGGCCACCCTGCATCCCTTGGAATTGTTGTTGGTATAGTGGGGGCCAACCAAAGTTGTTATTAGGGAAATGGGTATACATTGGGTTAAATGGGAGGCGGTTCTGGGGTCCCCCATAGAAACCCCTACCTCTACCTCTCCTTCTAGGTTTTCTGACATAGTCACTATCCTCGCTCCCGGAACTAGAACCCGATCTGTCAGATGTCCTATTGTCCCTACCCGGACCCCTTTTCATGTCTTCCATTTTCTTTGTGGCATAATCATCGGTGATATAGGGGTACACTTTCTCCCTCGAGAATTTTTTCAGATCTTTCTGTAACTTGTCCACTTTAGACCTTAAAAGGTAATCTTTGTACTCCCCAATTTCTGTATTAGTCTCCTCCAATTTCTTTTTGAATGTGGCCAAGATGATACTTGTTTTGATTCCCTGCTCATCCGCCTGGATTTTAATGTACAGGGCATCGGCAGTCCTTTTAGCCGTGTTTATAATTAGGATTAGCCAATCCCTAGTGCATTTCCAGGCGATGAGTGACCAGTCTTTCCTAAAAATAGGATCGTCCAGGAAAATAAGAGGTTCGTTAGAAACAAGGAGGCCTCTAGGGGCCGCGTTGCCCCTAAGATATTCCGTCAGGATTGCCCCGTGCAGTATGGTTTTAACATGAGATTTCTTGAGTTCTAAAAGGGTGTCCCAGCCCTCCCCTTGAGTTAGGACCTGGTTGATAGGGGGTGTCTCCTAAAAGTGAAGGGCCTGCGAGGATGTCTGCCGCCGCATCGTCCCCGTAAGCTAGTCCCTGTTCTGTTGCCATGATTCCACAACACACATTCGTGTGGGAAAAACCGAGTAGGTGTCACACAGACAGGGATCGTAATAAAATCGTCCTCTGCGGCTCAGCGGCCGCTCACAGTAGAATAACACAGAAAAGAGGAAAGAGGATAAGTCCCTGTTCACCCTCCTACAGACTATGAATCCACACAACACAGACCAGGGACTAACAGAGTCATAAATCGTGATGGGTAATAAGTGAGGTGGTTGATTGGTGTAAGGCAGGGCACAAACAGTGTGTATAAAACTGCCCTCACACACAGCAAGCTGTGTCATGCTTCATCATAGGGCCTGCTAAACACACCCCCGCGCTAACCAACGCTGGAGGTGGAGCAATAGGGAGGGGAAAACAAACACACAACATAAAAAGTGAACAAATCGTGTGGGATCTAAGAGGTGAAAAATGTGGCAGAGAATAATTTAAAAACTGGTAACAGTGTATCTCTACTCTGTCTTTAATGGTGGGTACACTGTCCAGACACAAAACGTGGTCCCTGTCGGACCAGTGGGTGATGGTAATGGCTACTAGAAACCAGAGCCCTACCCCCCCACTCTGCTAAAATGTCGACATGTTTCAGCCGAATGAAACTACTACCCCGGCTTTCTTCAGGACTTTCACCTGAACAATCCCAACAAGGATAAAGTCCCTACCTCCTTATAATCCAGGGGTAAGGAAAAACAAGCACCTTGTTTTAGTGCACACTCTGGTACAGGGAGTGATGGAGCCCCATGCTCTCAATGAGGAACCTGTAGAGGATAAAATTAAGAAGAAGCACAAAAGAAGTGAGGTGCAGGGTGCAAAAGTGCTGTGCCCTGTCTCATAACCCAACCAATCAATGTGAAGGGTGACCCCCCACACAAAACACATACATACATAATCCATAAATAGTATAAAATACCCAAGGTCACGTTAGATATATCATGATCCTTAATGCGTCTAGCCAACTAGGCTGAACACGTGTTGCACTACCCCTATACAATATTCGATGGTTGTGCCCTGGTGAATAGATCATAAAAACATAACACTATGGAATATCATAATGTGAAAATATAGTCAAGCGTCTATGTGCAACGCAACATACTCCCCATGACTATATCCAAATTAAAAACAGCGATTTCCTTCAATAGGAGGCACCCTCCATCCAATTCCATTCCTGGAATCTTACCGAGTTTATTATTAGGTCAAACTCGAACTGGCGGAGGGGTGCAAGTAGCTCCCTGTTGTCACACTCTAGGTTTCAACAGGGAGAAATACAAGAGAGAGAGTCGAAAAAAATGCACATTGAGTCACAAGGAGGGAAATCTTATGCATGGTAGCGGAAATAACAGATCAAAACACGGGCCCTCGGGAACAGCCATACGAGTCCACGTGGTTTCAGAAGGCTCAATCAAGACCCTTGCGTAATGGAACTGCCAAGAAAAACTCAAGATGGTCCAACAGAGTAACAAGAGAGTAGCAATATATGTAATATCTATTGTGCGTAGAGCAGGGTAAAATTAGGGCGTTAACGCGCTCTCCTAATCTACCCGGTAAATCAAAATCCCTAATAAAATACAAAACGGGCACTAAAGAGAGTCGCGCACGTCACAAGACCAGCCAGCAACCCCGCTCATCCCCACTCACTTCGTCAAGGTGAGCCCGCATCTGCCACCTAACCGCACTCCCAGCACCGTGTAGAGTGTCTCGTAGGTGTTCCCTCCATCATTACATAGGCAGTGAGGGAAGCGTCCACCACGCATGCGCTGTTGCGTGGTGTGCGTGTAACAACTAGAACGTCACCCTCTCGGCCATATTGGAAGTGGCAAATGACGAGTATTTACAGACGAGGAGAAAGTCATGGGAGTCAGGGTAAAGATCTACTCTCAGCACAAGGGAAAGGACAGAAAACACAGGAAAAATAGGCAATTAATACTTAAGAGTTAAGGCTGTTCCAGGGAATATCATCATTCAGGCCGCTGATGTGACTGCGTAACCTGTAAACCCATCTTTGTTCCTTCATGAACAGCGCTCTCTCTGGTTTGCAATGCGTCATGTCAATATAAGGCTTGTCAATAACAGTCCAGAAAAAATCATCAGGCAAATGATTTTTTTCTTTAAAATGCGTAGTAAGTCGACTAACAGATCTCTGGCATCTGAAGGTAGACCTGTGTTCCATTATTCTGACCTTTACCTTCCTCGTGGTCATGCCTATGTAAATGAGCTCACATGAACATTTGATTAAATAAATAACATACATGGAGTTACAATTTGTGTGTTTTCTTTGTTCCCACGGGTGGGGAGGCCAATGTCTATGGTCTTGGTATTCGCAGTCAGATGGCATACATCACAAGACCCACATCTTGTGTGACCCGTAACAGGTGGTAAGAGAAACCCAGGTCGAGTAGCCCGGGCCGCAATATTAGTACCCTGAAACTGGTGCCTGGGTCTGGTATGAACTAGGAGATCCTTGATGTTATTGCTCCTTTTATAGGAAAATAATGGTTTATCCAAGTTCAGTCCGTTGGAATTAAGGATTCGCCAATGTCGTGTAATGATTTTCTGGATGTGATTGGAGGCTGTGTTAAAAGTAGTTACACAGATAGGCCTGACAGTAGATGGTTTAATGACTGTTTCTAACAGAGCCTCACGATTACAGTTGGCAGCTCTCTTGTTTGCTCTCTTTACAATCCTACTGGGGTAGTTCCTCCGAATGAGTTTGTTGTGTAAAGCCCGGGATTCTGACTTAAATTCATCTGTGTTTATCAAAAAGGGGGGACAGAGGGCTTAATCAAGAGGTCCAGCGTACTTGCCCTATCAGAGTGAACGCAAAAAAGAGGTACGCAGTTCCTCAGTATGCAGGTAGTGTCCCAGGCACCCAAAAAAGGAGGGGAATTCCTCCTTTTGGAACTGAGGCCCTCACACACCCAGCAAGCTAGGTGTCATGCTTCATCATATGGGTCTGCTCCTCGTCGGGTCGGCGCTGCAATACCCGACGGGCACCCATAGAGGGGCTCTTTGCCGGAGATCTTTTGTTCCTGCCGTAAGGGTGCCGTGGGTGTAAGGGACCTAGTGTGAGTGTAGATGTGCTGGAAGTGAATATAAAACAAGAGGGATTCCTATGAGAGCAAATTTTATTCTAAATGGATCCCTACTTGATTAAAAATAGTGAGGAGAGGCGACTAACAAGCTACCAGGGTTCAAGAGGCGCTCTACTCCTTGATGGTCGACATGTTTCACGCCTGTGGCGTTTCTTCAGGACCGTGAGAAATGACTATCTACAGTGAAATGGGGTGTGCAACATGCCCCATAGCTAAAAATAAAACTTGTAATAGTGTGAGGATATTGCCTACTACTATAAGGATAAACAGGGTACTACCTGTTAGTACTGGGACAAACCTGCATTTAAGGATAATGGAAAACAACACTTGGTTATAAATCTAAAGGTAGATTGCCCAACAAGGTGCAAACCGCATTGTGAAACAAGGAAAACAGGGGGGGAGGGAGGTGCCCCCTGTAATTGTTCAGTAAAAGGCACAATGTGAGCGGTAACAAGAATGATAATTCATAAACCGCGAGTTAAAATTACAAATTACTTGAGTAGCAACATACAGATGAAAATAAATTAAGACAGCAATGAACAAGTATCCAGGTAATGAAGTGATATCTGGTGTGTATCGTAATTGGTGCTTAAGTGGGGAGTGGTGAAGTAAACAATCTCCAACTCACCTAATAAGTATCAGAATGACGCCCCATCTGTTACAGCACTAAATACAGACATCTGTAGTAGGATGTCTAGTCATGGTGTAAAAAACACAACAGAAACAGAAGGAAGGGGTTAAACCTCAAGGAAGGTTTATATATATCTAAAAATGTATTGACCAAACACACTTAGTCAGCCCATCTCGTTGCAACAGTAGCGGGTAAGGCTAGCGAGCTGGCAGTACGTAGGGATGGTCACAGAACATGCCACTGGCCAGTTTCCCAAGATCCGACACAAGGTGCGGGGAATGATGCGGGCAAAAGTCCCACCGAGAAAACCGAAGTAAGTGCTGCGGTGCTGTCCCTGATCTCGTGTGTGACAGACAACCGCACACATCCACGCCCCATGCGGGGCCCACAAAGATAAGAGTCCATAACGGGTCCAAGAGGGGCAGGCACAGTAACCATGCATCCACAAACCCCACTGTCAACAATCCAGTCGCTTACCTGTACTCAGTCGCTGTAGAGTGCAGGCAACTTGTAGAGTTTAGATAATACTCACCCGCTTCCACTAGAAGCCGCGCTAAACACCTACCCCTTCGTGCTGCAACTGGGATGGTGCTGAACGGTCAGAAGAGCTCCCTTCTTATGCTCCAAATAGAGCCTCATTAAGGACTGGCGGGAAGCTAATCGGCCCCAGCTGCTGCCATGGCATGTCATGTGACTTACTCAAAAGTGAGTTGAGCATCCTGTTAGAGTGTCGGCCATCTTGGAACGGTTACATGTAAAGGTGTGGGAGGAATCTCCCAAGTTAACTACTGGGATCTAAACATGCTGAATGAGCTGATGTTATAATTATAATGATGTGGCTAATTCAGTTTATTGTTGAATATTACGTTAAAACAAAGAACTCCAAGGTATGTCATTGTTTAACCCCAGATGGTCTAGCCCTAGTCGATGCACCCATCGTTGCTCTATCTTGAATAGAGCTGCCTGCGTGATGCGCGGGTGTGCCTCCAGAATTAGCCAGTGTAAACTCTCCGGGGTATGATTTTGTTCCTTGAAATGTGTGTAGAGTTTTGTAGTGGTTTTCAGGCAACGAATGTTGCTTTTATGTTCAGAAATCCTGTTTTTTACAGGCCGCATGGTCATACCCACATATTTTTTATCGCAAGGGCAAGTCAGTAAATAATTGCATTGAGATGTGTTGCAGTTAGTGTGGGTGTATATCTTCCAAGTGAAGGTATCTGTTAACGTTATCTCTTTGGTATGTTTAGTTTGAGGACATGCTGCACAAGAGCCACAGGGATAGTGGCCCTGAACCGGTGGGAGGTTCCATAAGGTTCTTTGCTTGCTTCTGTTGGATGACTTGGGTCGTGTATGTACCAGCATATCTTTTAAGTTGCTTGTGCGTTTAAAAGCGAACCTTGGTTTAGAGATCTCAAGAGATCCTGTGTTCAGGATATTCCAGTGTTTGTTTATAATTTTCTTTAGTCGGTTAGAACCTGGTGTGAATGAAGTCACACATGTTAAGATGTCACTGGGTTCTTTTTGTATTACTTCTAGCAAGGCCTCTCTGTTGTTATTCCTTGCTTTCTTTAAGGATTTCTCAATTTTACGTGGAGGGTAATGTCTCTCAATCAGGTTATTCCTCAGTGAATCCGCCTCAATCTTGTAATCTTTGACATCACTGCAATTTCGCCTGATACGGAGAAATTGCCCAAATGGCAAGTTGTCCTTCAATGCTCGTGGGTGATGGCTATTATAAGATAGCAAGCTGTTCCTATCTGTAGGTTTTTTATACAGGGAAGTTTGAAGGTGACCCTCTAGGATGCTAATCTTAAGGTCAAGGAACGGTATGCTAGTGGCTGAAATAGACCTAGTAAACCTTAGGTATTCATTCTTCGTATTAACCCAATTACAAAATTCCTCGCAGGTATTCAGGTCACCCCTCCAGAAGACCAGGATGTCATCGATATATCTTTTCCACAGGCTCAAGTGTTGTAGGTAGGAGTTACTCTGATGGTAGATTACTTCCTCCTCAAATGCCGCCATATAAATTCATCTGTGTCAGAACAATTCCGGAGAAGGCGCAGAAATTGTCCCACCGGGAGATTCTCCCTAAGGGATCTAGGGTGAAAGCTGCTGAATGACAGTAGACTGTTTCTATCGGTGGTTTTGTGAAACATTTTAGTTTCAAGCCCGCCCCTATGTGGAAAGATGGTCAGGTCGAGGAAAGGTAGACTTTCTTTGGTAATGGTGGAGGTGAACAGCAATAAAGGATTCCGGCTATTAAGCCATATCAGAAAGTCATCGATAGATTGTCTGTCCCCCTCCCAGATCAAGAGAACGTCGTCAATATAACGATGCCAAATGTTCACATTGTTCATCCAGATGTTGTTAGGAGCGTAAACATACTGGTCCTCAAAAGCTGACATATAGAGCCCTGCCAAACTGGGGGCGAAGACGCTCCCCATGGATGTACCATGTGACTGCAGGTAGTATGTACCCTGAAACTCAAAGAAATTTTTGGTTAAGGCAATTTCTGCCAAATTCAAAATAAAGGGTCTGGGTGTAGTGTATGCCCAATCTTCAGAGTAGATAATCTCTTCCACCACCCTCAGGGTTTCCAACTGAGGAATATTGGTGTACAGGGACTCCACATCTAGACCCACCAAAAATTCGCTCTCTGGATCAAAGGGTAAGTCTTTGAGCAGGTTAAGGACTTCTGTAGTGTCCTTAAGATAAGCTCGCCTCGACTGCACAATGGGTTTGAGGAAAAAAATCGCAAAACTGCGATAATGGTTCCAAAAGGGAACCCATACCCGACACTATAGGTCTTCCAAGTGGACGTGTGGGTTTGTGCACTTTAGGGAGAGTATAAAAGTAAGGGGTCACTGGCTCATGTTGACAAAGAAATGCCCCTTCTTTTTCAGTGATCCATTCATTTTGTACAGCTTCTTCCACCACTGAAGAAATCTCTCTTCTTATTTTATCAGTAGGATCTTCTCTCAGGATGGTATAATTTCTTCTGTCAGCCAGGAGTCTCAGACATTCCGTCTCATAGGTGGTTTTGTCGAGTATTACGATTGCGCCCCCCTTATCGGCTGGCTTGATAACCAACTCCTCGTTGTTTCTCAATTCATCAAGGGCCTTGGTTTCAATATTCGAGAGGTTTTTGTAAGGGGAGCGATGTAGGGTAACCCACAATTCCACCTCCTTAACAACTGCTTGTTCAAAAGCCTCCACCTCCACTGGGAGGCCGCCCAGTGTTGGGGTGAATTTAGATTTTGGTCGGAAGTCTGTATCCCCCTCTGAGGTAGGACGCTCCTCTTGGTGACCAAAGAAGGCCCTGAGTCTGATGTTCCGGAAGAAAGATGCTAGTTCCTGGCGAATTTTGAAAATATCAGGTGGGTGAGTCGGGACAAAACCCAGGCCTTTGTTCAAGAGTGATAGTTGGGTGTCCGTGAGGATAGTGTCAGAGAGATTCATTACTAAGGAAGTCAGTCCCTGCTCGTGCTCGGGGATTGATCCCTCCCCATGCTCCTGGTTACCCTCTGTTCCAAATCTTCCCACTGGACTCCCCCTGTGGCTCCCTTCTGTTTGCCTCTGCCTCGTCCCCGGCCTCTCCCTAAAAAAGGAATCGGTGCTTGGGGAAAGAGTTGTGTGTGGCCACCCTGCATCCCTTGGAATTGTTGTTGGTATAGTGGGGGCCAACCAAAGTTGTTATTAGGGAAATGGGTATACATCGGGTTAAATGGGGGGCGGTTCTGGGGTCCCCCATTGAAACCCCTACCTCTACCTCTCCTTCTAGGTTTTCTGACATAGTCACTATCTTCGCTCCCGGAACTAGAACCCGATCTGTCAGATGTCCTATTGTCCCTACCCGGACCCCTTTTCATGTCTTCCATTTTCTTTGTGGCATAATCATCGGTGATATAGGGGTACACTTTCTCCCTCGAGAATTTTTTCAGATCTTTCTGTAACTTGTCCACTTTAGACCTTAAAAGGTAATCTTTGTACTCCCCAATTTCTGTATTAGTCTCCTCCAATTTCTTTTTGAATGTGGCCAAGATGATACTTGTTTTGATTCCCTGCTCCTCCGCCTGGATTTTAATGTACAGGGCATCGGCAGTCCTTTTAGCCATGTTTATAATTAGGATTAGCCAATCCCTAGTGCATTTCCAGGCGATGAGTGACCAGTCTTTCCTAAAAATAGGATCGTCCAGGAAAATAAGAGGTTCGTTAGAAACAAGGAGGCCTCTAGGGGCCGCTTTGCCCCTAAGATATTCCGTCAGGATTGCCCCGTGCAGTATGGTTTTAACATGAGACTTCTTGAGTTCTAAAAGGGTGTCCCAGCCCTCCCCTTGAGTTAGGACCTGGTTGATAGAGGTGTCTCCTAAAAGTGAAGGGCCTGCGAGGATGTCTGCCGCTGCATCGTCCCCGTAAGCTAGTCCCTGTTCTGTTGCCATGATTCCACAACACACATTCGTGTGGGAAAAACCGAGTAGGTGTCACACAGACAGGGATCGTAATAAAATCGTCCTCTGCGGCTCAGCGGCCGCTCACAGTAGAATAACACAGAAAAGAGGAAAGAGGATAAGTCCCTGGTCACCCTCCTACAGACTATGAATCCACACAACACAGACCAGGGACTAACAGAATCATAAATCGTGATGGGTAATAAGTGAGGTGGTTGATTGGTGTAAGGCAGGGCACAAACAGTGTGTATAAAACTGCCCTCACACACAGCAAGCTGTGTCATGCTTCATCATAGGGCCTGCTAAACACACCCCCGTGCTAACCAACGCTGGAGGTGGAGCAATAGGGAGGGGAAAACAAACACACAACATAAAAAGTGAACAAATCGTGTGGGATCTAAGAGGTGAAAAATGTGGCAGAGAATAATTTAAAAACTGGTAACAGTGTATCCCTACTCTGTCTTTAATGGTGGGTACACTGTCCAGACACAAAACGTGGTCCCTGTCGGACCAGTGGGTGATGGTAATGGCTACTAGAAACCAGAGCCCTACCCCCCCACTCTGCTAAAATGTCGACATGTTTCAGCCGAATGAAACTACTACCCCGGCTTTCTTCAGGAAATTCACCTGAACAATCCCAACAAGGATAAAGTCCCTACCTCCTTATAATCCAGGGGTAAGGAAAAACAAGCACCTTGTTTTAGTGCACACTCTGGTACAGGGAGTGATGGAGCCCCATGCTCTCAATGAGGAACCTGTAGAGGATAAAATTAAGAAGAAGCACAAAAAGAAGTGAGGTGCAGGGTGCAAAAGTGATGTGCCCTGTCTCATAACCCAACCAATCAATGTGAAGGGTGACCCCCCCACACAAAACACATACATACATAATCCATAAATAGTATAAAATACCCAAGGTCACTTTAGATATATCATGATCCTTAATGCGTCTAGCCAACTAGGCTGAACACGTGTTGCACTACCCCTATACAATATTCGATGGTTGTGCCCTGGTGAATAGATCATAAAAACATAACACTATGGAATATCATAATGTGAAAATATAGTCAAGTGTCTATGTGCAACGCAACATACTCCCCATGACTATATCCAAATTAAAAACAGCGATTTCCTTCAATAGGAGGCACCATCCATCCAATTCCATTCCTGGAATCTTACCGAGTTTATTATTAGGTCAAACTCGAACTGGCGGAGGGGTGCAAGTAGCTCCCTGTTGTCACACTCTAGGTTTCGACAGGGAGAAATACAAGAGAGAGAGTCGAAAAAATGCACATTGAGTCACAAGGAGGGAAATCTTATGCATGGTAGCGGAAATAACAGATCAAAACACGGGCCCTCGGGAACAGCCATACGAGTCCACGTGGTTTCAGAAGGCTCAATCAGGACCCTTGCATAATGGAACTGCCAAGAAAAACTCAAGATGGTCCAACAGAGTAACAAGAGAGTAGCAATATATGTAATATCTATTGTGCGTAGAGCAGGGTAAAATTAGGGCGTTAACGCGCTCTCCTAATCTACCCGGTAAATCAAAATCCCTAATAAAATACAAAACGGGCACTAAAGAGAGTCGCGCACGTCACAAGACCAGCCAGCAACCCCGCTCATCCCCACTCACTTCGTCAAGGTGAGCCCGCATCCGCCACCTAACCGCACTCCCAGCACCGTGTAGAATGTCTCGTAGGTGTTCCCTCCATCATTACATAGGCAGTGAGGGAAGCGTCCACCACGCATGCGCTGTTGCGTGGTGTGCGTGTAACAACTAGAACGTCACCCTCTCGGCCATATTGGAAGTGGCAAATGACGAGTATTTACAGACGAGGAAAAAGTCCTGGGAGTCATGGGACAATTTCTGCGCCTTCGCCGGAATTGTTCTGACACAGATGAATTTAAGTCAGAATCCCGGGCTTTACACAACAAACTCATTCGGAGGAACTACCCCAGTAGGATTGTAAAGAGAGCAAACAAGAGAGCTGCCAACTGTAATCGTGAGGCTCTGTTAGAAACAGTCATTAAACCATCTACTGTCAGGCCTATCTGTGTAACTACTTTTAACACAGCCTCCAATCACATCCAGAAAATCATTACACGACATTGGCGAATCCTTAATTCCAACGGACTGAACTTGGATAAACCATTATTTTCCTATAAAAGGAGCAATAACATCAAGGATCTCCTAGTTCATACCAGACCCAGGCCCCAGTTTCAGGGTACTAATATTGCGGCCCGGGCTACTCGACCTGGGTTTCTCTTACCACCTGTTACGGGTCACACAAGATGTGGGTCTTGTGATGTATGCCATCTGACTGCGAATACCCAGACCATAGACATTGGCCTCCCCACCCGTGGGAACAAAGAAAACACACAAATTGTAACTCCATGTATGTTATTTATTTAATCAAATGTTCATGTGAGCTCATTTACATAGGCATGACCACGAGGAAGGTAAAGGTCAGAATAATGGAACACAGGTCTACCTTCAGATGCCAGAGATCTGTTAGTCGACTTACTACGCATTTTAAAGAAAAAAATCATTTGGCTGATGATTTTTTCTGGACTGTTATTGACAAGCCTTATATTGACATGACGCATTGCAAACCAGAGAGAGCGCTGTTCATGAAGGAACAAAGATGGGTTTACAGGTTACGCAGTCACATCAGCGGCCTGAATGATGATATTCCCTGGTACAGCCTTAACTCTTAACTATTAATTGCCTATTTTTCCTGTATTTTCTGTCCTTTCCCTTGTGCTGAGAGTAGATCTTTACCCTGACTCCCATGACTTTTTCCTCGTCTGTAAATACTCGTCATTTGCCACTTCTAATATGGCCGAGAGGGTGACGTTCTAGTTGTTACACGCACACCACGCAACAGCGCATGCGTGGTGGACTCTTCCCTCACTGCCTATGTAATGATGGAGGGAACACCTACGAGACACTCTACATGGTGCTGGGAGTGCGGTTAGGTGGCGGATGGGGGCTCACCTTGACGAAGTGAGTGGGGATGAGCGGGGTTGCTGGCTGGTCTTGTGACGTGCGCGACTCTCTTTAGTGCCCGTTTTGTATTTTATTAGGGATTTTGATTTACAGGGTAGATTAGGAGAGCGCGTTAACGCCCTAATTTTACCCTGCTCTACGCACAATAGATATTACATATATTGCTACTCTCTTGTTACTCTGTTGGACCATCTTGAGTTTTTCTTGGCAGTTCCATTATGCAAGGGTCCTGATTGAGCCTTCTGAAACCACGTGGACTCGTATGGCTGTTCCTGAGGGCCCGTGTTTTGATCTGTTATTTCCGCTACTATGCATAAGATTTCCCTCCTTGTGACTCAATGTGCATTTTTTCGACTCTCTCTCTTGTATTTCTCCCTGTCGAAACCTAGAGTGTGACAACAGGGAGCTACTTGCACCCCTCCGCCAGTTCGAGTGTGACCTAATAATAAACTCGGTAAGATTCCAGGAATGGAATTGGATGGATGGTGCCTCCTATTGAAGGAAATCGCTGTTTTTAATTTGGATATAGTCATGGAGAGTATGTTGCGTTGCACATAGACGCTTGACTATATTTTCACATTATGATATTCCAAAGTGTTATGTTTTTATGATCTATTCACCAGGGCACAACCATCGAATATTGTATAGGGGTAGTGCAACACGTGTTCAGCCTAGTTGGCTAGACGCATTAAGGATCATGATATATCTAACGTGACCTTGGGTATTTTATACTATTTATGGATTATGTATGTATGTGTTTTGTGTGGGGGGTCACCCTTCACATTGATTGGTTGGGTTATGAGACAGGGCACAGCACTTTTGCACCCTGCACCTCACTTTTTGTGCTTCTTCTTAATTTTATCCTCTACAGGTTCCTCATTGAGAGCATGGGGCTCCATCACTCCCTGTACCAGAGTGTGCACTAAAACAAGGTGCTTGTTTTTCCTTACCCCTGGATTATAAGGAGGTAGGGACTTTATCCTTGTTGGGATTGTTCAGGTGAAAGTCCTGAAGAAAGCCGGGGTAGTAGTTTCATTCGGCTGAAACATGTCGACATTTTAGCAGAGTGGGGGGGTAGGGCTCTGGTTTCTAGTAGCCATTACCATCACCCACTGGTCCGACAGGGACCACGTTTTGTGTCTGGACAGTGTACCCACCATTAAAGACAGAGTAGGGATACACTGTTACCAGTTTTTAAATTATTCTCTGACACATTTTTCATCTCTTAGATCCCACACGATTTGTTCACTTTTTATGTTGTGTGTTTGTTTTCCCCTCCCTATTGCTCCACCTCCAGCGTTGGTTAGCGCGGGGGTGTGTTTAGCAGGCCCTATGATGAAGCATGACACAGCTTGCTGTGTGTGAGGGCAGTTTTATACACACTGTTTGTGCCCTGCCTTACACCAATCAACCACCTCACTTATTACCCTTCACGATTTATGATTCTGTTAGTCCCTGGTCTGTGTTGTGTGGATTCATAGTCTGTAGGAGGGTGACCAGGGACTTATCCTCTTTTCTGTGTTATTCAATCCCAGTCTCCTCCCACATCTAACACTAAAACCTAATTTTGGGCAGCCACTGTACCCACAATAAACCCAGAGGCAAAAGTCTAGTCGAACAAAAGTAGGGTTCTGCAACAACCAGACAGTGGATACATACAGATTGTTTTGGCATCCTCTTTCCCTTCCTTTCAAATGCGCCCTTTCAAATGCACACCCGGTGTTATATGTAAAGTCCAGCAGATCCCGTCAAGTAGGATTTGACATTCAAGCAGGACTTAACACTGTAATGTTAAAAGGGTGCTCATAGCCTCACCCTGTATAATCTGTTTCAGAGGGGTCACCTCTGCCCATTCAGTTCAGCCTATTGATTGCTCCAGGGAGGCACTTCACACCCTCTTCACACCTATTCATATTCTAATTACTGGCTGGCTGGCAGAAGTGGGAGAGCAAATGCAAATGTGGCCTCAAGGAACTTCAGGCAGGGAAAAGGTAAATTTCTAAAATGTATGTTTCCTTAATATTTATTAAAATTCTAACTTTGTATTGAATTTTTAATAACTATTAAAATTAGCTGTTTAATTATTTTTCTAGCGAGTCCAATTCCTGAGATACATTATTAGGTTATTAATCTGCACTCTGGTTTTCTAAGTAGGACAGCTGGACCTGCCATAGTGTAAAATAGCTTTTGGGAGCTAGTCATGATAAGGACATGTTAACATTAAACTTCTACATGTCCTACTTTTGAAATCCCATGCACCCTGCCTTGTGGAGGACAATGTCTATGTAAGGGTGTCTTATCAGTATTTGAAAGGGAGATTTTGACCTGTCAAAAGGTTTTTTTTGACTGGTTGAATTGCATTGTTTAAACTGCTACAGTAAGTCTACAATAGTAGCCCTGAAGCCATGTTTTACCCTGTCACTGTAGTGGATGGCACAATAGGTGCCACAGTCCTCTAGTAACATTTAACTTACAGGCCCTGGGTACATTTTGTGCCATACACTAATAACCTAGATGTATGTTAAATATACCAATTAGGAATATGCCCAAATCAACCGTAGTTAAAGGGGAACACAGGCACTTTGCTACTGGTTAGTTCCACAAAAGGTGACAAATCCGGAGTGACTACGCAGAAAAGGCGGATTTCCTATATCAGGCTTCAGTAGCTGGTGGATGGGGTTTCCAAATCTTTCCCTTTGACATTTAGCCTCCTGTATCCTGTCAGGGCATTCACAGATCCACCCCTTGTCCTGCAACAAATACTGTGGCTGGACCAGTCTTTGTGAAATATACAACTGACCCAAACATGGATTCCTTACATCAACATCCTGCAAGCTCTGGTTGGGGGAGCCCCCAAATCTGAACAGAACTGAAACAATGACTGGTCAGCAGTGGAATAAATATGGGGGAGATGCTTTGCTTGGTGTGCCTGAAAGCCTCAAGACAAATGATAGGTGTGTAAAAAAAAAAAAAACACAACACTCAGGATAGCCTATAAAATCTAAAATGCGTTTAATGCAACACATCCAATATGCAAGCAATATAATGCAAGGCAATTGATGTTTTAATGAATAGACTTCACCCCTTAATCAGTTGGAGCATACAATGTTAAAATGTGTACCTTCGGTCATCATATTTATACCATATTTCTCAATACAAGCAAATGAAAGTATGAACACATGACTGAGAATGATGCTAACTGATATTCACTAATAAACAGGGGCCAAGATCTTCTTATGAGAAAGAATGTGAGAAGACCTTGATGAATTGATACAGAACGCAAAGACAAGAGATGACCTCACTTTTTTCTAAATCTTCGCTTTGTTGTGTCAATGCTTACAATAAAGCTATGCTTACTATGCAGTGCAGAAATATGCAATTGTACAACATGAATTAAAATGGCTGTGATGCATTAGAAATGCGTGTAAATTGGCATGCATATTAGAATTCTACGCGTCCTTAAACAGCTATAGAAATGACTAACAATTCAATAATAAAATGCAACCAAACATATAACGGCACCCATGAGCATTGGCATGTTCGTACCAAGCATAATGGTATTAAGGCAATGATATAAGTTAATCTATTTTCTCAGGCCCCCATTTGTGCTGGGAGACAAAATCTCTACAACAATTCAGTTGTATAAATATAATAATTTCAGTCTTAATTTCTTCATTATCACTATCGTCATCATCTTCAAATGTATTAAGCAGATAAGTAGCAGCAGAGCCCTTAATAATGTAAGAGTGATGGATGATGCACATCATTAGTTTGACTAATATGTATTAGGGAATCACAATCAGGAGTATTGCAATCACGACTTTAAAAATCTTCATGGTCCAATGAGACAACCAAGACCAGATGCCTCTCAGGGTGAAATCAAACCCATTTTGAATTTCATGCAGTTTATTAACCCTATCCATAATGTTATCTATTTGTTCATGCATGCTAAAAGAGGTATTGGGGAGGTATGTACAGCACCTCCTATCACTGAGCCCCCCCCCCCTTTGGGTGCCAGAAGGTAGTCTAAAGCCTATTCTGTTCTGTAGGAGCATCGTGTTTTTTTAATTTGGACTTCAGCTTCACCTAGAAGTAAAATGCACGTGTCATGAAGCAAGATGGCAATCAACGTTAGTCATTTAATAACAGGCCTACATTAGCTATGGTCAATGTAAACATGAATAATACACAGTAAACAGCATTTGACAACATTACCTGTAATCTTTATTACCCAGATTTGAAGTCCTCCTTATCCCAGTCCCTGCTATATGAGGCACCCTGCCTCAGAGCTTTTATCAGATTCTGAGATCTATGATCCCAGAATCAAAGTTGTTCTTCAATTTCCACTAAGTAGTGTTGAAGAAGGTCCCTTTCCCACACTTCACCTCCTGCATTTTACACGCTCCAAGATTAGAGGTGCAACCCTGGGAGAGAGGGAGGGAGGGATCTGGACTGTTACGAGGAGGACTGCGAATTGTCTAATGAAGATTACGGGTAAATAATTGTGTCATGACCCCCTCATCTTGTCCTCCTCATCTCAGTCCTTAATATATGAGGATTTACCTATCGTCAAATACTTGCACCAACAATCCACTGATGCAGCAAATATTCTTAATTTAATCTACGTCTACACCACTGCCAACTTCCAGACCGTAGAAGCAAAATGAACGCCATCATTATTAAGTTAATCTAACCTATAGTGCTTGACAAATGTCTCGTGGGATGACCACATCACAGCTCGAAATATTTCCTGTACTGTAGCACCTCCAAGTGGCTTATACAGCTCTAGGAGACCACTGTTTAAACATAGCTGAAGGGGAGTGTTTTATATGACTGCAATATTGCTTGACGAACACACCTACCAGTAATTTGTGAGGTTACTTTCTTTCCTTTGTTCGCTATAGTATGGGAAAAGAACAAGGCGTTTGACTACCTGAAACTCTTAGTTCACTGTAGGTAGATAGACTTGGCTTTCATGACACCAAGAGAAGAGGGACTTTGAGAATTATCTTTAGAATGGAAAACTGGAAAAACAATTTCTTGAGAAAAATAAAAAAGAGAATTCACTTTTGGAATAACCTTAAGATCTAACTGAAGAGTCACACTATCAAGGAAAAATGCTAAATAGGGGTAAGAAATTACTAACGCACCCAGTTCGCCTAACCTTGCCGAAGTGATGGTAATTAGGAATGCTGAGTTTGCCAATAACAATGCCAGATCAGATTCTTCTAGCGGTTCAAAGGGGCGTTGTTGCAACCACTTCAAAACTATGGAGAGATGCTAAGTTTGGGGCTGATTGAGAATTGTTGGTCTCTTTAACCTGAAGCTTGTTAAGAGCTCAACCATCAAAGGGGAAATATCCACCCAGTCTTGCTTTGTCACAGCTTTAATCACTAACCATTGCGAAGACAGAGTTGAGGGCGCCAGGCCTTTAAAAAACCCTTCTCTTAGGAAACTGAGGATCTGAAATGGATCTCAACCTATAGAATTGCACTGAGGCTAAAAAGGTTTCTAGTGCGTCTTGTAGGAAAGTTGAAGGTCTTCTAGAAGCCATAATGTCCTAGGCTACTTGTTCTGAACAGCATAACTGTTACAAACCTACCCTCTCAAGCTCCAAGCTGTCAGCCTGAGATGTTGAAACTGAATTATTGACAGGATGGGAAACTGTAGACAGGGAAGGCTGCAGATGTAAGTGGAGATAATTTCCCTTGGATAGCGAAATTAAGAGTGAAAACCAAGGGAGCCAAGGCCAAAATGGTGCAACGAGAAGCAGCACTGTCCTCTCCTCCTGAATTTTCTGAAGCACCCTCGGGAGGAGGGGAATCAGGGAAAAAGGCATACAGAGTCTCTTTGGGCCAGGGAACTAATAGGACATCCACCAGCCAAACCTGGGGACACCATGCCTCAGTGCTGAATGCCAGGAGCATTGTGTTCTGTGGAGATGTAAACAGATCTACCAAGGTCTCCTGATGTATGTACAGATGCAACTGAACCCTTGGGAGGACAGCTGGTAATTTACAGAGGATGGGAAATTGTGGTTTACACTGCCCAAAAGTTGAATCACCACTGGATGTATACTGCTTTCAGGGCTAGGAGGTGCTCCTCGGCCCACATAAAAATCTGTGCTGTTAATCGATTTAGTGCTGTGCACTCTGTGCCGCACTGTTGATTCAAGTAGGACCTGATGATGGGCGCTAGAGGGCGCGCAACGGAATGGCTGCACTCTAGTGCCGCTCCGCTGGTTGGGAAAACTATCCTTGGGAAAACACCGTTCCAGATATACCCTGTGGTGCGGAAACCACAGAAATCGACAGCGGAACGTGGGCGCTACCCGGTGACGCCACAAACTTGCTGCCACACTCGGGGATTTTCTGTAAAAATCCCGATAATCTACTGGACCGTCGGGGGCCTGAGGCGACACAAGATGGCGGCGCGCTCTGGCGTACGGCGATCCCAGGTGTGAGGAGAGGAGCTGCGGCGGAGCCTGGGACCGCGGGGGCCACTGCCCATAATGCTTCGCTGATGCCCTCTGCTGCGTTGCCTGAGAGGAGGTGTGGGCGCTGGTGACCCAAAATATCACACTGGTAGCGCTGCTGTGAGCGGGACGCGAGGCGCAGTGGGGGCCGGCAAACGCGTGGGGAATTCCGCTGCAGCACTGCACCGCGATTGCGGAGCCGCCGGGGTGAAGAAGGTGAGAGCGCTCACATAAAAGCCTACTTTGAAGTGTGCGTGGTGCGTGACTACTAACGGGACATATTGCGACTGTGCCCTGGATCCATGCGGTGTGAGCCTGGGAGAACCTGAGTCCTACGCGCAGCTATAGATCCGGCGCGAACACTTGTTGGTATAAAATGGCGGCGTGCACTGCCTGATAAAACCTCTCGCATATCAAGACAAGCTGCCGCTGGTTGTCACTCCTTGGGGGCGCTCTGCGCTTTGAACCTCAGCTGCGAATCACATCCATACTGCGACAGATATCACACTGCGTGGATTCGGTGTGTATGCTAGGGCGATCATTGCAGCGGGCGCGCTTCGCGTCCAGTGCTGAAATATACCTGGCGGCCATCTTATGCACACCCGCTCAATGTGGCTGAGGGAGACATTGGCAGGGAGGCAGTCTGCAAAACACAAAGGCGTGCAGTACACTCCAGGCCGGGCTCAGATGTCTTTACAGCTGGCCTCTACAACTGATGTGACGAATTGCTGCCGCTCTGCTGAGGCGACTGGGACCCACTTCGTGAAGGAGAGGTCGAGGCCTACTGAGGTGGCACAGTGAGCTCCCTGCAATACTCCTCTGAACTGGATACACCCCTCAAGTCCACAGCTTGTACGCATCACGCACGGCTGGGGAACGAAGTGCGGTGGAGAGACTTGCTGAACTGTCCCTTCGCATACCCGGGTGTTACCTACTTCGCACCCCCAGCGGTGTGTACGACTTACACAAAGCCGATAACATGGGCAAACCAGACAAACAGCAGACGAAACTGTCCTTCGATGCGCGACGAACACCCAGAAACCTGGCAGCGCACTCGGATACGGAGTTGGATGCGGAGCGTGCCGCAAAGTCTACAGTAGAAGATGCCCTCCAAGCTATACAACAGAGCTTACAAGCCATAGATAGCAAAATCGACACGCTTACGTTAAGGGTTGACCACATGGCAGCTAAACTTGATAAACAAGGAGAGCGGCTAGATGACGCAGAACTACGCATCTCTGCAGTGGAGGACGAATCCAACGCCACAACCCGTAAGTGTCTGGAAATGGAAAAAGTACTGGAGGTCATCAAAAATAAGAATGAAGAATTGGAGGCACGTTCGAGGCGTAATAACATCCGTATCATGGGGATTCCGGAAAGCGCCAACACTGGCAGGATGGAAACCTTTGTGGAAAACATGTTGCGCGACATATTTGGGACGGAAGCCTTTTCACCCGTACTAATCATCGAACAAGCACATAGAACACTGGCGCCGAAACCTGTACCAGGGGCCGTACCAAGACCCATCATTGCCCGCATGCTTAATTACAGAGACAGAGACACGGTCTTATGTCTGGCGAGAGAGAAGCAACACATTAACTATCAGGGAAATTACATATCCTTCTACCCAGACTTTACAACATCAGTACAAGCAGCGCGAAAAGACTTCGCACCCATGAAAAAGAAACTACGCGAGATGGGGGTTGAGTATGCTATGCTATACCTAGCGAGACTGCGTGTATCGTTTGATGGACGCTCTAAAATACTAACCACACCAAAGGCAGCGCACGATTTCATCAAGCAGACTGCTTTAAAGAGGAAGCTGCCAGACCGCCCTTCTCCTGATCCGGAATCAGACTGAGAGTGTGACTCCGCACGGTAAACAGGATATTGTATAATGTAAGGAATGTCATGTCATATAAAGCCCAGACGACTGTAGTTGCTACCCTGCTATAGAACACAGATATGGGACTTCCAGCGTGCCTACTGATCCAATGTTAGTAGATTTGATTTTCGCACTAATGAGAGATTGTACCAAAACTACTTTTCCTATATATGTAACCCGACGGCACCCGCCTTTGCGAGTGTGACAGCGTGCACCTAGCGGCCCCCTGTGGGTGTACCCCGCGATGTTTCTTGCATTGGTTTTGTTGTTTCACGGGATATGTCTTTGGCATGATTGGGGTGCCAAAGTGGGAGTTGGGAGATGGGGAAAACTTATTGCAGTCTGTTATGGGCACCTGTATATATAGCATAGCGTAGAAGTAGCTGAGGTAAATCAATATGTAGAAATGCAACGAATGCTACACCGTTATGGGATGTATCTATGTGGCTGGAAGCAAAACACATGGCTGTATATAATACCTCATTGAGCCAAGCTGGGTAGTAGGGTAGTCGCGTCTCAAATTAATTTCATAACTTGGAACGTTCGGGGGCTGAATAACCCCAAAAAAATAAGGCAGGTGTTTGCATTTCTTGACAGGCATCATATCGACATAGCCCTACTGCAGGAAACACACTTAGCTAAAACTCCCAGATGCTGATTAGGCAATAGGTGGGCAGAACATGCTATCGCGGCGTCCTATTCAACATATTCAAGAGGGGTCTTAATCCTCATAAAGAAAGGGGTACAATTTATAGTAAACCATACACCTGTTGATGCATGTGGTCGGTATATCATAATCACAGGCACATTGCGGGGCCAACACATTCGCATTGTCAATCTATATGGGCCCAATATAGATGACCCCGACTTTTTCAATGACCTCCGATCAAAACTGAGAGAAATGCCCGATGTGGAAACACTGTGGGGAGGTGACTTCAATCTAGCCCTCAATGCTACCCTCGACCGCTCGGGCGTAACGAAGGAACCACATACCAAGGCGGTCCTAGCCGTACATGAGAATATGAGGGAGTTTGCAATGTCGGATGTATGGAGGCTACGAAATCCACATGCCATGGTGGCCACACACAGTTCTTTCATACACAATAGCTGGTCGCGCATCGACTATTGGCTGACGACCACAGAAATTAGCACATGGATACGCCGCATGCAACATTTACCGAAAACACTGTCAGACCATAGTCCGATTTTGCTCACTCTTGACATCCCTAATTATGAGCCACCGCCATTCATCTGGCGATTTAACGCTAAGGCCCTGTTAGATGCACCCTATAATGAAGCTATAAGAAGCGCCATCACTGAATACTTCCAGCTAAACCAAAACTCTGTATCTGATGCGGGCGTATTGTGGGAAGCCTTTAGGCCACATTGCGGGGTGTGTGCATCAGCACTAACGCGGGACTACTAAAAGACATTCGCACCCAGCTAGCCAAATGTGAAAATAAGCTAAAGATGTTAGAACAGGACTATGCGAATACCAATAATATACAGGTACTGAGCACAATCCGTGACACGATATCTGAATTCCAAGAGCTTGCAGATAGTGAAATTAAATATGTGTCGAGAAGACAGGTAGCGAAAACATATGGCGAGGGCGGCAGAGCAGGGCAGATACTAGCGCGTAAAATTAGTCAGGAACACACCCAACACACAATAATCAAAATCCGCGACAAACAGGGTACCACACACTACGACATAAAGGGTATCCTGGCGACGTTTACAGAGACATATGGGGAAATGTATGCCACACAACAAACAGCTGAGGCACCTGAAGTACTTAAATATCTGGAAGATATTGCGATCGCCTGGCTCTCAGATGCCCAGCGGGCGTACCTGGCGCAACCTGTCACTATAGACAAAATTTTAGAGGTCATCAAAACCCTGCCCAACGGCAAAGCCCCGGGGCCTGATGGGTTCACAGGTGAATTTTACAAAGAATACGCAGAACTGCTAGCGCCCCATCACGTAAATATGTATGGAGATGCTCATGAACAACAGTTACTCCCACCCACATTACGGGAAGCCATGATCATAGCTTTATTGAAACCGGATAAAGACCCTGAAATATGCGAGTCCTATCGCCCATTATCGTTGATAAATACGGACACCAAAATATTGGCCAAGCTTATAGCCAACCGGCTTCAGCCTCTTATGAGTAACATTGTATTACCGGACCAATCCGGCTTTATCCCCCATCGCTCCACAGCCCACAACCTCCATACTCTTTTTGCCCTATCTCACCAACTCAATCCGGAGCTTAAAGCAGTTGCGGTATTATTAGATGCCGCCAAGGCATTCGATTCAGTTGAATGGCCATATTTGTTCACTGTCCTACAGAAAATGGGCATGCCCCCGATCTTATTGCAATGGATCAGGATATTATATGAAAAGCTGGTGGCATGCATTAAGGTGAATAAATACGTCTCCAACACAATACACATCACACGAGGCACCAGGCAGGGGTGCCCTCTCTCCCCTCTGCTGTTTGCTATTGCACTAGAACCGTTAGCCTGCAAGATTCGGCAGCACCACAAAGAGGCAGCCCTAAAATTCGTACAACGCCCTATCAACGTCTCGCTATACGCAGATGACATGGTCCTTTATGTTCGCGAACCTCAGGTCAATCTATCACCCCTTTTACGTGAATATATCAAATTCGGTAGACAATCGGGCCTTCAGATAAATTGGAGTAAATCCATTATTATCCCCTTGACGGATGCTACGACATCACACCCAGTGGAATTCCCATTAGAGTGGCAACATGATCCGGTCAAATACCTCGGAATTTGGTACCACAAAGATCCCGCGGTAGTAATAAGGGCCAATTATGGCACTGTCATAAGTAAATTAGAAGAAAAAATAGATAGATGGATACGCTTGCCAATGTCACTAGCGGATAGGATAGCTCTAGTAAAAAGGGTTATACTTCCAAGAGTCCTTTATTTATTTAACAACATATCCCCATCACTCCACCAAAGGCTGTGTTCCAAGGTTTAAAGGCGTGTGTGACCCGCCTCATATGGGCAGGCAAGCAAGCGCGTGTAGAACTATGGGCGTTAACATTACCTTATTCTCAGGGGGGATTTAAAGTCCCTGACCTCCTACTTTACTATTTGTGTGCTCAAGCGCAATATGCGCATTATTGGTATCACCCAGTGCGGTATCTGCCACATATAGCAGTAGAAGACGGAGATGCCCACCCAATTGCACTACAACATATTCTACCATATCCCCGCACGCACGTCCTAAAGCGAGAGATAAACACTATCCGCACTACAAACTTAGCCTGGCAAAAAATGGGGAAATTGGCGAATAAGTTACCTCTCTATGCACCGGCATTACCCCTACCACAACATCCTGCCCTTTCAGTCACACAAGAAAAAGTGAGCATGACGCTGTTACAACAGACTGGGATAGCTGTGCTGGGAGACCTATACGAGAGTAACTTTGTAGAACTAGAGGAGCTTGACTACATCAGCAATTAGACCCCCTTGTTTAAATTTGCATACTATAGACTGAGGAAGGCACTCAAGGACTTCTATCCGTCCTTTCCTATGGAGCCGGACACACTCCAAGCTTTACAAATGATAATCACCACTCCGCATAATACACATTTGGTGACCAAACTCTATGTGTTGCTGCAGTCCGATATAGCGGGTAATGCGCGGAAAGCACAGGAGAGATGGTCAGGCATTCTTGAGACACCTCTGGATGATGTAGAATGGCTCACTTGCTGTGCACTTACGGAGATGTTAACCCCAAACGGCAACCTACGCATTATCCATTATAAATATCTGCACCAAACCTACTATACACCAGCCAAGTTGCTGAAATGTGGGCTCCGATCTGACGCATGCTGTAAAAGATGTAAAGTTGTTGAGGCGGATTTCATACACTTAGCATGGCACTGTCCGCAGATCAGAAACTACTGGGAGAAGGTAACAGAGACCTTGAGTACTATTTTGGAAATTAAAATAGAATGTACAGTCCGTACTTGTTTACTGAATCTCGTAACGAATTTAAAGTCTGCCAAACGGAAATTTTGTGTAATAGCTCTCTTATTGGCGAAACGACGGGTCTCTATGTCCTGGGATGGCACAAACTTCCCCAAGTGTTAACACTGGCTGCAAGATATGATCTACTGTAGAGACACACTGCGAACCTATGAGGAAGAACTTCCTACTGGATCTAAACCCAGAGACTACTGGCTGCCACTAACGCTATATTTACAAACCCACACTAACGACACTTTCTAAGCCAATATGTACAGTATAGTATTTTGGTTGTGTAATGATAGAAATGCATGTTGTATTATACTTTTGTAACTCGACATGGATACCTATGCGAAAAGAAGCAGGTTCCCCTGCAAGACTGTCTGTTCTTTGTAACACTTTCTGTTGCTTAAATAAAAAAAATCAATAAAAAAAAAAAGTAGGACCTGATGACCTGGTTGTCTGTTCAAACAACTACATGGGAACGCTCCAACTAGAGAGCGAACGTTTCCAGCACAAACCAAACTGCTGCCAACTATCTACAATTGGAGGAGTGTAAGCTCTCCTCCCTCAACCGGCAACATTTCCTTTCCTGATCCTCTGATGTTGCTCGCCAACCTCGCCAGTTGGAATCTGTGGTCAACAATTTCAGGAAAGGGAGATAAAGTGGAACACCTTTCGATTGTTGTAGTCCTGTAGGTGCCATCTTAATGACTGACATATATAAGGGGTCACTAGGAGGGGTGTTAGAACTTTTGAGAACTTGGGGACCAATTTTGAAGGAGATGGTTTACGAGAGGCTTTAGATGGAAGCGTGCCCAAGGGACTACTACTGTAGACAGACATGAGCCCATGTACCTTGACCTAACCCCTGGCAGTCACCCAAGGCTGAATGGACAAGTCAGACAGATTATTGTGGATTACAGTTATTCTGGCTTGAGGAAGAAATACACAACCCAGGTTTGTGTCGAAACAAAGTTCTTAGAAAGGTCTTGTTTTGTGCAGGTTGTAGATGGGATTTTTTAAAGTTGATGATGAATTCCAGCTATTATAGTACTTCCATCACCTTCTTCACAACTTTATGGGCCTTAAAAAGAGAAAAAACAGACAACAACCAGTCATCATGATATGGAAAGACTATAACTCTATCCAGCTGAAGATATGCTACAACAGGTGCCAATACCTTTGTAAACCCTCTGGGTGAGGGTGCCAGCCTGAAATAAAGTGCTTGAATATGTAGGTGTTGGTCTCTCACCACAAACCATAGAAACATCCAACTCACTACATGGATATGCATGAGGGAGTAGGCATCCTGCAAATCTAACAGTGCTAGGAAATTGCCTTATTTCACTAAAGGAATTATTGTCTGCAGTGACACCGTCCAGAATGTTTTCACGATAACACATTTGTTTAGGGCTTTGAGGTCTAGGACCGGGTGAAATCCGCCATTTGCTTTTGGAACCAGAAACAGAGTACAGTAAATTCCTTTTCCTCTTTGGTCTTCTGGTACCGGGATCACTGCAACCTTGTCCAATATGCCCTGAACTCCCAGAAGCATTAATTGTTCTTTTAACTTTTCCTTTGGCAATGCATTCCGAAGAAATTGATTTGTTGGAGGAGTATGAGAAAAAGAAATGCAATAACCATCTTTGACAATACTGAAGACCCAAGCGTCTGAGACAACATTCTCAACCTCGCTCAAACTGTAGGATAGTCATTTTTGGGACTGTTAGTGACCTTGAGAGATATTTGTTCAGGTCTTATTGACAAACGTAGCCTCCTTACCACAAGCTCGCCAACAAGAGGGACGTTTGTCTTGAGATCTCTGTGTTTACACTTTTGCCAAGAAAGATTTCTTGCTCCCAAATAGTTTAAAGAGTTACAGGATATTTTTCTCCTCAGCAGCCTTCCAGACCATCTCGTCCAGCTCTGAACTAAAAGGTTTCGGACCTCATTACAGAAGCTTTTGTATGAGGGTTCCCTGCGCAGCATCAAACTTCCAGGACTTCATTCACAAGAGGAACCACCCAGCAACTGCTGCTTCTGCTGACTAAGCTGCTGCCTATAGTCTATCAAATAATAAATCCGAAAGAAACTGTGCAAGGAGTTCTATTTTAGCAAAGATTGATGTTGGTTCCTCATTTTCTTGTAAACAATCCTATAACGGTTGGAAATCCTTTAGCAAGGCCTGCGTTGCATAAGTGGAATATGTATGTGCTCTAATGGAAAAATTGACTCCTTAAGGCAGTGGGTCCCAAACTGTGCGCCGTGGCACCCCGGTGCGCCACCAGAACTTGCCAGGGGCGCCGCGCACTTCTTGGGAACGTGTGAAAGGAAGCAGTTCTAAAACAGGTTAGTTGCATATTTGAAATGTGCACTTGCGGCCCGAGTAAACATGTCTTGTGGGGGATTTTTGGAAGCGGCACCTGTCAGCCTCTGGAATGTTTTGGACCAGCGTATGACGTGTTGCAGGGCAGGCGCAAACAATCATGACCATGATGCTGAGCGTTATTGCTGCTCGTGCTCTGCAGTGACTCTAGTAAGGAAAATCGGGTAATCGTTATAGAAGTGAGATTGTTTAATTACAACTTTTTAGCTAATGTCTTCATCGCCCATTCACTCCCACAATGTGTCCTTCATGTGCATCCGAAGACATCCAGTGAGCGAAGGTGACTCGTGTGCAAAGAATGTCGAATGCAAGGAAAGAGAGGCCTTGGATGAGGGGCGCAGTTGCAAATTCTTATGAAACTTTCCTCTGAATACACGATAATATCCTATTCATGTGTGCTGCTTTTTTGCAGATCACTGAACGCAGTGCGGTTCATTCAGGTTCATGGCATGCAGTCCCCCCCCCCTTTTAACCGAGCACCGGACCTGCCACTTTCTGCCAAGAAAGAAACAACACACAATTAAATATTAATTAACTCCCTGCTCTGATAACAGCCAGAGAATAGCGCCCATTTTCTATTGTCTGGATCCAGTAATCAGCTCAACAATAAAATAAACTAAACTAAAATTATGGTGTTGCTTAGCAGATAGGGAAGTACATCACATG